>OU342734.1:65040460-66240460 GCA_910589765.1 Avena atlantica | reverse complement strand
CGAGATTCACCTTAAGGGGGTTAGTCCGTCACATCCCAAGATTTTAGAAATTAGGATTAGAAAAGAATTTTGCATTTGCATGGCATTCATGAGCATTGCATTGCATATTTGCATCATGAGAAATTCCTAAATAGAAATAAAGGAATAAAAACCCCAAATAGTATATGCCACTTTGTTCCTAAAGGGGATTAAATTGGCTTTATAAAAAACTACTATTGCTAAGGCAACAATTATTGCTAAATATTAGCCTAGAATAATATACTCGAATTTAGATTTTTTTGAAACAAGTTTGAACTCATTTGGAGTTTATATGTGAAAGTTATGAGGGAAAAAAATAAATAGAAAATGGAAATAGAAAAAAAAAAGAATAAAGAAAATCTAACTGGGCTCGCCCACTAGACCGAACCAGCCAAGACGCACCCAGAGCAAGGTATCGATCCCGCGGTTGCTTTAATTTTCGTGCAAAATCGGTCTTTTTCAAACCTATCTCTATTCAAACACTTATATCTTTTAATCTACAACTTCAAATCGACTTCCATTTGTTTTTACTTGTTTCCTACTCCAAGATCTATCTCTCCTCCGTCCTAAACCTCTATATAAACCCACAGGGCCATAGTTGTATCAGTTTCCCTTCTCGAAATCCTGAATCTACACATGTTTGAATCTTATTTTGTTTATTCACCCAACTAGACTTCGTCATTTAACTTCGGCTAAAACACAAAAGTTGTAAATCTCGTCGAAATCTTTCAATCCCGACAAGCCTCACCTCTTTTCATCCACCACAGCCGAAAAATTTCGCAATGCAATATTTCTGATATGACGATGTAAATCCAAGATCTACTCACGCTCGTTTCTTCAAATCCAAATTACTTTGGTGAAAAGGCAGATCTAATGATTCCTCACAACTTTCATGTTATAAGTTTTCCGATTTGACCTACAGATATGTCTCTCTAACACAGATGTGTTTCTTATCTATTCTGAGCCAAAATCGGGTCGATCTCTTCTTCTAGCCACCAGATCCTATTCCGACGGTCGAGATCCAATCAAACCAGTATGTGCCACGTCGTCATCCCGGTCAGCTTCCTCATCAATGCCACGTTGTTTTTAGGTCAGCGTCTAGTCTCAGTCAGCATACAAAGTCAACCTGTCCAGTCAGCGGAATATTCTCTAGAATATTCCGTTCTAATTTACAATTATAGAGTATAAATCTAACTTGTAAAATTCATTAGAAATTCATACTATATCCAAAAATTGCGTATAATATATCAAATTATAGATAATTTTACGTAGAATCATCTTATCAGATTAGATCCAACTTTTACAGTATGCGTTTACTGTAGTAAATCAATTAGTTTTAATGGTCTTTTAGGTTAATAAATTTATAGGAAATTATCCGTAACTCCAAAAAATATGAATAATATGTCAAAAGAAAGCTACTATAATTTAGATTAATATTGTTAGATTAGATCTAATCTTTGATGTACATATTTACCGTAATGATTTAATTAGTGTTAAATGGATTTTTAGATCATTAAATATATAATAAATTATTTATAGATCAAAAAATATAAATAATATACCAATGGAAAGATAATTTTATGTAGATCATCAACCTACAGTTTGTCCAGGGAAATACCGTAAGGTTTTGCTGTAGATAATTAAACAAGCTAATAACCATTTTCGAGTAATAAATTCATAAGAAAATAAATACTGTTCAGAAAATTGCAAATAATATGTAACTGGAATCACAAGAACGAGTAGAACCTGTTTCTGAATTAAAATTGCAGGTTTACCGTACGTATAATTTTAGGAGCATTATAACACATTCTGTAGTATTTTAATTATTTAAAAATATCTATAGCTCTGATTAGGATGAAACCAACGCCTACTGATTCATATTAAAGCCCTCTATCCATTACACCCTAGATCCAATTTTTATTCGACAATGAGAACAAAATTTATAACAGATCTATTAAAACATCAATAATGGCAAGTAATTATTAATAAAAAAAATACTCTATTGCATTAAAACACTTCATGCATGCATCATGTGATCTAGCAATGTTCAGTGAACTAAAATACAACCATTGTGACTTATTAAATTGTTATGCATGCATTTGTGCATTTGTTTATGATTGTATGGTTGTTTATGTTATATGCAATTGTTTGCTCGATAGATTGCGAGGAGTGCAACGTGTGTGATTGCTATGAGTGTTTGAATGACTCCAACAACTAACAAGGCAAGTAGTTGCTATTTTGATCATGAACTTGTCCTACTATTTTTCCTTGTGCATGTGTAGTTTATTTTTGTAGCTACATGTGTAGGTATTACTATGCTATGCTATATCCTATGTATTGTGGTAGAGAAATCCCTTGTAGTTGAGTCTCCGTATGGTAGATGTGCTTAGCTATGCTGTAGATACGAGGAAGGAATCATGTTATGGTGTAGTATATGTTTTGTTCTACTAAAAAACATAATGTCAATGAACTACCTGGGCTGAGTGGCTGGATTAGTCATCGGAGTGTGAATAACGGTGGGGAATGCCGCCCAGGGCACTGAGAAGGATTAGTTGCCTTTATTGCAGTAGCTTACGTGTGCAACCATGTGCCAGTAAGAATGGGTGGCTGGTTGGACTCAATAGGTTGTGGTGACCCGAACCCAGCGTAGCCAGAGATGTAGTGAATGGTAGGTTGGAACCGGTGCGCAGTGAGGCTTAGGGATCTACTTCCCGAACGGTCTCTTCTTGTGATTCTCCCTATCACCACACAATATGAGTGTGGTGGTATGAGCTGGGATGTCCAAGTCACATGGGTAAAGTGTACAAACCCTTGCAGGGTGTAAAACTAAGTGCTTAGCCTTGTCCTCGGTTACAGACAAATGAGTTGCTTGATATCGATGCTATGACATATTCTCGCTTATCCTTATTTCTTGATTACTAAAACTTGATGAGTGAAATTAATGGGTTGTTGTGAATCAAATTGGTTTAACAAAGTAGGACGAAGTGTTTGAAACATGCAAGCTATCCAAAGCTCCACCAGCCAAATAAGCATGTGGTTGCTAGGTGTATTGTCTCCCTACTTAACGCTACTTGCCATACATTCCATGTATTGAACTTTCGGGGATTCTACGTTTTATGATGTAGGATATTTCAATTTCGAGTGATCGACTAGGTTGCGGTAATCCACTCAACATTTGTTCGCTTGTGGGCAATTAAAGATGGAGCCTATTACATGTTTATGCTTCCGTTTGCTATTGAATTATTTGAGCTAGCCTGCGTGCTAAGCATTTTGTAATAATTGAATACTCTGGATTATTTCATTATTTATGATGCACGGATTGTGCTTTGTTATTTATCTTTAAGATCTATGTAGCCAATGAACCGATTTAGGGATTGGCGTGTTGCATAGAGCTATGGTATTTTTAGGCTGTAGTATTACAGGATCCTTAAGAATTGAGTTGAAATTACAATTTTATCTTTGCAATTGTACCAAAAAATGTTGATTACAATTTGCCACTATATACATCGTTTTTAAGTGGCCAGGGACATAACAGACATCACACAAATCATCGCAGCAAATAAGACAAAAGAACATAAGCTCAAAAAAAGTCTTTCGAAAGTTTCTAGAAGATTCTGCCTACCACAGTTTCTCTCCATCAGAATCTATAAACAGGCTTATGTATAAGCGTAAGCCTGAAATAAGTGACTCTAAGAGCACACACCAAGTTTAATTACTCAAAAAGCTATTATAAAACTTTATTTACGAATCTAGCTATATATTAAAAGCACATGAAGGGCTCACCAGAAAATACAAAAATAGATTATATTTTCAGTCGGCAAGTTTATGCGTAACATAGACTAAATCTACAAATTGATAGAAAAATATGATATTTATGTTCACCGGCAAATAGAGAGCGCCCTTCCATGTTGACTTCATCGAATGAATATTGATTGTTGGCTCCGACTAGCGACCACATCACCAGCACAAGTATGATTCGTTGCGTGATCCAACCAATTTTTGTGTTAGGATTGACATAATTGGTTAAAACATCAACTATACTTTAATTCTTATATATGTTGTATGTTCATCTCGCAAGATTCCACATCTTAGAGCTAAGATCATGTGTTCATCTAGCAAGATTGCACATCTGAGCTCACGGACTCCAGTAATGCATTTAGGTAGCTTACTATACATATGCACGTGCTGAACTAATCAGGTAATATCTAGTGGAAACGAGGTCTTTTGTTGATCCCGAAAAGGGGCTTTAACACCGGTTCTTCTACGAACCGGTGTTAAAGGGGGGGCCGTACCAGCGTGGCCCCTGCGGCACTAAAGGAGCCCCCCTTTAACACCGGTTCGTGCCACGAACCGGTGTTAAAGGTCCCTGCACCAGTGGCCCGCGCACCCCCCCTTTAACACCGGTTCATGGCATGAACCGGTGTTAAAGGGGGGGGGCTATATAAGACACCACCCCAGCCCACACACACCCCACTCTTCCATTCTTTCACATTTTGGAGCCTAGCAAGAGGGTGTGAAGAGTGCTAGTTTGTGTTTTTGTCATATGCACTAGAGGTGTTCGGTGAAATGCCCGAGAGCTCAAAATAAGCTTTCTTGTTGCTCTTTCCGTCTCGGTCGAGGTCGGCAACTATAGTTTCATGTGTCATTGATGTACTATATATATAAATGGTCATCTCCCTATTATTTTTTGATATATACTACATATTAATGCAGATGAATCGGCAATGGATGTACGGTGACCGCCGCACTTCCGAGTACATTACGGGCCTCCAAAATTTTATCGTTGTGGCTAATGCAAACCGTGGTCACAATGGTTTTATGTGTTGTCCGTGTGTTCACTGTTAAAACAAGAAAGACTACTCAAATACCAGAACCATTCACGCCCACCTGCTTCGATCCGGTTTCATGCCCAGCTATAATTGTTGGACCAAGCACGGAGAAAAAGGGTTGTGATGGAAGACAACGAAGAAGAAGAGGATGATGAAAACTATCATAATATGTATCCTGAATATGATGATAATGCAACGGAGGTAGATAATGAAGATCAAGAGGGAGCAGATGGGCCCGCTGATGACGATCTTGGTCGGGCCATTACTGATGCAAAGGAAGAATGTGAAACTGAAAAGGAGAAGGAGAAGCTGGAGCAGATGTTAAAGGATCACAAAACATTGTTGTATCCAACTTGCGAAGATGGCCACAAAAAGCTAGGTGCCACACTGGATTTGCTGCAATAGAAGGCAGAGAATGGTGTGACTGACAGCGCATTTTCAAAGTTGTTGGTAAAAATGAAGAATCTTCTTCCAAGAAATAATGAGTTGCCTGACAGTACATACCAAGCAAAGAAGGTTGTCTGCCCTCTAGGATTAGACGTGCAGAAGATACATGCCTGCATTAATGACTGCATCCTCTACCGCGGTGAGAAGTACGAGAATTTGGATGCATGCCCGGTATGCACTGCACTACGGTATAAGATCAGACGAGACGATCCCTAGCGATGTTGAGGGCGAGGCCCCTAGGAAGAAGGTTCCCGCCAAGGTTATGTGGTATGCTCCTATAATACCACGGTTAAAACGTCTTTTCATAAATAAAGAGCATGCCAAGTTATTGCGATGGCACATGGAAGACCGTAAGAAAGACGCGATGTTGAGACACCCCGCTGATGGGTCACAGTGGAGAAAAGTCGAGCGAGAGTACCCGGACTTTGCACGTGACGCAAGGAACTTAAGGTTTGGTCTAAGTACAGACGACATGAATCCTTTTGGTGAGCAGAGCTACAGTCACAGCACCTGGCCTGTGACCCTATGTATCTATAACCTTCCTCCTTGGTTGTGTATGAAGAGGAAGTTCATTATGATGCCAGTGCTCATCCAAGGCCCGAGGCAACCCGGCAACGACATTGATGTGTACCTAAGGCCATTAGTTGAAGAACTTTTACAGCTGTGGGCCAAACCAGGTGTACGTATGTGGGATGAGCACAAAGGGGAGCCATTTGACCTACGAGCATTGCTTTTCGTAACCATCAATTATTGGCCTGCTCTTAGTAACATTTCAGGGCAGACAAACAAGGGATACAATGCATGCACACACTGTTTAGATGATACTGAAAGTGTATATTTGGATAAATGTAAGAAGGTTGTGTACCTAGGGTATCGCCGATTTCTTCCGAACCTGCATCCACTAAGAAAGAAAGGCAAGCATTTCAAACGTCTGGCAGAACCCCGGAGGAAGCCTGTCCTCCGTACCGGTGAGGAGGTATTTGGTATGGTCAAGGACCTAGAAGTAATCTTTGGAAAAGGTCCTGGTAGTCTATCTGTTCCGAATGACGATGCTGGACACGCGCCCATGTGGAAGAAGCAATCTATATTTTGGGCCCTACCCTATTGGAAAGTCTTAGAGGTCCGCTCTTCAATCGACGTGATGCACGTGACGAAGAATGTTTGCGTGAACCTGCTAGGCTTTCTAGGAGTGTATGGGAAGACAAAAGATACACCGGAAGCACGACAGGACCAGCAACATCTGAAGGCCCCTGAAGAGCCTATGCATCCTGAGAACGAGAAGGGTAAACGATGCCACTTAACTCCTGCCAGCTACGCTCTTACCAAAGCAGAGAAGGAAATCTTTTTTGAATGTCTAAGCAGTATCAAGGTCCCGTCTAGCTTCTCGTCGAATATAAAGGGAATAATAAATATGGCAGAGAAAAAATTCCAAAACCTGAAGTCTCATGACCGCCACATGATTATGACACAATTGCTTCCGATTGCATTGAGGGGGCTTCTACCTGAAAATGTTCGAGTACCCATTGTGAAGCTATGTGCATTCCTCAATGCAATATCTCAGAAGTTAATCGATCCAGAAAGCCTACCAGGGTTACAAACAGATGTGGCCCAATGTCTTGTCAGCTTTGAGTTGGTGTTCCCACCATCCTTCTTCAATATTATGACGCATCTCCTGGTTCACCTAGTAGAAGAGATTGCCATTCTCGGTCCTGTATTTCTACACAATATGTTCCCCTTTGAGAGGTACATGGGAGTCTTAAAGAAATATGTTCATAACCGTGCTAGGCCAGAAGGAAGCATCTCCAAGGGCTATGTAACAGAGGAGGTCATTGAGTTCTGTGTTGATTTTATTCCTGACCTTAAGGCGATTGGTGTTCCAGAATCACGACATGAGGGGAGACTGCGTGGAAAAGGCACCCTAGGATGTAAAGCAATGATATGTAGGGACGGGCATTCTCTCAATCAAGCACACTACACGGTTTTACAAAGATCTATCTTGGTTGCCCCGTATATCAATGAACACAAGAATTTAATACGCCTCAAACACCCGGGGTAGTCTGATGAATGGATTATAAGTGAACACATGGCGAGTTTTGGCGGCTGGCTGCAAAGACTTCTCACGAATAACACCACTGTTGGGGATCAACTGTACTTGTTGGCCAGGACACCGTCTTCGACTGTATGTACTTTCCAAGGGTACGAGATAAATGGGAATACATTTTACACGATAGGCCAAGATAAAAAGAGCAGCAACCAAAACAGTGGTGTCCGCTTCGATGCAGCAGAAGACAATGGGCAAAAGACCACGTATTATGGGTTCATAGAGGAGATATGGGAACTTGACTATGGACCTAATTTTAAGGTCCCCTTGTTTCGATGCAAATGGGTCAAGATAACAGGAGGAGGGGTTGAGGTAGACAAGAAGTACGGAATGACAGCGGTGGATCTCAACAATCTTATGAAGAACTTAGACGAACCATTCGTCCTAGCCAATGATGTGGCTCAGGTTTTCAATGTGAACGACATCTAGTTCTTTCATATGATGAGCCAAAGCGTCACATAGTTCTTTCAGGGGAAAGAAACATCGTGGGAATCGAGGACAAGACAGACATGTCAGAAGGTTATAATAAGTTTGATGAAATTCCGCCCTTCACAGTGAAAACTGACCCAAGCATTCCGTTAAGTAAAGAAGATGCTCCATGGTTACGTCTGAAGCGATCATAAGGAAGGGCATATGCCAAGAAGTTCATGCTCATATTATGTAACTCTAGTTCATGTTTTTAATATTAATACATGTCTTGAGTGTTAGTCATGTTTTGTGGATGGACCGGGACTATGAGAATAAGTTGTCCCGATTCGTACTTACCATTAAGATCTGATCTCCAAACGCGCGCGGTCACATGTTAGGGAGTGCCTCTATGACCAGTTTCTTGGAGATGCCGGAGGACTAGGCTCCGTCGGCATCTCCCTGAAACTGGCCGTAGTGGTGTCCCTGCTCTTGAAAACCATCTTGCAGCTTTGTAACTTCTCTAACTAGATCAATACACCAGGGAGCTAACTAATTTCACATATTAGGGAGTGCCTCTATGACCAGTTTCTCGGAGATGCCGGAGGACTGGGCTCCGTCGGCATCTCCCTGAAACTGGCCGTAGTGGTGTCCCTGCCTCAAACTGGCTGGAGGACTAGACTCACAAGGATGCCTATTTATAGTACAAGCAACTCGACATAGTGTTGACACTTACAAAATAATGTCGACACTCACCCCTATTATTAGTGTTGACTCGTGTTTTGTGCCGGATGGTGTCTACAACCGGGACTAAAGGTTCATCTTTAGTCCCGGTTGGTGTCTCCAACCGGGACTAAAGGTTCATCTTTAGTCCCGGTTGGTGACACCATCCGGGACAAGGTACACGCCGCACGACATAATGTCGACATGCACTCACCCCTATTATTAGTGCTGACTCGTGTTTTGTCCCGGTTGGTGTCTCCAACCGGGACTAAAGGTTCATCTTTAGTCCCGTTTGGTGTCTCCAACCGGGACTAAAGGTTCATCCCGCCATTTTTCTTCCCGCCATTTTTCTTCCCGCCAGTTCTTCCCTCCAGTTCTTCCCGCTAGTTCACTATATATATATGTAGGGGGTTGGCCTCCATTGTCATTGCACATCTCTAGACTCATATCTGTAACCTCATCACTCTTTCCCATGGCTTCCACCGTAGCACTAACCCCCAGGGAGGCGGAGGCGCTTTGCGCCTCGAACTACCCCTGCCCGCCGGGCTACTATGTCCCCGTCGGCTGGATGCTGAGCGTCGGAGGCGTGCCGGTTCCTCCTGTCCCTCTAGGTGTGGCGCGCCGGATGGCCATCACGAACCACTACTACTTCGAGCTCACGCCGGAGCAGCGGAGGAATCCCAGATGGCATCCCGACTATTTCCCTACTTGGGAAGCCTTCTTCGTGGATCGGCATGAGAAGGCGCTCGCCAGGCACGAGGAGGACGGCCCACCTCCTCCTAACTTCAACGAGGCCGGCCGTCGGCTATGGTGGCGCGGTCGGACTCTCCAGAGCGTCATGGCCTATGACACTGTCGCCGACTCTAACCCCCGTCTGCGCTACCCTCAAGTCCAGCCCACGCGCTACCCTCAAGTCCAGCCCACGCGTACTCTCCAGAGGTTCAATTACGGCGACCCCGACGACGACAGCGATGACGGCGGCGGTGAGTACGACGACTACAGTGGCGAGTATTACAGGTGTAGGCAGGAGCATGACTGAATCACTCCAACATTCCGAAACAAGTTCGGCCGATTGTTACTTAATCTGGCCATGTATCTTAATTTTCAGTTCTTTTATGTATCTTAATTTTCAGTTCCAGTTCGGCTGATTGTTACTTAATCTGGCCATGTATCTTAATTTTCAGTTCTTTTATGTATCTTAATTTTCAGTTCCAGTTCGGCTTTATGTAACTGTCTCAAAATGACCTATCTCATTCGAGGTTTCTTGGCTTTCGGGTCAACTGACCAATGTTATGGCTAGAATCAAGGCATAGTTTGCAAGAGGAGTTTTCCTTTTTATCGCACCAAAAAGGCATTTTCCATTTTCCGAGCATAAAAAACGGACGGTTTTGTGAAGCAACCACCAAATGGCTAATTCAAAAAACCACCAACACATTTTTAGGTTCACAATATGCTATTTTATCAAAAAACAATGCAAGTTGAGCGAGGCTTGGTGAGATTCAAGTGTATACAAAAGATGCGACATTTAAATATCCAATCAATTCAAAAATGTTAATACAAAAGATGCGGCATTAAAATATGATTTGATCTAATAAAAATCATTTTTTAGATGCTTAATATTTCTTATGTTCAAAGTTTTAGGATTTAACAATTTATTTTTGTTTGAATTGAATAATCAAAATTTATATGTAAGTGTTTTAATTATTTTAAAAAATTTCATGTAAAGTAAATATAAAATGATTTACATGAATGGATAGATATTATTTTTCTGAAAATTATGATATATTATTCATATTTTTCTGAATTGAAATGAAAAAGATATGAATTTTCTAAATTCATATCATATTTTTTGAATTAAAAAAGCCCCTTTAATGCATGAAATAAATGCCCCCCCTTTAACACCGGTTCCAGACAGGAACCGGTGTTAATGGGGGGCATTTATTTCGTTTCCCGCGCGCACCCCCCCCCTTTAACACCGGTTCGTGGCTGGAACCGGTGTTAAAGGGGGGGGGTCCCCCCCCTTTAACACCGGTTCCAGCCACGAACCGGTGTTAAAGGGGGGTATTAAATGCGCCCCTTCGCTCCTTTCTTCCCCCCAGAGCCAGATCGCGCCACCGCCGCCAGAGCCCCGAACCCCTCGCCGTCGTCCTCGCCATCGAAGCCCTCCAGCCCTTGCCGTCGCCGCCCTCGCCACCGCGTGCGCGCCACCGCCACCGCGCGCGTGCCACCGAAGCCGACGACCGCCACCGCCACCGCCACCGCGCGCGCCACCGAAGCCGACGACCGCCACCGCCACCGCGCGCGCCACAGCCGACGACGACGCCGGCGCCTACAAGAACCCTGACGCCATGGTGAGCTAGCGGACCGTGCCTGGTCATCCCCTCTGTTTGCTCCCCTTCTCTGTTTCGTCGCCGGCGCCCCCCTTTGCAGGCTGCGCTCTGCCACGTCGCCGGCCGCCTCTGTCCGCCGTTGCAGCTGCCCGTCGGCGCCGTGCTCGCCCGTTGCCTCCCCGTGCTCGCCCCCGTGCTCGCCCGTGCCTCCCCGTGCTCGCCCCCGAGCAGTTCCTCGCCGGAGCCGGCCTCCCCACGCGAGATCTCTCGCGAGCGCGTCCACGGATTGGGGCCCTCTGAACAGATGTACCAAGATGAAATCGAACCCCTCCGAACAGATGTACCAAGATGAAATCGAACCCCTCCATTATACTTATTAGTAGTAGCTAGGATCAAATCGGACACGAGGACAGCTTTGACGTGGTAGCTCGCGTCATCGGGTGTGGCGGGCAGGAGCGGCTACGCGAGCGCGTCCACGGATTGGGGCCAATGACAGGGAAGTGGAGGGGATGGGTCAGGGAGGCGGATTCGTCGGGGAGGCCCAGGGCCCAGGCGCGGTACGGGGACGGCCTCCCCTCTCGGCTGTGGGGGCGGCCTAGGTGGGGTGCAAGCTCCGGTGGTGGCCATGGAGTGCGAGCTCGCGATGCGGCCTAGGTGGGGTGCGAGCTCCGATGTGGCATCCCCCCTCGGTCTGGGGCCTATCTTGGGGACATCCCCTCCACATTGTATCTGTTCTGCCAAGTTGTTTTCCGTCGCTATAATGCTTTCCTCGGCCTCCTCTTTCGAACAACGCCCGTTTTAGGTAGGCTGCATCATGCTACCTCGCGCTCCCTAGGTCGCTCTCCAACGCCGCAAGCCTCCGGTCAGCCACTATAGTTAGCCCCTCTCATATGCATCCGGGATTTCTCCGAATTAGGGTTTGGACCCCTCGGAACTCGTTTAAAATGATCAAGCATCCTTAAGGTTTTAATTTCATTTGTGTATTTTTGTATGAATAATATGTATATTTGTCTATGAATCCAAGTCCACTTGAATGTTTACACTCTTACTCTAGATAATATTATTGTTTTAGAAACTATGGATCCACTTAGTAGAAACCTTGAAGAAGAAGAAATAATGGAGAACATTATTGATGAGGACACCTCACAATATCTGAACTTGGAGGGACATGATGACGACAGCTCAAGTACTAGTCATGGAGAAGATGAAGACTCCGGTGAACGCAATTTAATGGTTACAAAGTCCGACGAGGTATATGCATTGATTAAGCCTCTGCTGAATTCCACAAACAATCTTCTTCTACATGTATTAATTAACGCTTCTTTCTTCTTTTAGCCCTCTGGATCGACCAGCCAGCAACCATCTTCTTCTACGAAAAAGAGCAAGCGAGGCGCGAGCCAGCGGTTGAAAGATCGTGCAAAGTTCACGATCGAAGCAGTCCGTGTTGATGCCAGGCCGATGGAGCCCAAGAAGGCCGCAGACAAATTTGTACGTCAGGCTGGAGTTCTTGTTAGGGACCAAATCCCAATCACAATTGAAAATTGGAATAAGCCAAAGAAGGGCGACGGTACCTTTGTCGATGACAGATCCAAAGAAACGCTTTGGAATTCGTTGTTGGTAAATTTCACCCTTCCGCCAGAGGAGGATGAAAACAACCCGGTTATAATGGAAAAGGTCAAAGAGTGGACTCTAAAGAAGATGGCTGACGCTTTCCGCAACTGGAAGACAAAATTGAACAAATTTGTCAAATCTGGCGAGACTCCAAATTTAGAAGACGCATATTATGCGAAGATAAGACCTCACTGGCCCGAATTTGAGACATATAAAAAAAGTGCTATAGCTAAAAAGAGGTCAGAAACCAATACGCTTAATGCCCTGAAGAAGGAATATCACCAGAGGATGGGGTCAGGTGGCTACATATCTCAGAGGCCTAAGTGGGAGGAAGCTGAGAAGTCCCTGCGCGAGAGAGGGATCACACCCTAGGCAGATGGGTGGGACCTACGTGCAAAGACTTGGTTCTACGGAATCGGGGCAAGGTTGGACCCAGAAACACGATTGTGTATCTTCCCAACCATCCTTGCCAAACCCGTCACTGAACTCATCACGGCATACGAGGAAACATCCGCCAGGACCTTCCATCCCGACAGAGAGAATGACCAGCTCACACGCGCCATCGGTAAAAAAGAACACCCTGGACATGCACGAGGCACAGGGGGTATGACATGGAAGGATGGGTTTGCCGACTGGAGCAACTCTTACAGATGGCGCGGCAGAAAAGAAAAAGAGCGTACAGAGCGGATGACACAGATAGAACATGCACTTGCGGCGCTGCAGGCGCAAGTGAATGCACAATAGAGCCATCAAGCTACCGGCCCATCTCAGCGGCACGAAGAGCCTGCATTGGAAGCTTCCCGCGGCCCAGACTCTGCGCGGAAAAGCAGTGTGGCTTCCACAGAGAACGTGCAGCCCACGCTTGAAATGACGGGTCCTCGATACCCCGTGGATGAGATCATGGAGAGCGAACACGCTGAGCTGCATGTGAGATTAATGGGCTTATCCATTAAGGTGGCTGTCGGCTATGCCTTACCTCCTGTAGCTGGTGGAACTTACCACTGCCGACCGATTCCAGATGGCTATGCTATTGTCGGGGTGGATGAGGTTGTGAAGGAATTTGAGGAAGCACAGCTTGACCATGCTACAGGTGAAGGGGAAACTCAACTCAAATTTGCAGTGAAAACAACCATTCTTTGGAAGAAGGAACACATTGTGCTTCCAAATTGGAGGTCACTGGCACCCCCGCCGTCACCGCAGCGTCAGCAGTCTGAGCCGCTTCAGCTATCTCCTGCGCGGCAGCCATCTCCGGCCCGTCAGCCATCTCCTGCGCGGAAGCCATCTCTGGCCCGTCAGCCATCTCCGGTGCTTCATCCATCTCCTCAGCATAAGAGGAAGAGCACTACCACGAGGAGCATCAGTAGCACTACCACAAAGAAATCCGCAGGAAACCGTACGCCAAAGAGATCAAAAAACTACGTCCCGCAGCCTTCCGCCAAGCCATTGCCGGTTTTACCGTGGAATCGCAGCGACGAGGAGACCAATAGGATCTCGGAAGAACAGGTCAAGAAATTCTTTGCACCTAGACGGGCCGAGCCAAAGGAGAAAATAGATCCGGTGGTGGTGGAGAAGTTTTACAATAATCTTTTGAAACCTGAAACCCCACTTGTGCCGGACTACGAGCGCCAGATTTTGAAGGCGGATGCAAGGCGCCGTAGGGAGACTGAAAGTAGCAGTCGTGAGGCACCCCAGAAAACAGTTCCCATGCTCGGAGAGCAGGAAAACCAATCATGTGCCCCGCTCCAAATGTTCGACACACGAGACGCTCCTCCCGTAAATGATTACGAGGCAGAGCTACAAAGAAAGGCCAATGAGATGGGGATGACTTACATTGCATACTTGAACGTCATGGGAGACAACTTGCCCAAATGCGATGCCAACCCCATACAGCCATGGAAGTATGGGAAGAATCTCGTCAAGAAAGAGGAGCTCAAGACTCTACCAACAAAGATGCGAAAATTGCACAAGTGGTACCTTGATTTCTGCAAGACGAGAAAGGTAGAATGGATCACGGCGCATATAAGAGATCAGATTTTCTTGTGCGGAGACGACGCAATCGACTTCAACATTCAAGACTTGCATTTTCTATTCAATCAGAAGGAACTCGACAAATCTGCCATCAGCCTTTATTGTGTGTAAGTACTATTTCTGTAATTTTTATCTCATCTCATTCACTTCATTAATTGCATGTATATATATATATGCTCACCATATATGTATATACTATTATGCAGGAAAAAGGTTATGGAATGCATGAAAGGAGGCCCTTTTGACATTGGGTTCGTTGACCCAAATAGAGTTCATGAACAAGTGGTAAGAGACAAACCCGGGCAAACAGAAGATTACTTGCTAAAGTCTTTACTGAGACAACAAACCAAAAGGGAAATACTATTGCCTTACAACTTCTCGTGAGTACTGTTACCCTCTCTCTTGTACACATTCTGTTTCGGCTTACTCGATGTTATGTGTAATTGATGATGAGTTATGCGTGCGTAGGTTCCACTTTATTTTGCTAGTCATTCAACCCGACTCAGGAAAAGTCCTTGTCATGGACTCGTTACGAAAAGAAAAAGAGCTATGGGCAGACTTTAGAGAGATGCTCCAGAGGTAATTTCAATCATATTATCGCACTAGATCGGCAACTTTCGTGACAATAAGTAATTAATTACTCCTTTATCCATTTTCTTTGTCGGACAGGGTTTGGAAAAGGTTCACGGGCAGGGCCGTGGGTGAATGGTCAGAAGAACTAAAATTTGTAGACCAAAATGTAAGTAATACTAGCTAGCTTCCAATTCCATTATATCATGCTTTATTGATTATTATTTTGATTGAACTCTCTATTCTCGTAAAGTGCGCGCATCAGGGACACGGCAATAACTTATGTGGGTACTATGTTTGCGAATTCATTCGCAACACGATATGTGCGACGGGCCAAGCCGCACTAGAACAACTTAGAGTAAGTAAACAAAGTCCACAACATACTTTTATTACCATCAATTGTGTTGAGTTTTATTCTTATATATATATTGACGGCCCATTCTTCATATATATTCAGATCGAACGGATGCGGGACCAACTCCTACCATTTGAACGCATACGAGCCATTCAAGAGGAATTGGCGGGGTTCATACTTGATGAGGTCGTCACGCCTGGCGGAGAACTCTTTAGATATCCACCAAAATGAACGATGACGATGTATGTGTCGATGACGATGTATGTGCCGATGACGATGTTTGTGTATAATAATAGTTGCTTAATTATTCATGTACTCGTATGTACCGATGACGATTTATGCGTATACCGCTCCCGATCGATTCCCCCTCGCTCCCCCCTCCCGCAGAAATACGCCCAGAACGGGGCAGAGGCAGAAGTCTGCCGCGGCAGAGATTTAGGCCGTTTTCCTGCCGCGGCAGAACTCTGCCGCGGCAGGAAAACGGCCTAAATCTCTGCCGCGGCAGAAGAACCTTTAACACCGGTTGCAGATACGAACCGGTGTTAAAGGGGGGGCCTGAGGCCTGCGGCAGACCCACGTGCGCCACCCTTTAACACCGGTTCGTATAAGAACCGTTGTTAAAGGCCCCCCCTCTAACACCGAACCCTCAACAGCGGTTGGGTAACCGCTGTTAGAGGGCCCTCCCAACCGGAGTTAAAGGGGGGGCTACCACGACCGTTCATGAAATGATAGTGGTACCTTCGATAGTATGTTACACAAATAGAGCCCAAGTAAGTTGAGTTAGCTTTAAAAATATGTTTTTGTGTGTAGATGTCATCGTCTACCAAGTGAAACCAGTGGAGTTAAGATTGTTGAATAAAAGGACAAGAAAAGGAGGGGATTTGAAAAAGTGGTGAGAACAAATGCCTTCTAATCGAGTAAATAATGTTAATTACTATTCTTATTTATACCACCACTTTGTTTGAATAGGGGTATGAGCCCTGCCTCTTTATTGACTGATGCATATATCATTTATTATATTACTGAAACTTATTACGTTCAGTTTATACCAAAAGTACAGCTCATGGGTTGCACAAGGTCGATATGTGTATGAACCATCTAAAAAAAAGCAAGAAATTAAACAAGAAAGTCGGGAGACAAAATGAAACCCCATTATCAAAATATCTCCCTCATTGGTTAAATAAGTTTTGTGCAATCATTTCAAATGGGTGCACCTAGAAGCCATGGCCGACAAGTGCTCATCTGACAGTCAAAAAGTCCACATACGGATATGCATGGTGAGAGAAAGAACCTGCATAAAATATGGATTTGATTGCATGTTAAAAACAAATTCATTTCTTACATGCCATAAATCCCAAAGTAGGTTTCTAATGCTAAGAATGTTCAAATCTAAACCTAGGAGCACCATATGAAGATGAGAATGATATTGAATAAAATAAATATGAAGGGACAAGGGATAAAATTACATTGTATGATATGACAAGGAAAATATATTCAACATCAATTGTAAAAATGAACATTGAAGGAAAAAACTAAAAATTAAAGGTGACGTGGTGGTGGCACGGCAGATGCCATGGGTATGCTAAAGTATGGGGCCAGTGGATGCTAGTGGGATCTGGGGAGGAAAGATGTAGTGATTTCTACACACAAATGACTAGAACATACATCTTTATTTTTCCTCCTTCAAGTTACAAGTGCTTCTTGAGCTGTATCAGAGAGAAGAGGAAGAAGATCACTACAACGCGATCCCTCTGGTATCTAATGAATAGATCCTCGCTCTAGGAAGCCGCACCCCTCCTTATAAAGGGGTCATTGGTTCCTCATAGGGCTGACGTGGCAAGCATATTCTTGGAATATGCTTGTCCCAATGTGGTAAATCGGCGAACCTCTTTCCGTGTCTTCTTTCTATCGATGGCAAAGAACTAGAGCCCCCACATGTGAGCCTCAGGATTGCCCACTGTCACCTCCGTGACGCCTGTCTGCCCCTCTGCGACCATCCTCTTTGTCTTTAGCGCTTGGCCCTGTGTAGATTCCTCCTAGCCAGTAGCTAGGGTTTGACTCTGGGAACCTTCTCCTTCTCCTGCAAGTTTACTGTTACTCGGCCTCGTCTCGCATAACTCGGCTCGGCCCCCACCTGCGTATGAGCTGATCAATTTCATTCGGTCGACTTAGCTCACATGTCGGCCGAGTAAGGTATTAATCACTAGATTTCGTCCAAACCATGGCTTATTCGGCCGAGCCTTGCATAACTCGGCCGACTTAGCTTATAACTCGGCATATGGTAAGAAAGGTTCCTTCCTTCTTTCCACTATCTTGACCCTACCTGGGGTCATCCCCCCAACATTAGTCCCCGAAGCTGGTGCGGTCCTACCGGAAACTTCGGCTGGGCCACATCAGTTTCCAGACACTCATTCCTTCTCATTTCTTGTCCATGGTATTTCTTAGCTGACGCTCTTTTTCAGCTATCCTTATTTTGTTTTTCCTATCTTACCGAGGTGTGATCTGTGTTCTGAGTCATTCTCATTTTTCCGGGGTATCTACTTGGCTTCTTGAGTAAGCCTCGTCCTACGTGTACCAATCATCACTGCTATCTAGTTTTTTGTTCCGCTACAGTGGTTGGTGACATGCTATAGTGATTATTGCGCCCGTCGCGTCAGCGCAGTGATGTTTCGATAAACGCAACGGTCAGATTGCCTGATCTCCTCTTACACCGTGTGGCCCCTGGTGTGGCTCCACTCTCCGTCCGCAGATGGGTGATATGCGCGTTTTTGCAGTTACCGCCGCACAGTCACGATCCCACTACCGCTCACCCTACACGGTTGTAAGGAGGGGAGTGAGGGTGGGTCTATTCACTTTTACCCTCCCCACTCCCTTGGTCTTCCTCCCAGCGTCGCCGCAGCTGTTCGTGCTCCAGTGACCGCGCCACCGCAGTTCCTCCTCGACGGCCACGCTGCAGCTCTCCAGCTCTTGCGAGCTCGCTGTCGCATCCCCTCTGTCGTGTTTTCACCGGTGTTCCTCTCCGCAGGGCTCCGCGCCGCCGCCGCTAGGTTTCTGCCCTAGGTGCTCTTCTCGTTTTCCTCAATTTCCTGCGGTGGTTCTTTCTCCGCTCCGCCGCCACGTCCGTCGCCGTCGCGACGGGGCCCTGCACTTCTAGGCCTCTCCCCACCGCCAGTTATTCTTCCGTCGACTCCTCCGACGAACCTATGTCTAGCTCTACCAGCGGCGCCCTCGTCGGGGAAGAGGAGCTTATGGCGGGTCCAGAACGGGGCTCCTGGCAAGGTTCCACGGTCACTCGCCGAGAGGTCGAGTGGCTGCACAAGACTCGCCACATCCCCGCCGAGGTAAAATGTCACTTACCCGGCAAAGAACCTTCCCCTGTACTAGATGAGGGTGAGTTCATAGTTTTCATGTCTCACTTTGCCCGAGGATTTGGCCTCCCTCTTAGTGATTTCGCTAGGACCCTTTTAGATTACTTCGGCCTTCAGCCGCATCACCTGCCGGCTAATGCCGTAGCTTCTCTCTCAGCCTTTATCTCGGCTTCGGAGGGATACTTCGGTCTTTGGCCTTCAGTAGACGTATGGTCTAAATTTTTCCATATCCAAGCTAACATAGTGCCGGATAAATCTCTTCAACCCTCAGAGAAATCTTTAACCCAATGTGTGGCCACCTCCATTACACCTAGGAAAAACTCCGTGTTTCCCCGTGTTGTGGGTCTTGAGTCTTGTAAGAACTGGCATAGATCATTTTTCTATGTTAAGAATACCGTAGCAGAAGATAAGATTCGGCTCCCTGCTTTCTCGATCGGCCCTCCTTCGAAGAAGCACTGGCTCTATAACCCAAAGAAATCCCATGCTCTTGCTGAGGCATTCGAGCTTCGTCTTAAGGAATTGAGTCGTGCCGGGCTTCGGGGCGAAGATCTGATGACCGTGTTTATCAGCAGCCGAATTTGCCCCTTCCAACTCCGTTCCCACAAGCTTTGCTATATGATCGGTCCCTTGGATCCCAACCGAGTTTCTACGGTCGAGCTTGATGACTACCAAATTTACAAACATGTCCGGGCTATCTTCAAGACTGAGATGCCCGACGAATGGAAGTGGGAAATGAATCCATTTTCTCGCGAGAATCCTCCTCCTCGGGTAAATTGGACACGAGTGGTTTCATCCGAGTTATTCTTTCATCATTCTTTCGCTAACTGTTGTTTGCTTTTCTTGTAGAGGTTTTCGGAGCAGACCACAGAAGATGCCGAGGTTTTGGCTCTTACCTGGACCGCTGACCGCAATACATAGGACAATGGGGAACCAGATCCAGAGGAGTTCATTCCTAAGCTGGAAGCTGCTCCTGTTCGCGCCTGGAGCAAAACCTCGGCCCGTGCTAACAAAGGTGATTTGGACGACATCCAAATTATCGAGGTAGTTGCCACGGTGCCTATCTCTTACGCATTTTCGGCTCCTTCTTTCCCAGCTAATCGGGCTAGCTAGGTGCACGAGGTCGAACCTCTCGCTTCAGAAGCCCCTGTTGCTTCCAAGAAGCGCGCCGCCTCGACGAATCCTTCTGATGCTGCCCCCAGGAAGCGAACCAGGAAATCTTCCCAGCACATTCTGAGGCGTAAAACTATGCCTGGAGTTACTGGGTAAGTTTCCCTTCATATTCTCATTCGTATTTCTTGTTTCTCTCTTTCTATCTCCGAATTAATTTTTACTTCTTTGCAGGGCCCCTCTTTCTACCAAGCCTATCGGTCCGAGTATGAAATCTCATACTACTCGGCCGCCTTCACCATCTCCTTCGGAAGATGTCCGGGTTCCCAGTCCTCCTCATGATGAATCTCCTCCAGAGCCAGCTAATGCATCTCCTCGGCGACCATTGCTCCCGTCGTTGTCTCTGATGATACCCCGATGCCGGATCACCCGACTGATTCAGCTGTTCCCGTCAAGGTTCCCGAGGTTACTCTCATTGATCCTTCGCCTTCTACAATTCCATCTTCTGCACAGATGCCTGCCGAGGTTACCACTAACTCGTCTCCTTTGGAGACTGTAAGTCCTCCTTCTGTAAAGGATGCCACCCCCAGTTCAGAGGTCGTTGCTCCTACCGAAGTTTCTGCCAAAAGCAAGAAAGTCGTTGCCGCTAAAACCTTGCCATCTCAGAAGGGGCAATCAATCTCCTCTCATCCCAGCATTGCTGATATGCTTCGTAAGGGGACTTTTACCGCTAATCCTGGTGTTGCCCTTGCCGCCGACACACAACTAATGCTCCACAAGAGTCTGGTAGCCGCGACTGTTACGCAACAGGCCAGAGGTAAAGTGCTAACACGTACCGAGAGTGGGAATAGCCTCATCTCGTTGGTAGAGTATGCCAACAATTGGAAGGCCACCGATCAACTTGAAGGCAATCCTAGTAGCCAACCATTTCAGCTCTCCGACATCAGCAGCCGCTTGGATATTGCTGCTAATATTGTCCTCGAAAGTGACAAGATGAACGAGGTAAATGCCTCAATTTATACTTTGTCTATTATTCATATGATATTTATACGCACTAGTCCCCGAGCTTGCAACCGAATGACTTGTTATTCCGTTGGAAGCTTTCCTTGTTTCAAATACAACATCTTGCCTGTGCAATAGATAATGTTTCCTGTGTTCGTTAGAATTCGTCCAGCCACCTAGAGCCGAGTCAAATTTCTTTGTGATTCGGATCTAATTTAGTTTTGAATATCCAACCATTTAGATCTGAGTCATGTTTTTCTTGATTCATATCTGCTTTAGTTTCGAACATCCAGCCATCTAGATCCCAGTCAAGTTATTTGTTGATCCGGATCTGCTTTAGTTTCGAACATCCAACCATCTAGATCCGAGTCAAGTTATTTCTTGATTCGGATCTTCTTTAATTTTGAGCATCCAGCCATCTAGATCCGAGTTAAGTTATTTCTTGATTCGGATCTGCTTTAGTTTTGAACATCCAGCCATCTAGATCCGAGTCAAGTTATTTCTTGATTCGGATCTGCTTTAATTTTGAACATCCAGCCATCTAGATCCGAGTCAAGTTATTTCTTGATTCAGATCTGCTTTAGTTTTGAACATTCAGCCCTTTTCTCACGACCGGCGAACGGCCAAATTTCAAAGGTTACTCTTCTCGCACAAGAAGCTTCAAGATAAATTCGACCAAATGGTCCCTGTGGTGAAGAAGTCTGATAAACTATTCGGCTCTTAGTGCCTTCCACGTTTGTAGAAAACTCCCTTTTTGTACTAACTTCTGATGCGTTGTTGTGCAGTTAATGTCAACAATATAAATACCCGGCTTATGAAGAAAGTTGGCGCTCTTGAAGTTTAGTTATCCCTTTTCCCTTTTATTTATCCGTTTTTGTTCGAGGTAAATCTTGGGTATTTACAGTATTTCGGCTTTGGTATAGCCGAGTTACAAATACTTGCAGTGTCGCATCAAGAATGCATACCTATGCCTGATATGATGCTGCATTTTTTAGAGCAAGCTGCCACTCACTCGGCACAACTTAAGGAAAAAGATGACGAGATAGCCTGGCTCCGGGCCGAGGTTGAATCTCTTAAACTTTCCCAGAAGTCGGAGTTAGAGAAAGTTGACCAGGAGTTTTCCGAGGATAAGAACCGACTAAGTCTGCAGCTTCAGAAGGACAAGGAGCTTCTGGATGCCGCCGAGCTAAAGAACCAGACGATGAGGGAAGAAATGACTCGTTTTGAGAAGAATAAAGCCAACAGGGCCCTGGATCTCCAGAAAATGCTGCGTTACACCCACCGTAAGTTTCTGTTTCTCGTCGAGTCGTTCTTTTGCTTGTAGCTTTTCTTGACTTAAGCAACGTTTTTTGCTTACAAACCATTTTCCAGAAGCCGAATCCGTGAGTTCAAAAGTTGTCCTTGCTGCTCACGGCCGCCGAGATGTTCCCATCATGCCGAATCAATAATATACCATTGAAGACTTCCTGGTTGCCGTTGCAGCTGCTATTCAACCAATGAAAGTCATGGGAAAAGATCTGGTGCAAGCAGCTATTCGGGCTTACCATGTGCTTTGGCCGAATGAGCCAAAGATTAAGAAAGTTGAAGTGCTCGTGGCGAGGCTGATGGAGTCTCAAACTCGATTGAATCTTTGGCCAGAATCCGCGGGACGAGCCGGAGCGGACATGGCTCTTACTGTTGTCCGTCGATACCTTGATGAACTTGCGCACTGGCTCTCCCTGGGTTGAAAATCCGAAGTATGTTGCCTGCCGCCAAGCCCGTGCCTATCAGCTTATCGAGTACGCCGATGTTCATCATTGGAACGAAGGGTCGAGGTTTCTCCCTGAGGATGCTAAAGATGATGCTGATGCTGCGGATGAAGGTGAATCTGATGGTGATTCGGGTGATGAGGGTTCCTCAGATGAAGATTCCGATAAAGGTAATGGGTCTAGTGATAGCTCGGGAGGCAATGCCGAGTCTCGGTCCTCCTCCAAGTGAACCGAAGCTTATCAAGCCCAAGGTGGAGTTTCTCATCAGATGAACCCTGACCGAGATGTTCCCGCGACCTCCGTCGACGCCGAAGTAACCTCTGCAGAAGCTCGAGCAACCACTGAGGCCCCTGCTTCTAAGCCTCGGCTGCGTCCGGGGCACCAACATCGGACACACTTGCTGCCTCTACTGTTCCTCCCATGGGTGATTCGGCAGCTGCCGATGCTTGAGCTTAAAAAACTCTTATTCGTTCAAGTCCCCGGTATGTCGGGTGTATGCTGTTCCTAAACAATCCTCCCTTTTGGTACTATTTGATCCGTTTAACTTTGCATGCCGTAGTAATATTGTTACTCTATCTAGATGAATTTATGTTATCGGTATCTTTGTTTGCAAAATTTTAATTTTGTAAATTTGAATCATGTTTCCCTATGTTTGGCGTCCATCTTGTGTATCTCATCTATTCTTAGTCGCAAAACTCTTTATTTTACAATTTTGTCTCAAGGACTATTCGTCCTGAGTCCATATATCTTTTAGTCTAATAGACTTTCTACCTTTCCGAGTTATCTGTCGGTAAGATAATATAAACAGGGTATTTTGCACATTATATATCGAATTGCTGATAGTATAAATTTATGGTGGTCTCCCCGAGCTATTGCTCGAGTTGCCAAAGCGATCATTCACATTATACCTGTGACTTACGATAGACTAGCTAGGGAAGTCCCCGAGTCACTGTTTGGGCCGCCGAGGTTTTATACATAACCGAGTCGACGAAAAGTACGGGTCAGTCCCCGAGTTATTGCTTGAGTTACCGAAGTTTCATACACAACTAAAAAATGATAAGTAACGTGGGGTAGTTCCCGAATCATTGCCCGAGCTACCGAAGTTTTATGCATAATATAAAATGACAAGTGACATGAGGCAGTCTCCGAGTTACCGCTCGAACTGCCGAAGTTCCATACATAGTTAAAAATGACAAATATCTTGAGGCAGTCCCCGAGTTACTGCTTGAGCTGCCGAAGTTTCATACATAGTCAAAAATGACAAACAGCATGGGGCAATACCCGAGTTACGTTGATACATGTCTGATACATCAATTTGATACATCATACTGTCAGGTGCAATACACCTCCTCTAAGTGTAAAATGGACGAAGTAAAGCCATGTTCCACGGTCTTTTTGATTCATCCCCAGACTTGTTTCCCTTGTTCTTTTCTGGTGTTTGAGCGTCGATTAAGTAGTATGCCTCGTTGTGTAATGCTTTGCTCACGATAAATGGGCCTTCCCACGGGGGCGAGAGCTTATGCATGCCGGCTGTGCGTTGCACTAGCCAAAGAACTAGATATCCTTCCTTAAAAACTCTTGGACTCACTTTCTTGCTATGATATCGTCTGAGGTGTTGCTGATAAATAGCTGATCTTGAAAGTGCCAACTCTCTTGCTTCTTCTAGAAAGTCCACATCATCTTGCTGTGATATTTCTTTTACTTCGGCGCTTGTGTACTGGGTCACTCTTGGCGAATCATGCATTATGTCGGCTGGAAGTACAACTTCTGCCCCATACATAAGAAAGAACGGGGTATACCCCGTCGATCTATTCGTCGTGGTCCTAAGGCTCCACATCACTGCTAGGAGTTCCTCAATCCAGCATCCTGCCGACCTCTGCAGCGGTTCGATCAGCCGAGGTTTTATCCCATACAATACTAGTCCATTTGATCTTTCTACTTGCCCATTCGAGGCCGGGTGAGCCACCGAGGCAACATTGAGTCTTATGTGCTTCTCTTGGCAGAATCTAGCAAAGGCTCCTTTAGCGAAGTTTGTGCCATTATCTGTGAGGATACTGTGTGGGTAACCATATCTCAAGATAATATCTTTGAGGAATTTCACCGATGTGGGCCGGTCACATTTTCTTATTGGCTTCACTTCTATCCACTTTGTGAATTTGTCCACCATGACCAGAATGTGAGTCATTCCGCCACGAGCCGGCTTAAATGTACCTACCATATCTAAACACCACACAGAGAAAGGCCAAGTGATTGGTATCATTTTTAACTCGGATGAAGGCAGATGTATTTTGCTGGCATATCTCTGGCAGCCATTACACTTTGTTACCAATTCTTTTGCTTCCTTCAGCGCAGTTGGCCAATAAAACCCATGCCTAAATGCTTTGGCCACTAGGGATCTGGACGAGGCATGATGTCCACATTCTCCTTGATGTATATCCAAAAGGATTTCCTGCCCTTCTGCCGAGTCAACACATCGTTGCAGTACATTTGTCACAATTCTCTTATAAATCTCATTATTTATGATTGTGTAGTCTTTTGCTCTTCTTACTATCTGCCTGGCCATAACCTCATCATCCGGCAAAATCTCTTCTTTGAGGAATGAGAATATGGGTTGTGCCCATGTCGGCGTGACTTTTTCCGGGAAAATGATGTTGTCAATTTCCATTATGTCCGCCAACATAACATATGTGGGCTTTTCCCAATGCATTTTAGGGTTAAGCAGATCACTCTTCGCATAGTTCGGCTCACATCCTTTGTCAATCTCCATTGGGACGCACCCTTCTATCTGATCTGCCGAGATACGAATTGACTCGGATTCTGGCGAAGGTGTAATTGATGGTTTTCTTAGGTGTTCCAAGGCTATACCAGGCGGTATTGACTGTCTGGTTGATCTGAGATTCGACAGCGTATCTGCAGCATCATTTTCTGCCCGAGGTATGTGATGGAATTCACATCCATCAAAGTAACCACTGATTTTTTGCACATGAAACCTATATAGGGCCATATTCACATCTAGTTTATCCCAATTCCCCGACACTTGCTGTACTACGAGGTTTGAATCCCCGTAACACAGAATTCGACGTATGCCAATCTCTTTTGCCATTTTTAGGCCATGGACGAGCTCTTCATATTCGGCTACATTGTTTGATGCAGCAAAATGTATTTGCAACACATATTTTAGATAATCCTTTTTCGGTGAGGTGAGCACTATTCCTGCTCCTAGCCCATTTCTTAACTTGGACCCGTCAAAATGCATCTTCCAATAATTCGGATGTGGCAATGGGGGCTCATACTGCACCTCGGCCTAGTCTACGACAAAGTAGGCCACTGCCTGAGACTTAATTGCATCTCGCCTATCAAACTGTAGAGCATAAGGCGATAACTCAATTGCCCATTTTGCTATTCGGCCACTTGCATCTTTGTTGCTTAGTATCTTGGCCATTGGTGCTTCACAAATCACCTTTATTAGGTGCTCTTCAAAATAATGTTTGAGTTTCTTTGCCGACATGTATACTTCGTAAGCCATTTTATGGTAATGTGGGTAGTTTTGCTTGGAGGCCGATAATACCTCACTCAGGTAATATACCGGTCTTTGAACCGACTTGCCTTCTTCGTTTCGTTCCACGACAACTACTGCACTTACCACCCTATTGGTTGCTGCCACATAGAGTAGCATAGGCTCTTTTGACAATGGGGAAGCCAAGATAGGCATCGTTGCCAGCATATTTTTTAACTCATGAAAGGCGCTATCGGCCTGAGGTGTCTTGGTGAACTTGTTAGATTTTTTCATTAATTGATACAAAGGCAATGCTTTTTCACCTAGCCGACTCACCGAACCGACTCAAGGACGCAAGACACCCTGTCGACTTTTGTACATCATTCAGGCATTTTGGCAGTTCCATTCTTTCAACTTCTCGGATTTTAGTCGGATTTGCCTCTATACCTCGGATGGATACGAGGAAACCGAGTAATTTTCCGACCGGCACTCCAAAGGTACATTTTTCCGGGTTAAGCTTCATTCGGAACCTTCTCAAGTTCGCGAATGTTTGCCAAATATCCTCTAGGAGCGTGTTGCTCTCTATGGTTTTTATAACCACATCATCAACATATACCTGCACGTTTTTTCCAATTTGGTCGTGCAGGCATTTTTCCATGCATCTTTGGTACGTGGCTCCTGCATTACGCAGGCCGAATGACATGGTGCGATAGAAATAAGCCCCATACGGGGTGATAAACACAGTCTTTATTTGATCAGCCGGGTTTAACGGTATCTGGTGGAAACCAGAATACGCGTCTACAAATGATAACAGCTCATAACATGCGGTTGAATCAATGACTTGGTCTATCATAGGTAAAGGAAAAGGATCTTTGGGACACGCCTTGTTAAGGTTCGTGTAATCGATGCACATTCGCCAAACGACGGCTACATTTGGGTCATCCTTTTTCTTCTCTACCAACACCGGATTTGATAGCCAATCCGGATGAAGAACTTCCATGATAAACCTGGCTGAAAGGAGCCGAGCTATCTCATCCCCTATTATCTTTCTCCTATCTTCGGCTAAGCGGCGGAGAGGCTGCTTCACTGGCCTTGCTCCTGGCCTTACGTGCAAAGAGTGCTCAACCAACTCCCTCGGTACTCCTTGAAGGTCCTGTGTTGACCATGAAAAGATATCCCAATTCTCACAGAGGAAGTTGGTGAGCTGGCTTTCCTATTTGTCGTCCAAGACGGCACCATTAGTGATGGTACGCTCTGGGAATTGATCATCGATCTGGATCTTTTTCGTTTCCTTAGTCGGCTCGAATGATACACTTCCATGCAGGTTGGAAAGTGCCGGCATGTTAAGCTGTGTCGACTGAGCCAGAGCTGCCACCTCTTGAATTCTTCTTTTTTTTCTTGCAATTACCAAAGACTCGGCCAGGTTTGATCTGGCTGAGGCACATTCCATTGATTTCCTATATTCTCCAGCTACTGTTATCACCCCTGAGGTCCTGGCATCTTCATTTTCAAGTAACTGATGTGACAGTTGCTCATAAATTTAGCCAATGCTGGCCGTCGGAGTAAAGCATGATAGCAAGTTTCCAGATCCACCACCTCAAATTCCAGATTCTTAGCTCTACAATTCTCACTTGTGCCGAATAATACATCTAATCGGACTTTCTCAATGGGCTCGCACGAGAGCCCCGGCACTATCCCATGGAAAGTTGTCCTTGTTGACTGCAGCATATTCGGAGTTATTCCGAGTTTGTGCATTGTGTCTTTGTACATGATATTGATGTTGCTCCCATTATCTATGAGCACTTTTGATAACTTCACATTGATGCTAGGCCCGACAAATGTTAGATCCAGTATTAAGGCATACGATCCTGGGTTCGGCATTATCTTCGGATGATCCCTTATACTCCAGGTTATCTCCTGATCTGACAAGGCTACGTATCTCGGAACTGCTGGCACAACTGCATTCACCTCCATATGTCGGCGTTGTACGCTCTGTCTATCTTGTTTTTATGTCGTGAACACACAGTAGGATTGGTGATGTTCCCTGTAGTCATTGCGTCCATTATTTCCGAGGTTTCCCCTTACATCTTGATTCTGATTTATCACTTGGTGCACTGTATCCCTCCGATCCGGATTCCCATAACTCGGAGGGGGTGTAGGTAACATCAGTTGTTGCGCATTTCCCCCAGTAAGCTGTGGCTACTGTTGGTGATATGTTTGATGTTGTGGTGCTTGTATAGCTGTCGGGTTTCCCATTGCACTCTTCATCCAGGCTCATTGGCGAGTGGTGTGATTGGCTAGCTTGGCCGGGTTAGGCGTGTGGAATTTACACGGCTGATCCAACATGGACTCAAACATGTACTTCGGTCTTTCTTGCCATTGTTTCTTCTGTTCAGGTGTCCACTGCTTCTTCCCCTTGTTCCTCGGCGTCAACTGCTGAGGACTGTTCTTCTATCGTTGATTGTTCCCATGTCTCGGTTGATCCTGCACAACTGCTGCCACTTGATTTGAACTGTATCTGTAATTCGACCTCTCATCCCTTCTTCTACCTCGGTAATCATTTGTAGAGGCCTCAACCTGATAAGGTAGATTCCTCCTGTGTTTTACAATGCTAGTCCCTGGATCAATAGCTAGCATCCACAGTTGAGATGTAATATCAAGAAACAAAGGTCATAATATAACTTTATAACCAGGAATAACATAAGTTTATTACATCAAACATAGCTCATTTGGCTATTACATTACATTGCAGCGGAATAATTATAATCATGGGGTCCTTCATCTTCAAAGTGCCACAGGCAGATGTTGGTTGTAGACTTTGTAATCCTAATCAAACAATCTTCACTAAAATCAATCAAACCTGCAACATACAAGTTACAGCCACAAAGGGTCAATACATTTGAATTGTATTGGCAAGTGATACTATGGTATTATGGTGGAGTCTATCATCTATATGCATTTGGCTAAGTGGAGTTGAGGCTTGCATTGCTCAAAATAGATTTTTCCTTAACATTTTTAAATACTAAGTTTTTGCTTGACAAAATCATTTTTCTCAATCAAAGATTTCAAGATCCTTGTACCAAGCCATCTCTCCATCAATGATTGAAGAATTCAAACAACCCTTGTTCAAACCACAAGATTTTAATTTAGAAATTTGAATGATGAGATTCTTGATTGCTTCCATGTCTTGATGCTCAAATTGTCCTTTATCAGGGACATGGCTAAGTACTTAGGTTTTACACTCTGCAGAGGTGGTGCACTTTCCCCACAAGACTTGGTTTCCCAAGACAAGATCTTTCAAAAGCTTTCCCTTAGACCAAAATGGACGCGGTCCAACCTATCAAACACTACCACCCACTGTCCATATGGCTAAGTTCTTGCAACCTATATGATCATGGCAGAGCCCATATTGCCAAGTGGTTGCACTTGAAGCTTCTCAACATTTGACATCTCAAATCCCTTTGTTTCCTGGGTGGCATTCCACAAGTGAGATACACAATCCAAGCCTATGGCATTGTGAACCACTCAACCATTCTCCACCAAGCAAGCCCATTCCACCCAGGGGATTCATTAACTTAGTTGTTTTATTAAACAAAAACATAAGTCCTCAGACTTAGAATATTTTTCCATAGTGTGAATATATATTCCACCCATGTTTTCTATTAGCTAGGCTAAGCTTGGTAGTAATAGGAATCTTTAACTTATGAAAATCCTACTAAGGATTCATCTACTAGGTTTTCCTATAGTAAGGTCTATACTTAGCAAAATCCATGCAAGTTTTACTTAGCAAAATTCACTAATGCATAGAGAAAGTAAGGGACAAAAAGTATGAAGCATCACTTGCCTTTTTGGTATGTAATGGTGGTTCATTCCTTGATCTTGTTAGTCTCACACTTCACTACAAATCAAACAAGCAAACACTAATTCAATTTACATTCCAAACCAATAATCACTCAAACAATTTCACACACACAAGACAATGGAAACCAATTCATGCATGGGAGCATGCACAAGATAGTTTTATTTTGCAAAGGGGTCTCTATGGGGTTTCTAAACTTTGTAAGATCCAAATTGGTCATTTACCAAAGTGGTAAAGTCATTAGCAAGAGGGTTTTGCCCAAAAACTATTTTTAATTCCATTCATCATTTCATGTGGTGAAAAATGTTTTATCAAAACCAAACTTTTAAGTTTTTCACCAAATGAGTTGTTATTACAAAACTTGGTGTTTTTGGGTCAGTAGGTTTGGTCCAAACTATTTTCTCCAAAGTTTTTTACTCAAAATCATTTTTATACACAAATTAATAGTTTTATTTAGCTAGAAATGGACTAAACCAATAAATCCATTCTAAACTTTTCCAAATCCATTTTGCAAATCATGGGTTGGTTCCTAGGGTCAGTAAGGTCACAACAAACCATTTTGCAAAAGTTTTAACCCTAAATTCCATTTTAAACAATTTTTCTAATCTAAACAAGCACACAAAAGTTTCTGCAAATTCAAACAAGATAACAGATACTATTTGCTAAACTAAGGGCATGGCTGGCTAGGGTTTGTTCTCCTGAATCCATTGATATAAAATTTGTAAAATTTGGACGTGTGGTTTGAAAGTTACAAAGGTTTGAAGTTTGCAAATAAATCTGATTCAAAAATCTGTTTTAACTCAAACACTGGACACGCGTCGCCGTTTCATTGGTCGATACCGGTTCGTCTGGATCACGTGCTGCGGACCGCAGGATCTAGTTTGATCGCACGGCACAGGGCGCGTACCCTTTCGCTGTTAAGTGAGACTATCGTGAGCGTCAGATCTTGATCGGACGGCTGTGGGGTGCTCGACCATAGACGGGCGGCGCTGCGGCGGCTGCTGGCGGCGGAGCAACCAGACGATGGCGGCGCCGGTGAAATAGGAAGCGAGGGAGGAGGAAAAGGTGCTCACCAGAATCGTTGACGTTTGCTGATGCTCAACGTGGTACTTGCCCGTCGAGGGGCGCTAGGGGGCAGCTGCGATTGCTCGCCGGAGTAGATGGCGGCGTCGGGCGCGTCAGGTGGTCGTCGTGGACGGCGCTGTGGTTCACGGGAGGACAAACGGAGGACTGGGTTAGCTGCGCAAGATCATGGCAAAGATATGTGCTTGATCTAGAGGACACGGGGTGGTCGGATTTAACCTAGGGGCGTCGTCGGAGTAGAGGCAGACGACGGCGATACTGGAGGTTGTTGTTGACGAGGCTCAGGGGCATGCGCGAGCGAGCTAATGCCTCTGGGAGGTTCGCTAGGATGTGGGGATCAGGTGAGGGTGGTCGAAGCGGCAAGGGGCGGTGAGAGGCTGCCGGATTCGACGTCGGAGCATCGTCGGAGACAGGGCAGTCGAGGAGAAATTGGGATGGACTGGAGGCGTGCTCGGGGGAGGAAACAGAGGGGAAAGGAGGAGTGAAGCATGGCGTTTAACATAGCATGGTCAATGGCGGGTTTAATCCATTCATCAACGCGAATTCAATGGAGTTTACTCGGCAGTAAACGGCGAGGAACGGTCGAGCGGGGTGGAGAGGAAGAACAGTGGAGTGGGGCACACCTGTCAGCGAAAAAGGAAAGAAGGGGAAAGGGTCCACTTGTCGGTTGCTCCGAGGGTTCTTTCTACGGTGAGAAACGCTTCGCTGCAGTGGGGTGGGAATTGGGCTAGGTGGGCTGTTTGGGCTGGCTCAGTTGGGTCAGTCCATTCCCATATTTTTTTTCTGTCTGATTCTTTTTCTATTTTCCAATTCTGTTTTGAAAATTCAAACAACTAAACATGTCCAAAAACAAATCAAACATTCACCAAACCTTGCACTATGAATTTGGTTCTGTTTAGTAACCTGAACCAAAATCCTAAATAAATTAAATAATACTTTAATCTTTTTAGGTTCCATCCTTATTTAATAAGTAGGCCATGGTTTATTAATTAAATGGAGTTTTTGTTGTTTATTAATAAAATCTTTATTTGAAATCCAAATGTTTTCAAAATCAAATCAGTAGGTATCATTTGGAAGTAAATAATACTTGGATACTTGTTTCAAACAAAATATTATTTTACTTTAGGGTCCCATATTAGTTAAATAAAATGGGCCAAGGTTTATTAATCAAATAGGATTTGATTTTTTTAATAAAATCTTTATTTGAAACCTAAATATTTTCAAAACCAAATCAGTGGGTTTTATTTGGGAAATATAGAATACTTGGAGATTTGTTTTAAAATAAAATAACATCTTATTTTAGGGTCCATTATTAATTAAATATAATAGACTTTCATTATTATTTCAAATAGGTTTTATTTTATTGAGATATTTCTTTTGAATCTAAAATAAAGCCAAAACATTTTAGTAGATTTTATTTGTGAATTTCAAATAATTGAGAAAACTTATTTTAAATAATTTAATAAGTTTTGATGTTTCAATTTAAATTGGTAAAACCTCTTATCTTCAAATAAGGTTGGATGTTAAATCCTTATTACTTTATTTAAAATAAACTTTTATTATTTTAATCAAAGAAAACTCTTTTGTTTCAAAATCTTGGCCAAGTTTAATTTGGCTTTATAAAATAATCCTTATTTATAAATCCATCTTTTCTTTTGAATACCAAATCCTTTTATTAAAAGATCTAAAATAGTATTTCCAAAATATTATTTTTCCTTTGTTAATTGTTTTATCTTTTTAAATCCTTTTGAGATTTAATTGTTCAAAATAGGTTTGAAGATTCCTATTGGAATTTAAAAAGTTTCTTCTGGCCCTGAAAATCAAACAAAGTTTTATTTTATTCATTTATTTTTGACATTACAAGATTTGGAAAATCTTGGGATGTGACATCATTACTTCGTGATGGTCCGACACCATCTCGGGCATAATGATCAGGTTGTTCACGATGCTCTACCGACATAAGCTTCAGTTGAGTCGGATCACCTAAGGAATATGAATCTGCTACTCTGATCGTTTCCGCCAACGTGGTTGGCATATCTCTCTGCAACCTCTGACACAATACACTTCCATATCTGCACCCTTGAGCGAACCAGGGAATTGCTTGAGATTCTATAACCCCCTCACATGAGTTTCTGAGGTTGCACCACCGAGTCAAGAAATCTCTATCAGTTTCATTCGGTTTCTGCTTGCACATCGCGAGATGTTGTGGCCTATTTGGCCTCTTATATGTACTGGTGAAATTACTGATAAACATTTCCTCAAAATCTAACCAATATTTGATACTTCCTGTTGGCAAATTATTCAGCCAGACTCTCGCTGGCCCTTCCAACATCTAGGATGTATCTTACAGCCCATCTCAAATTTCCCCCAGCTATATTTACGGTCGTGGCATAATCAATTAGCTAATCTTGTGGCTTCGTGCTTCCATTGTATGTTTTCGTGCCTCTTGCCAACTGAAAGTTCGGCATGGGTGGTTCGCCCATAATTCGAGGTCCAAAACACGCCGGGCCAGGCGGGCCCTGTTCTTCCAACATCCCGGACCAATACAGTCTGTCTAGCTTCAATCTTGCGTCAGTTGACGACAAGTTTCTATAGATAATTCTCTCATGTACTCTATTACGGTTTTGCCCACCATGCTCTGCATTTTCCATCTCCGAGTAACCATCATTCTTTTGCCTGATTATGCGGATCCTGTCTCGCTTATCGCTCTTGCCGAGGTTCATGCCTCGGCTGATGATTTTGCGGAGGGTACCTCCTTCCTTCCACCAGGTTATAGTTCTCGGGGTTTCCCCTTCCGAGATTCCCGTGCTCTCTGTTTACACGGCCGGGCTTTCTATCACCGCTGTTACCTCGGCTTCCATTGCCTCTAATTTCATTGATCTTCCTGGAAACTGCTGGGTCATATGGGACAATTTTCTTGTTTCTTTTTCCCGAATTATGGCTTTGTCTTTCCGCGCATTGTTTCCGGGCGAGGATGCCGCTGCCGCGGATAATGCGGGGGCAGCCCCTGCCGAATGAACCATGCGGGAAGCTCCCGACATCGTCGGGTTAGCCCTAAGTATTTCTTCATTCTACTGGTTCCCAAAGCGTACCAGCTCGTTTACTCTTTCTTGCTGGTTTTGCCGGGCTTCCCCGCTTTGTCCTTCCAATGCTAGGGCTGCTCCATTTGCGGCCCTGAGGTTCTTTGTCGGGGTGCTATACCTCGGCAACCCAGGGTCAACCGAATCATCTGGTTGAGCTTCATGCTCTTTGTTGATATCATTCATGAGGTTCTTTCCTCTTAATCTCAGATCATCTACTGGGCCAGGGGCCGTATCTAGCTTGTTTTCCCTAGCATATTCTCGCAAGGTCCTGTTAAAGGACTCCTGCAAGGCCGACACCTTTTTTGCCTCCTCTAATATTTTCAATCTAGTTTTTTCTAACTCCGCCTGTGCATTTGCTGGGTCAACTATCGGCGCTACAGGTCTAGTCAAGTTATCTATAGCTGTCTGGAGGATATTTTATGGCCTCTCCAGAGGTGGCCATCTTACCCTTGCTGCTTTTGGAGTTACCTGTTGCACCTCGGCTGCCCTGGTCACCGAAGGATCTGCTGTAGTTGGATTTGGAGCTGCTTGCTTCATCGTTACCTGTCCTCCTGTCGCCAGGTCCTTTCTTGGTCCGGCTCCTGCCCCTGCCGTTGGTGCTAGAGCCGTCATCATCACCTCTACGCTTCTTGCAGGGCGAGCGCCATGCTGACCGCTGGTAGCACTGAGGGGAGGATCTCCTGTGATGATGACTCAGCGCGGATAGACGCAGGAGGTGTCAATGCCGACGTAGATCTTGTGAGCGCCCAGGTTGATGAAGATGTCGTTGCGCGGAGGCGCCCTCCTCCTGAAACTATCAGCGTTGTCGCTGACGTAGTCTCAGATGTCAAATCTCTGGACTAGGCCAGAAACAACCCGCTCGCCGGTGTCGATGAAGTTTGCCGTCCGAATCTTGACTCCAGCTAGCACCGCTGCTGGCCCCAAGGTGGGCGCCAACTGTCGTGGTGGTGGCATGGTAGATTCCATGGGTAGGCTAAAGAATGGGGCCAATGTATGCTAGTGGGATCTAGGGAGGGAAGATGTAGTGATTTCTACACACAAATGACTAGAACATAGATCTTTATTTCTCGTCCTCCAAGTTACAAGTGCTCCTTGAGCTATATCAGAGAGAAGAGGAAGAAGATCACTACAGCACGAGCCCTCTGGTCTCTAATGAATCGATCCCTTCTCCAGGAAGCCGCGCCCCTCCTTATAAAGGGGTCCCTTGGTTCCTCCTAGGGCTGACGTGGCAAGCATATTCTTTGAATATGCTTGTCCCAATGTGGTAACTCGACAAACCTCTTTCCGTGTCTCCCTTGACCTAGAGCCCCCACATGTGAGCCTCGGGATTGCCCACTGTCACCTCTGTGACGCCTGTCTACCCCTCTGCGACCCTGCTCTTTGTTTTTAGCGCTTGGCCCTGTATAGATTCCTCCTAGCCAGTAGCTAGGGTTTGACTCTAGGAACCTTCTCCTTCTCCTGCAAGTTTCCCATTACTCGGCCTCATCTCGCATAACTCGGCTCGGCCCCCACTTGCATATGAGCTGATCAATCTCATTCGGCCGACTTAGCTCACAGGTCGGCCGAGTAAGGTATTAATCACTCGATTTCGACCAAATCATGGCTTATTCGGCCGAGCCTTGCATAACTCGGCCGACTTAGCTTATAACTCGGCATATGGTAATAAAGTTTCCTTCCTTCTTTCCTCTATCTTGACCCTACCTAGGGTCATCCCCCCAACAAAAGGATAGGATGATTCCAATTTATGGCGGTGTTGTCGTGTCTCGATTTTTGACACCGGGGATGGGGATCCCCTTTGTTAGTTCGACCAGGGGCGCAATTTCCGGTGAGCTCAATCGGCGAGCTAGATGAACACACCCATAGAGAGGGACACCTGTTTTTTTACCTTGTCCAGGTCCTCGATGTGAGGATCCCTACGTCCTGCAACTATCTACTATCTAGGTGGATGATCACAATTACAATGCTTCCTTCCCCGGAAAGGTCCTATGCTCTAAACCTCCCCACCCCTATTTCATAGGTCCGACCTGGGCCTCCTTTTATAAAGGTAAGGGACACCACAGGGGTCAGCAAAACTACATGCGTCGACCTGGCACGGCCACATGGTCGGGCAAGGTCTGCATGAACACAACATGGGGGTGCCCTCCGGCACGGTCTTTGCATGACAGAGTAGGTCTAGGGCCTAACTCTCTAGATGTCTGGGTTCTGACCTGTCATGTCGTATGTCAGGTCTAGGGCCTAAAACGAGGCACCGGTTAGGGCCTTATGCCATGGCTTGGCCAGATGGGATTCAGGGACCCCGGGTTCCACGAATACGAGCCCCCAGGCCCCATTTAGGCTAAGGTGCCTCCACGCATCCAACCCGGGCCATATCCCCTTCAAGCCGCTAGCCAAAATTTCTTGTTGAGACTGACGAGAGCCTCGCCTTTTACTCCCAAGGCATCACGAAGCGACAAACACGTTGGGGTGACAGAGTTTGGGAGGGACATGTGGTTGGGGGGACGCCTGGGGGTCCTTTATAAGAACAAGCCCTCCCGAGGCACGCTACCCTCACCCCCACTAACCCCTCACCCCTCTAAAACTTATCCTAGATCCAATCTCCCCATGGAGGACCACGAGGCGTCTAAGGATAGGAGAGGGGCGCCATCACTGAGGAATCATTCGGGGGCAGTAAAACCCCCAAAGATCCCTCAAGCCTGCATCAACTCATCGCTAGATGAAGTGAAGTTCTGAGCCCTGTATGCTCATGTGGCGAACGAGTTCCAAGAGAATGGGGCCACTAAGCTTTGACGTCCTCATACCAGCGTCCGGGATGGGGAGTTGTCGATCAACGCATGCTTCCTTCAAATGGGGTTGGTTCCCCCTTTCTCAGAGTTTTTCTTAGAGGTGATGAGGGCGTATGGCTTTCACCTCATGCAGATCTACCCCAATGTCATGCTCACGCTGGCCGCCTTTGTTCATATTTGCGAGGCATTCATGGGTGTGAATCCGTCCATGGCATTGTTCCGCTACTTCATCACCCCACGAGTGGACAAGAAACCACGGATCACTGGGGACATCATGTTGGGAATATTCCCTAGAGGCAATCATGTATGATGTAATTCTCAATGTATTCATAAATTTATTATTTCCTTGTATGAAAATCGCATATGTATCATTGAATATGTGATTTAGTTGTGGAACTATATATTCATGTTATTCATACTACATGTACTTAGTCATTGTTGTTGTGCCGGACACACAACTTAGACTAATGTGAAATTCGGCTGATGACTCGGTTCCACTTGTCATGGGCATGGTGATGCTATTCCGACTTTACACGGATTCGGCTAAAGATTTTAGGAGTCGGGTTGACCCATATTGAGATATAGTGAACAAGTCATCATTTGTATAGCTCAATCAATATAATCCTTAGACCTGAGGTTGTTGCACAATACGATTTGAGGATCACCGACTTAGGCTCTGTCAAACATTGTTCCGTAAATAGACAATTATAAATGTGCAGTTCAATTCGACTGAGAATCAAGATGCGTGATATGGATAACCAAGATGGGATTTTCCCCCTCCGATTGGAGAGATATTCTCTGGGCCCTCTCGTGTGATATGATTCTGAAAGCATGGCCATGCATGACTCGGTTAAGTGTTAACCGGGGCGATTGACTAAGAGTTAGTAGGATGAATCACATATCACGGATTGAGAAGAGAGTTTAGATATTTAAAGCATGTTGATAATTCGCCTATAGCTCGAGAAGGTATATCGTGAGGCAAAAGGGACTTGGATGTAAGTTGCATTGGAGGTATGCCGTCATGACTCTTTGGTACTTGGGAAATATGCTTGTTCTGCTAGGAGCCGCTACCAATTGATCAATTGCGAGCCAGACTCCAAGCGTTTCCAAATTGCCATGAGCCTGGGGCGTCACACACTTAAGAGCGGGATCAAGTTGTTTGGGTTGGACCTAAATCAGACATAGACTTAGTCAGTGAGTTGGACTCGCAATGAGTCGTATAGGCTTTAGCGGATGTTCCACAAGTGAGTGGAGCCTACTTTCACTTCCTCTATATTCTAGGGTGCAGGATGCCCAAAGGGCACGGTTAGACCACTCCATATGTTGGAAACCCTATCCCCATTCAGTATAGCCGCTGCACCGGACCTAGCAGTCTAGCATCGGAGCTCCTCCTCGTATGTTTTACATTGGTAAAGGTGTTGTACGTTCAGCACTTCGAGGATCGTGGGATTGGATTGGATCATGAGGACTGCCATGCATCAACTGACACGCTTCATCAGTAATCCGCAACTGTGCGTCTAGTGGTAATCCGCGTGGCCTTCTACCTCAGCTAGATCTTGGGATCACCAGATAGGGAAAAGTTTTTGTTTATCTCTGCGTGGCCCAACACATCATGCTTCACCTTCACAACTAGCGCTCCAAGAAGTACCCCACCGGCCACTTCAAGTCCAAGTGGAAGAAGTGGTGTGGTGAGTTCTACATGTTGTTGGTTGGAGACCGTCTCCCTGGATGTATGACCCAGAGGAGGTCACGCAACCGACCCGTTCCTAGTATAAGATGAGCGCGCAGGATGCTGATCTGCACCCTATGACTGCCAGGATTTAGGAGCTGGTGGATCAAGGGATGTAATAGTTTCATATTGTGATATAACTATATCAAGTGAATACACTGCTACAGGTGTGATATGAAATAGAAGTCCCTAGTATCCTCTATTCATACTAGTTCGTTTTGCAATCGATGATCAAGGTTTCCTGATCATGTGTGATAGTGCCATTTTACAACAAGGTCATATCATTGGTGAATGATGTGATGGACATTACCCAAAGACTACAACAGATCATTCCACGAAATTCATCGTTGCAATAGTTAGAAACGTAGTCTCCTCCTCCTTAGACCATGAGATCACATTAATCACTATCTCCCGAGGCTGCTTCGACTACATCAAACGTCACTCGGTGGAAAGGTGATTATAAAGGTGTACGTTGGGTATTCCGAAGGAACAGGTTGAGGCCTATGCATCAAGACCAGGATTTGTTCACCCAGTGACGGGTAAGATACACAAGGCCAACTTGGTGAGATTACATCCATAATATATGTTGCAACATGTGACTAGGTCATAGGGATGTAATATCGCGGTAACAAGTGAAATAGTACTTGTCGGTAATGAGATTGAACAAGGTATGTGATACCAAATGATCGTACCTCTGACAAGTTATATCAAAGAAATAATTGGAATTGGACTCCACGTTTATGATTCAAACGAAATTGTCCTCATGGAATGCACAGGGGTCATTATGGGCATCACGGTCCCACTATTGATCATCGATGGAGATCATGTCTGTGCCATTCCCGAGCCATGGGGAAATACGCTTAAGGGTATGATGAGCTAGAGATACTCTATAAGTTGGAAGCATAATGAAAGAGAAAAGGAAACCATAAAAAGTTCCGTAAGAGAACCGGAAACATTCCGGGAAGTTTCAAAGTCATTCAGAGGAAATCGAAAGGGAATCAAGAGGTGTTTCGGGTCAAATTGGATTTTATAATATGTATTTACATATTAATATTAAATATAATATTGAAATCTAATTTGAAAGGGTATTCCACTAATGGACCAAACTTCCTAGGAAAAAAGGGCCCATGAGGGAAACCGCAAGAGAGAAGGCCTCCTAGATGGTCCCTAAGGGCCCATGCGCCTGGGGAAACCCTAGGGTTAGGGTTTAGGGTGCCCTAGGGATTTTCCCTCCCTCCCTTGGATGTCGGCTAGGTGCCTTGGGGAGGGGTCAAGCCTTCCCCCATCCTCTATATAAATAGCCCCCCTTGGAGGAGGACACACACCAAGGCCACGAGTTGGGAGCTCTCCTACCTCCTCTATGCACCTCCTCTCTCCCTATACTCTCTCTCTAGTTGTCTCCTTGCGCTAGTATGGTCCCATGATAAGGAATGTTCGTGCAAGATATGACGCACTAGCAGCACGCTATTACGCTATGGAGATTCCAAGCTGGAGATCTACTTTCGCACTCTCGGCAGGGATCAGGGAGCCACAGGTCATCATCGTACACCATATGTGTACGAAACCATGAGGGTCCACACTTGGGGCACCTTGGATGTCATGAGCCAGATTGTTGCACGATGATGGAGCAAGGGTGACCTTTGAGGACCTTGACGACCTTGAGATCAGCTAAAATCACGACTACATCAGCCACGTTCCCCTTGAAACGTTAACTTCTTTCGGACTACAAGGGTATGTATCCGAAACCTCGGCTTTTACTGCATTACTAATATATAGATCTTGGGCATTAGGGCGTTCCATCGTAGGAATTTTTTATTTTTCGCCGCGGAACCCCAACACTTACCCCGTAGGCGACAGGGGGTACAAGGGTCTTCGCCTCTGATACACATGGACGGGTGCCGGTCGGCCATCATGGCGGCCCTTCCCTCCTGTAACACGAAAGGGATTGCAGATGAAGTGTAGGGGTTAGAACCTAAAAACAATAAAATTTTCCTACGCAAACCACTGACTGCCAGGATCTATCTAGGAGTAATGCAGTAACGAGAGGGGATTTTCACGAACTCAGCAAGTTGAAGACCAAAAAGCTTTGTTAATGTTCAGGAGAACATGGATGATGTAGTCGTACCAACACCTACGTCAAGGTCGCTCTGAACTCGGACGACTCCACTAGCTCTAGCTCCACCAGCTCCAATGACTCTAATGGCTCGAACGACTCGAGCGCCACAAGTGCAGCGCCTCGTAGGGGGTTGCACAGATACGGTGCTTGACGATGACTCCCAGACTCTGATCCAGCAGAGATTGCAAAAGTAGATCTTCTATATCCAGAATCCCCGCAGCATGACGACGCTCTGCGGTGAACAACTCTCTTGTTCATGTAGCCCTTACAATAGGGCCGTGGTCACAAGAGAGAGAGGGAGAGAGGAGAGCACTTGGAGGAATAATCCTCAAAGTTTGGGATTAATTGGTGTTTTTAAATACCTCATTATGCCATAGGGGGGTAGCCCCCAAGTCCAATGCCTAAGAAATATGAGACTAAAGGAGAAGAGGAGGTGGGAGGCCACCCTGGCTGGCCGGCCAAGGCCTCCTTGGGCCCCCACGTGGGCACCAAGGGGCCCAACCGGCCAATCCTTACTTCTCCCCTTTGGGTGCCCTCCCTCTTGGGCCTTTCCCCCTTAGGTAATTTTCCCATTAGGAATGGGATTCCCATTAAATAATATTTGAATCATTAAATAAATATATATAGGGTTCGCAGCATAGAAAACAAAAAATTTCCTACGATGGGAACAACTATGTACCAAGATCTATCTATTAGATACAATCAACGGGTGGACATACATCAGTAGAGAACATACCCTTGAAGACCAACAAAGCTTAATGAGTCAAAACTCGTGGTTGATGTAGAAGATCTCTTGCCGATCTCAAGATCGAGAGGAAGTCCTTAGCACCGCAAATCAGCGGCGCATCCATGCTTGCACACACGTCCGAGGAACCGAGCAACCTCCGCCTCCTCGCTCCAGCGATGCAGCGGAAGCATAACTCTTTCTTGCGTAATAGCCACCGGGAACATGTATCTCGCTAGTCCGAGACCATGGGGATAAATACTAGAGGGGGAGAGAGATCCTTCACGAGGAGGTGTGAGTGAGATAGAAAGGGAGGTGGCTCCTTTTATAGGGAGAGGGGGCACCCAAGGGTCCATGCGCCCAGACATGGGGCTGCCCCCTCCCCTCCTTTCATTCATGTGGGTGGACACTCCACTCACACAATGCCTTTCAATTTCCTCCACTCAAAAACCCACTCAAACTCCCATTAAATTTCCACCAAATTTAATGCAAACTCTCTCTTAAATAAAACTCCTTTTATTTATTAAGAATTTTGTCAATTACTTTAATGACAAACACTCACATATAACCCCTTGCTATTATTTAATTTCACATGCAAAAACGCTCTCTACAATTTCACCCGAAAACCTATTTCGGTATCTAGTGAAATAAATTCCTGCGGTTGTTATTCTTTCTGGCATGAAACTTTTGATCCAAATGGATGTCGGTGTCTCTTAAGTGTGTCACCCTATGGTTCGCGAATAATGTGGACATGATCGAGATCCCTCTCGGATAAATAATCAGAAGCGGGATCTGGAGACCCATACTGACTCCCACACATTCAGCGATGACTTTCTTGTGATCGTGAGAACCTTTTACGCTAGTATGTTAATACCTTTGTTTCACGATATATTACATGTCCGAGATTCGATCATAGGTATCTCCATACCTAGTTTGATATCGTTACTGACATGCACTCTTTTCTCGTTCCCGTGATATAACATTCTAGTGATCAAATCAGTTGCTTGCAAGCTAATCAATGTGATATCACCGAGAGGGCCGAGAGCATATCTATCCATCATAGGGATGAACAAATTCCACTTTAGATCCATGGGCCTCAACATAACACTTTAGTAGTTCTGAACCCATCTTTATAATCACCCTGTTACAGTGTGACATTTGATGTTATCAAGAAACTCTTCCGGTGTTAGTGATTGACATGATCTCATGGTCTAAGGATTAGGATCACTTCGTAAGTTGTTATAGCAATATAAACTCATTATTAACAACATCCAATAATGTTGAATGTTCATGGACTTTGATCGTAATGCTATACTTCGGAAGAATGTTCATCACACCATTCCAATAATGCTGTGACCTTGTTATTAACAACATCCAATGTCCATGATCAGGAAACCTTTGATCATCTTGTTAATCAACGAGCTAGTTTATAAGAGAGGCATAGCTAGGAACTTACTTTTTGTTTATTAAACACACATGTATTAACGTTTCCGTATTAATACAATTATAGCATGCAAAATAAACATTTATCATAAACAAGGAATACGATAATAATCACTTTATTATTGCCTCTCGGGCATATTCCCTTCAATATAAATAAATGTATAATTCAATAATTAACATATATTTCTATATTATTTAATTTCCGTTGCACCGGAACTCCTTCTGGATAACTCCGGACACCCGCTGGACTTTCTCGGAACACTTCCGGTTTCCCCTTCTCACTAGTGGAAATGAGGTCTTTTGTTGATCCTGAAAAGGGGCTTTAACACCGGTTCTTCTACGAACCAGTGTTAAAGGGGGGGCCGTACCAGCGTGGCCCCTGCGGCATTAAAGGATCCCCCCTTTAACACCGGTTCGTTCCACGAACCGGTGTTAAAGGTCCCTGCACCAGTGGCCCGCGCACCCCCCCCTTACACACCGGTTCGTGGCATGAACCGGTGTTAAAGGGGGGGCTATATAAGACACCACCCCAGCCCACACACACCCCACTCTTCCATTCTTTCACATTTTGGAGCCTAGCAAGAGGGTGTGAAGAGTGCTAGTTTGTGTTTTTTTCATATGCACTAGAGGTGTTCGGTGAAATGCCCGAGAGCTAAAAATAAGCTTTCTTGTTGCTCTTTCCGTCTCGGTCGAGGTCGGCAACTATAGTTTCATGTGTCATTGATGTACTATATATATAAATGGTCATCTCCCTATTATTTTTTGATATATACTACATATTAATGCAGATGAATCGGCAATGGATGTACGGTGACCGCCGCACTTCCGAGTACATTACGGGCCTCCAAAATTTCATCATTGTGGCTAATGAAAACCGTGGTCACAATGGTTTTATGTGTTGGCCGTGTGTTCACTGTCAGAACAAGAAAGACTACTCAAATACCAGAACCATTCACGCCCACCTGCTTCGATCCGGTTTCATGCCCAGCTATAATTGTTGGACCAAGCACGGAGAAAAAGGGGTTGTGATGGAAGACAACGGAGAAGAAGAGGATGATGAAAACTATCATAATATGTATCCTGAATATGATGATAATGCAACGGAGGTAGATAATGAAGATCAAGAGGGAGCAGATGGGCCCGCTGATGACGATCTTGGTCGGGCCATTACTGATGCAAAGGAAGAATGTGAAACTGAAAAGGAGAAGGAGAAGCTGGAGCAGATGTTAAAGGATCACAAAACATTGTTGTATCCAACTTGCGAAGATGGCCACAAAAATCTAGGTGCCACACTGGATTTGCTGCAATGGAAGGCAGAGAATGGTGTGACTGACAGCGCATTTTCAAAGTTGTTGGTAAAAATGAAGAATCTTCTTCCAAGAAATAATGAGTTGCCTGACAGTACATACCAAGCAAAGAAGGTTGTCTGCCCTCTAGGATTAGACGTGCAGAAGATACATGCCTGCATTAATGACTGCATCCTCTACCGCGGTGAGAAGTACGAGAATTTGGATGCATGCCCGGTATGCACTGCACTGCGGTATAAGATCAGACGAGACGATCCTAGCAATGTTGAGGGCGAGGCCCCTAGGAAGAAGGTTCCCGCCAAGGTTATGTGGTATGCTCCTATAATACCACGGTTAAAACGTCTCTTCATAAATAAAGAGCATGCCAAGTTATTGCGATGGCACATGGAAGACCGTAAGAAAGACGCGATGTTGAGACACCCCGCTGATGGGTCACAGTGGAGAAAAGTCGAGCGAGAGTACCCGGACTTCGCACGTGACGCAAGGAACTTAAGGTTTGGTCTAAGTACAGACGGCATGAATCCTTTTGGTGAGCAGAGCTGCAGTCACAGCACCTGGCCTGTGACCCTATGTATCTATAACCTTCCTCCTTGGTTGTGTATGAAGAGGAAGTTCATTATGATGCCAGTGCTCATCCAAGGCCCGAGGCAACCCGGCAACGACATTGATGTGTACCTAAGGCCATTAGTTGAAGAACTTTTACAGCTGTGGGCCAAACCAGGTGTACGTATGTGGGATGAGCACAAAGGGGAGCCATTTGACCTACGAGCATTGCTTTTCATAACCATCAATGATTGGCCTGCTCTTAGTAACATTTTAGGGCAGACAAACAAGGGATACAATGCATGCACACACTGTTTAGATGATACTGAAAGTGTATATTTGGATAAATGTAAGAAGGTTGTGTACCTAGGGTATCGCCGATTTCTTCCGAACCTGCATCCAGTAAGAAAGAAAGGCAAGCATTTCAAACGTCTGGCAGAACCCCGGAGGAAGCCTGTCCTCCGTACCGGTGAGGAGGTATTTGGTATGGTCAAGGACCTAGAAGTAATCTTTGGAAAAGGTCCTGGCAGTCTATCTGTTCCGAATGACGATGCCGGACACGCGCCCATGTGGAAGAAGCAATCTATATTTTGGGACCTACCCTATTGGAAAGTCTTAGAGGTCCGCTCTTCAATCGACGTGATGCACGTGATGAAGAATGTTTGCGTGAACCTGCTAGGCTTTCTAGGAGTGTATGGGAAGACAAAAGATACACCGGAAGCACGATAGGACAAGCAACATCTGAAGGCCCCTGAAGAGCCTATGCATCCTGAGAACGAGAAGGGTAAACGATGCCACTTAACTCCTGCCAGCTACGCTCTTACCAAAGGAGAGAAGGAAATCTTTTTTGAATGTCTGAGCAGTATCAAGGTCCCGTCTGGCTTCTCATTGAATATAAAGGGAATAATAAATATGGCAGAGAAAAAATTCCAAAACCTGAAGTCTCATGACTGCCACGTGATTATGACACAATTGCTTCCGATTGCATTGAGGGGGCTTCTACCTGAAAATGTTCGAGTACCCATTGTGAAGCTATGTGCATTCCTCAATGCAATATCTCAGAAGGTAATCAATCCAGAAAGCCTACTAGGGTTACAAACAGATGTGGCCCAATGTCTTGTCAGCTTTGAGTTGGTGTTCCCACCATCCTTCTTCAATATTATGACGCATCTCCTGGTCACCTAGTAGAAGAGATTGCCATTCTCGGTCCTGTATTTCTACACAATATGTTCCCCTTTGAGAGGTACATGGGAGTCTTAAAGAAATATGTTCATAACCGTGCTAGGCCAGAAGGAAGCATCTCCAAGGGCTATGTAACAGAGGAGGTCATTGAGTTATGTGTTGATTTTATTCCTGACCTTAAGGCGATTGGTGTTCCAGAATCACGACATGAGGGGAGACTGCGTGGAAAAGGCACCCTAGGATGTAAAGCAATGATATGTAGGGACGGTCATTCTCTCAATCAAGCACACTACACGGTTTTACAAAGATCTATCTTGGTTGCCCCGTATATCAATGAACACAAGAATTTAATACGCCTCAAACACCCGAGGCAGTCTGATGAATGGATTATAAGTGAACACATGGCGAGTTTTGGCGGCTGGCTGCAAAGACTTCTCACGAATAACACCACTGTTGGGGATCAGCTGTACTTGTTGGCCAGGACACCGTCTTCGACTATATGTACTTTCCAAGGGTACGAGATAAATGGGAATACATTTTACACGATAGGCCAAGATAAAAAGAGCACCAACCAAAACAGTGGTGTCCACTTCGATGCAGCAGAAGACATTGGGCAAAATACCACGTATTATGGGTTCATAGAGGAGATATGGGAACTTGACTTTGGACCTAATTTTAAGGTCCCCTTGTTTCGATGCAAATGGGTCAAGCTAAGAGGAGGAGGGGTTGAGGTAGACAAAAAGTACGGAATGACAACAGTGGATCTCAACAATCTTATGAAGAACTTAGACGAACCATTCGTCCTAGCCAATGATGTGGCTCAGGTTTTCTATGTGAAGGACATGTCCTCCAGACCAAAAAAAAAGAAAAAATATGCAAACGAATACATCATATGATGAGCCAAAGCGTCACATAGTTCTTTCAGGGAAAAGAAACATCGTGGGAATCGAGGACAAGACAGACATGTCAGAAGATTATAATAAGTTTGATGAAATTCCGCCCTTCACAGTGAAAACTGACCCAAGCATTCCGTTAAGTAAAGAAGATGCTCCATGGTTACGTCTGAAGCGATCATAAGGAAGGGCATATGCCAAGAAGTTCATGCTCATATTATGTAACTCTAGTTCATGTTTTTAATATTAATACATGTCTTGAGTGTTAGTCATGTTTTGTGGATGGACCGGGACTATGAGAAGAAGTTGTCCCGATTCATACTTACCATTAAGATCTGATCTCCAAATGCGCGCGGTCACATATTAGGGAGTGCCTCTATGACAAGTTTCTTGGAGATGCCGGAGGACTAGGCTCCGTCGGCATCTCCCTGAAACTGGCCGTAGTGGTGTCCCTGCTCTCGAAAACCATCTTGCAGCTTTGTAACTTCTCTAACTAGATCAATACACCAGGGAGCTAACTAATTTCACATATTAGGGAGTGCCTCTATGACCAGTTTCTCGGAGATGCCGGAGGACTGGGCTCCGTCGGCATCTCCCTGAGACTGGCCGTAGTGGTGTCCCTGCCTCAAACTGGCTGGAGGACTAGACTCACAAGGATGCCTATTTATAGTACAAGCAGCTCGACATAGTGTTGACACTTACAAAATAATGTCGACACTCACCCCTATTATTAGTGCTGACTCGTGTTTTGTGCCGGATGGTGTCTACAACCGGGACTAAAGGTTCATCTTTAGTCCCGGTTGGTGTCTCCAACCGGGACTAAAGGTTCATCTTTAGTCCCGGTTGGTGACACCATCCGGGACAAGGTACACGCCGCACGACATAATGTCGACATGCACTCACCCCTATTATTAGTGCTGACTCGTGTTTTGTCCCGGTTGGTGTCTCCAACGGGGACTAAAGGTTCATCTTTAGTCCCGGTTGGTGTCTCCAACTGGGACTAAAGGTTCATCCCGCCATTTTTTCCCGCCATTTTTCTTCCCGCCATTTTTCTTCCCGCCAGTTCTTCCCTCCAGTTCTTCCCGCTAGTTCACTATATATATATGTAGGGGGTTGGCCTCCATTGTCATTACACATCTCTAGACTCATATCTGCAACCTCATCACTCTTTCCCATGGCTTCCACCGTAGCACTAACCCCCAGGGAGGCAGAGGCGCTTTGCGCCTCGAACTACCCCTGCCCGCCGGGGTACTGTGTCCCCGTCGGCTGGATGCTGAGCGTCGGAGGCGTGCCGGTTCCTCCTGTCCCTCTAGGTGTGGCGCGCCGGATGGCCATCACGAACCACTACTACTTCGAGCTCACGCCGGAGCAGCGGAGGAATCCCAGATGGCATCCCGACTATTTCCCTACTTGGGAAGCCTTCTTCGTGGATCGGCATGAGAAGGCGCTCGCCAGGCACGAGGAGGACGGCCCACCTCCTCCTAACTTCAACGAGGCCGGCCGTCGGCTATGGTGGCGCGGTCGGACTCTCCAGAGCGTCATGGCCTATGACACTGCCGCCGACTCTAACCCCCGTCTGCGCTACCCTCAAGTCCAGCCCACGCGCTACCCTCAAGTCCAGCCCACGCGTACTCTCCAGAGGTTCAATTACGGCGACCCCGACAACGACAGCGATGACGGCGGCGGCGAGTACGACGACTACAGTGGCGAGTATTACAGGTGTAGGAAGGAGCATGACCGAATCACTCCAACATTCCGAAACAAGTTCGGCCGATTGTTACTTAATCTGGCCATGTATCTTAATTTTCAGTTCTTTTATGTATCTTAATTTTCAGTTCTAGTTCGGCTTTATGTAACTGTCTCAAAATGACCTATCTCATTCGAGGTTTCTTGGCTTTCGGGTCAAATGACCAATGTTATGGCTAGAATAAGGGCATAGTTTGCAAGAGGAGTTTTCCTTTTTATCGCACCAAAAAGGCATTTTCCATTTTCCGAGCATAAAAAACGGACGTTTTTGTGAAGCAACCACCAAATGGCTAATTCAAAAAACCACCAACACATTTTTAGGTTCACAATATGCTATTTTATCAAAAAACAATGAAAGTTGAGCGAGGCTTGGTGAGATTCAAGTGTATACAAAAGATGCGACATTAAAATATCCAATCAATTCAAAAATGTTAATACAAAAGATGCGGCATTAAAATATGATTTGATCTAATAAAAATCATTTTTTAGATGCTTAATATTTCTTATGTTCAAAGTTTTAGGATTTAACAATTTATTTTTGTTTGAATTGAATAATCAAAATTTATATGTAAGTGTTTTAATTATTTTAAAAAATTTCATGTAAAGTAAATATAAAATGATTTACATGAATGGATAGATATTATTTTTCTGAAAATTATGATATATTATTCATATTTTTCTGAGTTGAAATGAAAAAGATATGAATTTTCTAAATTCATATCATATTTTTTGAATTAAAAAAGCCCCTTTAATGCATGAAATAAATGCCCCCCTTTAACACCGGTTCCAGAAAGGAACCGGTGTTAAAGGGGGGGGGCATTTATTTCGTTTCCCGCGCGCACCCCCCCCTTTAACACCGGTTCGTGGCTGGAACCGGTGTTAAAGGGGGGGGGTAATAAATACGCGCGCAAACGAATTCCCCCCCTTTAACACCGGTTCCAGCCACGAACCGGTGTTAAAGGGGGGTATTAAATGCGCCCCTTGTTCCTTTCTTCCCCCAGAGCCAGATCGCGCCACCGCCGCCAGAGCCCCGAACCCCTCGCCGTCATCCTCGCCACCGAAGCCCTCCAGCCCTCGTCGTCGCCGCCCTCGCCACCGCGTGCGCGCCACCGCCACCGCGCGCGCGCCACAGCCGACGATGACGCCTGCGCCTACAAGAACCCCGACGCCGTGGTGAGCTAGCGGACCGCGCCTGGTCGTCCCCTCTGTTTCCTCCCCTTCTCTGTTTCATCGTCGGCGCCCCCCTTTGCAGGCTGCGCTCTGCCACGTCGCCGGCCGCCTCTGTCCGCCGTTGCAGCTGCCCGTCGTCACCGTGCCCGCCCGTTGCCTCCCCGTGCTCGCCCCCGTGCTCGCCCGGGCCTCCCCGTGCTCGCCCCCGAGCAGTTCCTCGCCGGAGCCGACCTCCCCACGCGAGCTCTCTCGCGAGCGCGTCCACGGATTGGGGCCCTCCGAACAGATGTACCAAGATGAAATCGAACCCCTCCGAACAGATGTACCAAGATGAAATCGAACCCCTCCATTTTACTTATTAGTAGTAGCTAGGATCAAATCGGACACGAGGACAGCTTTGACGTGGTACCTCGCATCATCGGGTGTGGCGGGCAGGAGCGGCTAAGCGAGCGCGTCCACGGATTGGGGCCAATGACAGGGAAGTGGAGGGGATGGGTCAGGGAGGCGGATTCGTCGTGGAGGCCCAGGGCCCAGGCGCAGTACGGGGACGGCCTCCCCTCTCGGCTGCGGGGGCGGCCTAGGTGGGGTGCAAGCTCCGGTGGTGGCCATGGGGTGCGAGCTCGCGATGCGGCCTAGGTGGGGTGCGAGCTCCGATGTGGCACCCCCCCTCGGTCTAGGGCCTATCTTGGGGACATCCCCTCCACATTGTATCTGTTCTGCCAAGTTGTTTTCCGTCGCTATAATGTTTGCCTCGGCCTCCTCTTTCGAACAACGCCCGTTTTAGGTAGGCCGCATCACGCTACCTCACGCTCCCTAGGTCGCTCTCCAACGCCGCCAGCCTCCGGCCAGCCACTATAGCTAGCCCCTCTCATATGCATCCGGGATTTCTCCGAATTAGGGTTTGGACCCCTCGGAACTCGTTTAAAATGATCAAGCATCCTTAGGGCATTTGTGTATTTTTTTATGAATAATATGTATATTTGTCTATGAATCCAAGTCCACTTGAATGTTTACACTCTTACTCTAGATAATATTATTGTTTTAGAAACTATGGATCCACTTAGTAGAAACCTTGAAGAAGAAGAAATAATGGAGAACATTATTGATGAGGACACCTCACAATATCTGAACTTGGAGGGACATGATGAAGACAACTCAAGTACTAGTCATGGAGAAGATGAAGACTCCGGTGAACGCAATTTAATGGTTACAAAGTCCGGCGAGGTATATGCATTGATTAAGCCTCTGCTGACTTCCACAAACAATCTTCTTCTACATGTATTAATTAACACTTCTTTCTTCTTTTAGCCCTCTGGATCGACCAGCCAACAACCATCTTCTTCTACGAAAAAGAGCAAGCGAGGCGCGAGCCAGCGGTTGAAAGATCGTGCAAAGTTCACGATCGAAGCAGTCCGTGTTGATGGCAGGCCGATGGAGCCCAAGAAGTCCGCAGACAAATTTGTACGTCAGGCTGGAGTTCTTGTTAGGGACCAAATCCCAATCACAATTGAAAATTGGAATAAGCCAAAGAAGGGCGACGGTACCTTTATCGATGACAGATCCAAAGAAACGCTTTGGAATTCGTTGTTGGTAAATTTCACCCTTCCGCCAGAGGAGGATGAAAACAACCCGGTTATAAAGGAAAAGGTCAAAGAGTGGACTCTAAAGAAGATGGCTGACGCTTTCCGCAACTGGAAGACAAAATTGAACAAATTTGTCAAATCTGGAGAGGCTCCAAATTTCGAAGACGCATATTATGCAAAGATAAGACCTCACTGGCCCGAATTTGAGATATATAAAAAAAGTGCTATAGCTAAAAAGAGGTCAGAAACCAATACGGTTAATGCCCTGAAGAAGGAATATCACCAGAGGACGGGGTCAGGTGGCTACATATCTCAGAGGCCTAAGTGGGAGGAAGCTGAGAAGGCCCTGCGTGAGAGAGGGATCACACCCCAGACAGATGGGTGGGACCTACGTGCAAAGACTTGGTTCTACGGAATCGGGGCAAGGTTGGACCCAGAAACAGGATTGTGTATCTTCCCAACCATCCTTGCCAAACCCGTCACTGAACTCATCACGGCATACGAGGAAACATCCGCCAGGACCTTCCATCCCGACAGAGAGAATGACCAGCTCACACGCTCCATCGGTAAAAAAGAACACCCTGGACATGCACGAGGCACAGGGGGTATGACATGGAAGGATGGGTTTGCCGACTGGAGCGACTCTTACAGATGGCGCGGCAGAAAAGAAAAAGAGCGTACAGAGCGGATGACACAGATAGAACATGCACTTGCGGCGCTGCAGGCGCAAGTGAATGCACAAATGAGCCATCAAGCTACCGGCCCATCTCAGTGGCACGAAGAGCCTGCATTGGAAACTGCCCGCGGCCTAGACTCTGCGCAGAAAAGCAGTGTGGCTTCCACGGAGAACGTGCATCCCACGCTTGAAATGACGGGTCCTCGATACCCCGTGGATGAGATCACGGAGAGCGAACACGCTGAGCTGCATGTGAAATTAATGGGCTTATCCATTAAGGTGGTTGTCGGCTATGCCTTACCTCCTGTAGCTGGTGGAACTTACCACTGCCGACCGATTCCAGATGGCTATGCTATTGTCGGGGTGGATGAGGTTGTGAAGGAATATGAGGAAGCACAGCTTGACCACGCTACAGGTGAAGGGGAAACTCAACTCAAATTTGCAGTGAAAACAACCATTCTTTGGAAGAAGGAACACATTGTTCTTCCAAATTGGAGGTCACTGGAACCCCCGCCGTCTCCGCAGCGTCAGCAGTCTGAGCCGCTTCAGCTATCTCCTGCGCGGCAGCCATCTCCGGCGCGGCAGCCATCTCCGGCCCGTCAGCCATCTCCTGCGCGGCAGCCATCTCCGGCCCGTCAGCCATCTCCTGCGCGGCAGCCATCTCCGGCCCGTCAGCCATCTCCGGTGCTTCATCCATCTCCTCAGCGTAAGCGGAAGAGCACTGCCACGAGGAGCATCAGTACCACTGCCACAAAGAAATCCGCAGGAAACCGTACGCGAAAGAGTTCAAAAAACTACGTCCCGCAGCCTTCCGCCAAGCCATTGCCGGTTTTACCGTGGAATCGCAGCGACGAGGAGACCAATAGGATCTCGGAAGAACAGGTCAAGAAATTCTTTGCACCTAGACGGGCCGAGCCAAAGGAGAAAATAGATCCGGCGGTGGTGGAGAAGTTTTACAATAATCTTTTGAAACCTGAAACCCCACTTGTGCCGGACTACGAGCGCCAGATTTTGAAGGCGGATGCAAGGCGCCGTAGGGAGACTGAAAGTAGCAGTCGTGAGGCACCCCAGAAAACAGTTCCCATGCTCGGAGAGCAGGAAAACCAATCATGTGCCCCGCTCCAAATGTTCGATACACGAGACGCTCCTCCCGTAAATGATTACGAGGCAGAGCTACAAAGAAAGGCCAATGAGATGGGGATGACTTACATTGCATACTTGAACGTCATGGGAGACAACTTGCCCAAATGCGATGCCAACCCCATACAGCCATGGAAGTATGGGAAGAATCTCGTCAAGAAAGAGGAGCTCAAGACTCTACCAACAAAGATGCGAAAATTGCACAAGTGGTACCTTGATTTCTGCAAGACGAGAAAGGTAGAATGGATCACGGCGCATATAAGAGATCAGATTTTCTTGTGCGGAGACGACGCAATCGACTTCAACATTCAAGACTTGCATTTTCTATTCAATCAGAAGGAACTCGACAAATCTGCCATCAGCCTTTATTGTGTGTAAGTACTATTTCTGTAATTTTTATCTCATCTCATTCACTTCATTAATTGCATGTATATATATATATGCTCACCATATATGTATATACTATCATGCAGGAAAAAGGTTATGGAATGCATGAAAGGAGGCCCTTTTGACATTGGGTTCGTTGACCCAAATAGATTTCATGAACAAGTGGTAAGAGACTAACCCGGGCAAACAGAAGATTACTTGCTAAAGTCTTTACTGAGACAACAAACCAAAAGGGAAATACTATTGCCTTACAACTTCTCGTGAGTACTGTTACCCTCTCTCTTGTACACATTCTGTTTCGGCTTACTCGATGTTAAGTGTAATTGATGAAGAGTTATGCGTGCGTAGGTTCCACTTTATTCTGCTAGTCATTCAACCCGACTCAGGAAAAGTCCTTGTCATGGACTCGTTACGAAAAGAAAAAGAGCTATGGGAAGACTTTAGAGAGATGCTCCAGAGGTACTTTCAATCATATTATCGCACTAGATCGGCAACTTTCGTGACAATAAGTAATTAATTACTCCTTTATCCATTTTCTTTGTCGGACAGGGTTTGGAAAAGGTTCACGGGCAGGGCCGTGGGTGAATGGTCAGAAGAACTAAAATTTGTAGACCAAAATGTAAGTAATACTAGCTAGCTTCCAATTCCATTATATCATGCTTTATTGATTATTATTTTGATTGAACTCTCTATTCTCGTAAAGTGCGCACATCAGGGACACGGCAATAACTTATGTGGGTACTATGTTTGCGAATTCATTCGCAACATGATATGTGCGACGGGCCAAGCCGCACTAGAACAACTTAGAGTAAGTAAACAAAGTCCACAACATTATTTTATTACCATCAATTGTGTTGAGTTTTATTCTTATATATATATTGACGGCCCATTCTTCATATATATTCAGATCGAACGGATGCGGGACCAACTCCTACCATTTGATCGCATATGAGCCATTCAAGAGGAATTGGCGGGGTTCATACTTGATGAGGTCGTCACGCCTGGCGGAGAACTCTTTAGATATCCACCAAAATGAACGATGACGATGTATGTGCCGATGACGATGTATGTGCCGATGACGATGTTTGTGTATAATAATAGTTGCTTAATTATTCATGTACTCGTATGTACCGATGATGATTTATGTGTATACCGCTCCCGATCGATTCCCCCTCGCTCCCCCCCCTCCCCCCCTCCCGCAGAAATACGCCCAGAACGGGGCAGAGGCAGAAGTCTGCCGCGGCAGAGATTTAGGCCATTTTCCTACCGCGGCAGAACTCTGCCGCGGCAGGAAAACGGCCTAAATCTCTGTCGCGGCAGAAGAACCTTTAACACCGGTTGCAGATACGAACCGGTGTTAAAGGGAGGGGGCTGAGGCCTGCGGCAGCCCCACGTGCGCCACCCTTTAAAACCGGTTCGTATAAGAACCGGTGTTAAAGGCCCCCCCCCCTCTAACACCGAACCCTCAACAGCGGTTGGGGAACCGCTGTTAGAGGGCCCTCCCAACCGGAGTTAAAGGGGGGCTCTGCACTAGTGTCTCTTTTCTTTAGTGATTCATATGATACCAAAATGATCTCCAAGCATTTTCAAACCCTTAAGTGTGTTACCTTAATGGTTTGGGAACACTCTAGACATGGTAGAGACCCCTCTTGGACCAATGATCATCAGCGGGACCTGAATGCCCATAATGACCCCTGTGCATTCCACGAGAATCTTTGTCGTTGAACCATTAAAGATAGATTCCTTTTCCCTTTTTTTACTTTGATACTTTACATATGTGAGACCTGATCAATGACATCGCCATGTAGAATTCAATCTCCTTACCATCAAGCACAACTTTACTCGTTCCAAGCTATGTTATCCCGTGACGACCTAGTCACACAACTGCAGCTTTATGGATGCCATGTCTCCAAGTGGGCCCAGAGTATCTCTTCGTCACGGGGAAGAACAAATCCTGCTCTTGACACATACGCCTCTACATGCTCCTCTGAATACCTGAATACACCTTTATGATCACCATTTTACCGATTGACATTTGATGCAAACAAGGCACTCTCAGGTAACAGTGATTAAATATGGTCTCACAGTCTAAGGAATTGGTTACTACGTTTTTGAGTAATTGTAACAATGAACTTCGTGACTTAATCGTGTTACCATTCCTGTGTTGGGCAGGTAAATCACTTTCATTCACCTAATGAAATGACCCCATTGTCAACTGACATAAATGTCCATGACCGGGAAATGTCGATCATCGATTGACAAATGAACTAGTGTCTAGAGGATCACTAGGGACTCTAGTGGTTTGCATATCAAACGTGTATTGATGTTCCTATCAATACAATTATGGCATGATATAAAACCTATTATGAACTTAATGAAATATGTCAATAATCGATATTATTATTTGCCTCTAGGGAATATTTCCAATAGGGAGGTGGGTCCGAGTCTGATTTGGGGGCGAAGGTAAGAGTACTAACAATGAGTCGCTTTCCCCTGAGTCAAGCTCGAAAATTCCCTCTGGCAAGGAGGAGGAGGAGGAAGACTCCTGAAAGAACATTTCATGATCTCTAGTGTTTTGTGTGTTAGATAACAATACCGATGAATATTTAATGTGTGTTGAAGTGTTGTAGATATTGGTCCATTCAATAGCAGCAAAACAGAGTGTTGGGGAGCAGATTATCCGCCCCTGCCAAGGGCTAGATAATCCGGGCAAACCCAATATTCAAGAGCAGCCAAGGCGCGTCGCACTTTGTGGGGGGCAGACTTTCCCTCGGATTGTCCTACCAGGGCCGGAGTTTTTGCCCGGGCCAGATAATCCTCCTCAGGAGGGCTAGATAATTCCCCCCAAGGAGTTTTGCAAAGGGAGCCAAGGCGCAGTGCTCGATATGGGGGTGGAATTTCCCCCGAAAATTCTGATTCCGGGACGGAGTTTTGAAGGGAATATGCCTGAGAGGCAATAATAAAGTGGTTATTATCTAATAAGGGACGGAGTTTTATGATAAATGTTTATTTTGCATGCTATAATTGTATTAATATGGAAACGCTAATACATGTGTGTTTAATAAACAAATATAAAGTTCCTAGTTATGCCTCTCTTATAAACTAGCTCATTGATTAACAAGATGATTAAAGGTTTCCTGATCATGGACATTGAATGTTATTAATAACGAGGTCACAACATTGTTGGAATGATGTGATGAACATTCATCTGAAGTATAGAATTACGATCAAATTCATTGTGTTTATATTGCTATAACATCATACAAAGTAATCCCAATCCTTAGACCATGAGATCATGTCAATCACTAACACTAGAAGAGCACCTTGATAACATCAAACATCACACCATAACATGGTGACTATAAAGGTGATTTCAGTGCTACGAAGGTGTTATGTAGAGGCTATTGGATCAAGAGTGGAAGTTGTCCATCCTGATGACGGATAGATATACTCTGGGCCCTCTCGGTGATATCATTTTAATTAGCTTGCAAGCAAGTGATTTGATCACTAGAATGTTATATCACGGGAACAAGAAAAGAGTACATCTCGGTAACGAGATCAAACTAGGTATGGAGATGTTGATGATTGAATCTAGTACATGTAATATATCGCGATACAAAGGGATTGAGTTACATGCATATAAGGTTCACACGATCACAGAAGTCATCGTTGAATGTGTGGGAGTCAGTACGGATCTCCAGGTCCCGCTGCTAATTATTGATCGGAGAGGGGTCTCGATCATGTCTGCATTATTCGTGAACCGTAGGGTGACACACTTAAGGGATACCGAGACCATTTGGAGCAAATAATATGCCAGATAAACAAAAATAAAGCACATAAATTATTTCAAGAAACCAGAATTGTTTCGGGTGAAATTGCTGAAATTTTTTTTGCATGTGAAATTTAAATGTTGCAACGGGTTTTATGTGAATGTTTGTTAATTAATGTAATTGACAAAAATCTGAATAAATAAATAAAAGGAGTTTTATTTAATGAGAGATTTCATTAAATTTGGTGGAAAATTAATGCATGTGAGTGGACATGTGAGTGGAGGTGTGTTTTATGTGAGTGGATCTTCCACCACATAAATGAGAGACAGGTGGGGGAACCCTCTATGGACGGAGGCCATGCCCCCTTGGTTTGTCCCCTCCCCTATATAAGGATCACCTCCTCCTCCTCCACTCTCACACCTCCTCGCGAAGGATCTCTCTCCCCCTTTAGAATTCCCCCATGGTCTTGGATCAGCGAGATACATGTTCCCGGTGGCTTTTTCTGGAAGGATCTCTTGCTTCCACTGCTTCCCTGGAGCGAGGACGCGGAGGTTGTCGGGATACTCAAACGTGTGTGCGATTAAGGATGCCCCGCTGCTTTTTGGTGCTGGACTTAATGGTGCTGGACCTGCTGGACCAGATGGATTCCTTCTCGATCTTGATATCAGCAAACGTTCGACTACATCATCCACGAGTACAACCTCGTTAAAGCTTTTCGGTCTTAGATGGTATGTATTCTATGGATGTATATCCACCCGTTGCTTGTATCTAGTAGATAGGTCTTGGTACTTAGTTGTTCCCATCGTATGAATTTTTTTGTTTTCGATGTTGCGAACTCTACAGTGGTATCAGATCCGGATCTATGCGTAGATGCTTTGCACGGGTAGTACACATATGATTATGTGGGCACTGATGGTCATGTTATTGCTTATTATGTGTATTTTGTATATTGGTGTCATAGTGGGATGAAACAGCCCGAACAAACTTTACATGTCCTCGCACATGAGACATGTTCCACGCTTGACATGCAACTAGTTTTGGATAAGTGGCTTGCGGGTGTCTGTCTCTCTTACTATAGTCAATATCTCATTTACAACGAGTTGCCAATAATTTTATTATCATCATTGTGGTTCCATGTTTGTAGGTAAGAATGGTTCTATCTCCGAAAGCCCTCATTCACATAAAACATGCAAAAAATAAATTAGAGGCGTCTAGTTTTTGGTTTTGCCGCGCAAGTACTACGATATGGTAGTGTTATAATTTGTAGTATCAATTGATACTATTGAAAATTATAATATGACAAAGTGTAAGTTCCATATATCTTGGCCTTACACATATAGGAATGATAAAGATCATTCCACGATGCACAAGATAGTGATCAAGTGCAATAACCATATCATATCACTGTAGCATATGTTGTTTGTTTGCATCTTATATTGCTTGTTTGGCGCTTTAGTAGCATTATAAGATGATCCCTCATTTAGATATCAAGATAAAAATGTGTTCTCCCTTAAGTATGCACCAACTATGTTTCGCCGCTTCAAGACATCATGTGATGATCGGGTGTACTTGAATCCACGATCATATCTCGGGTATAAGGTTTTACACACGCGAATACTAAGGTTCTTACTTGGCGAGCCTAGCATGTACATACATGGCCTCGGAACACGGACCGAAAGGTTAAGCATGAGTCATAGGTTTGATATGATGCCCATATAGATGCTCGCCTTTGAAGCTACACCGACTCACATGATGATCGGACTTGGTGTAGTGGATTTGGTTCATGTAATCACCAAAAAGACACGAGGGATATCGTTTTCGAGTGGGAGTTCATTTCTAATTTGGATTAGTCGAACTCAATTTATCATAAATTAAATCAAAGTGAATTTGCATAACTTATTGTAGTCATTGGCATTCGTTCGCCACCTTATGCTTAGTTGTAATTGGGATAATAGAACTATAGAATTCTGGATATTTACTTTACGAACTGGTATCGTATTGTTTTAAGTGTCAATTTAAGGTTTAAAGTATTATTGCAAACTTTCAGCAAACTCTATTTACTCCATGAAATTTAATAATTAGTATTAAATCGAGAGTGACAATTCCAGTGTTAGTATCTAAAGTATGATGTTTGCCTCCATGATTCTTGATACTCAAAAGTTGTTTTAAATATCAAGGTTATCTAGGATCTAAAAGAATTGTTTTAGAAACCATCATGTGTAATAGATATTACGATACCTGAAACAATGTTTTGGTTGAAATATGATAGAGTATAATATATGTTCTCATATTGGATGAGAATTTGTGAAGGTTGGAGATGCTAGACATCCTAATCCTCCAAAAAGGTTTTGGAAAGTAAAATTATACTCACGATTCGCCTTTATAAGCTATATTAGCTTGATCATGAAAGTTGTCATGATAAGGATGAATAGAAGATGTAACTAAAATGTTTACTTCACTGAAATATTACTAAAGAATGGATTTTGAAAAAACACCAAACATTTTAATGATGGTGATCAACTTCAAAGTGCAAGTTCAAAGGTATTAGTATTCGAATATACACGCTTTGGACTATGTGTCATGTATATGGCGCCACTATTGATGTTGATAGATTATTTTAAAAGGAAAAGGAAATGTTGAAAGAGAATCTATAAAATATTTGGCAGAGAAAAGAAAAGATTGGAAATGTCTAGCTAGGGTATATAGATGATATACATGTTATGGTTGTATTCTTTGCTTGTTAAACAAGGTGGTTATTGCGTATTGGATACCGATTTGGTTGGTATGAAATATCATATAGAACAACACAGTTCATGAACTACAATGGCCTAAGTAACTAGCAAGAGAATATGTGATGATGTTCATCGAAAACAAACAAGCTATTGTTTGTATTTCTCGTTGATACGTTAAAAAAGTATCTATAATTTTTGATGCTCCATGCTTGTTTTGCACCAATTATATTATGTTTTGTCTACACTTTGTAGCATTTTTATGAATTTTCTGGAACTAACATATTAACAAGTGCCATAGAGCCAGTTTCCTGTTTTCTGCTGTTTTTGGTTTCATAAAAACTAGTAAAGAAATATTCTCGGAATCGGACAAGACAAAATCCAAAGTTCCTATTTTCCTGACATGACACAGAGTCCGGAGGAGAGGGGGAGGCGCACCCCAAGGCGGCCGCACCTGGTCCAGGCACGGCTAGGGAGCGCGCCGCCCTAGGTCATGGGCCCCTCGGGCGTCCACCAACCTTGTCCCTTTGCCTATATATTCCCCCCGAGACAAAAGATCAGATCAGAATTCCACGAAAAGTTCTGCAGCACCGCCGCCACCGAAGACGAGATTCGGGGCACAGAAGTCTCTGTTCCGGCACCCTGCCGGGATGGCGAATTGCCCCCGGAGCCATCTCCATCGACTCCACCGCCTTCTCCATCGCTGTTGCTGACTCCGATGATGAGGAGGGAGTGTTCATCTCTTGCATACACTAATCTTGCTATTTTTTAATGGATGATTTACTTGAGTTAAAACTGAACCCAAAGGTTTATTATCTTGCATACACTAATGTTGCTAATGAAGATTGTATGAAGTTTTGTATGAAGGGAGTTTTCAAGTGTAGGGAGAGAATGATGTGATGAGATGAAGTATGGAAAAAAGTTCAAGCTTGGGGATGCCACCCATGTCACCCCAATAAATATTCAAGAGGTACAAGCGTCAAAGCTTGGGGATGCCCAAGGCATCCCCTTCTTCATCAACAAAAATCTCAGGTCTTCTTTCAAGATATTACATTTTTATTGCTTCATGCACTATGTGTTGTTCTTGGAGCGTCTTTGTCTTTGTATTTAGTTTTATTTTCTTTTGTTTGTTGCAATAAGTTGGTTGGATCCTAGCACACTTCTTTTTGAAAATTCACACCCCGTTCTTCATTGCCTAGAATACTCCGGTTTTCACTCTTAATGTTCTGTGAGTGTTCGCTTTTGCTAGCACTGTGTTTAGCTTTAGTTTTCTTATTCTTTTTTCTTAGAACTTTTTAGTTCTTCTTTGTAGTTAGGTGATACAATCTCACCGGTCTTTATTGATTATTATCTTTGTGAGTTGTTTCAAATAAGTTGATTGGTGTTGGAAAAGAATAGAATGTTTCATGCTTATTGTGGTACAAAAAGAAGCTTGTTTTGAATGTGACTTAGACTTTATCATGTAATGTTAGATGTTTCTTTGGCCATATGCTTATTGATTATTGTTGTAGCATGACTTGTTTCAAACAATTGAGATTTTTTAATGTGCCATGAAAGAATCATGCGTTGTTTTAGCATACAAAAGCATAATATTGTCACATGCTTACACCATGTTATGACTATGAACCAGTCACCTTAGCCTCTATAATCATTTATTTTTTGACTTGTGATATCACTTTATGCTTTGATTAATAATGTTTTGTCGCTCTGCATGATTATGGCCATTATTGCTCTCTTAGTTGGTCGCTCCTAGTCTTTTGCTAGCCTCCACCTGTACTGAGTATGATCTCTACTCGTGCATCCAACTCACAAGAAACCAATTTATTCCAAAGATTCCACTATAAATTCCTATGCATGGTGTGTTACACCATTCCAAGTATATTCATGTTTTTATATATCTTCATAATTAAAAATTTTGTTATGTGAAAATTAGTGATTGAAGCTCTCACGAACTTTAAGGCATATTTTATTTCTTGCACTTAATAAACTTGAACCATTATGACTGCCTTATATGCTTTTATTCTTGCATATTGTAAGTTGTGAATTAGCAAAACCATGTTGTCATGGGGTACGCTTTCAACATTGCACTTACTTATTCATTTGATATCATGTTCTTTTGTTTATGGATGTCGACAATGTGAAATAAGATGGGAGCTTGTAAGTCCATGGAGTTTGTATATGTGTTAGAGAAACACCTAGGCGGCTAGCCTAATCCATGCCTAATCATGGTGGAAACTTGCAACAAAACCATAGTGGCATTCTATGAAGCATCCTCAATAAAATATATGCAAATAGCAAATAAAAAGATTGCTGAGATGCTCACTATATGTTGCCTTGTCATTTTGACATGGGATAGCTCTTGTGTCATGGGGCAAGGGGTACCCCGTTGGCGGTTCTCTATGATACACATATACTTACAATGGCAAGAACTTGCTTGGGACCAAAATTGAGTAGCATGAGGTCTCGGTACTCGTACTCAAGGGGCATGATATTCTTAACTTATTACTTGTCAAGCATATAACTCATATTTTCCCTCACTTTAACCTTAATAACTTCAAGATGCTTATGATAGTGGAAATGAGAGCTCAAAGCTAATAAGTACCATAATTTTTGGAAGCTTTATAAAACCATTTAATCCCTACTTCCCTCTACAAAGGGCCTTTCTTTTTTACTTTTTGTTGAGTCTCAATGTTCTATCTTTATGCACAAGTTAAGAGAGGATAGTTGTCATTCTGAGTTCAATGTGCATTGTCCCAGAACATGTTGATTGATTCATAATTATGGTATTGCTTGTTCTTAAATTATTTGTATCTAGTCACCCTTATGAACTTTGAAGGTGTCCTGTATATTTATGTTTTGCTATTCCATGAAGGACAAGCTGAATTCCACTCTTTCTATGTTTTCTATATGTGAAACAAACAAATAACTTTCAATGCAGTGTTATTCATGATCTTTTGTTTGTGTTACTTTCATGTTGTAACATAATTGCTATGTCCTATTGTTAGAAATATATCTTTCATGCTTATGTTTAGATTACTTTGATCCCAACTATCAATTCTTTGTAATACCTTGATCAAGATTGTGTTCGTGCATGTCACCTTAAAAATTATTTGTTTTATCACTTACCTACTCGAGGAAGAGAAGGAGTTAAGCTTGGGGATGATGATACGTTGCAAACGTATCTATGATTTTTGATGCTCCATGCTTGTTTTGCACCAATTATATTATGTTTTGTCTACACTTTGTAACATTTTTATGAATTTTCCGGAACTAACATATTAACACGTGCCACATAGACAGTTTCCTGTTTACTGCTGTTTTTGGTTTCAGAAAAACTAGTAAAGAAATATTCTCGGAATTGGACGAAACAAAAGCCAAAGTTCCTATTTTCCCGACACAACACGGTGTTCGGAGGAGAGGGGAGGCGCACCCCAGGGCGGACGCACCTGGTCCAGGCACGGCCAGGGGGGCGTGCCGCCCTAGGGTGTGGGCCCCTTGAGCGTCCATCGACCTTGCCCCTTCGCCTATATATTTCCCCGAGACAAAAACCCTAAAGATCATATCAGAATTCCAAGAAAAGTTCCGCAGCGCCGCCGCCACCGAAGATGAGATTCGGGGGATAGAAGTCTCTGTTCCAGCACCCCGCCGGGACGAGGAATTACCCCCGGAGCCATCTCCGTTAACTCCACCTCCATCTCCATCACCGTTGCTGACTCCCGTGATGAGGAGGGAGTAGTTCCCCCGAGGCTAAGGGCTCTACCGGTAGCTATGTGTTCATCTCTCTCTCTATGATGTGATCTTGTTGTGATCATGAGCTTTCTAATCTAGTTGAATAAGTAGATGTTACTTGATACATCATAAACGTATCTATAATTTTTGATGTTCCATGCTTGTTTAGTATCCACTTTGCTATGCTTTGTCTACACTTTGAGGTATTTTTATACATTTTCTGGGACTAACCTATTAACAAGATGCCACCGTGCCACTTGCCTACTTTCTGATGTTTTTGGTTTTGGAAAAGCTAGTAAGGAAATATTCTCGGAATTGGACGGGACAAAAACCAAAGTCAATATTTCACCAGACAAACACAGAGACCAAAGGGCGACCGGGGGGAGCCATAGGGTGGACACCCCCCCCCACACACACACATGGGCCCACCCTAGGCCGCGCCTGGGCAGGGTGTAGGCCCCCTGGCTTCCCTCCTGCCTCCCCTCTTCGCCTATATAAACCCCCATATGCCAAAACCCTAAGGGCACGATCAGATCTCCACGAAATAGTTTTTAGCCGTCGCCGCCATCGTTCCTAGATCGGGGGGATCTGAAGCTCTTTCCGGCACCCTGCTGGGGGGCAGATATTATCCCGGAGGTCTTCTTCATCACCATTCCAACCTCTGGTATGATGCGTGAGTAGTTCACCCTTGGACTATGGTTCCATACAGTAGCTAGATGGTTGTTTCTCCTCCTTTGTGCTATCATGTTTAGATCTTGTGAGCTCTGTTCATGATCAAGATCATCTATTTGTAAGAATGCATGTTGTTTTTGCGGGGATCCGATGGATATTGAGATTACTATGTCAGATTGATTATTGATTCTATCATGCCTCTTGATTATTGATTCTATCATGTCTATGTTGTTTGAGATCTTGCATTCTCTCTGTTTCTAGTAGCTATCTTGGACAAGTAGATGCTAGTGACTCCAGGAGGGAGTATTGATGCTCGATAGTGGGTTCATTCCTCTATTGAATCTGGGTAAGTGACAGAAATCTCTAAGGTTGTTGATGTGCTATTGCTACTAGGAAGAAAACAACACTCTTTTGTTCATGGAACAATTGTATTGTTTACTTTACACACAATTCTTAAAGCAGTTATCCGTTGCTTGCAACTTAATACTGGAGGGGGTTCGGATGATAACCTGAAGGTGGATTACTAGTCATAGATGCAGTTGGATGGCGGTCTATGTATATTGTTGTAATGCCCAATCAAATCTGATAGGATCATGAATGTCTAGTATTGCATTGTTATGCTTTGCTCAGTCCTGTCAATTGCCTCGCTGTAATTTTTTTACCGAGCATGTTATGTTATTTATCGTAAGGAGAACACCTCTAGTGAACTGTGGACCCTGGTCCAATCTTTACCATTGTTACATCATCTAATGTTACTCTTTACTTTCTGCAAGCAACCATTACCTTCCACACCATACGTTTAATCCTTTGTTTTCAGCAAACCGGTGAGATTGACAACCTCATTGTACGTTTGGGCAAAGTCTTGAGTTTGTGTTGCGCAGGTTCCAAGTTGTTAGCAACACCTTGGAGTCGTTTCCTTCCTCCTACTGGTTCGATAACCTTGGTTTCATAACTAAGGGAAGACTTACTGATGTGCTCATCATAACTTCCTCTTGGGGTCTCCCAACTAAGCTCTACACTGATCTGAGCCGCACCAAGACGTTTGCTGGCACCGTTGCTGGGGAGTTAAGGACAACTCCACAAGGGGATTCCTTTACAACCATTCTGCTTACTTTGTTTTTGTTTTTCTTAGTTTCTTTTGATTTGTTTTGCTTGTTTATTTTTATTAAAAATTACAAAAAAAAACAGTTTCGTTTGGTTTGATTTTCCTATAAAAAACACACAAAAAATTAGTTTCTACTCTAGTTGCTGTTGTTGTTGGCTTGCTCCACCTTTGCAAAAATTAATTCTGCTGAGAACACCAAGTTGTGTGACTTCACTAGCACAAACAACAATGATTTCCTGAGTACGCCCATTGCTCCACCTGCTCCTGATGCTACCTTTTTTGAAATTCAGCCCGCTTTGTTAAATCTTGTTATGAAAGGGAAATTTTGTGGTGCTAGTTCTGATGATGTTGCTGCCCACCTCAATAATTTTGTTGAACTTTGTGAGATGCAAAAATATATGGATGTAGATGGAGATATTATTAAGCTCAAATTGTTTCCTTTCTCCTTGAGCGGAAAATCTAAAGAATGGTTGCTATCCTTGCCTAGAAATAGTATTGATTCTTGGATTAAGTGCAAAGATGCTTTTATTGGAAAATATTATCCTGGATGTATGTAGTATGTTTTCTGTTAACTCAGTACTTGCAAGAGTGTTGTTTGATTCTGGAGCATCGCACTAGTTTGTTACAGAAGAATTTGCATGCACTAGTAAGATTCAACCAACAAAATTGAAGCATCTTACGATAGTTCAAATAACTGGTTCAACCACCAAAGCTAGACAAATTTGCAAGGCCGTACCTATCAGAATCCATGGAATAGATTTTTATGCTAATCTAATAGTACTCGGAACCAAAGGTTTGGAAGTAGTACTAGGAATGGATTGGATGTCGAAACATAAAGGATTAATCGACTATGCCAAGAAAGCCATAACCATGACTAGTACCGCTGGAGTATCAGTAGAGCATGTATCTGAAACCTTGCCCAGTCAATTAAAGTGCAACAAGAGTCTAGACCAACCAACCATTGACCAAGTCGGAGTAGTCTGTGAATACACCGACGTGTTCCCGGATATATTTCCCGGTATGCCCCCAGATCGGGATATCGAGTTTATCATTGAACTAATCCCTGGAACTGGACCCATAGCTCAGATACCTTATAGTATGAACCCGTCTAAATTAGTGGAGCTAAAGAAACAACTGGATTCTATGCTGGAAATAGGACTGATTCAACCAAGTGCGTCGCCATGGAGGTCACCTGTCTTGTTTGTGGATAAGAAGGATGGAGGTAACCATTTGTGAAAGGATTATCGGAAACTGAATGATGTCACCATTAAGAACAAGTACCCACTGCCAAAGATAGAAGATCTATTTGACCAGTTGACCGGTCCCAAAGTGTTTTCTAAGATTGATCTTAGAACTGGTTATCATCAACTCAAGGTTCGCGCAGAGGATATTCCAAAGACCTCCTTCACCACCAGATATGGACTGTATGAGTACACTGTCATGTCTTTTGGATTAACCAATTGATACGTTGGAAACGTATCTATAATTTTTGATGGTCCATGCTTGTTTAGTATCTACTTTGCTTTGCTTTGTATACACTTTGAGGTGTTTTTATATCTTTTCTGGAACTAACCTATTAACAAGTTGCCACAGTGCCAGTTGCCTGTTTTCTTCTGTTTTTGGTTCCAGAAAGGTAGAAAATCAATATTCTCGGAATTGGACGGGACAAAAGCCAAAGTCAATATTTCACCGTGGGTGACACAAAGTCCAAAGGAGAGACGGAGAAGCGGGCCAGGGCGGCCAGACCCCCCCCCCCCAAGGCGTGGCCAGGGTGGACCTGCGCTTGGGCAGGGTGTGGCCCTCCTGGTCGCCTCCCAGCCTCGCCTCTTCGCCTATAAGAAGCCCCCAATGCAGAAACCCTAGGCACCCGATCAAACCTCCACGAAACCGTCTGTAGGCTCCGCCACCATCGTCCCTAGATCGGGGGGTCAGAAGTTCTTCCCAGCACCCTGCCTGAGGGGAGATCATCCCGGAGGCCTTCTTCTCTGGTATGATGTGTGAGTAGTTCCACCTTGGAGTATGGGTCCATGTAGTAGCTAGATGGTTGTATCTCCTCCTTGTGCTTTCATGTATAGATCTTGTGAGCTCCGTTCATGATCAAGATCTAATATATTTGTAATCATGCATGTTGTGTTTACGGGGATCCGATGGATATTAAGATTACTATGTCAGATTGTTTAATGGTTTTGTCTTATTATTCTATCATGTCTGTGTTGTTTGTGATCTTGCATGATCTCCGTTGTTAGTAGCTATCTTGGCCAAGTAGTTGCTAGTGACTCCAAGAGGGGGTATTTATGCTCGATAGTGGGTTCATGCCTCTAGTTTCCAAGGTAAGTGATAGAAATCTCTTCGGTTGTAGATGTGATGTTGCCACTAGGGAGAAAACAATGGTCTCTTATTCATGGAACAAGTGGATTGTTTACCTTACACACTTTTCTTAAAGCAGTTGTCTGTTGCTTGCAACTTAATACTGGAGGGGGTTCGGATGATAACCTGAAGGTGGACTTCTAGTCATAGATGCAGTTGGATGGCGGTCTATGTATCTTGTTGTATTGCCTAATCGAATATCATAGGATCTTTTTGTCTGGTATTGCATTGTTATGCCTTGCTCAGTTCCTGTCAATTGCCCTGTTGTAATTTGTTTACCCTTTATGCCATGTTGTTTATCTAAGGAGAGCACCTCTAGTGAACTATGGACCCCGGTCCAATCTTTACCATTGATACATCCTCCACTGTTACCTGTTTACTTGCTGCAAACCATCATCTTCCACACCATACGTTTAATCCTTTGTTATAGCAACCGGTGAGATTGACAACCTCACTGTTATTTGGGGAAAAGTCTTGAGTTTGTGTTGTACAGGTCTCCGCATTGCTTGCAACATCTTTGAGACATTTCCTTCCTCCTACTGGTTCGATAACCTCGGTTTCTTACTGAGGGAAGACTTGCTGATGTGCTGCTTCACACCTTGCTCTTGGGGTTCCCAATAGGCTCCACATCAACTGAGCCATCAACAAGTTTCTTGGCACCGTTGTCGGGGACATATATAGGACAGCTTCAACCTTTTCCTCCCTGCCAAGCACCAACAAGTTTTCTGGCGCCGTTGGCGGGGAGGTTAAGGACGTCTTCACAAGGGGAGTCCTCCTCAACCTTCCTCTTTAATTTGTTTTTAGTTTGCTTAGTTTCTTTTGCTAGGTTTTGTTTGCCTATTTTCAAAAACAAAAAAATAGTCTAGTTTGGTTTGCTTTCCCTATTCAAAAACACACACAAAAAATTCCTGCTCTAGCTGTTGCTGCTATTTTTGGCTTTCCCACCTTTGCCAAAATGAACTCTGTTGAGAACACCAAGTTGTGTGACTTCACTAGCACCAACAACAATGATTTCCTAAGCACTCATATTGCTCCACCTGCTCTTAATGCTACCTTTTATGAAATTAAGCATGCTTTGTTGAATCTTGTGATGAGAGAGCAATTTTCTGGTGCTAGTTCTGATGATGCTACTGCCCATATCAATAACTTTGTGGAACTTTGTGAGATGCAAAAGTATAAGGATGTAGATGGAGATATTATTAAGATCAAGATTTTTCCTTTCTCCTTGAGAGGAAAATCTAAAGAATGGTTGCTATCTTTGCCTAGAAATAGTATTGATTCTTGGATTAAGTGCAAAGATGCTTTTATTGGAAAATATTATCCTCCTGCTAAGATTATATATATGAGAAGTGAAATAATAAAATTTAAACAACTTGATAATGAACATGTTGCTCAATCTTGGGAAAGAATGAAATCTTTGGTAAAGAATTGTCCCACTCATGGACTTACTGCTTGGATGATTATCCAGACTTTTTATGCAGGGTTAAACTTCTCTTCAAGAAATCTGTTGGATTCTGCTGCTGGAGCTACCTTTATGACCATTACTTTGGGTGCTGCAACAAAACTCCTTGATAATATGATGGTTAACTATTCTGAATGGCACACTAAGAGAGCTCCACATGGTAAGAAGGTAAATTCTGTTGAAGAAACCTCCTCTTTGAGTGGTAAAATTGATGTTATCATGGCTATGCTTGTTAATGGAAAAGCTCATATTGATCCAAATAATGTTCCTTTAGCCTCTTTGGTTGCTCAAGAAGAGCAAGTTGATGTGAAATTCATCAGAAATAACAATTTCAACAACAATGCCTATAGGAATAATTTTGGTAATAATAATTATAGGCCTTATGCTCCTAATAATGGCAATACTTATGGAAATTCCTACAACAATACTAGAAGTGCTCCCTATGAACTTTAAGTCATGCTTAAAGACTTTACTAGTAAACAAACTACTTTCAAACAAGACTATGGAGGAAAAGCTTTTGAATGTTGAGAAAAAATATTTCATCTTTGTCTAAAGCATAGTCCTCTTTGATTAATAAAATGGCTACTAAACCTGAAACCTTGGAAAGTACCTTTGTTGCTACTCATGCAATACAAGTTACTATTGATCAAAATGTTAGCTAAATTACATGCTTAGTGTGAAAGAGAAGCTAAAATTGCTAGAAACAATAGTGTTTGTACTATTACCACCACTAATATGGATGCTAGTAAACCACCGGAAGTCCCTATTCCTCCTACAACAATGCCTAAACCCAATAATTCTACTACCTATGATGCTAAGTTTGATTTTGATCTTCATGGTTGCAATATCTCTGAAGTGATTATGTTCCTACAAAAGCTTGCTAGAAGTCCTAATGCTAGTGATATGAATATGGCTTTCACCAAACAAATTACAGATGCTCTCATTAAAATTAAGGAAGAAAAATTGAAACACAAGCTTCTATTCCTAAGAAAGTAGAAGATAGTTGGGAACCCATCATTAATATGCAAGTGAATGACTTTGATCTCAAAGCTTCATGTGGCCTTGGTTCTAGTGTCTCTATTATGCCTAGAAAGATTTATGAAATGCTTGATTTGCCACCTTTGGAAGATTGCTATTTGGATGTCCCAGTAGATGACAATGCTAAAAAAACTCATGGGGAGTGTTAATGATGTTCTTATTATGGTTAACAATGCCTATGTCCCTGTTGATTTCTATGTTTTGGATGTTGAATGCAATGCTTTTTGTCCTATTACTTTGGGAAGACATTTTCTTAGAACTATTGGTGCCATCATTGATATGAAAGAAGGCACCATTAAGTATCAATTCCCATTCAAGAAAGGTATTGAACACTTCCCTATGAGGAGAGAGAAGTTACCTTTTGCTCCTCCTTTTAAAGCAAAATTTCATGTCAATGCTTCTTCATTTCAAAACACTTGATTCTTGCTTCTTATGCCTAACTTAAAGGCGTTAAAGAAAAGTACTTCTTGGGAGATAAACCAGTAGTTTTATTGGGTCTTGGAAGTTAACCTCTACTTATTATTTTTGTTTGATTTTTGTGCCAAGAATAACCTCTAATGAGAGGGAAGTAAGATTTGGGGAAGTGTTGTCCCGAAACAGATTTTTATGCTTTGATGTAAAAATTCGTGAAAATATATATAAGTCGGATTGAGCTGTAATTTTCTGAATATATCCCCCAGGTTGTTAGCTAACTTTCGTTAGTTCAACAATTTTTTATTTGAGCAACAGAAGGCCTTCTAAAAAATCGCTTTTTTACTGCTAGTCTGTTTTGACGGATTTCTGCCATTAAATGCATTTGCCTATTTATCGATTTATTTTTGGGTTCTCTTTGGTAAATTGAGATTTTTGAAGGAATTTCTACAGTAGCTTGTGTTTTTAATAAAAGTTTTGCTGTTTTGAAACTAAACCCAAAGGTTTATTATTTTTGAATGCACTAATGTTGCTAATGAAAATTGTGTGAACTTTTGTATGAAGGAAAATTTTCAGGTGTAAGGGAAGAATGATGTAATGAGATGAAGAATGGACAAAATCTCAAGCTTGGGGATGCCACACCGTGTCACACCAATAAATATTCAAGAGGTGCAAGCGTCAAAGCTTGGGTATGCCCAAGGCATCTCCTTCTTCATCAATAAAAATCTCAGGTCTTTCTAGACACTTCGTTTTTATTGTTTCATGCACTGTTGTGTTGTTCTTGGAGCATCTTAGTTTACATTTGCTTAGTTTTCTTGAATAAAGTAGTTGGACCCATGATTTCACTATGTTGTTTCAAATAATTTGATTGGTGTTGGAAAGGAGTAGAAAGTTTCTTGCTAATAGTGGTACAAAGGGAGCTTGTTTTGACTATGGCCTAGACTCTATCATGTCATGCTAGATGTTATTTTGAATTTATTCTTAGTGATTATTTTTGTAGCATGACTTGTTCCAAACAATCGAGATTGCTTAATGTGCCTTCATAGAATCATGCTTTGTTTTAGCATTCAAAATCATAGTATTTTGGTATTCTCCTTTGATGCTTTGTTTGGGTTGACTTGGCACATGCTCACACCATGTTATGACTATGAACCAGTCACCTTAGCCTCTTTGATCATTTAGGTTTTGACTTGTGGTACCACTTTATGGCCATTATTGCTCTCTTAGTTGGTCGCTCCCAGTCTTTTGCTAGCCTCCACTTGTATTGAGTAAGCTCTATTCATGCATCCAACTCCCAAGAAACCAAGTTATTGCAAAGTGTACACTATAAATTCCTATGCATGGTGTGTTTCACCATTTCAAGTATATTCTTGTTTTTTCTATCTTCCAAATTCAACTTGTTATGTGATAATTAGTGATTAAAGCTCTCACAAACTTGATGGCACACTTCTTACCCCTAATAAACTTGAACCACTGTGTCATCTATGTTGTATATGCTTGCATTGATACGTTGGGAATTAGCAGAACTGTGCTGTCACGAGGAACGCTCTCAACACTTGTAAATTTCTACCCAGTTGATATCGTGCTCTTTTGTTTAAGGATGTCGGTGGTGTGAAATAAAAGGAGAGCTTGTAATTCCATGGAGTTATGTATATGTGTTAGATAAACGCCTGGGACGCTAGCCTAAGTCATGCCTAATCATGGTGGAAACTTGCAGCATCACCATAGTGAGTAATCTATGAAGAAGTCTTCTTATAAAAAAAGAGAGATATAGAAAAAAGAGAAAAATACAAAAAAGAGGAAAGAAGAGAAAAGGCACCATTTTCCCATGGTAAATAAGAAAATTGCTGAGATGCTCATTGTCTGTTGCCTTGTCATTTTGATACGGGATAGTTCCTGAATCATGGGGAAAGGGGTACCCTGTTGGCAGTTCTCTATGATACACATATACTTACTATGACAAGAACTTATCGGTAACTAAAGTTGAGTAGCATGAGAAACGGCCCTCGTACTCAAGGGACATGAGATTGCCAACTTATACTTTGTCAAGCATATACTCCATACTTTGTTCACTTTACCCTTAATCACTTCAAGATTCTTATGATACGGGCAATGAGAGATGAAAGCTAACAAGTACCATATTTTTTGGAAGCTCTTTATGAAACTTGAAATCCCTGCTTTCCTTTGAAGGGCCTTTCTTCCACTTTTATATTGCGTCTCCACCTTCTATCCCTAAGCACCAATTAAGAGAGCATAGTTGTCATTCTTAGTTCTATGTGCATTGTCCCAAAACTTATTGATTGATTCATAATGTTGATATTTCTTGTTCTTGAACTATTTGTATCTAGTCACCCTTATTGTCACATCCCAAAATTTTCCAAATTATGTAATGTGAAAAATAAATAAATAAAATAAATAATTTTTGAAATTTAGGGTGAAAAGAAACTTTTTGATTTCAAATGGAAACATCAAAACCCATCTTGAACAAACTTTTTAATAAAAGGGAATCCAACAAATTTCAATCAAGTGAAATGCATTCATCAAAGAATGTATCTTGAAATTTAAACTTGGGAAAATAAACCAAAACCCTAAAACCTTAATGGAAGAAAATCATTTCCAATATTACTCTAAGCCTATGTATTTGATCCATATAAAAATTTGTCAACAAACATTTATAAGTCATCAAAATGACAAATAAAAATATTATAAAACCATAGAAATTGGTTTCATTCAATTTGGAACCATGGATAAAAACTTATGAATTTTATAAGATAAAAGAAAATGAATTTCAAAGATAACAAAGCTTCTATCTAAAATCCATACCAAAGTGTGAGCAAAATAATCCTAAGAGATTTAAATAAAATTCTAAAAATTGGAATCACCATATCTATAAATAAAAAGATATGGATTCTATAAGATAAAGAAAGAAATAATAAATAGGGAATATTTAAAAGCCAAATTAAAACTTGGCCAAATCCATAAGCAAATGAAATAAAGATATTCCAATTAAAATAAAGGGACAAAGAATATTCAAATAAAATTATATGGCATAAACGAAATTCTATTCCATTTGAATAAAGAGAAAATCCCTAAAGTAAATGATTAATTAAATCATGGGAAAATAATAATTGGAATTTGCCCAAGTAGAATAAAAGTTATTTAATTAACTTACATGGAATAAAATAATTATTTGAATAAAATTTATATGGCATTAAAACCATATTTGATTTTATAAAGACAAATGCTCAATTTAAATGATTAATGAATCATATTAAAAATATTCCAAAATATTCAAAGTGAGTTATTTAACACCCTGTTGAATAAATAAAACCTACTGAAAAAGGTTTGATGATAATTAGAATTCAAATAAGGGTTTGAAGTTATATTTAAAATCTTATTTGAATAAAGGCAAGTGCCTATTTTAAATAAATAATAAACCATAAATGAATAAAATAATTATTCTAAAATGGTCCTTAAAATACAATAATAAACCATTATAAAACCTACTGAAAGTTGTGAAGAGTTTGAATTCAAACAAGTATTTGAAATCATTTCAATAAATTCAAAACAGAAAAAGAAATCAGAAAAAGAAAATGAAACAGAATAAAAAAAGGAAAACAACCCAGCCCAGAACCAGCCCAGCCCACTAAGCCCAGCAGCTAGCCCACCCGGCACCTCCCCTCTCTCTGGCTATTCCTTTTCTCACGCGTGAACCAACCCACTCATCTCGCTGACACCCCTGACCCACGCCATGCTGGCATTGTCTTCCTCGCGTGAAACCCGCCCCCTCTTTCCTCCTCGCCGTTACTGGCATTTGAAGACGGCTTCAATTCGCGTTGATGCTGCAACCATTAATCGCTGCGACTGCGCCCTATTAATCGCCCTGGTCTCCTCTCCCTTTCCCCCTAGACCTCACCCCACCGGAGCCACCAGGCTGCTACAATTTTGACCTTGAACTTCCTCTACCCGAGGACACTGCGGTGACGATTCCGGCTGCTCCTCGCCCCCCCTTGCCTCCCAGACTCCACGAGCCTACTCCCCAGCTCCCTATGCGTCTTCCCGTAGCACCAGCTCGTCCACGCAAGCCCCAGAGGCTCGACAACAACGACGCCTCCTCGCCACCGCCGTCTGCAACATCTCCGGTGAGCTCTATCACATGACCCAGTGCGCGCCTCGACTGCTAGTTCACACAATCTTACTCGACCGTGTCCTGTGAATCTCCAGGTGCTCGCCAATCAACCGCGCGTGATCTTCAGGCTCGTCTCTGACAAGAACCGTGCGTGCCCGAGCCAGTGAGGAACTTCGGTGAGAAATCCCTGAAGTCCTCAAGCGCCCCTTCGCCAACCAAGGACACCTCGAGCATCCCCACGCCACGGCGAACTCGGTGAGATTATTCCCTCCTTCTCTCGCTTCCTGCATCACCGACGACGCCACTGCCAGACCGCTCCGCCGCCAGCCACCGTCCCTGCGCCGCCCATCTAAGGTCGATACGCTCTGGACCGTTAGATCTTGATCCTGTGCATGCGATAGAACCTTAACCCGAAGGGGTATGCGCTGATCTGTGTCGCACGATCAACTTTAGATCTAACGCTCCACATCACGCGATCCTGCCGAACCGGTACCGACGAATAGGATTATGACGCGTGGCCAGTCTGTGTTCTAAAAACAGAAATTAGATCTATTAGTTGTTAGAATTTGTAAAATTCATAACTTTAGATCTACACGTCCAATTTTTACAAATTTTATATCAATGGAATCAGCAAAAAGATTACTTTGCAACCATGCCCTTTTTATAATGAATTGCTTCTATAAAATTGGTTGTTTTTGCAGAAACTTATTTAGGCTTATTTTGTGAATAAAATTTATTCAAAAAATGTTTTTAGGATAAAATCTTTTGTAAATGGATTGTTTTGAAACTACTGACCATAGAAACCAGCTTTTGGATTTAAAAATATATTTTGTGACACTTGGGAATAAATTTTTGAATAAAAGCATTTCTAGTCAAATGAAAATGTTGAATATGATTTAAAAATGCTTTTTGAGTAAAACCTTTGGAAAATGATTTGATTTAAACTCTCTGAACCTAAACACCAAGATTTTAGGATTTAAAAATATATTTGGTGAACCCTACAAAATTGTTACCTTGTTTAAAGGCATTTCCAACAAAATAAAATGTTGCTTTGATTTAAAAATGGATTTTGGCTGAAACCCTTTGAAAATAGAATTGTTTTAAAACATTAAGGCAATAAACATTAATATTGGTGTTTAAAAACATTTTCGCTAACACTAGAAAATATTCTTTGAATAAAATCAATTCTAGCAAAACAAAAAATGGTTTTGCCACTTTTGTAAATGACCAATAGATGTTTTAGAATGTTTATAACCTATTGAAAACCACTTTTCCAAATAAAAAAATCTTTGGCATGCTTGCATGCATTGTTTTGATTTCTTTATTTTATGTGATGAGTTATTGAATGCTAGATTGAATTTGTGCCTTGATTGAATTGTTGTGAAATTTGAAGAGTGTGACTATTGCAAGATCAAGGAGTGAACTTATATTCTCTACCAAAAAGGAAAGTGGTGCTTCATACTTTTGTCCCAATGTTTTCACTATGCATTAGTGATATTTCTAAGTAGGACTTGCATGGAATTTTTACTAAGTATGCTATGCCTTGGGAAATCCTAGTAGATTTTTCCTAAGTTAAAGTTCCTACTACTATCATGCTTAGCTTAGCTAGTAGAAAACAAGGGTGGATTATATTCATGCTATGAAATATTTCTAAGTTAATGACTTGTGTTTTGTTTAATAAAACAACTATGTGAATGAAACACCTGGGTGGAATGGTTGTGAATGGGTTATGTTGAGTGGTTACACAGGGCCCATATTTATGGACTACCCTAGTGTATCTCACTTGTGGAAAGCCACCCAGGAACAAAGAGATTTGAGATGTCAAATGTTGAGAAGCTTCAAGTGCATCCACTTGGCATTATGGGCTCTGCCTAGATCATATAGGTTGCAATAACTTAGCCAAATGGACAGTTGGTGGTAGGGGTGATAGGTTTGGGAACACGTCCATTCTGGTCTAAGGGAAGGCTTCTGAAAGATCTTGTCACGATGCATGCCAATTCTTATGGGGAAAGTGCACCACCTCTCGAGAGAGTAAAATCTAAGTACTTAGTCGTGTCCCCGACAATGAACAATTTGAGCACTCAAGACATGGAAGCTATCAAAGATCTCCTCATCCCAATTTCTAAGTTAAAAACTTGTGGTTAAAAAAGGGTTAAAGGATCACCAATGTCTATTGGTTGATGCCTTGGGTGATTTTTGCCAAACAAAACTTAGTGTTTTCAACTTATAAGGAAAATATATTTTGAGAAAAGCAAGCCTAAGCTCCACTTAGCCAAATGAATATAGATGATAGACTCCACTATACTACCATAGTATCACTTGCCAATACAATTCAAATGTATTGACCCTTGTGGCTGTAACTTATTATGTTGCAGGTTTGTTTGATGTTAGTGAAGTGTGTTGATTAGGATTACAAGTGTACAACCAACATGATTGCCTGTGGCACTTTGAAGATGAAGGACTCCATGCTATATAGATATTTTGCTGCATTGTAATGTGATAGCCAAATGAGCTATGTAAGATGTAATGAAATATTTTATTCCTGGTTATAAAGTTGTACTATGACCTTTGTTTCTTGATATTACATCTTAACTATGGATGCTAGCTATTGATCCACGGACTAGCATTGTAAACACATGGATCTCTACCTTATTAAAGGTTGGGACCTCTACACTTATGAACTTTGAAGGTGTCCTATGCATTTATGTTTTGCTACTCCATGAGGGACAATGTCACATCCCAAAATTTTCCAAATTTTGAAAAGTGAAAAATAATCAAACAAAAGAAATAAAGGATGAAAGTTAGGGGGAAAAGAAACTTTTTGTTTCTAACTGGAAACATCAAAACCTTACTTGAACAAAAATTTGAATGATAAAGTAACAAACAAATTTCCAAACAGATCAAATGCATTCATGCATGGAATGTATCTTGATTTTGAACATTTGGAAAAGATAAACCTAAACCCTAAACCCTAATAAAAGAAATCATCATCAAGATCACTCCAAGACCATGTCTTTGTTGCATATAAAAATTTAGCAACAAAATTTCTAAATAACCAATATTGGTAAACAAAAACATTACAAAACCATGGGAATTAATTTCACTCAATTTGGAGCCATGGATAGAAACTTATGGTTTTTAGAAGATAAAATAAATATTCCAAGGTTAATAAAGCTCATAGCTAAAATCAATACTTAATGGTGAACAAAGTAATTCTAAAAGGATTTATAAAGATAAATAATTATTAAATAGAATTATACACCATTTTTGGAGCTATAGATAAAAAGATATGAATTAGAAAAGACAAAGAAGAAAAATAAATAAGTTATGTTGCAAAGACAATATAAACCATGACTAAAATCCTTAAGTGAATGGAATAACAGTTTATCTAAATAATATAAAAGGATAAAAGTTTATTGAGATAAAATTATATGGACTTATGAACCATATTCAAATTTTATTTAAATAAAAGCCAATGTGCCTCACTTAATTTTAAATGAATAGTAAGTTAATAAAAATATTTTTGAAATCCTCAAATTGGACTAAATAATCAACTAATATTTTATATAAAACCTACTGAAAAATTTGGTGGATATTTTAACCAATTTGGAGTTGAATCAAATTAGTTTGAATAAAAACAAAAAAAGAAATGACTAGAAGGAAAAAAGGGGAAACCCGACTAGCTAAACCTCCCCGGCCTAGCACAGCCCACCCGGGCCACTCCCTCTCTCCCCGTGGATTCCTTTTCTCACCCACCCCCTCCCCGCACCCCTCACTAACCACCGGCCCCACTACCACATCACCCCGTCGTCAACCTCGCGCGTTTAACACGCCCCCTCCTCTGTCGTTTCTACGCGGATTCAATCCGCATGAATTCACTTAACTGCGCGAGTTATTCCCATCCCCGACCATGCCTTATTATTCCTCGCTCCCTCCTCTAATTTCTCCTCAAACACCGTCGCCAGAAAGCCCCCAGGCTTCTCCAATTCGAGCTTGCACCGCCGCTGTCCCTGACGATCTCCGGCAAGAAATCCGGTGAACTCCGACCACCCCTTGCTCTCTAGTTCACACTAGATTGTCGGTCATCATCTTGCGCACCTACAAACATCGTTCGTTAGTCTGCTGGCACTCTTTAGGCTTGCCTTCGTCATCATCTGCAAGCTCCCGATGGTGCGCGCAACTCTGGCGAGGGATTCCCAACGATCCCATGCGCCCCTTCATCAACGACGACCATCACCGCGACCACCTCTACCACGCGAGTTCGGTAACCCCCTCGCACCCTCCTCTTACCCCCTAGCCCCGCCGGTGCGCCACCACCAGAGGTGTTTCCTACGTGCGTCGCAAGCAGCGCCGCTAGATCTTGGCCAAATCGTTGTAGTCCATTGGATGCAAATCCTAGGGCCTAGGATAGATCACTTAACGAATGGGTAACAGATGATCTGAGCTGCACGATTCCTCTTAGAACCAGTGGCTCGCGAGTGTGATCCGCACAAATCGGTACCAACCAATCAGAGTCTGTCGCGTGTCAGTGTTCTGTTTTAAAAATTCAGATTTGATCTATTAGTTTATTTAACTTGCAAAATTCATAACTTTTGATCTGTAATTCATAAAATTACAAATTTGGTGTCTATGGATTCATAAAAATATGAACTACACTACTGGGACCTTATTATGTATAATTGTTTCTATAAAAATTGAGTTTTAGACAGAGACTTATTTAAGGCTATTTTGGCTATAAAAATTGTTGCAAAAATTATTTTTGAGTGATACATTTTTCAAATGGTTTTGAACCTTCCGACCATAAAAAATAACATTTGAAATTAAAAATATATTTAGTTGACACTAGAAATTATTCCTTTGAATAAAAGCTTTTCTAGTAAAAATAAAAAAGATTTAATTAGCCAAATTGCACTAACTTGATTCCAATTGGAGTTCCACCTTTTTAGAAGGACCAATAGATGTTTGTAGTGTTCAAAACTTTGCTAGAACAATTTCTAAAATAAAATGACCTTTTGCATGCTTGCATGCATTTCTTTGTATTCTTGTGATTGTTTTGTGATGCTAGTTTTGAATGTGTGCTTTGCTTGATTGTGTTGTAGTGAACTTTGAGGAGTGTGAAATTTGCAAGATCAAGGAGAGTACCTAGATTTTCTAATAAAAATGCAAGTGATACTTTGGTCATCAAAATTCCTATCTTTTCAATATTGCATTAGTGATATTTTTTTGTAGTATGCATGATAAGACTATTTTAAATATTTCTATGCTATGCAAATCCCATACTATCTACCTTGGTAGTATTTCCTAAAGATAGGAGACATGGTAAGTTTAGAATGCCTTGTCTAGCTACATAGATTTATGGGTGGAAATCATGATATGATGTATTATGAAAATACAAGTATTGTTTTGGACTAATGAAAACAACTGATGTTAATGAAACACCTGGGTAGAAATGGGACTTGTATGGATTTTTGTTGAGTGGTTACACATGGCCCATTTCTATGGTTTACCCTGGTGTATCTCACTTGTGGATGGCCACCCAGGAACAAAGAGATTGGAGACATTCTTGTCGCGAAAGCTTCCAGTGTAGCCACATGGCATATGGGCTCTGCCTTGACCAACTAAGTTGCAAGAACTCAGCCAGATGGAGAAAAGGTGGTAGTGATGATAGGATGGAACGCGTCCATGGTGGTCTGAGGGATTTCTTCTGAAAAGTCTCATCTCGATGCATGTCGAGTCTTGTGGGGAAAGTGCACCACCTCTCGAGAGGGTAAAACTAAGTACTTAGCCGTGTCCCCGGTTATGGACAATTTTGAGCATCAAGACAATGAAGGAAGATCAAGAATCTCACCATTCTAATTTCTCGAAGTTAAAACTTGTTGGGTGAATAAGGGTAGCACCTGGTGTGTGTCCAGTGTGCCACGTTTGATGAAGTGTTTTGAAAAAGAGAAAAAACTATTTTACAAAGTATAGGGAAAACTTATTTTATGCAAAGTCCAGCCAAAACTCCACTTACCATATATTCATGTAGATGCTAGGTTCTCTATATCAATATGATATCACTTGCCAATACAATTCAAATGTATTGACCCTTGTGGCTATAAGTTATCATGTTGCAGGTTTGTTTGATGTTAGTGAAGTTTGTTGAGTAGGGATTACAAGTCTGCAACCAACATGATTGCCTGTGGCACATGAAGATGAAGGACTCCATGCTTATTAGATATATTTTCTGCTATGTAATAAGATAGCCATATGAGCTATGTAAGTTGTAATGAACTATTTTATTCCTGCTGATGAGTTGTAATATGACCTTTGTTCCTTGATATTACATCTTAAACTGTGGGTTCTAGCTATTCAATCCAGGGACTAGAACTGTAAACACAGGGACTTGTACCTTATTGGGTTCAGGCCTCTACAGACAATCTGAATGCCACTATGCTATGTTTTATATATGTGAAACAAACAAACGTCTCTCAACGCATTATTATTCATGAATCTTTGTTTGTATCCTTTCATGTTGTAGCATAGTTGCTATGTCTTATTGTTAGAACTTCATCTTTCATGCTCATGTTTAGAGTACTTTGATCCCAGCTTTCAATGCTTGCAAATGGTTTGATCATGATTGTGATGGTACATGTCACCTCAATAATAATTATTTTTATCACTTACCTACTCGAGGACGAGCAGGAGTTAATCTTGGGGATGCTTGATACATCGTAAACGTATCTATAATTTTTGATGTTCCATGCTTGTGTAGTATCCACTTTGATATGCTTTTTCTGCACTTTGAGGTATTTTTATACATTTTCAGGGACTAACCTATTAACAAGATGCCATACTGCCAGTTGCCTGTTTTCTGCTGTTTTTGGTTTTAGGAAAGCTAGTAAGGAAATATTCTCGGAATTGGACGGGACAAAAGCCAAAGTCAATATTTCACCGAGACGAACACAGAAACCGAAGGGCGGCCATAGGGGAGCCACAGGATGGCCACACCCCCACCCCCCATGCGCGGGCCCACTTTGGTCCACGCCTGGTCAGGGTGTGGGCCCCCTAGCCTCCCTCCTGCCTCGCCTCTTCGCCTATATAAACCCCCAGATGCCAAAAACCTAAGGACCCGATCATATCTCCATGAAAGAGTCCGTAGCCGTTGCCACCATCGTCCCTAGATCGGGGGATCTGAATCTCTTCCCGGCACCCTGTCGGAGGGGAGAGATCATCCCAGAGGCCTTCTTCATCACCATGCCAACCTCCCCTTGATGCGTGAGTAGTTCACCCTTGGACTATGGGTCCATACAATAGCTATATGGTTGTTTCTCCTCCTTTTTGCTATCATGTTTAGATCTTGTGAGCTCCGTTCATGATCAAGATCATCTATTTGTAATCATGCATGTTGTGTTTGTGGGGATCCGATGGATATTTATATGACTATGTTAGATTGCTTATTGATTCTATCATGTATCTTGATTATTGATTCTATAATGTCTGTGTTGTTTGAGATCTTGCATGCTCTCCGTTTCTAGTAGCTATCTTGACCAAGTAGATGCTAGTGACTCCAAGAGGGAGTATTTATGATCGATAGTGGGTTCATGCCTCTATTGAATCTGGGGAAGTGACAGAAATCTCTAAGGTTGTAGATGTGTTGGTGCTACTAGGGATAAAACAATAATCTTTTGTTCATGGAACAATTGCATTGTTTACTTTACACACATTTCTTAAAGCAATTATCTGTTGGTTGCAACTTAATACTGGAGGGGCTGGGATGATAACTGGAAGGTCGATTACTAGTCATAGATGCAGTTGGATGGCAGTCTATATATATTGTTGTAATGCCCAATCAAATCTCATAGGATCATGAATGTCTAGTATTTCATTGTTATGCCTTGCTCAGTCCTGTCAATTGCCTCGCTATAATTTGTTTACCCAGCATGTTATGTTATTTATCTTAAGGAGAATACCTCTAGTGAACTATGGACCCCGGTCCAATATTTACCATTCTTACATCATCTACTATTACTTTTTACTTTCTGCAAGCAACCATTACCTTCCACACCATATGTTTAATCCTTTGTTTTCAACAAACCAGTGAGATTGACAACCTGACTGTACGTTGGGGCTAAGTCTTGAGTTTGTGTTGTGCAGGTTCCAATTTGTTAGCAACACCTTGGAGTCGTTTTCTTCCTCCTACTGGTTCGATAACCTTGGTTTCATAACTGAGGGAAGACTTACTACTGTGCTCATCATAACTTCCTCTTGGGGTCTCCCAACGAAGCTCTATAGTGATCAGAGCCGCATCATTACTCTTCATCTATTATGCTACTCAAGTGCTTTTATTAATGTAATCTCCGGAGACACCTTGTCCCACATGTGTGAAGTTGACAGTGTGCACGCCGTGTTTAGATCTTAGGCTAAATATTACAGAAATACTTATCATGAGTTATAATTTGAGTTGGATGTCTCTATGAAATTGTGGTGTTTTCTGGAACCATCTAGCGCTCAAGGTGAAAGTGAGGGGTTACCTAGATGGGGAATGGGAACTTTAAGGAGTGCTTTTATAGCCCTATGCGGTGAATTGGTGTTTGTTATCCAACTGGAGAGTAGTTCGGTGTAGCATAGTGAAGATAAGATATTTATGTGTTCAATTATGTTATCATTGTTGAGAGTGTCCACTAGTGAAAGTATGATCCCTATGCCTTGTTTCTAAGCATTGAAACAACATTTACAACCAGTCCTGCTACATGTTTGCTTGCTACCACTTTTATTTCAGATTGCAATTACCACTTATAATCATCCATATTACTTGCATTTCACCATCTCTTCGCCGAACTAGTGCACCTATACACTTGACAAGTGTATTGGGTGTGTTGGGGACACAAGAGACTTCTTGAATCTTTCCACTTAAGGGAAACCTGCTGTTATTCTACAAACCTCTGCACTTGGAGGCCCAACACTGTCTACAAGAATATAAGCGTGCGTAAACATCACTCGTTGACATCAAATCTTGCCTTCAAGATTTGTTTTAATACTTGTTATTTAAATTAGGTATTATGAGAACAAAGATTGTTCAAATAATTATCATATTCCATATAAGATGGATGATTTGCAAATCTAGTTGGAGAAATCCCGTCCATAAAGCCTAATGCTAAAATGTCGCAAGACAAATGATTGAAAGATAACTTACGAAGTGACATCACCGTTTAAATTATATTGGAAAAAAAGCATGAAGAAACTCCATGTTGATGGATTTCGGAGTCTTTGATTTTGATCAAATGACGCTTGTGAGACTTTCCTCAGGATAGTTAAAACTTCTTTCAAAGGCCAGAGAAGAACGAACGACTAAATTATTGGAATTTATACACATTGATGTATGTAGTCCATTATGTGTAGTCGTAAGCGATGGATTTCAACTTCATATGCTTTCTCCGGAAATTTGAGTGAATATTCACTTAATGAGGAAGAAGTATGAAATGTTTGAAAAAGTTCAAAGACTTTCAAGATGAAGTGGAAAATCATTGTAACAAGAAAATAAATAATTTATGATTTGATCATAATGGTATTTATTTGAGTTGGAAGTTTAGCAAAACACCTAGATTTGCATCTGCCAAAACACCATAGGAATATGGAGTGTTTGAGATATGTAATGAAACCTAGTTTGTCATGGTTAGATCAAAGGTGTTATTTATAAAACTGCCATTATATTTTTAAAGGATTAAAGATTTAGATTCTACCGCTTTTTCACTGAAAAGATCTCCATCATGATCCGTTGAAATGACACCATAAAGGTTATGGTTTGGGATACAACCCGAGTTATCTTTTCTTAAATTTTTGTATGCTATGAATAAATAAGATGTTTACAACCAAATTCATATGAGCATGTATTTATAGGTTATTTCGAATAACCCTTGGGTATTCCTCCATAACACCGAGGACAAAAGAGTTTGTCGCTTGAAACGTGAAGTTTCTTAAGAAGGATTTTTTCGTAAAAGATAAGTGGGAGGACAATAGAACTTTGATAAGGTTAACGAACCTTAGCTATATCGGCTGAGTTGCGCAGCGCCGGAAAAAGTTCCGGAGGTAGCCATAATGCTCATGGCTCACGTGCCTCAAAGTTTGTAGTCACGGAGGTATAAGTTTCTATTGAAATGAGTAGGTCGGGTAAAACAATAAAATACTAAGATTTGAGAGTAAATCATTGTTGTTTAACAATGATGAACCGACTACATGCAAAGAAGCAATGATGGGCCCTGACTCCGTCAAATGGCTTGAAGACATAAAATATGTGATAGTTCCATACATGAGAAATCAAGTTTTTGGAACTTGGGAGACCCTACGAAAAGGTGTAAAACCTATCGGTTGTATTTGGATCTACAAAGAAACAAACATGGATGTTTCACATCTATGAAATAGTCGACATGTCGGTAAAGATTTTACGACAATGTTCAAGGAGTTGACTATGACAAGATTTAATATTTCATAGCGATATTTAGTCTGGATGGATTAATGTATCAACCACTACATATAATTTGGTATATAGTAGTTGAACAAACAAAATAAAGTTCTTCTAATAGAATGGTTACCTAGGACGTGTACACGACACGGTCCAAAGAGTTCTGTTAATTCAAAGGATGCTTAAAAAGGCATGCAAACTTAAAATGGTTGAAGTAAGCATCCGCGGAGTTGGAATCTTCATCGTGATGAAACTATTAAAGAAGTTTAATTTCAACAGGAGACGATGAAGATGCTTTCATTTGCACGAAGTGGAAGCACTAAGACATATTTCTAATAAATTATGTGTTGGACATCTTGTTGATTGGAAATGATGTATCTTTTATTGACAAAGGATTAAGAATTTCATTTTAATGAAATACTTAGGCAAAACCCGAATATTAGGCATGAATGTATATATGGATATATTTTGATGGCAATATGGTTATGCCATACGTACATATATGAGATATTGAATGAGTTCAATATGGAAACGATGAGAAAAGGTTCTTATTGCATGGAAAAGAATTGAATCAAGATTCAAGTATACTGACACTTGGTAAGTGAAACAAGATTCAAGTGTTTTGACACTTCGTGAGTGAAATCACAAGAATATTTTGATAAATCATACCATGATATGCACACATCCAGATATGTCCTATGCTCTAAATGTTATGAGCATATACTAAAATGAATCTCAAGATGATCATTGGGTGATGGTAAGGATATTCTTATGATATTTTGGAAGAACTAAGAATATATTTATGTAGAAGTGACAAACAATTACATATAGTTCATTGTAAGGTGTTACATTGATACTAGTTTTGTCACAAGATACAAAATTAAGTTTATCTCAATTTAAACTATGGGTGGAAAAATGTAATGGAAATAAGTTTCCATGATGGATTTGGATGAATTCCAAAGTTGAGACATTGTGATGGATACTACAACAAAAGGCTAAGTATATAACTGCTATTGTAGCAGCAAAGGAGGGCATTTGTGTCAAGTAGTTTGTTACCAAACTAAGGTGTGGTTCACAACGTGTTAACACTATAAAGATATATTGTACGACAATAGTATTGACATGATTTAACCCCAAGGAACTAAAGGTCTCACCAAAATACCAAATTCATACAATTCCACCTCATTATAGAATGAGTGATGCGTGAAGACGTGAAGACATGCAAATACACACGGACCTGAAAGTGTCAGATCCGGAGATTATGTTAACCACTAGCAACCGTGTATATGCAACACCATAAATCCATATGTGTTCAATACGTAAAGTTTTCAAACTAGATTATTGACTCTAGTGCAAATGGGAGACTGAAAGGAATATGCCCGAGAGGCAATAATAAAGTGGTTATTATCTTATTCCTTTTTTATGATAAATGTTTATTTTGCATGCTATAATTGTATTAATATGAAAACGTTAATACATGTGTGTTTAATAAAAAAATAGAAAGTTCCTACTTATGCCTCTCTTATAAACTAACTCGTTGATTAACAAGATGATCAAAGTTTCCTGATCATGGACATTGAATGTTGTTAATAACAAGGTCACAACATTGTTGACATGATGCGATGAACATTCATATAAAGTATAGCATTACAATCAAAGTCATTGTGTTTATATTGCAATAACATCATACGAAGTAATCCCAATCCTTAGACCATGAGATCATCTCAATCACTAACATTAGAAGAGTATCTTGATAACATCAAACATCGCACCATAACAGGGTGACTATAAAGGTGGGTTCAGTGCTACGATGGTGTTATGTAGAGGATCATGGATCAAGAGTGAAATTTGTCCATACCGATGACTGATAGATATACTCTGGGCCCTCTCGGTGATATCACAATAATTATCTTGCAAGCAAGTGATTTGAGCACTAGAATGTTATATCATGGGAACAAGAAAAGAGTACATGTCGGTAACGAGATCAAACTAGGTATGGAGATGCTGATGATCGAATCTCTGACATGTAATATATCGCGAGACAAAGGGATTGAGTTACATGCGTATAAGGTTCACATGATCACAAAAGTCATCGTTGAATGTGTGGGAGTCAGTACGGATCTCCAGGTCCCGCTACTGATTATTGATCGGAGAGGGGTCTCGATCATGTCTGCATTATTAATGAACCGTAGGGTGACACACTTAAGGGATACCGACACCATTCAGAGCAAATAATATGCCATAGAAATAAAAAGAAAGCGCATGAATTTATTTCACTAGACACCGGAATTGTTTCGGGTGAAATTGCTGAAATTGTTTTTGCATGTGAAATTGAAATGTTGCAAGGGGTTTTATGTGAATGTTTGTTAATTAATGTAACTGACAAAAATACAAATAAATAAATAAAAGGATTTTTATTTAATGAGAGATTGCATTAAATTTGGTGGAAAATTAATGCATGTGAGTGGACATGTGAGTGGAGGTGTGTTTTATGAGAGTGGAGCTTCCACCACATGAATGAGGGTGAGGTGGGGGCACCTCTATTGCCGGCGGCGATGCCCCCTTGGGCTTCCCCCTCCCCTATATAAGGAGCACCTCCTCCTCCACTCTCACACCTCCTCGCGAAGGATCTCTCTCCCCCTTTAGAATTCCCCCATAGTCTTGGATCAGCAAGATACATGTTGCCGATGGCTTTTTCTGGAAGGATTTGTTGCTTCCGCTGCCTCGCTGGAGCAAGGGCATGGGGTTGTTGGGATACCTGAACGTGTGTCATCATGGATGCACCGCTGCTTTGCGGTGCTGGACTTTATGGTGATGGACCTGTTGGACCATATGGACTTCTTCTCGATCTTGAGATCGGCAAGCGTTCGACTACATCATCCACGAGTACAACCTCGTTAAATCTTTTCTGTGTTTGAGGGTATGTATTCTATGATGTATATCCACTCGTTGCTTGTATCTAGTAGATAGATCTTGGTACTTAGTTGTTCCCATCGTAGGAATTTTTTTGTTTTTTATGATGCGAACCCTTCAAGTTTTCCCCGGGCTAGATAATCTGGCCCCCGAAGTCTCCAACGGCCGAGTTTTGGCTGGGGATATTTATTCGCCATCATCCCCCTACCAAAAATTTTGATTCATTCGAAAAAGTTCAGTATAGATCTTCAAGTTCCAATAGTGATATCCATCCTTATCCACCCAAAGGCTCTGATCTTTGGGGAATCGAAGGAGGCCTCAATCTTCCTCAACACCAATCAAGCACTAAACTTTCCCTACATTCACTTGGAGGATTCTCGATCTAGTATTTATTGCAAATAACTAGATTTCCCTTTTGATTATTTGATAATCCTTGTTCTTGTGGCAGCTTGTTGTCATCACAGGAGCCTCCATTTCAGTTGTGGATGTGTGCCCTGCTAGTGTTGTAAAAGGCACTGGCTCCCGCCTCAAAGGGTACCAATAATGGAAAGGTGGATCCGGCCTTTGGTGGCGAGATCCATCAGAGAATAGGGTGAGGCCTATTGTGGCGTGGTGGTCTTAGAACCTCCCATCCCTCCAATGCAGATGTACTTCCCTTAACAAGGAAGGAACTGAGGTCAAACATATCTTTGTGTCTCCACATGCTCCACTACGATTTCCTCGCTCCTCACTTTTATTCGCTAGTAGTTAGGTTTGCATATAGGGAAATTCTAAGTAGTTGCATATCTAGACAATTTACCTTCGTGTCAAGCCTAAAATTGAAAAAGTATTAAAATTTAGAGTAGCACCTATTCACCCCCCTCTAGGTTCCCATACGATCCATTTCAATTGGTATTTGAGCTCCGACTCTTTATTTAGGCTTAACCGCCTAAGAGAAGTATGGGTACTAAGAGAGATGGGAGTGGGGTTGTTGACATGGTCACCATGAATTATCTCAAGACGTTGGAAACAACCTTGATTAATTCTATGGAGACTAAAATGGAAGATATGAGCCAAATGATTGCGCGTCTCTCCATGCCCGTAGCCCCACCTCCATCTACCTCTAAGGCCGCCATGCCGCACTCTAAGGATAATGCTGACGCTAACTCCAAGGAAGACGATGTGGTAGGTGATGACATTAGTAAGAGATCCTCCTCGAAGAAGGGAAGTGCTAAGGAGGAATATAGTGAGGTTCCTCATGTATATTCACCTAATCCACCAATCACTCACCCTCATATAAACAATAGGGGTGATCCATCCAAGCTTACTGCATCTCCTTTTAATCAATGGCAATTCTTAATGAAATCTCATTTTTTCGAAATGGGGTATAACCTGGCATCTGCATCAATTGATGCACACAGCCATTTATTGCAGGATTTAAAAAGTCTCAAACCACAAGAGTACAAAATCCGGAATTACAAACTCATGGATAACTTAATGAAATCTCATGTGTGTAGCTCGTCCATTGAGTTATGGAAAATCATCGAGAATGGTCTTCATGTTGGAGATCCAGAAAACTTGATAATAAGATAAGTTGTGGACAACCAACTCAATGCAACGGCTCTTCACATGATTAAGCTCGGTGTGGTACCCAAGAACATGCCCCACATAGAACATCTCAACACCGCAAAGGAAGCTTGGGATGCCCTCACCGAACTCTTCATTGGGAATGAAAGCATGAGAAGGAATAGGTATGATGCACTAAGTAACCAAGTTGAAGGTTTTTATATGATGGATGGCGAGGATCACGAGGATATGTATAGAAGACTCGAGTCAATAGCCACCACATTCAGAAATCATGGTGCTACCCATGTTGATGACGCTTGGATCAAGAGAAAGTATGTTAGTGCACTTATGCCATTTGAGCCTACTGATTTGAATAGCCTCCAAGGTAGACACAATTACCATCAAATGACTTCCAATGAGGTTATGCAAGAAATGGAAGCTTTCAAAGTGGACGCCAAGAAAATGTGGCCTTGAAGGCAAACGTTGTTGAACAAGGTGATGATGACTTTGAAGCTATGGACTGTCCCGAGGATATCAAGAGGGCACATGGTGAGTACATGGCTTTTTATGCTAGGAATTTTTGGAAGGACCCTGCCAAAGCCAAATCTGAACTTGAACGCAAGAATGGATCAAATGGAAGAAGGGAAAAAGGTCCTACACTAAGAACATGTTTCAATTATGGAGACCGGATGCACTTTGTAGCTGAATGTCCTTATCAAAGTAGAGAAGATAATGGAGGAAGGCTCATTCTCAAAGAAAAGTCAAAGGCTCCACGGAAGAAGCAATTTGTGAAGAAGAATTCTCCATACAAGAAGCAACCAAAGATTGTTTTGGTGGCTCAAGAGGAGTACACATCCACAAGCAAAGACTAAGAAGGTGATGATAGCTCACAAGAGGGGGCTGCCATATCCACCGCATCTACACCGGCATCACTCTTCGACTCACCAAACGAAAATGTCATCAACAAGAATGTCACTTGCCTTATGGCAAGAGGTTACGAGGTATCACCTTCCATCACTTCTTTTCCTAAGACTATGACGAATATTGATATGGATCATTCTACTAGTATTAAGGTTAAGGAGGAAATTATTGCCTTATATTATTTTATCACGTGATCACAAAATATATTTTGAGTCTCTTTTGGATCAACTTGCTCAAAACAAAGATATTCTCGAATAAAAGTGTAGAGGTCCCAACCTGATAAGGTAGAGGTCCCTGTGTTTACAATGCTAGTCCCTGGATCTATAGCTAGCATCCACAGTTTAAGATGTAATATCAGGAAACAAAGGTCATATTACAACTTATAACCAGGAATAAAATAATTCATTACATCTTACAGAGCTCATTTGGCTATCTCATTACAATGCAGTAGAAATATCTATATAGCATGGAGTCCTTCATCTTCAAAGTGCCATAGGCAATCATGTTGGTTGTGAAGGGAATATGCCCTAAGAGGCAATAATAAAGTGTTTATTATGTCTATTCCAAGTATATGATAGATGTTTATTTTGCATGCTATAATTGTATTAATACGGAAACGTTAATACATGTGTGTTTAATAAACAAACAAAAAGTTCCTAGTTAAGCCTCTCTCATAAACTAGCTCGTTGATTAACAAGATGATCAAGGTTTCCTGATCATGGACATTGGATGTTGTTAATAACAAGATCACAATATTAGTGTAATGGTGTGATGAACATTCATCCGAAGTTTAGCATTACGATCAAAGTCATTGAGTTTATATTGCTATAACAACTTACGAAGTGAACAGCACACGATACAACACACACCACAACAAAGGAAAAACAGCACGATTTCCGAGGCATGAGGCTCCTCTGAGGTGACCGTTGGTCGGCCTCCGGCTCTTGGCGGCGTCTTGCTGGCGTAGGCTCTGCATGGATTCCTCTAGAGGTTGCTGGAAGGTCACCTACTCTGGTGTGACCACGGGTGGTAAGTTCCTGGAAGGCTCTCTCGTTGTCTCGGCTGATTCTTGGCTGGTTCTTATCAATGCTAAAGGCTCTCCTATTGAGGGTCGATGTTTGGAAAATGGGGAGAAGATCTCTGTTGGATCTGTTTTGAGGTTCCCCTCTCATCTCTCTCGTGTTAATGATTGTTTGGATCCTTCATCTGGATTTCTTGGTAGATCTCCTACCATCTCTGGATCGGATGAAGACACTGGTCTGAAATGGCATGCCCTTTGCTCCTCTTTGCCAGCTGATGATCTTGAGCCTTCTAAAGGTTTTCTCATGCTTTTTCCTAGTTCTAAAAGGCTTGTCCTCATCAATCATAACGAGGTTGTGATCGATGCTAGATATTTGGTTCATGGCGAGGTGGTGGCTTCTGGTATCTCTATTGATCTCCAGGTGAAGAGGGTTGTGGTTGGTACTCAAATTTTATCAAGCCCTTTGGTTAAAAAAATTTCCACCAATATTGAGAAGTTGGTGCCTAGATCTCTGGATTTCTCGGAGAATCTCCCCTCAGGTTGTGCTTCCAAAGAGGTTGCTTCTAAAGATGTTGCTTCATGTCGACCTGCCCTGGATTTTTCTTTAGGGCGTGATTTTGAGAAAAGGATTTTTGATAAATTCAGGCATCAAGTTAATTTCATTGGTGGGTTCAGGAAGAGACCATTTTATCTGGTCTGTTCTTTTGGGAGGGCAAATTTTAAGTTGGACTTTCATATTGTTAGTCTTGCTCTTCAAGCCTGTTTTGGTGGTAATGCTTCTAAATTCCAGGTGAAGCTTCTGCAAGATAGAACTTTTCGTTTCTCGGTTGCTTCACGGGCAGTGGATTTTGAGATCAACAATATCTCCAAGTTTTCATGTCATTCTTTTGTGATTCATGTCAACCTTTGGGGTAATGGGGGCCCGAACTGGATTCATGAAGAAAGGGAATTCTACAAGGAATCTGCTAAGGAATGGAAAGTTGTCACGTACAAAAAACAAAGTGCAAAAAAATCTCCTTCGTTAAAGCCTCCTAGTAAAGGTGGCTCGGTTTTTCAAAGACTCAAATTTCCTGCGTCACCTGAGGGTCCTTCGCCTGTGATTGAGCAACGTATTAATGGGATGTTCAAATCAGGCCATCATGGCAGATCTTATGCTCAGGTGCTCACTGATGAGGGTTTTAAGTCGATGGTAACGCCGGTCAGGTCTGGGGTGGGCGCTAATCGCGCGGCATTTAAATTGCCTGGGCTCCTTCCTTTTCTGAAATTTCCCTCTTTCCCTAATTGTAATTGGCCCGACAAATCGTATGAGGGATGGTTCAAGGCCCAGGTGGTTTCTCATTCCCGGCCCATCATTCACGGAAGTTTTCACGAGTTCACCTCTTCGTTGCAAAAAACAACTACCACTTCCCCTGTCTCCTCAACTCCCCCGCCCGCTGAAACCCCATTCCCCTCCTGCTCGTCGCCGGCGAAGGGCGTCGCAATGGCGAACATTCCGATTGATCCTGCGCCTTTCCTGCCGAATGGCTTCCAGATTATGCAGGTGGCTGGGCGGAATCGTGTTAAAAGGGTGGTGGTCCCTCGGAGGTCACGAGCACATGAACAGTATGCTATTGCTAACATTTTTCCCCTCCCTCCTGGTCCGGTTCCGTTCTTGAATATTCATGGTGTCTTGGTTGATTACTTCAACAATGAGGTTGGAGTGCACTTCAGAGATATCCAGGATTGTGCCTTTGGGTCTGCATATGTGCAGTTCCACCATGTCAGCGACCGTGACAGACTCATTGCGGCGAGCCCGATCCCGTTTCAAGATGTGCATGTTTCTTTTGTTAAGCACAATGAGGGAGATAACTGGCGTAGGACTCAGTTTAATAATGAGTGCTGGGTGATGCTGGTAGGGCCTCCCCTTGACCACTGGCATACGGAGGATCTGAATGCTATCTTTGCGGACATTGGAAAAGTTCTCCTGTGGGAGAGGGACCCTGATCAAAAGGGTAGGATTATTGCTAAAATTCGTGTGACTGATTTGGTTGACATCCCCAAGAGTGTGCGGTTTACCATAGGTGACCTGGTGGAGACAGAGTCATGGACTTTTTCAGTTGAAGTTCTTCAGAGTCACTTGCTTGGAGGGGGCCCACCTGAGGAGGACCCACTGCCAGATGACAATGTGGACCCACACCCTGCTGCTGCACATGGTCCAGTCTTTGGGCCTCAGGTGCCACCTCCCCCCCTCCCCCCTGCTCCTGGGGTGATTGGGGTCAGTGGATGGATCCTATGCAGGATCCTGCTCCTGATGGTGGGAATGCTGAAGGTTGGGGCCCCTGGGAGGCTGCTGCTGCTCCTGTTCAAGGCCCTGTCATTGCTCCTGGAGAAGACATGCCTATTGACAATCAGCATCTGCCACCCCAGGATGTGAACAGTGGAGTTACAGGTGTCATTGTTCAGGACTGGGAGTCTGATGATGATGAATCTGTTAATGAGCCTAAGGCTGTGGAGGAGCTTGGTGTAGCAGTTGCACCTCAAGGGGTTGGCATTGGTGAAGGCCTGCAAAATATTTTCCAAAACTATCTGGCCGATGAGGAGGAGGCTAATTCTGATACTGAGGAGGAAACTGGAAGTCCTATGGATTCAAGTACTGTGGCCCCTGAGAATGATGATTGGATGCTGGAGGATCATCACCTTCTTTCCCCAAATGAGGCTCACCTTCAGGTTAGGATGGTGAAAACATTTATTTCCATTCCAGATGTGCATGTTGTCAAGCAGAGATTTTCCCAACAAGGCTTGGAGCTCTGGGAGAATTATTTTGCTCCACATATTCAGAAGGAATTTTCTTCAAAGGGTTCTCATAAATGTGATATTCCTGTAAGTTGGTTTAACTTCATTACTCTCATGCTTGCTACTCCTGAGAAGTTTCATTGGGTCAAGGGATTTCTTACTTCTCCTTTATGGGAAATTATTAAAGAACCTATTGCTGAGGAAAGTTCAATATCTTTCATCATTCCTAATGAGAATTTTCCCAGATGGACCCTTCTTGCCTGGGTATTGAAGCCAATAAATCTTCAGGCTCTCCCTCTACTCCTGCTAGAAAGAGAAAGGGCAAGGAAACTCTTGTGGAATCTGAGGTGAGAAGAAGTCCTAGAATTGTTGAACTAAATGGGGGTTTTAAAAGTCACTTAAATTGTCAAATTGTGGATTGCCTGGTTTGTAATGCTGCTCCTCCTTGCTTGAATTCCAAAGTGGTTAAAAATCTTGCTGCTTCATTCTACAAGGTAAAAGATGGGGACCTGGAGAAGAGGTTACTCAAGAAAGGGAAGGCCAATGATGTGGCTATTAAGGCTCCTACAAAAGGCAGCATTAAAGGAGGACCCTCTTCCAACTTGGGCATTGGTGGCAAGAAGAAGCCTGGGGCTGCTGGTACCTGTGGACAACAAGCCAAGAAGAAGACCTCTTCTTAAGTGTGTTAATGTATCAAACTAAATCTTTTGCTGGAGTCTTGTTGACTCCCTGTTATGTGTTCTGTGATTGTGATATTGCAATGTGGAAGGTACTTGTTGTGGATCATCTCTGTGGTACCCTAAATTGGTGGAGCTTTTGTCTCTGTATTTGCTGTTTCCTCTTCTGGGTGATTACATTATTTACATCACCCCACATCTATACTTGCTCCTGGTTTTTTAATGAATAACAAAAGAACTTGGAAGATCTTGAATTGGAATATCAGGGGAATCAATTCTGAAAAAAATGGTTTGCTCTCAGAAGCAAAATTGAGGAGTCTGGCTGTGACATTATCTGTCTCCAAGAAACTAAGCGAGAGGATTTTGATAGCTCCTACATTAAAAAATTATGCCCCTCAAAATTTACCAACTTTGAATTTCTTCCCTCCAGAGGTGCATCTGGAGGTTTGATCACCATTTGGAATGGCTCCCAGTTTTCTGGACAACTTTCTTTCCTCAATGAGTTTTCTATCTCCATTACCTTGACATCTCTCTTATCCAATAAATCCTGGATCCTCTCCAACATTTATGGGCCATGTTTACCTGAAAAAAAGTCTGAATTTTTAGACTGGTTTTGCAGCATTGATATGCCTGATGATGTGGATTGGCTTATTGTGGGAGATTTTAACTTCTGTAGACAGCCTTCTGATAGAAACAAATTGGGTGGAGATGTGAATGGTATGCTTCTCTTTAATGAATCCATTAATAATTTGGGTCTCATTGAATTACCACTTAAGGGTAGAAAGTTCACTTGGAGTAACATGCAGAAGGATCCCCTCTTGGAAAGATTGGATTGGTTTTTCACTTCTGCTGTCTGGACTCAGAGTTTTCCCTTAACTTTTGTTGCTCCTCTTTCTAAGCCCACTTCTGATCACCTTCCCTGTGTCATTACCATTGGCACAATGATTCCAAAAGCTCAGGTGTTCAGATTTGAAAACCATTGGTTACATCATAAGGAGTTTAAAGCTATTGTTTAAAATGCTTGGAACATTCCTGTGGGTTTTCTGGATTCTGCAAAAAAATGCTAAATTCAAAAATGTGAGAAGAGGGCTGAAGCTTTGGGCCAAACAGCTACCTTGCCTAAAGGCACAAATCTGTAATGTTAATGCCACCATTGACTTGCTTGATATCATGGCGGAAATGAGAACTCTTACTGTTCATGAGTGGAATCTTAGGAATATCCTGAAAGATCTTATTATTTCTCTTTTACAAGACCAGAATACTTATTGGAAACAGAGAGGAAAAATTAAATGGGTTAAACTGGGGGATGAGAACACCAAATTCTTTCACTCCAGAGCTACCATAAGTTTTAGACGTAATTACATTTCCATGCTCAAGGATGATTCTGATCTTGAGGTCTATGATCATGATGGAAAAGCAAATCTTCTTTGGAATTCCTTTAAGAATAGAATGGGCTCTTTTGATAAGCCTGAAATGCATTTCAATCTTAATGACTTGGCTGGTGACTGCTTAAGCCAGGAGGAAAGGGATGCTTTGGAAAAGCCTTTCTCTGATGAGGAGGTTGATGAAGTCATCACAAATCTGCCTAATGATAAGTCCCCTGGCCCTGATGGTTTTAATAATGAATTCATGAAGCTTTGCTGGCCTATTATCAAGGAGGATGTGAAGCATCTACTTGTTGAGTTCTATGAAGGGAATGTCTCTTTGGAAAGCATTAATTCTTCTTTTATCACCCTCATTCCAAAAATTGCTGCTCCTTTGACTCCTGCTGATTTTAGGCCTATTTCTTTGCTAAATAGTGTCCTTAAGATTATCACCAATATTCTAGCTATTAGACTGCAAAAAGTCATTCTTAAACTTGTTCATAAGAATCAATATGGTTTCCTCAAGCAAAGATCTATCCAAGACTGTTTAGGTTGGGCATTTGAATTTCTTGATCAATGCCACAAGTCAAAGGAGGAAATTTTAATTCTTAAGTTGGATTTTGAGAAGGCTTTTGACAGAATTGAGCATTCTGCAATCATCAATATTCTTAAAGCCAAAGGTTTTGGAGTTAAATGGATTTCTTGGATTCAGATGATCTTTGGGTCTGCTTCTTCCTCTGTGCTTTTAAATGGTGTGCCTGGGAATTTTTTTTACTGTAGAAGGGGTGTCAGGCAAGGAGATCCTTTGTCTCCTCTATTGTTTGTTCTGGCTGCTGATCTCCTTCAAAGTATCCTCAATAAGGCAATGAACCTGGGCCTTCTTTCTTTGCCCACTGAGAATGTATTATGTCCTGACTTCCCTGTGGTTCAGTATGCAGATGACACTTTAGTAATCCTTAAGGCTGATTCTGAGCAACTCTTGTGTCTTAAGGCAATCCTACATACTTTTTCTCTCTCCACTGGACTCAAAGTCAATTATTCCAAGTCCAGCATGATGCCAATTAATATGGATTCTTAGAGGCTTGGGCATTTTGCTAATACCCTTTCTTGCCTCACTGGTTCCTTGCCTTTTACCTATCTTGGCTTGCCCCTGAGCTTGAATAAACCTGCTGTGGAACACTTCTTGCCTATTGTTCAGAGAATTGAAAGAAGGTTGTGTGGAATAGCTGACTTTCTGAATTATGGGGGGAAATTGCAGTTAGTTAAATCTGTGTTATCTTCCCTCCCCATATATTACATGAGTTGTTTTGATCTCCCTGTCACTATCAAGGAGCAGTTGATTAAATATATGAGGCAATGCTTGTGGAGAAAGAAAACTTCTGATGTTCAAGCTAGAGGTACTGCTCTTGTAGCATGGAAGAAAGTTTGTAGACCCAAAAACCAGGGAGGATTGGGAGTTCTTGATCTTAATGTTCAAAATTCTGCTCTTCTTTTGAAGAATTTGGATAAGTTTTATAATCATAAGGATATTCCTTGGGTTCACTTGGTATGGAATACTTACTATTGTAATGATAAGCTACCTGGAAGAAGTCTTGAGGGATCCTTTTGGTGGAAAGCTCATCTTAAACTGATTGACATTTTTAAAGGACTTGCAAAGTGCTTGGTTGGAAATGGGGAATCCACACTATTCTGGACTGATATGTGGAATGATAATTGCCTCCAACATAAGCTTCCTCACCTACTTTCATATGCAAAAAACCCTCACATCTCTGTCAATGAGTTCCTGCATACTACAAATACTCAGGATCTCTTTTATCTTCCTTTGTCCCAACAAGCCTATCAGGAATATCAAAGTCTTGAACAAATTCTCAATTCTGGCAGGGAAGGGGAATCTGATTGTTGGTCTTATATATGGGGCAGTAATTTTTCGGTCAAAAGGCTTACTGCTCTTTAGTCGGTTACCAACCGGTTCAGCCTCATTTTTCTTGGATATGGAAATCTTCCTGCCAACAAAAGCACAAATTCTTCTTCTGGCTCTTACTACTTGATAGACTCAACACAAGAAATCTTCTGAAAAGAAAATGTTTTTCTCTAGCATCTTATGACTGTGTCTTCCAGGGCTGCAATAGTGAAGAAACCAGTTTACATTTGTTTTGGGAATGCCCCTTTGTAAGAGCCTGCTGGGCTGAAATTTCACAGGTCAATATGGCTGATCAAAGCATCTTTGAAGTTTTAGCCAGTATTAAAAAAGACCTCAAGGTCCCTTTTGCAATGGAAATTCTGATACTTGGAACTTGGAGCATCTGGATTTGCAGAAATAATGAAATTTTCAACAATCAGCATGCGTCGATGGAGACCTGGAAGGCTATTGTAGCCCAGGAATGAAGATGGGTCCTTTATAGAATTAAGAAGAAGTATTATCAGGGCCTTAAAGTTTGGATTGAAACCCATTTAGACAGGAGATAGCTGGTTAGAGTGTTATCCCTATTTTTGAGGTGGAATATGTTTGTAAATATTCTTTTATAACTCTCTATAATATATAAAAAATTGCAGTGGGGTTTTTTGCCCTACTGTTTTACCCTAAAAAAAACAACTTACGAAGTGATCATAATCCTTAGACCATGATAATATGTCAATCACTAACACTGGAAGAGTTTCTTGATAACATCAAACGTCACACCGTAACAGGGTGATTATAAAGATGGGTTCAGAACTAATAAAGTGTTATGTTGAGGCCCATGGATCGAGAGTGGAATTTGTTCATCCCGATGACGGATAGATATACTCTGGGCCCTCTCGGTGATATCACATTGGTTAGATTCCAAGAAACTATAGGGTGACACACTTAAGATACACCGACATCCAATTGGAGCAAAAGTTTCATGCCAAAAAGAATAACAAGCGCAGGAATTTATTTCATTAGAAACCGAAACAGGTTTTCAGGTGAAATTGCAGAAAGTGTTTTTGCATGTGAAATGAAATACTAGCAAGGGGTTATATGTGAATGTTTGTCATTAAAGTAATTGACAAAATTCTGAATAAATAAAAGAGTTTTATTTAATGAGAGTTTGTATTAAATTTGGTGGAAATTTAATAGTAATTTTGGGTGGGATTTTGAGTGGAGGGAATTGAAAATATTTCTGTGAGTGGAGTGTCCACCCACATGAATGAAGGAGGGGAGGGGCAGCCCCCATGGCCGGCGGCCACCCCCTTGGGTGCCCCCCTCCTCCTATAAAAGGACCCCCTCTCCTCTCTCTCACTCACACCTCCTCGTGAAGGATCTCTCTCCCCCTCTAGAATTTATCCCGCATGGTCTCAGACTAGCAAGATACATGTTCCCGGTGGCTACTTGGCAAGAAAGAGTTGTTCTTCCGTTTCATCGCTGGAGCGAGGAGGAAAAGGTTGCTCGGTGCCTCGGACGTGTGTGCGAGCACGGATGCGCTGCTGATTTGCGGCGCTAGGACTTCCTCTCGATATTGAGATTGGCAAGAGATCGTCTACATCAACCACGAGTTTAACTCGTTAAGCTTTGTCGGTCTTCAAGGGTATGTTCTCTACGGATATACATCCGCCCGTTGTTTGTATCTAGTAGATAGATCGTGGTACATAGTTGTTCCCATCGTAGGAAATTTTTTGTTTTCTATGCTGCGAACCCTACAGTTGTATTAGAGCCGGATCTATGCGTAGATGCTTTACACGGGTAGTACACATATGAGTATGTGGGCGATGATGATCATGTTGTTGCTTCTTAGTTGTAATTTTGGATATTGGTGGCATAGTGGGATGAAGCGGCCCATACAAACTTTACATGTTCTCGCACATGAGACCTATTCCACGCTTGAAATGCAACTAGTTTGCATAAGTGGCTAGCGGGTGTCTGTCTCTCCTACTATAGTCAATATCTATTTTGCAACAAGTTGTCAACAATTTGGTTATCCTCGTTGTGGTTCATGTTCGTAGATAATAACGGTTCTATCTTCGAAAGCCCTAAGCCACGTAAAACTTGCAATGGATAAATTAGAGGTGTCTAGTTTAGATTGTTGTTGGGCTAGTGTTATGATATGGTGATGTTGTAAGTAGAAGTATGAGATGATACTCTTACAACACGCATAACGTGTAAGTTCCATAGACCTTGGCCTTACACATAAAGGTATGATAGTGATCATACCACGATGCACATGATAGAGATAATATGCGGGAACCATATCATTTCACTTATAAACATGTGATGTTTTATAGCATCTTATATTGCTTGTTTGGCGTTTTATTGGCATAATAAGATGATCCCTCATTTAAATATCAAGATAAGAATGTGTTCTTCCTTTAGTATGCACCGATTATGTTTTCGTTTCTCCAAGACATCACGTGATGATCGGGTGTTCTTGGATCCACGACCATATTTCGGGTGTAAGACAGTTACACACGCGAATACTAAGGTTCTTACTTGGCGATCCTAGCATGTACAGACATGGCCTCGAAACACGGACCGAAAGGTTAAGCATGAGTCATATAGTAGATATGATGCCCATTTGATGCTCGCCATTGAAGCTACACTGACTCACGCGATGATCGGACTTGGTGTAGTGGATTTGGTTCATGTAATCACCAAAAAGGCACCACCTGCTTTTAATTTCAATGTGTTCATGGAGAAAGAGAAACTTGCAACAAACGGTAGCAACTTTACCAAATGGGACAAGAATTTGAGGATTCTCCTCTCTGCTGCACAAAAGCAATATGTGATAGAAGCGCCGCTAGGACCCCCACCTTTCGATGATGCACCTGACGAGGAGAAGAATGCCTATCAGACTCGTCAGGAGGACCACAACTTAGTTCATTGCAGCATATTGTATGGGCTAGAGCCAGAACTTCGAAAGCGTTTCGAAAATGGCAATGCATTTGATACAATGGGTGAGTTGAAAATGATTTTCGACACACATGCTGCTGTAGACAGCTACAATGCTTCTGAAAAGTTCTTTAGCTGCATGATGGAAGAGCATAGCTCCGTTAGTGAGCATGTACTCAAGATGTCGGGTTACACTGATAAGCTTGTGTCCTTGGGAATAACGATTCCCATTGACTTAGGCATCCATCGTGTTCTGCAGTCTCTACCACCTAGCTATAATAGCTTCGTGATGAATTATAATATGCAAGGCATGAAGAAGTCTCTCCCTGAGCTTATGTGTCACATCCCAAGGTTTTCCAAATCTTGTAATGTGAATAATAAATAAACAAAATAGAATTATTGTTGAAAATCAGGGTGAAAAGAAACTTTTGTTTCTAAATAGAAACTTAAAATCCCATCTTGAACAAACTTTAATTAAAGTTTGAATTCAACAAAATCCAAATCAAGAGAAATGCATTCCTCATAAAATGCATCTGGAACTTTAACACTTGGAAAATAAATCCAAACCCTAAACCCTAATGGAATAAAAATCATTTCCAAGTTATCTCCAAGCCTATGGATTTGATCCATATAAAATCATGTCAACAAACAATTACAAAGGATAAAGAATGACAAAAAGAAATATTATAAAACCATATAAATGGGTTTCACTTAAATTGGAACCAAAAATAAAATCTTAGGAATTTAAATAAGATAAGGAATTGAATTCCCAAAGCTAATAAAGCCCTTATCTAAAATCCATACCAAAATGGTGAGCAATAGTCCCAAAGATATTTAAAAGGATAAAAAAATAGCAAATAAGATTTTACAAATAGGAATCACCAAGTTTGGTTCTCTAAATAAAAAGATATGGATTTTATAAGATGAAGAAAGAAATATTAAATAAAGAATATTTAAAGACCAAATTTAATCTTGGCCTAATCCATCAAGCAAATGGAATGAATATAATCCAAATCAAATAAAATAAAAGGATAAAGAATTTCCAAAATAAAATAAAATGGCATTAACCATTCTATCCCTATTTTAATAAAGACAAACCTCTAATAAGAATTATTATATAATTCATGAGAAAATAGTATTTTGGAATTTACCCAAATGAAATAAAAGTGGTTTAATCCAACTTAAATAATATTAAAGAAATCTTCCAAATAAACTTTAGGAAATTAAAACCATATTTAAATCCATTGGAATTAAAATAAACCCAATTCAAAAGATTTATGAATCATATTAAAAGCTTTCCAAATAATTCAAGATGAATTATTTGACACCCAAACAATCAAATAAAAACCTACTGAAAAGATTTGGAAGGTTTTGGAAAATCAAATGGTGTTTAGAAATACTATTAAATCTTATATTATTTAAAACTGGAACCTATTTTTGAATAATTAAAAGACCCCAAAAAGAATAATATTTTATTCTTAAATGATTTCGAAATGTTTTACTAATCAGTGTTTAAAGCTACACAAATTTTGTCAAAGGATTGAATTCAAATGAATGTTTGAATTAACCAAACAAAATCAAAACAGAATTAAAGAAAAGGAAAAAGAAAAACAAACAGAACAAAAAAAAAAGTGAAAGACTCAGCCCAACCTTACTGGCCCAACTAAGCCCATCGCCAGCCCACGCAGGAAACCCCTCTCTGCATCTTTTATCACTCAAACCCGCACCCCTCGACCGCTGACAGAACGAACCCACCCTCACACTCTCTCTCTCGCTGCTAGAGGACCCCACTGCCATGTCATCTTCTTCCTCCCCGCGGTGACCACGCCCCTCACCTCTCCGGCCGTTGCAGGCGAATAAAGCCTGGCATAATTCGCGTTAACCGCGCCATTAAACGACCCCTCGACCATGCCCTATTACTCGCCTGCATTACCTCTCCATTTCCCCTCCGTCGCCTCACCCATGCGCGCCCCTAGGCTGCCCAATTTCCTTCTGCAACGCCCTCTGCTCTGGCAAGCTCCGCGAGCGATTCCGGCCGAACCCTGCCGCCCCTTGCTCCCTCGACCAAGCTCACTTGCTCCCCAGACCCAGGCGAACCTCCCCGTAGCACCGGCTCGTCCCCGCGCGCTCCAGAGCCTCGGCAACAACGACGACCACCGCCACCACCGTCTGTTCCCTCTCCGGCGAAGCTTCTGGTAATAATTTGGCCACCCTTTGTCCTTTCGATGATACGCCTGGAACCAGAATACTCGCCCGCATCTAACACCGCTTGTACCGTGTCCTAGCGCGCTACGTATCCTCGCCCCCGACGACATCTGAGCGAGCCCGAGGCGCAGCTCAACTCCGGTCAGCGATTAAGGTCATCCTCGTGCGCCCCTTCGCCAGCAAGGACTTCCTTGATCTTCCCCGTGCCACGGCGAACACGGTGACCATCTCCCCTTCCCCCCTCGCTTCCTGTAGCGTCGACTCCGCTGTAGCCAGACACGCCGCCGCCACCTGCCGCCGCCCGTCTCTGGCAAGTGTGTTGTGCGCCGTGCGATTAGGATCCAGCGGCTAGGATAGAAACTAGACGAAGGGATAAGTAGCACCTCTGTGCCGTGCGATGCAACTAAAATCTAATGGCCCATATTTGCCGATCCGCGCGAAATGGTATGCTCCAATAGGATAGCGCCGCGTGTCACAGAATCAGGTTTAAAATCTGAATTTGATCTATTAGTTGCTCATTTTTGTAAAATCTATAACTTTCAAACCACACGTCCAAATTTTGCAAACTTTATATCAATGGATTCAGAAAAGCAAGCCCTAGCCAACCATGCACTTTGTTTAGAAAATAGCTTCTGTTAAATTGTTTGTTTTTTTACAGAAACTTGTGTGTGCATGTTTAGGTTATAAAATTTATTCCAAAATGATTTTGAGGATAAAATCATTGGCAAATGGTGTGTTTTGAACCTGCTGACCATAGGAAACAAATTGTGGTTTCAAAAATGTATTTGGTGAACCAAAAGAATAAATCTTTGATTTAAACCATTTCTAGTCAAATAAAAATATGGTTTAATTAATAAAAATGGTTTTGGAAGAAAACCTTTGAGAAATGTTTTGGAAATAAACTCTCTGACCCTAAACACAAGGTTATATGGTTAGAAAACATATTTTGTGAAACCTATAGAATTTTGCCTTATTAAAAGCATTTCTTCACCACATAAAATAATGACTTGACCTAAAAATGGTTTATGAAGTAAAATCTTATAAAAATGATTTTTCCACTTTATAAAATGACCATTAGGTGTTTTCAAATGTTTATGATCCATTAGAAACCACTTTTTCAAATAAAACAATCCTTGACATGCTTGCATGCATTGTTTTGTTTCCATTATTTTATGTGTTGAATTGCTTGAATGGTAGATTGAAATATTGTTTGCTTGATTGAATTGTAGTGTTTTGAAGTGAGTGAACATTGCAAAGATCAAGGAGTGAACCTATACTATCTACCAAAAAGGCAAGTGATGCTTCATACTTTTGTCCCATTATTTTCACTATGCATTAGTGGTATTTGTAAGTAGGACTTGCATGGAAATTTTGCTAAGTATAAACTATGCTATGGGAAATCCTAGTACATGAAACTTTAGTAGAATTTACTAAGTTAAGATTCCTACTACAATCATGCTTAGCTTAGCTAGTAGAAAACAAGGGTGGAATATATATTCATGCTATGGAAAAATTTCTAAGTCTGAGGACTTGTGTTTTTGTTTAATAAAACAACTAAGTGAATGAATCACCTGGGTGGAATGGAAGGAATGGTTTGTGTTGAGTGGTCATGCAAGTCCAGTATGCTGGGGGAAACTTGGGCATCACCAAGTCCAACATGCTGGGGAAAACTTGGTGTCTCACTTGTGGATGGCCACCCAGGAACAAAGAGATTTGAGATGTCAAATGTTGAGAAACTTCAAGTGCAACCACTTGGCATTATGGGCTCTGCCTGGATCATATAGGTTGCAAGAACTTAGCCAAATTGACAGTTGGTGGTAGGGGTTTGATAGGTTGGAACGCGTCCATTCTGGTCTAAGGGAAGGCTTCTAAAATATCTTGTCTTGGTGAAACCAAGTCTTGTGGGGAAAGTGCACCACCTCTACAGAGTGTAAAATCTAAGTACGTAGCCATGTTCCTGGCAAAGGACAATTTGAGCATCAATACATGGAAGCTATCAAGAATCTCATCGTCCCAATTTCTAAGTTAAAAACTTGTGGTTGAACAAGGGTTTAAGGTTCAACAATTTCTATTGGTGGTTCCTGGGGTGATTTTTGTCAAGCAAAAACTTAGTGTTTTCAAATGATAAGGAAAATCTATTTTGAGAAAAGCAAGCCTAAGCTCCACTTAGCCAAATGCATATAGATGATAGACTCCACTATACTACCATAGTATCACTTGCCAATACAATTCAAATGTATTGACCCTTGTGGCTACAACTTGTTATGTTGTAGGTTTTGTTTGATATTAGTGAAGTTTATTGATTAGGATTACAAGTCTACAACCAATATGTATGCCTGTGGCACTTTGAAGATGAAGGACCCATGCTATTGTTATATTCTGCTGCATTGTAATAAGATAGCCAAATGAGCTATGTAATATGTAATAAATTATTTTATTCCTGGTTATAAAGTTGTATTATGATCTATGTTTCTTGATATTACATCTTAACTGTGGTTGCTAGCTATTGATCCAGGGACTAGCATTGTAAACACAGGGATCTCTACCTTATTAAAGGTTGGGAACCTTACAAATGGTATCAGAGCATTGTGTTGCCTGTAGGATTTGTAACCCTAGGAATGGACAAAACCCCTTAGAAAAATAGGAGTTGTATTTGTTCCAAAACTTATTTACAAACAATCTTGTAAACTCTTTCCTCAACCATTTTGGTTTTTGACTCTACATCTCTTCTATTTCAACTTGATGGACAAAGCCTACTCCATGAACAAAGACTTCACCATGAGCAAAGGACTTCATCAACTCTAATGACTTCAACATCTTCAACTCTAATGACTTCAACATCTTCAACATTTTTCATCAAGGACTACAAGTGAAGATAAGAAATGTTACCCAAGACTTGAAGACTAAGGAAACACAACTTAGAAGGAACCATGATCACCTTTGAAGTTTTGTAACCAAATTTTTTCCAAGGAAACCATGATCTTGTTCAAAGAAGAGTCAACCAAGAAGGATGGAAAGATCTTAAGTGAACCATATAGATGGACCACCATATTTAGTTTAATTCAAACCCACCAACTTATGTGGTGTAACAAAAATATTTTTGGTTGCCTAAAAATATGCTTGAAACTTGTTGTTTGAGTGGAATATTTGTTTGTGATTGCTTGCACATTGCTTGTGTGAATTGTGATGTGTGTGATTAGAATTATTCCCTTAGAAATATTTTGCCTATTCTAATTCCAATCCAACCCAAACAGATGACTTCTCCAAGAGACTCCAACATCAAGGATGGTGACAACAACAACCAAGAGATCAACATGAGAGACCAACTGCTTGCAAGACAAACCCAGTTGAACCAAGTGACAACTCAATTTTTATCCAACAACAATTAGATAGACCCAACCATGCAAAAAAATTTGGAAACTCAATCCCAATTGTTGCAAGGATTGGCTACTCAAATGGCCAACATGGGAGAAAACTCTTCCCCAGGAACTAAAGACAACAAGGATGACAAAGATGTTATTCTAGAAGGAACCCAAGCTTGCAATATTTGTGGAGACAAGGATCACACTTCCAAGGAGCATAAAGATCAATGCCCCAATTGTGAAGAGAAACATCCAGCTAACCAATGCCCCACATCCCAAGCTACTTGTTACTTATGTGAAGGAAATAATCATGTCCCTATCCAATGCCCCATCTATTCCATAGTTGAACAAAGGAAACAAGGTGGAGTGCAACAACTGATTGCAGATTACCATGAGAGAGCCAAGTCTACCAAGAAGGATGAAGACAAAGGAAAATCTCAGCTTGTACCTCCCAGCAACATGACTCAATTTAAAGGACCAAAGAGGAGGCATATGAAATATCCAAGGAGTAATAGAAGGTCAAGGAGACCAGTAGACATTCCTACCTTTGAGATAACATATGAAGAACATGAATTAGTAGCACTCCTAGCTTTGGAGAAACCCGAGAAAAAGAAGGACAAAAGCCATGTGCAATGTGGTCATTGCAAAGAAATGGGACACTATGCCAGTGAATGTCCAGAGAAGCAGAAGTATAAGGATATTAGCCAAGTGTGGTGCAACAACTGCAAAGAGCTAGGTCATTATGTAGCAACTTGTCCACAGAAGATACGTGATGAACTCAATCTTATCACATGTTACAATTGTGGTAATCAAGGACATTATGCAAGCAACTGTCCAGAAAAGATGAAGCACAAGATAAACAAGCCTATGAAGGATCTCAGCCTTGTCACATGTTTCAAGTGTGGAAACAAAGGACATTATGCAGATGTTTGCCCAGAGAGATTTCAACAAGATCCCAAGCAAGCCAAGATGTAATCTAGTTGGAAAATTTTTAAGGGTGGTAGTACCCTAGTTGCTTTGAGCCAATTAGTAACCCCTAGCCTCCCCAAATCTCGGGACGAGATTTATTTTAAGGGTGGTAGCCTGTCACATCCCAAGGTTTTCCAAATCTTGTAATGTGAAAAATAAATAAACAAAATAGAATTATTGTTGAAAATCAGGGTGAAAAGAAACTTTTGTTTCTAAATAGAAACTTAAAATCCCATATTGAACAAACTTTAATTAAAGTTTGAATTCAACAAAATCCAAATCAAGAGAAATGCATTCCTCATAAAATGCATCTGGAAATTTAACACTTGGAAAATAAATCCAAACCCTAAACCCTAATGGAATAAAAATCATTTCCAAGTTATCTCCAAGCCTATGGATTTGATCCATATAAAATCATGTCAACAAACAATTACAAAGGATAAAGAATGACAAAAAGAAATATTATAAAACCATATAAATGGGTTTCACTTAAATTGGAACCATAAATAAAATCTTAGGAATTTAAATAAGATAAGGAATTGAATTCCCAAAGCTAATAAAGCCCTTATCTAAAATCCATACCAAAATGGTGAGCAATAGTGCCAAAGATATTTAAAAGGATAAACAAATAGCAAATAAGATTTTACAAATAGGAATCACCAAGTTTGGTTCTCTAAATAAAAAGATATGGATTTTATAAGATGAAGAAAGAAATATTAAATAAATAATATATAAAGACCAAATTAAATCTTGGCCGAATCCATCAAGCAAATGGAATGAATATAATCCAAATCAAATAAAATAAAAGGATAAAGAATTTCCAAAATAAAATAAAATGGCATTAACCATTCTATCCCTATTTTAATAAACACAAACCTCTAATAAGAATTGTTATATAATTCATGAGAAAATAGTATTTTGGAATTGACCCAAATGAAATAAAAGTGGTTTAATCCAACTTAAATAAGATTAAAGAAATCTTCCAAATAAACTTTAGGAAATTAAAACCATATTTAAATCCATTGGAATTAAAATAAACCCAATTCAAAAGATTTATGAATCATATTAAAAGCTTTCCAAATAATTCAAGATGAATTATTTGACACCCAAACAATCAAATAAAAACCTACTGAAAAGATTTGGAAGGTTTTGGAAAATCAAATGGTGTTTAGAAATACTACTAAATCTTATATGATTTAAAACTAGAACCTATTTTTGAATAATTAAAAGACCCCAAAAAGAATAATATTTTATTCTTAAATGATTTCAGAATGTTTTACTAATCAGTGTTTAAAGCTACACAAATTTTGGCAAAGGATTGAATTCAAATGAATGTTTGAATTAACCAAACAAAATCAAAACAGAATTAAAGAAAAGGAAAAAGAAAAACAAACAGAACAAAAAAAAGTGAAAGACTCAGCCCAACCTGACTGGCCCAACTAAGCCCATCGCCAGCCCACGCAGGAAACCCCTCTCTGGATCTTTTATCACTCAAACCCGCACCCCTCGACCGCTGACAGAACGACCCCACCCTCACACTCTCTCTCTCACTACCAGAGGACCCCACCGCCACGTCATCTTCTTCCTCCCCGCGGCGACCACGCCCCTCACCTCGCCGGCCGTTGCAGGCGAATAAAGCTTGGCGTAATTCGCGTTAACCACACCATTAAACGACCCCTCGACCATGCCCTATCACTCGCCTGCATTTCCTCTCCATTTCCCCTCCTTCGCCTCACCCAAGCGTGCCCCTAGGCTGCCCAATTTCCTTCTGTAACATCCTCTGCTCCGGCAAGATCCGCGAGCGATTCCGGCTGAACCCTGCCGCCCCTTGCTCCCTCGACCAAGCTCACTTGCTCCCCAGACCCAGGCAAACCTCCCCGTAGCACCGGCTCGTCCCCGCACTTTCCAGAGCCTCGGCAACAATGACGACCACCGCCGCCACCGTCTGTTCCCTCTCCGGCGAAGCTTCTGGTAATAATCTGGCCACCCTTTGTCCTTTCGATGATACGCCTGGAACCAGAATACTCGCCCGCATCTAACACCGCTTGTACCGTGTCCTAGCGCGCTATGTATCCTCGCCCCCGACGACATCTGAGTGAGCCCGAGGCGCAGCTCAACTCCGGTGAGCGATTAAGGTCATCCTCGTGGGCCCCTTCGCCAGCAAGGACTGCCTTGAGCTTCTCCGCGCCACGGCGAACACGGTGAGCATCTCCCCTTCCTCCCTCTCTTCCTGTAGCGTCGACTCCGCCATAGCCAGACACGCCGCCGCCACCTGCCGCCGCCACCGTCGCCCGTCTCTGGCAAGTGTGCTGTGCGCCGTGCGATTAGGATCCAGCGGCTAGGATAGAAACTAGACGAAGGCGTAAGTAGCACCTCTGTGCCGTGCGATGCAACTAAAATCTAACGGACCATATTTTCCGATCCGCGCGAAACGGTATGCTCCAATAGGATAGCGCCGCGTGTCACAGAATCAGGTTTAAAATCTGAATTTGATCTATTAGTTGCTCAATTTTGTAAAATCTATAACTTTCAAACCACACGTCCAAATTTTGCAAACTTTATATCAATGGATTCAGAAAAGCAAGCCCTAGCCAGCCATGCACTTTGTTTAGAAAATAGCTTCTGTTAAATTGTTTGTTTTTTACAGAAACTTGTGTGTGCATGTTTAGGTTATAAAATTTATTCCAAAATGATTTTGAGGATAAAATCATTGGCAAATGGTGTGTTTTGAACCTACTTACCATAGGAAACAAATTGTGGTTTCAAAAATGTATTTGGTGAAGCAAAAGAACAAATCTTTGATTTAAACCATTTCTAGTCAAATAAAAATATGGTTTAATTATTAAAAATGGTTTTGGAAGAAAACCTTTGAGAAATGTTTTGGAAATAAACTCTCTGACCCTAAACACAAGGTTATATGGTTTTAAAACATATTTTGTGAAACCTATAGAATTTTTCCTTATTAAAAGCATTTCTTCACCACATAAAATAATGACTTGATCTAAAAATGGTTTATGAAGTAAAATCTTATAAAAATGATTTTTCCACTTTATAAAATGACCATTAGGTGTTTTCAAATGTTTAGGACCCATTATAAACCACTTTTTCAAATAAAACAATCCTTGACATGCTTGCATCCATTGTTTTGTTTCCATTATTTTATGTGTTGAATTGCTTGAATGGTAGATTGAAATATTGTTTGCTTGATTGAATTGTAGTGTTTTGAAGTGAGTGAACATTGCAAAGATCAAGGAGTGAACCTATACTCTCTACCAAAAAGGCAAGTGATGCTTCATACTTTTGTCCCATTATTTTCACTATGCATTAGTGATATTTCTAAGTAGGACTTGCATGGAAATTTTGCTAAGTATAAACTATGCTATGGGAAATCCTAGTAGATGAAACTTTAGTAGAATTTCCTAAGTTAAGATTCCTACTACAATCATGCTTAGCTTAGCTAGTATAAAACAAGGGTGGAATATATATTCATGCTATGGAAAATTTTCTAAGTCTGAGGACTTGTGTTTTTGTTTAATAAAACAACTAAGTGAATGAATCACCTGGGTGGAATGGAAGGAATGGTTTGTGTTGAGTGGTCATGCAAGTCCAGTATGCTGGGGGAAACTTGGGCATCACCAAGTCCAGCATGCTGGGGAAAACTTGGTGTCTCACTTGTGGATGGCCACCCAGGAACAAAGAGATTTGAGATGTCAAATGTTGAGAAGCTTCAAGTGCAACCACTTGGCATTATGGGCTCTGCCTGGATCATATAGGTTGCAAGAACTTAGCCAAATGGACAGTTGGTGGTAGGGGTTTGATAGGTTGGAACGCGTCCATTCTAGTCTAAGGGAAGGCTTCTGAAAGATCTTGTCTTGGTGAAACCAAGTCTTGTGGGGAAAGTGCACCACCTCTGCAGAGTGTAAAATCTAAGTACTTAGCCATGTCCCTGGCAAAGGACAATTTGAGCATCAAGACATGGAAGCTATCAAGAATCTCATCATCCCAATTTCTAAGTTAAAAACTTGTGGTTGAACAAGGGTTTAAGGTTCACCAATTTCTATTGGTGGTTCCTTGGGTGATTTTTGTCAAGAAAAAACTTAGTGTTTTCAAATGATAAGGAAAATCTATTTTGAGCAAAGCAAGCCTAAGCTCCACTTAACCAAATGCATATAGATTATATACTCTACTATACTACCATAGTATCACTTGCCAATACAATTCAAATGTATTGACCCTTGTGGCTGTAACTTGTTATGTTGCAGGTTTTGTTTGATATTAGTGAAGTTTATTGATTAGGATTACAAGTCTACAACCAACATGTCTGCCTGTGGAACTTTGAAGATGAAGGACCCCATGCTATTGTTATATTTTGCTGCATTGTAATAAGATAGCCAAATGATCTATGTAAGATGTAATAAATTATTTTATTCCTGGTTATAAAGTTGTATTATGACCTATGTTTCTTGATATTACATCTTAAATGTGGATGCTAGCTATTGATCCATGGACTAGCATTGTAAACACATGGATCTCTACCTTATTAAAGGTTGGGAACCTTACATTCTGTCAATGCTTAAAACTACAGAAGTGGAGATGAAGAAGGAACATCAAGTGTTGATGATCAATAAGAACACTGGTTTCAAGAAAGACAGGAAGGGTAAACGGAAGGTAAGTAAGGGCGGAAAGCCGGTTGCCATGCCTGAAAAGAAACCCCGAGTTGGACCTAAGTCTGATCGAGTGCTACTATTGTAAGGGGACTGGCCACTGGAAGCGCAACTTCCCAAAGTATTTAGCAGACAAGAAGGCCGGCAAGGCAAACAAAGGTATATATGATATACATGTTATTGATGTGTACTTGACTAGTGCTCGCAATAGCACCTGTGTATTTGATATCGGTTCAGTTTCTAATATTTGTAACTTGAATCAGGGGCTGCGGAATAAGCGACCGCTAGCAAGGGGTGAGGTCAAGATGTGTGTCGGCAATGGATCAAGCGTTGATGTGATCGCCGTTGGAATGCTGCCTCTCCACTTTCCATCAGGATTAGTAATAAACTTGAACAATTGTTATCTGGTGCCAGCACTGAGCATGAACATTGTATCTGGATCGTGTTTGATGCGAAGTGGTTATTCATTTAAATTCGAGAACAATGGTTGTTCTATTTAGATGAATGAAATCTTTTATGGTCATGCACCGATGATGAATGGTTTATTTCTATTGGATCTCGATAATAGTGTTACACATATTCACAATATTGATGCTAAAAGGATTAAACTTAATGATGATATATCTGCATATATGTGGCACTGTAGTCTAGGTCATATTGGCGTTAAATGCATGAAGAAGCTCTATTCGGATGGACTTTTGGAATCACTTGATTTTGAATCATTTGATACATGTGAGCCATGCCTTATGGGCAAGATGACTAGAACACCGTTTTCCGGTTCAATGGAACGAGCGACAGATTTATTGGAAACATAGATTCTGATGTATGTGGTCCAATGAGTGTGTCAGCGTGAGGTGGATATCATTATTTTGTTACTTTCACGGATGATTTGAGTAGATACGGTTATATCTACTTGATGAAACACAAGCCTAAAACCTTTGAAAAGTTCAAGGAATTTCAGAATGAAGTGGAAAATCATCGTAATAGAAAGATCAAATTTCTACGATCCGACCGTGGAGGTGAGTATCTAAGTTACGAGTTTAGCACTCACATGAAAGAGTGTGGAATTGTTTCACAACTCACACCTGCCGGAACACCAAAACAAAATGGTGTGTCGGAACGTCGTAATCGTACTTTATTGGATATGGTTCAATCTATGATGTCTCTGACGGACTTGTCGTTGTCATTTTGGGATTATGCACTAGAAACTGCTTCATTCACTTTAAATCGGGCACCATCTAAATCCGTTGAAAAGACACCGTATGAATTGTGGTTTGGAAACAAACCTAAGCTATCATTTCTTAAAGTTTGGGGATGCGATGTTTATGTGAAGAAACTTCAACCGGTTAAACTCGAACCCAAAGCGGAAAATGCGTCTTCATATGATACCCTAAGGAAACAATTGGGTATTCCATCTATCACATATCTGAGGGCAAGTTTTTTGTTGCCAAGAATGGATCCTTTCTAGAGAAAGAGTTTCTCGCAAAAGGCGTGAGTAGTCGGAAGGTAGAACTCGAAGAGGTTATTTGTAACATCCCTAAAATTATGATTTCAAAGTTTGCATATCATTCATGCATGCATATAGATTTGAGATCAAGTTTCAAACTCATTTCAGAAAAACAGAAGCACATTGTGCTATGATTTTATGTGAGCAGATTTAAACCAAATGGCTACCCCCTTTGAAAGTTTGTTTGTTTTTGAACCAAGTTTGTTGCCTTCTATGAGGATAGGTTTGAGTGTAGAATTTAAACCAAGTCTTTCAAATTGGAAATGGTTTCAAAAACCATTTTTCAAATTTTGCAAACCAAGTGCCTAGTCTCTGTTATTTTTGATCTCCAAGCTTGACCAAGCCTTTGTAAAGCAACCACTTGCTTTTATGCCTATATTGGAGACTACTGTACCCTGCAAAAACCCCAGAAGGATTTGAATTCAAAAAGAGTTTGAATTCAATTCAAAACCATTCCTGAAAATCGAAATAGAAAAAGAAAAGAAGCAAACAAAAGAAAAGGGCCAGGCGCCAGGAATCCAGCCCAGCATCGGAACAGGCCCAACTAGCCCACCCGGGGCATTTCTTTTTCTTCCGCACGCGCGAGCACACCCACTCATCCGCTGACAGCCAGACCCCACACCCCCTCTGCTTATTTCACTGCCAAGCGGGCCCCGTCCACGTCAGCTTCGTCTTCCCCTGATTCCGCGCACGACCTCCGCCGCTGCCCGTTGCTGCACTGATTTCGCGAGCTTAATTGGCATTGATGCAGCGAGCGTTTCTTGTCGAGCCTCTGGCTATAAGATTCCCCCATCCTCGCGACCATTTCTCCCCAAACAATTCTGCCTTCACGCCACCAGGCTGGCCACAACTCGCACGACGCTGCCGCTATTCCGACGACTGCGCTGGTGAATTCCGGTGAGTTCCGTGCTCCCCTCTGTCTCTCGTTCATGCTATCAAGATCAGCGAGTCCTTGCGCACCTATTGACACTTCTCATTTGCCCTCGCATGACCCGTAGCTCCAGCAACATCGACGACAGGCCGCCACCGTCCTCTGCACGAACTCCGGCGACCTCCCTCCGTAAGTAACCACCGCCCCTTGCCCTCTGACTAGTACACCTAGAATCTCCATCGTTGTGCGCATCTAACGGTACCCTTATTTTGGCTTAGCGCGACGAGGAACCTCTTCAACGTCGACGACTGACCGTGCCCGACGTCTGCCTCTACTCCGACGAGAAATCCTCGCCGTGTCCGTGCGCCCCTCGACGAACCAATGCCACCTCGAGCTTCAGCACGCCACTGCGGTCCTGGTAAGCGCCTCCTTTCTTCCCCAGACGACCTAGAGCGCTAGCACCTCCGCAGTCAGACGCGCCGCCGCCTGTCGCCGCCGCTAGCGCCGCTCGTTTCTGGTTAGGAGATTTTTAGCCGTCAGATCTGGATCCTACGCGTAGAAATAGTTCACTTAACGAAGGGGTATGGACAGATCTGAGCCGTGCAGCGTTAGTTAGATCCAACGACACAGAAGGGTGATCCGGTGCGAACCGGTACGCGCCAGTAATATTGCGACGCGTGGCTAGGGTTAGATTTAAAAACAGAACTCAAACCAGATTTTGATCCAAATTTCAAATGGTTATAACTTTTGATTCCCATGTTAGATTTTTGCAAATTTTATACCGTTGGAATCAGTGAGTCAAGCCCTTTCTGCATCTACAATGTGTTTAACAAAAAGTAACTGTTAAAATGAATTTGTGTGCAGAAACATATTTAGGTCTACTTTGAGCATAGATTTAGTTTAGTAATTTTTTTAGTGCTAAATAAGTTTAGTAAGCAAACTTTGTGACTTGTTATGTTTCTGTATCAGGCACTTTCTTGGTAGAGTTTTAAAAAACATCACTTAGTAATTTCTTGCATGCATGCATTCATATTTTGGTTTGTATATAAATTGTGTGTAATTGTATGCTACAAATTTTTGTGTAGATATTGCTAGTGACTGTGATTGTGAAGAGTGCTACTCTCCCCATTACCAAGGCAAGTGATACTTCATGATATTCCATTCCCTTTATTTTGAATATGCATTAGAATTATTTTGCTAAAGTCTTGCATGCCACTTTTGCCAAATGCTATGTTGGGAAATCCTAAGTAGTTGTAGTGTTGTAGAATTGCTAGGGATTTTCCTAAGTTAAGTTGCTATGCCATGCTTAGCCTAGCTAGTAGAAAACAAGGGTTGGTAAAGAATGTACATGCTATGATGAAATAATTCTAAGTCCTTTGGACTCATGCTTTTCTTAATAAAACAACTAAGTCAATGAACTTCCTGGGTGGAATGGGACTTGAATGGTGGTTTTTGATTGAGTGGTTACACAAGGCCATGGATTTGGCTTGTGTATCTCACTTGTGGTATGCCACCCAGGCACAAAGGGATTTGGAGGCCAAGTGTTGAGAAAGCTTACAGTGCAACCACTTGGCAATATGGGATCTGCCATGATCATATAGGTTGCTAGAACTTAGTCACTTGGACAGTTGGTGGTAGTGGGAATGATAGGTTGGAGCGCGTCCATTTGATTAAGGAAAGGCTTATGAAAGGTCCTGTCTTGGGAAACCAAGTCTGGTGGGGAAAGTGCACAACCTCTGTAGATGGAAAATCTAAGTACTTAGCCAAGTCCATGGCAATGGACAACTTGAGCATCAAGACATGGAAGCTACAAGAATCACATCACTCCAACTTCTAAGTAAAACTTGTGGGTGAACAAGGGTAAAGGACCCCAATGTCTATTGGTGGTTTCTTGGGAAGTTTTTGATAAAGAAAAACTTTGTGATTTCAACTAATAGGAAAAACCTATTTTCAAGCAAAGCAAGCCAAGCTACACTTAGCCAAAATGCATATAGCAATATAGTCTACTTAAAATTACTAAGGTATCACTTTCCAATACTATTCCAAAGTATTGACCCACTATGGCTGTAACTTGTGATGTTGCAGGTTACTCCGACGATGATTAGGAGTCATGATTCTACACTCAACATGCTTGCCTGTGGCACATGAAGATGAAGACTTGTGTTTATTTACTTATTCCAAAACTCTTGTATTAGGCCTGTGGCCATGAGTTGTAAAAGACTATGTTTTATCTCTAGAATGGATGTAATAAATGACCTTTGTATCTGTGTACTTCATCTTAAACTGTGGATGCTAGCAATGATCCAGGGACTAGCATTGCAATCACAGGGATCCTTTTCCTTTACAAAGGAGGGATCTTACAGATGGTATCAGAGCACTGTGTTGCCTGTAGGATTGTGACCCTAGGATTGGAAACCACTAAGGAAATTTCTTCAACTACTTCTACACTTGTCTATTCTTCTCGTAAACTTTTCTAATCTTCTCATTCTCATCTCCATTTGTAGATGAACTCCATCAACGAAGCCGTGAAGAAAGGGCCACTCATGACCATGACCTTGGAGTGTGAAACTGAGTTTCCCAAAATTCTCAAGGACCTCATGGTGGCAATGGAAGCACATGGTGCAGCTGTTTACAAAGGCTTTCCAGTGATGGATGAAGGAGTGGAGTATTGGTGGGTGAAACTTCACTTGTAAAAAAACAAGGAAGACAACCACAAAGAAAGAGGTTTCTGCATGTACACCAACACTGTGATGCACACCACATTCTTTGAGTCAGCAAGAGAAGCAGCTTGGAGGACTATCAAAGAACTAAGTGCTAGAGTCAAGTGCAGAATGCTCAACCTCCAAAAAGACTTAGAGAAAGAGAAGGATCTTACCCAAGAGTTGGAAACCACCAACCAAACCTTAAGGGGAGATATTATAGACTTAGTGATGGAATCATGTGAACAAGATAGGTGGATTGCTTCTAGGAATATTGTGTTAGCCAACAGATCCAGTGAGATAGGATTGTGAACGCACTTCGTTAGTTGGACCACCACCTATCACCTTATTTTCCAAAATGATACCTTAAATAAGTTTGGACCTTGATTGATTTAATGGATTCATGTATGCATGACTTGTGTGATTTTGTGTTCCAAGGATGTGTATATGATGTTTGTCTTTGTTTATCTTAAATAGTGTTGCTCTAACTTTTCTATCTTATAAATAGATGCATATTACCATCAGCACTGTTGAGGAGTTCCAGGTTACCCGCTTTGGTCCTCGTATCGTAGAGCTTACCACTTTGCTCGATCTCCCTCTTCCCACCATCATGGTGCATCCACTCACCAAGTTCGAGAGGAAGGACCTCTGGGGCTTCAAGGTGAACCAGCCCGGACGCCAGACAGAGCCTACTATGGAGGCCATCGTCTTCAAGCTTATGCACGATGACAGGGAGAGAGGCATGGAGGTAGTCATGCAGGACCTGATAGGACGTCTGCTAGGCCGTCACTCCCGACAGGTTAGGGGCACCCACTTCCACGTCTTCGGAAGACGTGATGATGATGGAGATTCCATTGACTTTGAGGACGACTCGAGGGACGCAGCAGAGCCGATACGTCTCTATATCTAGGACTTAGAGTCTCTCATCAGGCACGTGGACACGGACAGGACCAATGTCATGCTCAACAATGACGAGCTCCAGGTGCAGCTTCGCGAGAAGGACAAGCTTTTCGCGCAGCAGGACGAGATAGTCAAGGAAATGGAGGCGAAGTTCGAGACCCAGGACCGTAAGTTCAAGAGTCAGGAGAAACGCGTCCAGGATAGGAACAAGAAGATCCGGGACATGACCGAAGAACTGAAGTCCAAGGATTTCGAGCTAGAGCAGCAGCATATGGTGATCGAGAGGCTTCGCTCCCAGAAGAGGGCTCTCAAGGCCAAGATCGATTCCTTGACCACTACTATTGAGGAGAACAAGACCGCGATGGAGAACGCAGGTCTTACCTTCGTCGAGGAGGAGATTGATGCTGATGAGTAGAGTTGACTACTCGTTTATCTTTCATTATCGTACTTGTTATTTGTGAACTTGTTATTGGACCATCCGACATGTGGATGGCTTGCCACTTGTGTGTTTTATTACGAGAACTTGTTACCTGGTTGTTGAACTTTTATCTTGTGTTGCATGCTATGTGTTTTCTTGTGATGTATTGTGCATAAAACATCTATGGGTATCTCATTCTTATCTCTATTTGAACAAACCACAGATGCCTCCCCATCGCGCAAACCCCAACCCCAACAACATCACTCTAGAAATGCAACAGATGATGAATGCTCAAACACAACTTATGCAGATGATGACAACATTCATCCAAAACCAAAATAACAACAACAACCCCAATAACAACAACAACAAAAATCCTCCGGTCTTTGATATGCTCACCAGATTTCTGCGTTTGAGGCCAGCTAAGTTCTCAGGGACGACTGATCCCATGGTGGCCAATGATTGGCTACGTTCTGTGAATAAGGACTTAGTGACCGTGGGCTGCACGGATGCTGAAAAAGTCAGGTTCGCAGCGCATCTGTTGGAAGGACCAGCCGCCACATGGTGGGACAACTTCCAAATCACCACTCCTTTAGATGAGGTGACTTGGGCTATCTTTGAAGATGGCTTTCGCACTGCTCATATCTCATCAGGAATGATGAGCCTGAAAAAGAAGGAGTTTCACAACCTGAAGCAGCGCCACCGCAGCGTGGCTGAATACATAGAAGAGTTCAACAATCTGGCGCGTTATGCACCGGATGAGGTTGACATAGATGCCAAAAGAAAGGAAAAGTTTCTGGAAGGCTTGAATGATGAGCTGAATCTACAGCTGGCTGTGGCTTATGTTCCCACATATCAGTCGCTCTGTGACAAGGCTGCTATATTGGAGAACAAAATGAAGCAAGTCGAGAGTAGGAAAAGAAAACACTCCGACAAGCACAGCTCAGGATCTTCTCACAAACGATCTCACTATGATGACAGTGGAAGCTCAGGATCCCATAAGCATGGGAAATTCAAAGCACCACAGCCACAACCGTCATGACAACAAGCATCACCGCAGTCATGACAATGACAAGTACAAGAACCACAAGAGTGGACATAAGAGCCACCACAGTGGGAATGGTAGTGAAAGTGGAAGTCAGCCTGCTAAGAGAGACATCAGTCAGGTTGAGTGCTTCAAATGTAAGAATATGGGACACTATGCAAATGAGTGCCCCGAAAAGAAAGTTGAAGGACCTGTCAAGCCCAATCCTTTCCAGAAAGGTCAGGTGAACCACATTAATGTGGAGGAGATCTATGAGGAACCTGACGCTGTTGCTGGTAAGTTCAGACTCAATTCCATTCCAGCATTTGTACTCTTTGACACTGGTGCATCTCATTCATTCATATCAAAAGCATTTTTTGATAGAAATGGGTTTGCATCTGAAAACATTGGGTGTCCAATAAAAGTTAGTTCTCCGGGTGGAGATATGATAGTAAGTCTGGGATGCCGGGACCTTGTCATAGAGTTCGGAAAGCATAAGTTTCCAGTAAGCCTGATAATCCTAGATTCCCAAGTACTGGACGTATTATTGGGAATGGATTGGATGGCTAAGTATGAAGGAGTACTAGATTGTGCTAATCGTACTGTTGCACTCACAACCCCGGAAAGAATACGGATTAAGTTCAAGTCAAACTTTGAATCCAAAGGAAGTAAGCTTAATTCTCTTAAGGGGGTTAGCATGGACAGTGTGCCCATTGTATGTGAGTATCCGGATGTGTTTCCGGAAGAGTTGCCAGGAATGCCACCAGATAGAGATGTGGAATTTCTGATAGATTTGGTGCCAGGTGCTGGACCAATAGCAAAGAGACCATACAAAATGTCAGTTGATGAACTGAAGGAACTTAAGAAACAACTAGGAGAACAGTTGCAGAAAGGATTCATTCAACCAAGTTCTTCCTCTTGGGGAGCCCCAGTACTGTTTGTGGAGAAGAAGGATAGAATTCAAAGGTTATGCATAGATTACCGTTCGCTCAACGAGGTAACTATCAAGAACAAATATCCTTTGCCAAGAACCAATGACTTGTTTGATCAGCTAGATGGAGCATGTGTGTTCTCGAAGATTGATCTCCGGTCAGGCTATTTTCAACTCAAGATACGAGAACAAGACATGCCAAAAACAACTTTCACCACGAGGTATGGATTGTATGAGTATACCGTAATGCCTTTCGGCTTAACCAACGCTCCAGCATACTTCATGAATATGATGAACAAAGTGTTCATGGAATTTCTTGACAAGTTCGTTGTCGTTTTCATTGATGAAATCTTAGTCTACTCCAAGAGCAAAGAAGAGCATGAGGGACACTTGCGTTTGATACTTGAGAAGTTGAGAGAGCATAAGCTTTATGCCAAATTCAGCAAGTGTGAGTTCTGGTTAGAGGAAGTTGGTTTTCTTGGTCATGTTATGACAAAGGATGGTGTGGCAGTTGATCCTGCTAAAGTTTCAGCTGTGAAAGAATGGGAATCTCCCAAGAATGTAAAAGAAGTTTGCAGTTTCCTTGGCTTAGCAGGTTACTACAGAAGGTTCATCGAGAATTTCTCCAAAGTAGCTAAGCCCATGACTGAATTATTAAAGAAAGACAAGAAGTTTGCTTGGTCTGAAGGTTGTGAAGGCAGCTTTCAAGAATTGAAGAAGAGACTTGTGACTGCACCAGTTCTATGTCTGCCAGATTTGGAAAAGGATTTACAAGTATATTGTGATGCGTCTCATCAAGGGTTGGGTGCCGTACTTATGCAAGACGGTAAAGTTGTGGCCTATGCCTCGAGACAACTCAAAACTCATGAGGTAAACTATCCTACTTATTATTTGGAGTTAGCCTCTGTCGTCCATGCACTCAAAACATGGAGGCATTACCTTTTGGGAAAGCGTTGTGAAGTGTTCACCGATCACAAGAGTTTGAAGTATATCTTCACCCAGAAGGAAATCAATATGAGACAAAGAAGATGGTTAGAACTTATCAAGGACTATGACTTGAGTTTGCAATACCACCCCGGTAAAGCAAATGTTGTAGCAGATGCTCTAAGTCGTAAGGTATTTGTGAATGGCCTTACCAAAGGAGAATTGCCAGATGATTTGTGTGCTCAATTCAAAGAACTCGGATTGGAGATTGTGCCTGAAGGACATCTTATGTCTTTGGATGTTCAACCCAATTTGTTGGAAAAGATCCGAGAAGCTCAGAAAACCGATAAGGAAATTGAAAGGATTAAGGAAAACATTGGCCAAGGGAGAGCAAAAAATTTCCATGAAGACGAACAGGGTACATTATGGCGTGGGAAACGTATCTATGTTCCACAAGATCCGGAGTTGCGGAAACTAATTCTGCAAGAAGCCCACAACTCTCAGTATTCTATTCATCCGGGTAACACCAAAATGTACATGGACATGAAAGAAAGATTTTGGTGGAACAATCTCAAGAGAGACATCGCCGAACATATTGCTTTGTGTGATGTATGTAGTAGAGTAAAGGCGGAGAATCAGAAACCAGCAGGTTTGCTTCAACCACTGCCTATTCCTGATTGGAAATGGGACAAAATTGGTATGGATTTCATCACCGGATTGCCAAGGACCAGATCAGGATATGAATCCATATGGGTAGTAGTGGATCGCCTAACTAAAGTGGCTCATTTCATACCTGTGAAGACGACCTATACAAGTGCCAAGTTAGTAAAAATCTACATGAGTAGAATTGTATGCCTTCACGGTGTGCCTAAGAGTATTGTGTCCGATAGGGGAACCCAATTCACTTCCCATTTTTGGAGACAAATACATGAGTCATTGGGAACGAGGTTGGAATTCAGTACTGCTTTTCATCCTCAAACCGATGGACAAACGGAAAGGACTAACCAAATCCTTGAAGACATGTTGAGGGCATGTGCCCTAGATTATGGAGCAAGTTGGGATGAAAGTCTGCCTTACGCAGAATTTTCTTATAACAACAGCTATCAAGCCAGCATTGAGATGGCACCGTTTGAGTTTCTCTACGGAAGAAAATGTACCACCCCATTATTATGGAATGGTGTGGGAGAAAGAAGTTTATTCGGGCCAGATTTTATTAAAGAAGCCGAAGAGAAAGTCAAATTGGTTAATATAGGTTGAAGATAGCACAGTCCCGACAGAAAAGCTACGCAGATCCTAAGCGTAGAGAAGTCACCTAAGAAGTAGGTGATAGAGCCTATCTTAGAGTATCACCACTCCGTGGAGTGAAAAGATTCGGAGTCAAAGGAAAGTTGGCACCAAGATATGTTGGGCCATTCAAGATTCTGAGTCGCAAAGGAGAAGTCGCTTATGAAATTGAACTGCCAGCATCTCTATCAGCAGTCCACAATGTATTTCATGTGAGTCAGCTTAAGAAATGTCACCCCGAAATGGAAGAATCTTCTTTGAAGGATACCATACCTTTGGAAGAAGTTCAACTAGAAAGTGATCTCACTTATGAAGAAAATCCTATCAAGATTCTTGATACTGCAGAAAGAGTCACGAGAACAAAAACTATCAAGTTTTGCAAAGTGCAATGGAACCATCATACCGAAGAGGAAGCAACATGGGAAAGAGAAGATGATCTTCGAAAAGACCACCCTCACCTATTTTGCTAGCCATTCCGAATCTCGAGGGCGAGATTCACCTTAAGGGGGTTAGATTTGTAACATCCCTAAAATCATGATTTCAAAGTTTGCATATCATTCATGCATGCATATAGATTTGAGATCAAGTTTCAAACTCATTTCATAAAAACATAAGCACATTGTGCTATGATTTTATGTGAGCAGATTTAAACCAAATGGCTATCCCCCTTTGAAAGTTTGTTTGTTTTTGAACCAAGTTTGCTGCCTTCTATGAGGATAGGTTTGAGTGTAGAATTTAAACCAAGTCTTTCAAATTGGAAATGGTTTCAAAAACCATTTTTCAAATATTGCAAACCAAGTGCCTAGTCTCTGTTATTTTTGATCTCCAAGCTTGACCAAGCCTTTATAAAGCAACCACTTGCTTTTATGCCTATATTGGAGACTACTGTACCCTACAAAAACCCCAGAAGGATTTGAATTCAAAAAGAGTTTGAATTCAATTCAAAACCATTCCTGAAAATCGAAATAGAAAAAGAAAAGAAGCAAACAAAAGAAAAGGGCCAAGCGCCAGGAATCCAGCCCAACATCGGAACAGGCCCAACTAGCCCACCCGGGGCATTTCTTTTTCTTCCGCACGCGCGAGCACACCCACTCAGCCGCTGACAGCCAGACCCCACACCCCCTCTGCTTATTTCACTGCCAAGCGGGCCCTGTCCACGTCAGCTTCGTCTTCCCCTGATTCCGCGCACGACCTCCGCCGCTGCCCGTTGCTGCACTGATTTCGCGAGCTTAATTGGCATTGATGCAGCGAGCGTTTCTTGTCGAGCCTCTGGCTATAAGATTCCCCCATCCTCGCGACCATTTCCCCCCAAACAATTCTGCCTTCACGCCACCAGGCTGCCCACAACTCGCACGACGCCGCCGCTGTTCCGACGACTGCGCCGGCGAATTCCGGTGAGTTCCGTGCTCCCCTCTGTCTCTCGTTCATGCTATCAAGATCAGCGAGTCCTTGCGCACCTATTGACACTTCTCATTTGCCCTCGCATGACCCGTAGCTCCAGCAACGTCGACGACAGGCCGCCACCGTCCTCTGCACGAACTCCGGCGACCTCCCTCCGTAAGTAACCACCGCCCCTTGCCCTCTGACTAGTACGCCTAGAATCTCCATCGTTGTGCGCATCTAACGGTACCCTTATTTTGGCTTAGCGCGACCAGGAACCTCGCCAACGTCGACGACTGACCGTGCCCGACGTCTGCCTCTACTCCGACGAGAAATCCTCGCCGTGTCCGCGCGCCCCTCGACGAACCAACACCACCTCGAGCTTCAGCACGCCACTGCGGTCCTGGTAAGCGCCTCCTTTCTTCCCCGGGCGACCTAGAGCGCTAGCACCGCCGCAGTCAGACGCGCCGCCGCCTGTCGCCGTCGCTAGCGCCGCTCGTTTCTGGTTAGGAGATTTTTAGCCGTCAGATCTGGATCCTACGCGTAGAAATAGTTCACTTAACGAAGGGGTATGGAAAGATCTGAGCCGTGCAGCATTAGTTAGATCCAACGGCACAGAAGGGTGATCCGGTGCGAACCGGTACGCGCCAGTCATATCGCGACGCGTGGCTAGGGTTAGATTTAAAAACAGAATTCAAACCAGATTTTGATCCAAATTTCAAATGGTTATAACTTCTGATTCCCACGTTAGATTTTTGCAAATTTTATACCGTTGGAATCAGTGAGTCAAGCCCTTTATGAATCTGCAATGTGTTTAACAAAAAGTATCTGTTAAAATGACTTTGTGTGCAGAAACATATTTAGGTCTACTTTGAGCATAGATTTAGTTTAGTAATTTGTTTTAGTGCTAAATAAGTTTAGTAAGCAAACTTTGTGACTTGTTATGTTTCTGTATCATGCACTTGCTTGGTAGAGTTTTCAAAAACATCACTTCGTAATTTCTTGCATGCATGCATTCATATTTTTGTTTGTATATAAATTGTGTGTAATTGTATGCTACAATTTTTTGTGTAGATATTGCTAGTGACTGTGATTGTGAAGAGTGCTACTCTCCCCAGTACCAAGGCAAGTGATACTTCATGATATTCCATTCCCTTTATTTTGAATATGCATTAGAATTATTTTGCTAAAGTCTTGCATGCCACTTTTGCCAAATGCTATGTTGGGAAATCCTAAGTAGTTGTAGTGTTGTAGAATTGCTAGGGATTTTCCTAAGTTAAGTTGCTATGCCATGCTTAGCCTAGCTAGTAGAAAACAAGGGTTGGTAAAGAACGTACATGCTATGATGAAATAATTCTAAGTCCTTTGGACTCATGCTTTTCTTAATAAAACAACTAAGTCAATGAACTTCCTGGGTGGAATGGGACTTGAATGGTGGTTTTTGGTTGAGTGGTTACACAAGGCCATGGATTTGGCTTGTGTATCTCACTTGTGGTATGCCACCCAGGCACAAAGGGATTTGGAGGCCAAGTGTTGAGAAAGCTTACAATGCAACCACTTGGCAATATGGGCTCTGCCATGATCATATAGGTTGCTAGAACTTAGTCACTTGGACAGTTGGTGGTAGTGGGAATGATAGGTTGGAGCGTGTCCATTTGACTAAGGAAAGGCTTCTGAAAGGTCCTGTCTTGGTAAACCAAGTCTGGTGGGGAAAGTGCACAACCTCTACAGATGGAAAATCTAAGTACTTAGCCAAGTCCATGGCAATGGACAAATTGAGCATCAAGACATGGAAGCTACAAGAATCTCATCACTCCAACTTCTAAGTAAAACTTGTGGGTGAACAAGGGTAAAGGACCCCAATGTCTATTGGTGGTTTCTTGGGAAGTTTTTGATAAAGAAAAACTTGGTGATTTCAACTAATAGGAAAAACCTATTTTCAAGCAAAGCAAGCCAAGCTACACTTAGCCAAAATGCATATAGCAATATAGTCCACTTAAAATTACTAAGGTATCACTTGCCAATACTATTCCAAAGTATTGACCCACTGTGGCTGTAACTTGTGATGTTGCAGGTTACTCCGACGATGATTAGGAGTCATGAGTCTACACTCAACATGCTTGCCTGTGGCACATGAAGATGAAGACTTGTGTTTATTTACTTATTCCAAAACTCTTGTATTAGGCCTGTGGCCATGAGTTGGAAAAGACTATGTTTTATCTCTGGAATGGATGTAATGAATGACCTTTGTATCTGTGTACTTCATCTTAAACTGTGGATGCTACCAATGATCCAGGGACTAGCATTGCAATCATAGGTATCCTTTTCCTTTACAAAGGAGGGATCTTACAGAAGGTTATTGAACCTTCTCTTCAAAGTATGGCGAGTAGCGCAGCGCCGGAAGTCGTTCCGGAGTTGGCTTCACCAGTTGAATAAGGAACTAATGATAATGATCATGAAACTCCGAAAGAGAGTAATACCGAACCTCGCAGGTCTAGCAGGACACGTGCAGCTCCCGAGCTATACGGAAACCCTGTTATGAATTTCATGGTTGATGAAATTGATGACCCTGCGATGTATGAAGAAGCGATGATGAGCCCGGATTCCAACAAATGGTTAGAATCCATGAAATCCGAGATGGAATCCATGTATTAATATCAAGTTTGGAACTTGGTGGACTTACCTCACGACCAAAAGGCCGTGGAGAATAAATGGATTTTCAAAAGGAAAACTGATGCTGATGGTAATGTGACCGTCTATAAAGCTCAACTTTTCGCCAAGGGGTTTTGACAAATTCAAGGAGTTGACTACGATGAGACATTCTCTCCTGTAGCGATGCTAAAGTCAGTTAGGATTATGTTAGCAATTGTTGCATATTTCGACTATGAGATATGGCAGATGGATGTCAAAACCGCGTTCCTCAATGGCAATATTGAAGAAGAGTTCTATATGATACAACCAAAGGGTTTTGTCAATCCTAAGGATGCTAACAAGGTGTGCAAGCTTCAGCGATCCATCTATGGACTGAAGCAAGCATCACAAAGTTGGAATCTCCGCTTTGATGAGGTGATCAAAGAGTTTGGATTTGTCCAAACATATGGAGAGGCTTGTATTTACAAGAAAGTAAGTGGGAGAAATGTGGCATTTCTGATATTATATGTGGATGACATATTATTGATTGGAAATGATATAGATCTTTTAAACAATGTTAAAAGTTATCTAAACAGCAAATTTTCAATGAAGGACCTAGGTGAAGCGTCATACATATTAGGCATAAAGATCTATAGAGATAGATCTAGGCGCCTAATAGGGCTATCGCAAAGTACATACCTTGATAAGATTTTAAAGAAGTTTAAAATGGACAGAAGTAAGAAGGGATTATTACCTATGTTGCAAGGAAAGACATTGAGTAAGACTCAAAGTCTGGCTACGGCGGAAGAAAGAGAGATAATGGACAAAGTCCCCTATGCTTCAGCCATAGGCTCTATAATGTACGCCATGCTATGTACAAGACCGGATGTGGCACACGCTATTAGTTTGACTAGTAGGTACCAATCAGATCCAGGTTTGGAACACTGGATAGCGGTCAAGAATATCCTTAAGTACTTGCAAAGAACTAAGGATATGTTTCTTGTGTACGGAGGTGAAGAAGAGCTTGTCGCTAAGTGTTATGTTGACGCAAGCTTTGACACCGATCCGGATGACTCTAAGTCTCAATCCGGATACGTATTTCTCATGAATGGCGGAGCGGTTATGTAACATCCCAAAAATACTAAGCTTGGATCATAAAACTCTAATCATCAAAATTAGGGTTAACAAAAAACTTTTCTAAATAAAATTATGAATGCATGCATATGTGTATGCATTGATTTTGAATTCTTTTAAAACCACCTGTTTTGTTTGTTTCTTTGATTGTAAAATGTTTCTTAGGTGAAATAAACATCATCTAAAACATTTCCCACACATTTCCTTAAGACAAGTAAATCAAAACACATATATTAAATGAATGGTCACTTTGACCAATTTAATTCTCATGCCTACTTTGGCTGTCTCAAACTTTCAGAACCTAACAGAAATTTTTCAGGATCTTTGCACCCCTTGAATGTAATCATAACAAAGTATCAAGGCCCACTTTGTGATCATCCAGAAACTTTCAAATGCATAGTTTAAATGACAATTCAAAATTGAATCTTTATCATATGGGAAGATCCCACTTTTTCAAAAACCACTCAAACAAGCTCAACTTTCAAAACCCAAGCATCTGCACACTCACCAGCACCAACCTACCAAACCCACCAAAAATCTTTTCAAAATTCAAAACTTGAATTCATGCGGCCATTTCATCAAACAGGTTGCAGATACAAATCAAACAAACATCAAACACTATAGTGTGCAGTAAAATTGGCCTAACTTGTTCCCTAGTTAGCTCACAACCAGCTCAGTAGATCATCTAGGAAGATTAACCAAGCACTAGCACCACTGTGAGCTTGCCATTGCCATCAATGGTGAACAGCCGAGCACACCCATGTCACCCCCATGTCGACAGCAAGCTAGGAGAAGACAAAAGCCTAGCCAGCATGTCTGGGAGGCAGCCCACTGTCCACCGCCCCTCCCTGTCCACCGCTCGAACCTTGCCAAGCCCTGGACCACCCGCACGGACCGCGCCCAGACCGCCAGCGACCATGCCGAGCGTGCACCAGAGCGCCACCCTCAACCGAAGCCCACAATGTAGGGTTTCGTAGCATAGAAAACAAAAATTTTCTATCGCATACAAACAAAGAAGCCAAGATCTATCTACTAGATTGTAGCAACGAGTCGATGGAATAACTCACCCTGGAAGATTCCAAAGTGTTTAACGAGAGCGGATTCTCGTGGGTGATGTAGTCGTACTCTTCCCGATCTTAAGATCGCGTAGACGATCCTTCCGGCGCTGCGTTCCGGCAGCGCTCCCGCAGTCGGTCACACGTTCGGTACTCGACGAAGACCTTCCTCTCCCTTTGTTCCAGCAGGCAGCGGAGGTTCTAGTACTCTCCTCGCGATTCCGGCAGCACAACGGCGTTGTACCGGAAGTAGAGGGGAGATCTCGTAGGGCTTCGCCTTAAGCCGGAGCGAGTATGGTGGACTATGAGAGAGGCCTCGATGATCTAGGGTTTAGACACGCCGAGGAGGGGGCTAGGCCGGCGGCTAGGGTTGCTAGGCGGCGGCGGAGGTTTGCCCTAGGGCGGCGGCGGCAGCAGGTGGCGGCGCCGGCGGCTTAGGGTTTGGAGGCGGGGATCTTGTGTGTCTAGGAGGGGAGCCCTGCCCCTCCTTTTATAGGTGGAGGGGGCCGGCCAAGGGGAGGGGAGTCCCTCCCCAACTCGGCTTGGTGGGGCGCCGGCGATGGGGAGGAGGGACTCCTCCCCAACTCGGTTTCCTCCTCTTTCTCCACTTCCCAAAAATAGCCGTTTGACTTTCAAACTTGGCGTTTGACTTTTCAAACAAGGATTTGATTTAATCATCTATTTTGTTCAGCGAGGACACTTAGTACATGATGCAATCATACCAACTTGATATAACACATTCATGTACCCTTCCCCTCCGGAGTGCCGGACATTCCGGAACTTTCTAGAACATTCCCGATGAAAACACCGGAACCATTCTCCAACTCCGAAACAAGACTTTCCTTATATGAATCTTATTCTTCGGATCTCCTCGTGATATCCCGAATCCCATCCGAGACTCCGAACAACATTCGGACTCCTTCTCATCATTCCATAACTGCTCAAACAACGTCGAATCCTTAAGTGTGTCTCCCTACGGTTCGTGAATTATGCGGACATGATCGAGACATTTCTCTGAACAATATTTCTACGATTACTTTGCGATCGAATGAACCACTTACATACGATACCAATTTCCCTTTGTCTCACGATAGTTTACTTATCCGAGGTTTTGATCATCGGTATCTCTGCATACCTAGTTCAATCTCGTTACCGATAAGTACTCTTTTCTCGTTCCCGTGATATGTGATCCCTTTTGAGCCAGTCACATGCTTGCAAGCTAATTGGATGACATTTCACCGAGAGGGACCAGAGTATATCTATCCGTCATATGGATGGACAAATCCCACTCTTGATCCATGTGTCTCAACCAATACTTTCCGAACACTCAATGCCACCTTTATAGCCACCCAGTTATGGTGTGGTGTTTGATGTCATCAAAGCATCCATCCGATAAAGGTGATATGCATGATCTCATGGTCGAAGGAATTAGGTTACTATGTATCAGAAAGCATATAGCAATTGAACTATTAAAATGACTTGATCTTTATGCTGCGCTTATCTATAGGAGTATGTCCATCATATCATTCTCCTAACGATATGATCTTGTTGTTAATAACATCTCAATGTTCATGATAGGGAAACCACAATCATTTATAACCAACAAGCTAGTATTATGTAGAGGCTTCACTAGGGAGTTCAATTTAAGTTTACAAATCACACAAGTATTAATGTTTCCTTGTTAATACTATTATAGCATGAATGTAAACATTTATCATAAACACAAAGATATAATAATAACTACATTTATTATTGCCTCTAGGGCATATCTCCAACAGTCTCCCACTTGCACTAGAGTCATCTAATCTAGATTACATGGTAATATACCGAACACCCATGGCAGTTTGGTGTTGGTCATGTTTTGTCCTCGGGAGAGGTTTAGTCAACGGATCTCTATAAATCTTTATGCCTAATATGTAAGCTGCTTCGCCAAGATCCTTCATTGAAAAACTATTATTCAAATATTCCTTGACACTATTAAGAAGGTCTACATCATTCCCAATCAACAATATGTCATCTACATATAGTATTAAGAATGCTACAGATCTCCCACTCACTTTCTTGTAAATACAAGCTTCTCCATAAGTTTGTATAAAACCAAAACTTTTGATCACCTTATCAAAACGTTGATTCCAACTTCGGGATGCTTGCTTCAATCCATAGATGGACCGTTGAAGTTTGCATACCTTGTTAGCATCTTTAGGATTGACAAAACCTTTAGGTTGCATCATATACAACTCTTCATCAATGTCTCCATTGAGGAATGCTGTTTTGACATCCATCTGCCATATCTCATAATCATAATATGCAGCGATTGCTAACATAATCCTCACAGACTTTAGCTTCGCTACTGGTGAGAAAGTCTCATCATAGTCAACTCCTTGAATTTGTCGAAACCCCTTTGCGACAAGTTGAGCTTTATAGACAGTTAAATTACCATCAGCATCAGTTTTCTTCTTGAAAATCCATTTGTTCTCGACAGCCTTCCGGCCATCCGGTAAGTCTACCAAAGTCCATACTTGGTTTTCGTACATGGATCCAATCTCGGATTTCATGGCTTCTTGCCATTTATTGGAATCTGGGCTCATCATCACTTCCTCATATGTATCCGGGTCATCGGTGTTGTCCACCAACATGACACTCATAACGGGATCATACCAATCCGGAGTGGTATGAGTTCTCGTTGACCTGCGAGGCTCTGCAGCAACTACAACCAAAGTTTCATGATCATCATCACTAGCTTCCTCTCTTATTGATGCAGGCACCACAGGAACTTCTTCCGGTGCTGCGCTACTCGCAATTTCGAGAGAAGGTTTGACAACCTCGTCGAGTTCTACTTTCCTTCCAGTCACTTCTTTCGAGAGAAATTCCTTCTCTAGAAAGGATCCATTCTTGGCAACGAAGATTTTTCCTTCGGATCTGTGATAGAAGGTATACCCAATAGTTTCCTTCGGGTATCCTATGAAGACGCATTTTTCCGCTTTGGGTTCAAGCTTGTCCGGCTGTAACTTCTTTACATAGGCTTCGCAACCCCAAACTTTAAGGAACGACAATTTAGGTTTCTTTCCAAACCATAATTCATACAGTGTCGTTTCAACGGATTTAGATGGTGCCCTATTTAAAGTGAATGCGGCTGTTTCTAATGCATAACCCCAAAATGATAGCGGTAAATCTGTAAGTGACATCATAGAACGAACCATATCTAAGAGAGTTCGATTACGACGTTCGGACACACCATTACGCTGTGGTGTTCCTGGCGGTGTCAATTGTGAAAGTATTCCGCATTTCTTCAAATGCTCGCCAAACTCGTAACTTAGATATTCACCTCCACGATCAGAACGTAGAAATTTAATCTTTTTCTTACGTTGATTCTCTACCTCACTTTGAAATTCCTTAAACTTCTCCAAAGTTTCAGACTTATGTTTCATGAAATAGATATACCCATATCTACTCAAGTCATCCGTGAAGGTAAGAACGTAACGATAACCACCGAACAATGCTACACTCATTAGACCACACACATCGGTATGTATGATTTCCAATAAGTCCGTAGCTTGCTCCATCATACCAGAAAATGGAGTCTTAGTCATTTTACCCATCAGACATGCTTCGCATCTATCAAGTGATTCGAAATAAAGTGATTCAAGAAGTCCATCGGAATGGAGTTTCTTCATACGCTTCACTCCAATGTGACCAAGATGACAGTGCCACATATAGGTCGAGTTATTGCTCGATTTCAAACGTTTAGCCTCAATGTTGTTGATATGTGTATTTCCACTATCGAGATTCAATAAGAATAGACCATCTATCAAAGGTGCATGTGCATAAAACATATTACTCATATAAATCGAACAACCATTATTCTCGGACTTAAACAAGTAACCGTCTCGCAATAAACAAGATCCCGATACAATGTTGATGCTTAACACAGGCACCAAATAACAATTATTTAAGTATAAAACTAATCCCGATGGTAGATGAAGGGGTAGCGTGTCGACCGCGATCACATCAACCTTTGATCCGTTTCCCACGCGCATCGTCACCTCGTTCTTTGCTAGCTTCCGTTTATTCTGCAGCACCTGTTTCGAGTTACAAATATGAGCAACCGAACCAGTATCAAATACCCAGGCACTACTATGAGTACTAGTAAGATACACATCAATAACATGTATATCAGATATACCTTTCTTCTTGATGTTGCCGTTCTTCAAATCCGCCAAGTACTTTGGGCAATTCCGCTTCCAGTGACCTTCTCCCTTGCAGTAAAAGCACTCAGTATCAGGCTTGGGTCCAGCCTTGGTCTTCTTTGTCGGCGCGGTAACTTTCTTACCACCCTTCTTGAAGTGTCCCTTTTGCTTAGACTTGCCTTTCTTGAATTTGGTGGATTATTGACCAACAACACTTGGTGCTCTTTCTTGATCTCCACTTCTGCAGACTTCAACATGGCAAACAGTTCTGGCAACTGCTTGTTCATGTTTTGCATGTTGTAGTTCATCACAAAGTTCTTGTAACTTGGTGGTAGTGATTGGATGACACGGTAAATTCCCAAAGCATTAGGAATCACTATACCTAAGCTTTGAAGTTTACTTGCGTGCCCAGACATCTTAAGCACATGATCACTGACGGAGCTGCCCTCTTCCATCTTGCAGTTAAAGAACTTTTCAGAAGCCTCATAGCTCTCAATTGCCGCGTGAGTCTCAAAGATCAATTTGAGTTCACGGACAATATCATGTGGGTCTGAATTCTCAAACCTTTTCTGAAGCTCCGATTCTAAACCATACAAGATAGCACACTGAACTGTGGAGTACTGAGTCTTCCGAGCGAGGTAAACGTTCTTTACTTCGTCGGTAGCATCAGCTGCAGGCGGGTCACCCAGCGGTGCATCCAACACATAGGTCAAATTACCAGCTGTGAGGACAATCCTCAAATTGCGAAACCAATCCGCGAAGTTGCTTCCATTGTTTTTCAACTTTTCTTTCTCTAGGAACGCAGTAAAATTGATGGTAGGGGCTGCCATTGATCTACAACATATTTGCAATAGTTTAGACTAAGTTTATGACAAATTGAGTTCTAATTAATAGTTAAATTAATCTAGGTGAACTCCCACTCAAAACAATATCCCTCACATTGTTTTAGTGATCACACAAACCAAATCCACCACATCAACACCGATCATCATGAGAGTTGATATAGTTTCAATGGCGAACAATCGACATGTTCATCATATCTACTATATGATTCATGCTTTACCTTTTGGTGATCCGTGTTCCGAGACCATGTCTGTACATGCTAGGCTCGTCAATATCAAACCTTAGTTTCCGCATGATCAAATCTGGCTTGCTCACATTGTATACACTTGCGGAATCTAACACACCTGATCATCACGTCGTGCTTCGAAACAACAAGCTTTAGCAACGGTGCTAACTAAGGGTGGACACTTTATGACTTGAAATTCATGTGCATGAGGGATCATCTTATAATGCTACCGTCGTTAACTAAGCAATACAAGATGCATAAAGGATTAACATCACATGCAATTCATAATATGTGATATGATATGGCCTTTCTTCTTCGCGCTTTCGATCTCCATCTTCAAGCACGAACATGATCTCCATCATCACCGGCATTGCATCAAGGTTAATGACGCTTCTCCATGGTTGTCATCCACCGGCTTCAACTATTACAACTACTTTGAATAGACACGCGGGTCTTAACATAAATTAAAGACAACCATATGGCTCCTGCCGGTTGCCAACTTACAATAAGGAACATTGCATACATCAAATATAATCACAATCATGGCCATATCACATCACAGCACACCCCTGCAAAACAAAGTTAGACGCCTCTACTTTCTTTGCATGTTTTACGTGGTTTGGGGCTTTCAATAAGGGTCGTTCTAACTTACGAACATGAACCACAACATTGATACTAGTATTGTAAATCACCCGTTGTAAATTGGATCTTAACTATGCTAGGAGAAACAGGCACCCGCAAATCCACTTATGCAATACAAGTTGCATGTCAAGCGTGGAGCAAGTCTCATGAACGATGTCATGTAAGGTTAGCCCGGGCCGCTTCATCCCAACATCCCGCAAGATGCAAAGTACATAAGAAGCAACCGACAATAAAAGCATCAATGCCCACAATGACGATTGTGTTCTACTCGTGCAACAGATCTACATATAGACACGGCTCTGATACCACTGTAGGGTTTCGTAGCATGGAAAACAAAAAAATTCTATCGCATACAAACAAACAAGCCAAGATCTATCTACTAGATTGTAGCAACGAGTCGATGGAATAACTCACCCTTGAAGATTCCAAAGTGTTTAACGAGAGCGGATTCTCGTGGGTGATGTAGTCGTACTCTTCCCGATCTCAAGATCGTGTAGACGATCCTTCCGGCGCTGCATTCCGGCAGCGCTCCCGCAGTCGGTCACACGTTCGGTACTCGACGAGACCTTCCTCTCCCTTTGTTCTAGCAGGCAGCGGAGGTTGTAGTACTCTCCTCACGATTCCGGCAGCACAACGGCGTTGTACCGGAAGTAGAGGGGAGATCTCGCAGGGCTTCGCCTTAAGCCGGAGCGAGTATGGTGGACTATGAGAGATCCCTCGACGATCTAGGGTTTAGACACGCCGAGGAGGGGGCTAGGCCGGCGGCTAGGGTTGCTAGGCGGCGGCGGAGGTTTGCCCTAGGGCGGCGGCGGCGGCGGCAGCAGGTGGCGGCGCCGGCGGCTTAGGGTTTGGAGGCGGGGATCTTGTGTGTCTAGGAGGGGAGCCCTGCCCCTCCTTTTATAGGTGGAGGGGGCCGGCCAAGGGGAGGGGAGTCCCTCCCCAACTCGGCTTGGTGGTGCGCCAGCGGCGGGGAGGAGGGACTCCTCCCCAACTCGGTTTCCTCCTCTTTCTCCACTTCCCAAAAATAGCCGTTTGACTTTGAAACTTGGCGTTTGACTTTTCAAACAAGGATTTGATTTAATCCTCTATTTTGTTCAGCGATGACACTTAGTACATGATGCAATCATACCAACTTGATATAACACATTCATGTACCCTTCCCCTCCGAAGTGCCGGACATTCCGGAACTTTCTAGAACATTCCCGATGAAAACACCGGAACCATTCTCCAACTCTGAAACAAGACTTTACTTATATGAATCTTATTCTCCGGATCTCCTCGTGATATCCCGAATCCCATCCGAGACTCCGAACAACATTCGGACTCCTTCTCATCATTCCATAACTACTCAAACAACGTCGAATCCTTAAGTGTGTCTCCCTACGGTTCGTGAATTATGCGGACATGATCGAGACATTTCTCTGAACAATATTTCTACGATTACTTTGCGATCGAATGAACCACTTACATACGATACCAATTTCCCTTTGTCTCACGATAGTTTACTTATCCGAGGTTTTGATCGTCGGTATCTCTGCATACCTAGTTCAATCTCGTTACCGATAAGTACTCTTTTCTCGTTCCCGTGATATGTGATCCCTTGTGAGCCAGTCACATGCTTGCAAGCTAATTGGATGACATTTCACCGAGAGGGACCAGAGTATATCTATCCGTCATATGGATGGACAAATCCCACTCTTGATCCATGTGTCTCAACCAATACTTTCCGAACACTCAATGCCACCTTTATAGCCACCCAGTTACGGTGTGGTGTTTGATGTCATCAAAGCATCCATCCGGTAAAGGTGATATGCATGATCTCATGGTCGAAGGAATTAGGTTACTATGTATCAGAAAGCATATAGCAATTGAACTATTAAAATGACTTGATCTTTATGCTACGCTTATCTATAGGAGTATGTCCATCATATCATTCTCCTAACGATATGATCTTGTTGTTAATAACATCTCAATGTTCATGATAGGGAAACCACAATCATTTATAACCAACAAGCTAGTATTATGTAGAGGCTTCACTAGGGACTTCAATTTAAGTTTACAAATCACACAAGTATTAATGTTTCCTTGTTAATACTATTATAGCATGAATGTAAACATTTATCATAAACACAAAGATATAATAATAACTACATTTATTATTGCCTCTAGGGCATATCTCCAACAGTCTCCCACTTGCACTAGAGTCATCTAATCTAGATTACATGGTAATATACCGAACGCCCATGGCAGTTTGGTGTTGGTCATGTTTTGTCCTCGGGAGAGGTTTAGTCAACGGATCCGCCACATTCAGATCTGTGTGTACTTTGCAAATCTTTATATCCCCATCTTGGATATGTTCTCGAATAGCGTGAAAACGTAGCTTGATGTGCTTCAGCTTCTTGTGTGACCTTGGTTCTTGCGCATTGGCTATGGCTCCCATGTTATCACAGTAGATAGACATTGGGTCCAGTGCACTAGGAACCACACCCAGCTCTGTAATGAACTCATTCATCCATATCACTTCTTGTGAAACCTCCGAAGCACCCATGTATTCCGATTCAGTTGAAGATCTCGCCACAATGCTTTGCTTTGCACTCCTCCAGCTAACTGCTGCACCATTCAAAATAAATACGTATCCAGATTGTGAATTAGAATCATTCGGATCGGTGTTCCAACTAGCATCGGTGTAACCATTAACAACGAGCTGTTCATCACCTCCATAAGAAAGAACCATATCCTTAGTTCTTCTCAAGTACTTAAGGATGTTTTTGACCGCTGTCCAATGATCCACTCCTAGATCACTTTGATATCTGCTAGTTAAACTAACAGCATATGCAATGTCGGGTCTAGTACATAGCATGGCATATATTAGAGATCCTATGGTTGAGGCATAGGGAGTCTTACTCATCCTTTCTCTATCTTCTGCCGATGTCGGACTTTGAGTTTTACTCAAGGTCGTATTGGGCAACATGGGCAAGAACCCTTTCTTGCTATCTTCCATTCCAAACCTCTTTAGAACCTTGTCCAAATATGTACTTTGTGACAATGATATTAGGCGTCTTGATCTATCTCTATAAATCTTTATGCCTAATATGTAAGCTGCTTCGCCAAGATCCTTCATTGAAAAACTATTATTCAAATATTCCTTGACACTATTAAGAAGGTCTACATCATTCCCAATCAACAATATGTCATCTACATATAGTATTAAGAATGCTACAGATCTCCCACTCACTTTATTGTAAATACAAGCTTCTCCATAAGTTTGTATAAAACCAAAACTTTTGATCACCTTATCAAAACGTTGATTCCAACTTCGGGATGCTTGCTTCAATCCATAGATGGACCGTTGAAGTTTGCATACCTTGTTAGCATCTTTAGGATTGACAAAACCTTTGGGTTGCATCATATACAACTCTTCATCAATGTCTCCATTGAGGAATGCTGTTTTGACATCCATCTGCCATATCTCATAATCATAATATGCAGCGATTGCTAACATAATCCTCACAGACTTTAGCTTCGCTACTGGTGAGAAAGTCTCATCATAGTCAACTCCTTGAATTTGTCGAAACCCCTTTGCGACAAGTCGAGCTTTATAGACAGTTAAATTACCATCAACATCTGTTTTCTTCTTGAAAATCCATTTGTTCTCGACAGCCTTCCGGCCATCCGGTAAGTCCACCAAAGTCCATACTTGGTTTTCGTACATGGATCCAATCTCGGATTTCATGGCTTCTTGCCATTTATTGGAATCTGGGCTCATCATTGCTTCCTCATATGTCTCCGGGTCATCGGTGTTGTCCACCAACATGACACTCATAACGGGATCATACCAATCCGGAGTGGTATGAGTTCTCGTTGACCTGCGAGGCTCTGCAGCAACTACAACCGAAGTTTCATGATCATCATCATTAGCTTCCTCTCTTATTGATGCAGGCACCACATGAACTTCTTCCGGTGCTGCGCTACTCGCAATTTCGAGAGAAGGTTCGACAACCTCGTCGAGTTCTACTTTCCTTCCAGTCACTTCTTTCGAGAGAAATTCCTTCTCTAGAAAGGATCCATTCTTGGCAACGAAGATTTTGCCTTCGTATCTGTGATAGAAGGTATACCCAATAGTTTCCTTCGGGTATCCTATGAAGACGCATTTTTCCGCTTTGGGTTCAAGCTTGTCCGGCTGTAACTTCTTTACATAGGCTTCGCAACCCCAAACTTTAAGGAACGACAATTTAGGTTTCTTTCCAAACCATAATTCATACGGTGTCGTTTCAACGGATTTAGATGGTGCCCTATTTAAAGTGAATGCGGCTGTTTCTAATGCATAACCCCAAAATGATAGCGGTAAATCTGTAAGTGACATCATAGAGCGAACCATATCTAAGAGAGTTCGATTACGACGTTCGGACACACCATTACGCTGTGGTGTTCCCGGCGGTGTCAATTGTGAAAGTATTCCGCATTTCTTCAAATGCTCGCCAAACTCGTAACTTAGATATTCACCTCCACGATCAGAACATAGAAATTTAATCTTTTTCTTACGTTGATTCTCTACCTCACTTTGAAATTCCTTAAACTTCTCGAAAGTTTCAGACTTATGTTTCATGAAATAGATATACCCATATCTACTCAAGTCATCCGTGAAGGTAAGAACGTAACGATAACCACCGAACAATGCTACACTCATTGGACCACACACATCGGTATGTATGATTTCCAATAAGTCCGTAGCTTGCTCCATCATACCAGAAAATGGAGTCTTAGTCATTTTACCCATCAGACATGCTTCGCATCTATCAAGTGATTCGAAATAAAGTGATTCAAGAAGTCCATCGGAATGGAGTTTCTTCATACGCTTCACTCCAATGTGACCAAGATGACAGTGCCACATATAGGTCGAGTTATCGCTCGATTTCAAACGTTTAGCCTCAATGTTGTTGATATGTGTATTTCCACTATCGAGATTCAATAAGAATAGACCATCTATCAAAGGTGCATGTGCATAAAACATATTACTCATACAAATCGAACAACCATTATTCTCGGACTTAAACAAGTAACCGTCTCGCAATAAACAAGATCCCGATATAATGTTGATGCTTAACACAGGCACCAAATAACAATTATTTAAGTATAAAACTAATCCCGATGGTAGATGAAGGGGTAGCGTGTCGACCGCGATCACATCAACCTTTGATCCGTTTCCCACGCGCATCGTCACCTCGTTCTTTGCTAGCTTCCGTTTATTCTGCAGCACCTGTTTCGAGTTACAAATATGAGCAACCGAACCAGTATCAAATACCCAGGCACTACTACGAGTACTAGTGAGATACACATCAATAACATGTATATCAGATATACCTTTCTTCTTGATGTTGCCGTTCTTCAAATCCGCCAAGTACTTTGGGCAATTCCGCTTCCAGTGACCTTCTCCCTTGCAGTAAAAGCACTCAGTATCAGGCTTGGGTCCAGCCTTGGTCTTCTTGTTCGGCGCGGTAACTTTCTTACCACCCTTCTTGAAGTGTCCCTTTTGCTTAGACTTGCCTTTCTTAAATTTGGTGGTCTTATTGACCAACAACACTTGGTGCTCTTTCTTGATCTCCACTTCTGCAGACTTCAACATGGCAAACAGTTCTGGCAACTGCTTGTTCATGTTTTGCATGTTGTAGTTCATCACAAAGTTCTTGTAACTTGGTGGTAGTGATTGGATGACACGGTAAATTCCCAAAGCATTAGGAATCACTATACCTAAGCTTTGAAGTTTACTTGCGTGCCCAGACATCTTAAGCACATGCTCACTAACGGAGCTTCCCTCTTCCATCTTGCAGTTAAAGAACTTTTCAGAAGCCTCATAGCTCTCAATTGCCGCGTGAGTCTCAAAGATCAATTTGAGTTCACGGACAATATCATGTGGGTCTGAATTCTCAAACCTTTTCTGAAGCTCCGATTCTAAACCATACAAGATAGCACACTGAACTGTGGAGTACTGAGTCTTCCGAGCGAGGTAAACGTTCTTTACTTCGTCGATAGCATCAGCTGCAGGCGGGTCACCCAGCGGTGCATCCAACACATAGGTCAAATTACCAGCTGTGAGGACAATCCTCAAATTGCGAAACCAATCCGCGAAGTTGCTTCCATTGTTTTTCAACTTTTCTTTCTCTAGGAACGCAGTAAAATTGATGGTAGGGGCTGCCATTGATCTACAACATATTTGCAATAGTTTAGACTAAGTTTATGACAAATTGAGTTCTAATTAATAGTTAAATTAATCTAGGTGAACTCCCACTCAAAACAATATCCCTCACATTGTTTTAGTGATCACACGAACCAAATCCACCACATCAACACCGATCATCATGAGAGTTGCTATAGTTTCAATGGCGAACAATCGACATGTTCATCATATCTACTATATGATTCATGCTTTACCTTTCGGTGATCCGTGTTCCGAGACCATGTCTGTACATGCTAGGCTCGTCAATATCAAACCTTAGTTTCCATATGATCAAATCTGGCTTGCTCACATTGTATACACTTGCGGAATATAACACACCTGATCATCACGTCGTGCTTCGAAACAACAAGCTTTAGCAACGGTGCTAACTAAGGGTGGACACTTTATGACTTGAAATTCATGTGCATGAGGGATCATCTTATAATGCTACCGTCGTTAACTAAGCAATACAAGATGCATAAAGGATTAACATCACATGCAATTCATAATATGTGATATGATATGGCTTTTCTTCTTCGCGCTTTCGATCTCCATCTTCAAGCACGAACATGATCTCCATCATCACCGGCATTGCATCAAGGTTAATGACGCTTCTCCATGGTTGTCATCCACCGGCTTCAACTATTACAACTACTTTGAATAGACACGCGGGTCTTAACATAAATTAAAGACAACCATATGGCTCCTGCCGGTTGCCAACTTACAATAAGGAACATTGCATACATCAAATATAATCACAATCATGGCCATATCACATCACAGCACACCCCTGCAAAACAAAGTTAGACGCCTCTACTTTCTTTGCATGTTTTACGTGGTTTGGGGCTTTCAATAAGGGTCGTTCTAACTTACGAACATGAACCACAACATTGATACTAGTATTGTAAATCACCCGTTGTAAATTGGATCTTAACTATGCTAGGAGAAACAGGCACCCGCAAATCCACTTATGCAATACAAGTTGCATGTCAAGCGTGGAGCAAGTCTCATGAACGATGTCATGTAAGGTTAGCCCGGGCCGCTTCATCCCAACATCCCGCAAGATGCAAAGTACATAAGAAGCAACCGACAATAAAAGCATCAATGCCCACAATGACCATTGTGTTCTACTCGTGCAACAGATCTACATATAGACACGGCTCTGATACCACTGTAGGGTTTCGTAGCATGGAAAACAAAAAAATTCTATCGCATACAAACAAACAAGCCAAGATCTATCTACTAGATTGTAGCAACGAGTAGATGGAATAACTCACCCTCGAAGATTCCAAAGTGTTTAACGAGAGCGGATTCTCGTGGGTGATGTAGTCGTACTCTTCCCGATCTCAAGATCGCGTAGACGATCCTTCCGGCGCTGCATTCCGGCAGCGCTCCCGCAGTCGGTCACACGTTCGGTACTCGACGAGACCTTCCTCTCCCTTTGTTCCAGCAGGCAGTGGAGGTTGTAGTACTCTCCTCGCGATTCCGGCAGCACAACGGCGTGGTACCGGAAGTAGAGGGGAGATCTCGCAGGGCTTCGCCTTAAGCCGGAGCGAGTATGGTGGACTATGAGAGAGCCCTCGACGATCTAGGGTTTAGACACGCCGAGGAGGGGGCTAGGCCGGCGGCTAGGGTTGCTAGGCGGCGGCGGAGGTTTGCCCTAGGGCGGCGGCGGCAGCAGGTGGCGGCGCCGGCGGCTTAGGGTTTGGAGGCGGGGATCTTGTGTGTCTAGGAGGGGAGCCCTACCCCTCCTTTTATAGGTGGAGGGGGCCGGCCAAGGGGAGGGGAGTCCCTCCCCAACTCGGCTTGGTGGTGCGCCGGCTGTGGGGAGGAGGGACTCCTCCCCAACTCGGTTTCCTCCTCTTTCTCCACTTCCCAAAAATAGCCGTTTGACTTTCAAACTTGGCGTTTGACTTTTCAAACAAGGATTTGATTTAATCCTCTATTTTGTTCAGCGATGACACTTAGTACAAGATGTAATCATACCAACTTGATATAACACATTCATGTACCCTTCCCCTCCGGAGTGCCGGACATTCCGGAACTTTCTAGAACATTCCCGATGAAAACACCGGAACCATTCTCCAACTCCGAAACAAGACTTTCTTTATATGAATCTTATTCTCAGGACCATTCCGGATCTCCTCGTGATATCCCAAATCCCATACGAGACTCCGAACAACATTCGGACTCCTTCTCATCATCCCATTACTACTCAAACAACGTCGAATCCTTAAGTGTGTCTCCCTACGGTTCGTGAATTATGCGTACATGATCGAGACATTTCTCCGGACAATAACCAATAGAGGAATCTGGAAATTCATATGGCTCCCACATATTTCTACGAGTACTTTGCGATCGAATGAACCACTTACATACGATACCAATTTCCCTTTGTCTCATGATAGTTTACTTATCCGAGGTTTTGATCGTCGGTATCTCTGCATACCTAGTTCAATCTCATTACCGATAAGTACTCTTTTCTCGTTCCCGTGATATGTGATCCCTTGTGAGCCAGTCACATGATTGCAAGCTAATTGGATGACATTTCACCGAGAGGGACCAGAGTATATCTATCCGTCATATGGATGGACAAATCCCACTCTTGATCCATGTGTCTCAACCAATACTTTCCGAACACTCAATGTCACCTTTATAGCCACCCAGTTACGGTGTGTTGTTTGATGTCATCAAAGCATCCATCCGGTAAAGGTGATATGCATGATCTCATGGTCGAAGGAATTAGGTTACTATGTATCAGAAAGCATATAGCAATTGAACTATTAAAATGATTTGATCTTTATGCTACGCTTATCTGTAGGAGTATGTCCATCATATCATTCTCCTAACGATATGATCTTGTTGTTAAGAACATCTCAATGTTCATGATAGGGAAACCACAATCATTTATTAACCAAAAAGCTAGTATTATGTAGAGGCTTCACTAGGGACTTCAACTTAAGTTTACAAATCACACAAGTATTAATGTTTCCTTGTTAATACTATTATAGCATGAATGTAAACATTTATCATAAACACAAAGATATAATAATAACTACATTTATTATTGCCTCTAGGGCATATCTCCAACACACAGACCGCGTGCCGCCCTCGCCGCGTGCATACACAATCCCCACCGACCCAGGAGACCGCCAGATATCCCCGTTCGCCGCCCCGTGACGTACAGCCACCGCTCGCCGTCGAAGACGCGGCCTCTGCCGCGCAGAGCGTCGCATGTTCCAGACCAAACCGCGCCGCCCCACGCCTCGAAACCATGTCGTTGAGCATCGCCAGGGAACACCGCACCGTCCCCTACTGTCACCCATGCCAATAGCCGCCTGTAACATCGCCCCCGACGAGCTCACCTTGCGCCCCGTCGGTCCCCTCGCTCGACTATAAATAGAGGCCACCCCCGCTCGATTTCTTCACGCCATCTCACTCCCCTCTCGTCACTGATCGTGCCACACCGTTCCCGGAGCAAGGCGAGCACCACCTCGCCGGAATTTCACCGGATCCTGCCGCTTCTGGAGAAGAAGGGAGCCACCGATTTCGTCCACCCCAAGAGCTGCCGCGACCACCCCTGAGTTCGCCGTCGTCGACTTTGTCGTTCGCCCGCCTCGCCGACCCTCGCCAGCACCCCGGTGAGCCCCCAGCAACCCTCACTGGCTGCGCAAGGTTTCTTTCTGGCCGGCGTTGTCTCGCGTCGACGATGACTCCGAGCCGTTGGATTAGAATCAGATCGAACGACCCACGTTGCCCCGTACCGCTTCGCCCCTCCCTGTCTCACTGGCAAGTGGGGACACCCACTTAAACAGCCCGCGGGAGCACTGCGCTTAGCAGGCCGGCCCGTTAAATTTTCCCGCGCAGCCCAGTGATTTGAATTAAACTTTTTCCATTTCAATTTAAACACACTTCTGTACCCAACTTCAAAAATCAACCCAGATCAAGTCAGTGAACCAATTTGAATGAAACAAATTTTGTTGGAAAGGTCTGTGAATGCTGAATCCAATCCCATTGGATTCAAGTCATTTGGATCTATAGATCACCCATGGTAAAAATAACAAGGCAGAAGCTTTTCTGCATTCAAACATTTTTCAAATTTAAACCATAATAGCTTTTGAGTTGATTCCAACTCTCAAAAATCAAATTTAACCATACCTTTCAGAATATATAAAAATATATAGGTCTACTTATACAAATAATGTTCAACTAATAAAAGAATGCTACATAGGCCTTTCTAGTCATTATATTTAAATAAAATAAAAGGGTAAAACCTTATTAAATTGTGACACCACTTTAAATCACATTCCCATGGACTACAATATGTGGTGATGACATGTGTCAACATGATCCCATGTTTGGTTTGGAGAATATTAAATCTTAAGTAGTTTTTCAATGAGTAGAAATTACTTTTCTAAAAATAAAAGGAATTAAACCAAGCATTAAACTTGTAATGTTAGAGATGATGATAGATCATATATAGGACCCTTGTGTGTGATGATTGCAAGTATTTAAGTATTGTTTGGTGATTGTGTACCTCGTATTTATTCATAGACGCTAGTACCGACCAAGGATACGAGGAGGAAGGAGGATACTACGAAGAAGAAGCCGAGGAGAACTTCAACCACTGCTTTGCACAAGGCAAGCTGATGCTATACCTATGCAAGATTATACTGATATTGATGCAAGTTAAATGTTTTGCAGAATACCCAACTGAGGCAACAAACCCTTACTTGTTACTATGCCTACTATATGCCTTAGGCATATGTGATCATACCCACTTGATAAACCAATCCTAGTTTTATTTGCAAGCTTTCTACTTTATTTCTTTATCAAAGCTACTTACTTAGAGTTACTTAGGTGAATTATAGATACTAGAAAGATATTTGAAGGTTGAATAAAGAGCATAAAATTTGGCCTAAGTTAAATAACCTTGATATCATCCCAAGGCATAAGATTGAACTTAGTTAGCACCTACTAGTTACCACCCCTCATCAGTGCTTACCCCCACTTGTAGATGCTAGTGCTAAGCATAAAACTTGATCAACTTTAGATGGGAATACTTGGTGGAAAATGGTTATGAAAACCTTGTAATGATGTATCATTCTATTGAAATGTTTTGGACATGTGTTTCCGAACACCTGATGATTTTGGTGATGAAAATGTTGAGGCATGAGCCTTAGCCATTTATAAAAACTAATGGTTGTCTAAATGCGATACCATTCCAATTTTATCGTACAACCACAATACCCGAATATTGGGTAGGGCTTGACTAGAAACTTATATACCTTAGTATTAGTTCGCTCACGGCCAAGGTCTGAGCTGAGGCTACCTTGTGAAGATTGTCCACCTGTGCAGTACCCAAGATGACAGTTGGTCATGGTTGGGAGGCCAAACTCACAGGAGAGGTGCTTATACTAGGGCGTGTAATTGAAAGGTTAGGATTGATTATCCACATACTGAGTATGGTGAATTCAGGATTAGTTCCTGGCGGATGTATCGAATGTTGTGGTGAAAGTGTACAATCTCTGCAGAGTGTCAAACTATTCGAATAGCCGCGTCCGCGGTTATGGACAGTTGGAGTGGCCATACTGTTCCCCCGTCAGACTTTTCAAAATGACTTGTGAAATGAATTGAGACTTTGACTTGACCACAACAGAGTTGTGACATGAGTTACAAGATCCCACTTAGGAGTTATAAAATTGTGACTAGCTTTAGAACTTAGTAGAGATAAATCTGGCTTTTGCAAAACAACCCTAGAGCCTAGTGTCCTTTTATCCAAAAAACCCTTTACCTATTAGTATTAGTTTGCGAGTACTTAAAGAGTACTCATGGCTTTGTCCCTAGCTATTCCCATGGCCAGACTATGAAGAGGAGTACCTGGATGAGGGACCCCATGAAGGTTACGACAACTAGGATCATCTCCCATCGTCAGCATTGCCTGTGACCCTAAAGATGGAGCTTCGCCCATGCTACCATTATTATTACGTATTCCGCTGCTTGATGTTGTATTAAGAACTGGATCATGAGATCCCTATTTGTGTAAGAACTTATGTATCGGTTGTAATGGATGATGTATTATCGTATCCAATTCTGTTATGTCTCACAAAAATGGTAATCCTGGGATTGCGATGTATGGCATAACAGGCATCTAGGATTGAAAAATCCGGGTGTTGACAAGTTGGTATCAGAGCCATCCTGACCATAGGAGACCCTAGTTAGAATGGACGTTTAAACCAAAAACTTATTTTCCAAAACCAAAGAAAAACAAATATTTACAAAAATACTATTCTCATTCTTATCCCTTGGATTCTTTCCTAAAAATTCATGTTCCTAAAAAACTCTTGCAAAATACATAAAATTTTGACACACTTGATCACTCTGCTAACCTACTCATCCTCTATTTTTATAGATGGACGTGAAGTACAACAAGTTTTACCAACTTGGGAATGGAGGAGACCTTATCTTTGAGAGGGATTTGGACCAGCTTTCGGAACTTCTGGAGCGTCCGCACCCCGAGTTCTTCGGAGCTCAGCTCAATGATCAAGGAGGAGAAGACCTGCAGTGGCTAATTGTTGCAAGTCTCCGAGGAAAGATTGAACCTCCCACTGCAGAGGGAATTCAGTTTACCTTGAGAGAAAACAACTGGCTCGATGGACTTGCCAGAGCAATGCAGGAAGCTCTTTCCCGTCTGTGTGGGCAAAGCATCAATCAGATCAAGGGTACTCGCTTTGAGTTTTGCCCAAGGCGTGATGTGAATGGACAACCATTGGAAGCCCCATACCACCCCGAGCTGAAGACTCAATTGGACCACCTTAGCTTCATGATGTACGATCGTCAACAGGAATTGGACAACTGCCGTGACAACTGCAACCATAAGTCTGCCATCATCAAGACGAAGGATCAGACCATCGCCATGCTAGCAAAGGACCGCAAGTCTCGCCGCCGTCAGCTCGACAAGAAGGAGCGCATCATTGCCCGTCTTCACCACCGCATCTCATCTTTGGAAGAGACCATCCACGAGAGAGACATGCAGTTGGAGGAAAGGGAGAATGCCGGAGAGGATCTTCGTGGAGACCCTTACTCCTATCTCAGCGATGACGATGATTTTCTGGAGGATCAGGCCATGGACTTCTTCACCGATGAAGATGATTTCGCCTTCATCGATGATGATGAGGATGATGAAGCCACAGATTTCGAGGAGTAGTAGCACTTGAGCACTAGCGTAGTGAGTAGTATTCGGTCCCACTGTATCGTAGTTCTCAGAATGGTTATTAAAACCATCTGCTTTTATTTGTCGTGGTGTGTTGTACTGTGTGCTATGAATGAATGAATGAAAAGGCAAGTTGCTAGAAAAATCTGAGTCAAACTTTAAAAACTTTTCAAAGACCCAAAACCTTAGAAATTTCCCTCTTTTCTCATGATCTATCTAAATCTTTAGATGCCACATGGAGGAAGTGGTTCAGCCCTGGACCCGATGTTGCAGATTCTGCAAATGTTGACTTCTGACTGCGAAGCTGAAAGAGCGGAACGTAAAGCCAACCTAGCCACCCTTCAGCAGATAGCCCAGCTAGCCCATAACAACCAAGGCCACGGAAATCAGGACAACCATTGATCTAAGCTCAAGAATTTACAGAACACCAACCCACCTGTTTTCACTAAGTCAGAAGAGCCGCTAGACGCCGATGATTGGCTGCAAACCATGGAAAATAACCTAGAAGTCACTGGAGTGGAAGCCAACGAGAAAGTCTTGTTCGCCACCCACTATCTAGCCGGAGATGCCCGAGCATGGTGGAACAGTGTTCGTGCAATGACCGGAGGCCAGATGATGACCTGGGAGGAATTCAAGGTCAAGTTTAGCAGAACCCATGTACCACCAGGTTTGATCAAGAGAATGAGAGACGAGTTCAGAGAGCTGAAGCAAGGAAAGATGACTGTAGTGGAATACCGTGACAAATTTTTGTCATTAGCTAGGTCTGTCCCGGACGAGATTGACACCGAAGCCAAGAAGAAAGAAAGATTCCTGAATGGTCTGCATGACGAGATGCAGAATGTGTTAGTCAATATCCCCTTTGCAGATATTGAAGCCCTTGTCGACTCTGCTATCCAGATGGAAGGAAATATCAACCAAGCCAATGAGAACCACAAGCGTCGCATGATGCATCAGCCAGGAACCCATCAGACCCCGAAGTATCTCCCCAACCCATCTCCAGGATTTTCCCCAAGAACCAACAGACCCCCGATGAACCTCCCAACCTATCCCAACCGTGAAAATCCTAGACCCGGAGGAAATCACAACAACCCCGGCAACTCTAGCAATTTCAACCGTGCCCCACCCAAGTTCAACAACAACAATGCTACCGCCAACACCAACACTGCCCCTAGGACTGGAAGTAATGTTGTGCCTGTCGCAGCCAAGGACAAGTCGCAAGTGACTTGTTATGAATGTGTATATAAAGGCCACTATTCCAACGAGTGCCCCAACAAGAAGAATGCTACCGCCCCCAATGCCAATGCCCCAGCTCAGCAGCAGCGTCGTGTTCAGCCCGGAAGAAGATTTTCCCCCGGGAATTCACGCAACCACAATGGCCGTCTTTTTCTCATGCATGCTGAAGAAGCTCAGGAAGCGCCAGACGTCGTGCTGGGTATGTTTTCTGTTAATTCAGTACTTGAACGAGTGTTGTTTGACTCTGGTGCATTGCATTCATTTGTCACCGAAGAATTTGCATGCACTAGTAAAATTCAACCAACCAAATTAAAGCATGTGATGATTGTGCAAATTCCTGGATCAACCACCAAGGCTAGGAAAATTTGCAAAGCCGTCCCTATCCGAATCCATGGCATAGATTTTTATGCAAATCTGATGGTACTCGGAACTAATGGTTTGGAAGTACTACTAGGAATGGATTGGATGTCCAAACATAAAGGATTAATTGACTGTGCCAAGAAATCCATCACTATGATCAGTACCGCCGGAATATCAGTCGAGCATATATCTGAAACCTTACCTCGTCAATTCAAATGCAACAAGAGTATAGCCCAACCTACCATTGACCAAGTCCGGATAGTCTGTGAATACCCCAATGTATTTCCAGATGTTTTGCCCGGTATGCCCCCAGATCGGGATATCAAGTTTATCATTGAACTAATCCCCGGAACCGGACCCATAGCCCAGAGACCCTATAGTATGAACCCGTCAGAGCTCGCAGAACTAAAGAAGCAGCTGGATTCCATGCTAGAAATTGGATTGATTCAACCAAGTGCGTCACCATGGAGATCACCTGTCTTGTTTGTGGACAAGAAGGATGGAGGTAACCGTTTGTGGACGGATTATCGGAAGTTGAATGATGTCACCATCAAGAACAAGTACCCCTTGCCCAAGATCGAAGATTTGTTTGATCAGTTGACCGGTGCCAAAGTGTTTTCTAAGATTGATCTTAGAACTGGCTATCATCAACTCAAAATTCGTGCAGAGGATATTCCAAAGACTGCCTTTACCACCAGATATGGATTGTACGAGTATACAGTCATGTCTTTCGGATTAACCAATGTCCCCGCTTATTTCATGAACCTCATGAATAAGATTTTTATGGACTTCCTGGATAAGTTTGTCGTTGTTTTCATTGATGACATTCTGATTTATTCCAAATCAGAAGAAGAACATGAGCTACACCTAAGGACCATTCTTGGAACCCTTAGAGAGCATCAGTTGTATGCCAAATTTAGCAAATGTGAATTCTGGTTACAGGAAGTAGGATTCCTCGGTCACATTGTATCAGCCGGAGGAATTGCCGTTGACCCTGCCAAAGTGAAAGATGTAGAAGATTGGCAAGCCCCAACCACTCAAACCCAAGTTCGTGCATTTCTCGGATTGGCGGGATATTACCGCAAATTTTAGAAGGATTCTCGAGTATCGCCCGACCCATGACCCAATTGCTAAAGAAGGACAAGAAGTTTGAATGGACAGACAAGTGTGAAGCGATTTTTCAAGAACTCAAGAGGAGATTGATATCAGCCCCAATCTTGATCATGCTAGATATCACGAAGCCCTTCGATGTATATTGTGACGCATCCAAGATTGGTCTCGGATGTGTGCTAATGCAAGAAGGCAAGGTTATATCTTATCTATCCCGACAATTGAAGCAACATGAGCAAAATTACCCAACCCATGACCTCGAACTCGCAGCCATAGTTATAGCCCTGAAGACATGGAGACATTACCTGATGGGAAATCATTGTGAGATTTATTCGGATCACAAGAGTCTAAAGTATATATTCACTCAGAAGGAGCTGAATATGAGGCAGAGAAGATGGATTGAGCTAATCAAGGATTACGATCTGGACATTCACTATCACCCGGGTAAATCCAACGTAGTAGCCAATGCCCTTAGCAGATTGACGTGCTGCTTGAACTCCATAATTTTGCAGGAGGAACCAAGTTTGCACAAAGAGATGGAAGATTTTCGAATGGAATTAGTAAGTGAAGGATTTTTGGCTAGTATAGAACTTCAGCCCACTTTGATCAGCCAGATCAAAGAGGCGCAGAAAGGGAAATGCCAGTATCGACGGAATCAAGCGTCGTATCGGTACATGCAATGTACCCGGATTCACCGAAGACGAAGAAGGAGTTCTGTGGTACAAAGGACGCCTTTGTGTACCAGCAGATTCTGAGTTGAAAGAAGTTATTTTGAAGGAGGCTCATGATACTATTTATTCTATCCATCCCGGAGGAACTAAGATGTATCAAGATTTGAAAGAGAAATTTTGGTGGCATAAGATGAAGAGAGAAATAGGAAGCTATATCGCCAAGTGTGATATATGTCAGAGAGTCAAGGCAGGACATCAAAGACCCGCTGGATTGTTACAACCCTTGCAGATTCCGGAATGGAAATGGGATTCTGTAGGAATGGACTTTATCATTGTACTACCTACTTCTAGTAGGGGAAATGACTCTATCTTGGTCATAGTGGACAGATTGTCCAAAGTCGCCCATTTCTTGCCCGTCAAGACCACATATCAGAGTTTGAAACTAGAGGAGTTATACATCGCTAGAATCGTGAGTTTGCATGGAGTACCCAAGAACATAGTATCGGATCGAGGAACTCAGTTTACCTCGAGATTCTAGAAGACAGTCCAAGAAGGTTTAGGAACCCGCCTAGATTTCAGCACCGCATATCACCCTCAGACCGATGGACAAACGGAGCGAGTAAATCAAATACTCGAAGATATGCTGAGAGCATGCGTGTTAGAATATGGATCTAAGTGGGAAGACTGTCTGCCGTTCGCAGAATTTTCATACAACAACAGTTATCAAGCTAGTTTTCAAATGGCCCCCTTTGAATTCATGTACGGAAGGAAGTGTCGCACCCCTTTGAACTGGTCGGAAGTAGGAGAGAGTCAGATTTTCGGACCCGACATCCTACGAGAAGCAGAAGAGAAGGTTCACAAGATTCGTGAGCACCTCAAGACCGCCCAATCCCGACAGAAGAGTTACGCCGACAAGAGACGTAGAGACCTCGCCTTCAACATAGGAGATTTTGTTTATCTGAAAGTGTCGCCATTGAAGGGAATGCAACATTTCCAACTCAAAGGAAAGTTAGCCCCCAGATATATCGGACCTTTCAAAATTCTGAACCGTCGAGGAGAAGTATCGTATAAATTGGAGCTACCCGAAGAGATGTCAGCAGTGCACAATGTGTTCCATATCTCGTTACTTCGCAAGTGTCTCGAAGTCCCCGAGAAGACCGAAGTGTTCAAGAATATCGACCATAGGACCATAGAGATCAACGATGACCTGACCTACCCCGAAGTACCCATCCATATTTTGGCAGAAGCTTTTCGAACTACCATAACCCGAAGCATAAAGTTTCTCAAGATTCAGTGGAGCAACCACACAGAAGAGGAAGCTACCTATGAGCACGAAGATCACATCAGGACGGAGTTTCCTGATCTCTTCAAATCCTAGGTAATCTTTTCGTCCTTTTTAAAATCTCAGGACGAGATTTTGTTTAAGGGGGGAAGGTTTGTAACATCCAAAAAATACTAAGCTTGGATCATCAAACTCTAATCATCAAAATTAGGGTTAACAAAAAACTTTTCTAAATAAAATTATGAATGCATGCATATGTGTATGCATTGATTTTGAATTCTTTTAAAACCACCTTGTTTGTTTGTTTGTTTCTTTGATTGTAAAATGTTTCTTAGGTGAAATAAACATCATCTAAAACATTTCCCACACATTTACTAAAGACAAGTAAATCAAAACACATATATTAAATGAATGGTCACTTTGACCAATTTAACTCTCATGCCTACTTTGGCTGTCTCAAACTTTCAGAACCTAACAGAAACTTTTCTGGATCTTTGCACCCCTTGAATGTACTTATAACAAAGTATCAAGGCCCACTTTGTGATCATACAGAATCTTTCAAATGCATAGTTTAAATGATGATACAAAATTGAATCTTTATCATATGGGAAGATCCCACTTTTTCAAAAACCACTCAAACAAGCTGAACTTTCAAAACCCAAGCATCTGCAGACTCACCAGCACCAACCTAGCAAACCCACCAAAAATCTTTTCAAAATTGAAAACTTGAATTCATGCGGCCATTTCATCAAACAGGTTGTAGATACAAATCAAACAAACATCAAACACTATATTGTGCAGTAAAATTTGCCTAACTTGTTCCCTAGTTAGCTCACAACCAGCTCAGTAGATCATCTAGGAAGATTAACCAAGCACTAGCACCACTGTGAGCTTGCCATTGCCATCAATGGTGAACAGCCGAGCACACCCATGTCACCCCCCATGTCGACAGGAAGCTAGGAGGAGACATAATCCTAGCCAGCATGTCTGGGAGGCATCCCACCGTCCACCGCCACTCCCTGTCCACTGCTCGAACATTGCCAAGCCCTGGACCACCCGCACGGACCGCGCCCAGACCGCCAGCGACCATGCCGAGCGTGCGCCAGAGCACCACCCTCGACCGAAGCCCACATACTGCGCCGCCCTTGCCGCGTGCATACACAATCCCCACCGACCCAGGAGACCGCCAGACATCCCCGTTCGCCGCCCCCGTGACGTACAACCACCGCTCGCCGTCGAAGACGCCACCTCTGCCGCGCAGAGCGTCGCATGTTCCAGACCAAACCGCACCGCCCACGCCTCGAAACCATGTTGTTGAGCATCGCCAGGGAACACCGCACTGTCCCCTACCGTCGCCCATGCCAATAGCCGCCTGTAACATTGCCCCCGACGAGCTCACCTTGCGCCCCGTCGGTCCCCTCGCTCGACTATAAATAGAGGCCACCCCCGCTCGATTTCTTCACACCATCTCACTTCCCTCTCGTCACTGATCGTGCCACACCGTTCCCGGAGCAAGGCGAGCACCACCTCGCTGGAATTTCACCGGAGCCCGCCGCTTCTGGAGAAGAAGTGAGCCATCGATTTCGTCCACCCCAAGAGCTGTCGCGACCACCCCTGAGTTCGCCGTCGTCGACTTCGTCGTTCGCCCGCCTCGCAGACCCTCGCCATCACCCCGGTGAGCCCCCAGCAACCCTCACTGGCCGCGCTAGGTTTCTTTCTCGTCGGCGTTGTCTCGCGTCGATGATGACTCCCAGTCGTTGGATTAGAATCAGATCGAACGACTGACGTTGCCCCGTACCGCGTCGCCCCTCCCTGTCTCACTGGCAAGTGGGGACACCCACTTAAGCAGCCCGCGGGAGCACTGCGCTTAGCAGGCCGGCCCGTTAACTTTTCCCGCGCAGCCCAGTGATTTGAATTAAACTTTTTCCATTTCAATTCAAACACACTTATGTACCCAACTTCAAAAATCAACCCAGATCAATTCAGTGCACCAATTTGAATGAAACCAATTTTGTTGGAAAGGTATGGGAATGCTGAATCCAAGCCCGTTGGATTCAAGTCATTTGGATCTATAGATCACCCATGGTAAAAATAACAAGGCAGAAGCTTTTCTGCATTCAAACATTTTTCAAATTTAAACCATAATACCTTTTGAGTTGATTCCAACTCTCAAAAATCACATTTAACCATACCTTTCAGAATATATAAAAATATATAGGTCTACTTAAAGAAATAATGTTCAACTAATAAAAGAATGCACATAGGCATTTCTAGTCATTATATTTAAATAAAATAAAAGGGTAAAACCTTATTAAATTGTGACACCACTTTAAATCACATTCCCATGGACTACAATATGTGGTGATGACATGTATCAACATGATCCCATGTTTGGTTTGGAGAATATTAAATCTTAAGTAGTTTTTCAATGAGTAGAAATTACTTTTCTAAAAATAAAAGGAATTAAACCAAGCATTAAACTTGTAATGTTAGAGATGATGATAGATCATCTATAGGACCCTTGTGTGTGATGATTGCAAGTAGTTAAGTATTGTTTGGTGATTGTGTACCTCGTATTTATTCATAGACGCTAGTACCGACCAAGGATACGAGGAGGAAGGAGGATACTACGAAGAAGAAGCCGAGGAGAACTTCAAACACTGCTTTGCACAAGGAAAGATGATGCTATACCTATGCAAGCTTATACTGATATTGATGCAAGTTAACTCTTGCAGAATACCCAACTGAGGCAACAAACCCTAACTTGTTACTATGCCTACCATATGCCTTAAGCATATGTGATCATACCCACTTGATAAACCAATCCTAGTTTTATTGCAAGCTTTCTACTTTATTTCTTTATCAAAGCTACTTACTTAGAGTTACTTAGGTGAATTATAGATACTAGAAAGATAACTGAAGGTTGCATAAAGAGCATAAAATTTGGCCTAAGTTAAATAACCTTGATATCATCCCAAGGCATAAGATTGAACTTAGTTAGCACCTACTAGTTACCACCCCTCATCAGTGCTTACCCCCACTTGTAGATGCTAGTGCTAAGCATAAAACTTGATCAACTTTAGATGGGAATACTTGGTGGAAAAATGGTTATGAAAACCTTGGAATGATGGATCATTCTATTGAAATGTTTTGGACATGTGTTTCCGAACACCTGATGATTTTTGTGATGAAAATGTTGAGGCATGAGCCTTAGCCCTTTATAAAAACTGATGGTTGTCTGAATGCGATACCATTCCAATTTTATCTTACAACCACAATACCCGAATATTGGGTAGGGCTTGACTGGAAACTTATATACCTTAGTATTAGTTCCCTCATGGCCAAGGTCTGAGCTGAGGCTACCTTGTGAAGATTGTCCACCTGTGCAGTACCCAAGATGACAGTTGGTCATGGTTGGGAGGCCAAACTCACAGGAGAGGTGCTTATACTATGGCGTGTAATTGAAAGGTTAGGATTGATTATCCGCATACTGAGTATGGTGAATTCTGGATTTGTTCCTGACGGATGTATCGAATGTTGTGGTGAAAGTGTACAATCTCTGTAGGGTGTCAAACTATTCGAATAGCCGCGTCCGCGGTTATGGACAGTTGGAGTGGCCATACTGTTCCCCCGTCATACTTTTCAAAATGACTTGTGAAATGAATTGAGACTTTGACTTGACCACAACAGAGTTGTGACATGAGTTACAAGATCCCACTTAGGAGTTATAAAATTGTGACTAGCTTTAGAACTTAGTAGAGATAAATCTGGCTTTTGCAAAACAACCCTAGAGCCTAGTGTCCTATTATCAAAAAACCCCTTTACCTGTTAGTATTAGTTTGCGAGTACTTAAAGAGTACTCATGGCTTTGTTCCTGGCTATTCCCATGGCCAGACTATGAAGAGGAGTACCTGGAGGAGGGACCCGAGGAAGGTTACGACAACTAGGATCATCTCCCATCGTCATCATTGCCTGTGACCCCGAAGATGGAGCTTCGCCCATGCTACCGTTATTATTACGTATTCCGCTGCTTGATGTTGTAGTAAGAACTGGATCATGAGATCCCTATTTGTGTAAGAACTTATGTATCGGTTGTAATGGATGATGTATTATGGTATCCAATTCTGTTATGTCTCGCAAAAATGGTAATCCTGGGATTGCGATGTATGGCATAACAGGCATCTAGGATTGAAAAATCCGGGTGTGGCGGGATCAACAATGGAGGCCGAATATGTTGCTGCTTCAGAAGCGGCTCAGGAAGCAGTTTGGATGAAGGAGTTCATATCCGAACTAGGTGTGGTTGCGAGCGTGTTGGACCCAATGGTGATCTATTGTGACAACAATGGTGCCATTGCCAATGCCAAAGAACCAAGGTCTCACAAGAATTCCAAGCACATTAAGCGCCGGGTTCACTCCATCCGCGATCATGTCAAGGATGGAGATATAAAGATTTGTAAAGTACATACGGATCTCAATGTAGCAGATCCGTTGACTAAAACTCTCCCTAGAGCAAAACATGATCAACACCAGAACTCCATGGGTGTTAGATTCATCACTATGTAACTAGATTATTGTCTCTAGTGCAAGTGGGAGACTGAAGGGAATATGCCCTGAGAGGCAATAATAAAGTGTTTATTATGTGTATTCCAAGTATATGATAGATGTTTATTTTGCATGCTATAATTGTATTAATACGGAAACGTTAATACATGTGTGTTTAATAAACAAACAAAAAGTTCCTAGTTAATCATCTCTCATAAACTAGCTCGTTGATTAACAAGATGATCAAGGTTTCCTGATCATGGACATTGGATGTTGTTAAAAACGAGATCACAACATTAGTGTATTAGTGTGATGAACATTCATCCGAAGTATAGCATTACGATCAAAGTCATTGAGTTTATATTGCTATAACAACTGACGAAGTGATCATAATCCTTAGACCATGAGATCATGTCAATCACTAACATCGAAAGAGTTTCTTGATAACATCAAACATCACACCGTAACAGGGTGATTATAAAGATAGGTTCGGAACTAATAAAGTGTTATGTTGAGGCCCATGGATCGAGAGTGGAATTTGTTCATCCCGATGATGGATAGATATACTCTGGGCCCTCTCGGTGATATCACATTGGTTAGCTTGCAAGCAAGTGATTTGATCACTAGAATGTTATATCACGGGAACAAGAAAAGAGTGCATGTCAGTAATGAGATCAAACTAGGTATGGAGATGCCGATGATCGAATCTTGGACATGTAATATATCGTAAAACAAAGGGATTAAGATACTAGCGTAAAAGGTTCCGACGATCACAAGAAAGTCATCGTTGAATGTGTGGGAGTCAGTATGGGTCTCCAGATCCCGCTTCTGATTATTGATATGAGAGGGGTATCGATCATGTCCGCATTATTCATGAATCGTAGGGTGACACACTTAAGAGACACCGACATCCAATTGGAGCAAAAGTTTCATGCCGAAAAGAATAACAAGCGTAGGAATTTATTTCACTAGATACCGAAACAGGTTTTCGAGTGAAATTCCAGAAAGTGTTTTTGCATGTGAAATTAAATACTAGCAAGGGGTTATATGTGAATGTTTGTCATTAATGAGAGTTTGCATTAAATTAATGAGTGTTTTGATTTTTATCTTATTTTGTGCATCATCATGACATCATCATGCATATTTTATTCACAATTTTAAGCGCAAACTATTTTGCTAAAAACCTATTTTTTTTTACTAAAATATCCCCGTGGTTTTATTAAACCCGTCCTTCCTTTCTTAATTTTAAATTAAAATAAAACAATATTTTTTATCTATTATAAGACCGCAAAAAGTTTTCTTATTTTACTAAAAATAAAACTAGGCTAAAGGCTCGTCTAAAGTTTTGGCCCAAAACTAGCCTCATCTATTCTACTTTGGACTAGATAAATAATCTATCCCCTTCTCTCCCCAAACCCTAATCCTAACCCTAGCCACAGACACCCCACCTGCCGCCGCCACACACCCTAACCGACCACACACACCATGTTCACGCACCACACGACGCACGCACACCAGGCCACTGCCTCATCTCTCCCTCGCCCAAAATCACGCGTCCCGGCCGCGCCGCCTCCTTCCTCTGCGCCTCGCGTCGGCGGTCTCCCGATCTTGGTCCGCCGCCAGTGCCTCCTCCCGGTGCCGCCTCGCGTGCCCCGCACCCTCCACTTCCCGATATCGCCACCCTTGGCCAGCGGCCGCCGCTCGCACGTGTTCCTGCACCTCGCCGTCCTCGCCTTCCTCGTCGCGCTGCTTCCGCCGTCCTCAGGCCCCCTTCCTCGGCCGCGACAAGCTCAGCAGGCCTCGGCTGCTACAGCCTTGCGCCGTCGCCATGTCTGACGCTGTCTCTCCATGGCGTCTTCTACCCGATGCCCCCTCGTCCGCTGGTCCCCATCCCTGTTTTCGACCGCGCGGCCTCCACGACGCCATATCCGTCTCCGGCGTCGTCCACCTCGTCCGCGCATCCGGCCGCTCGAAGCCATCGTCTTCCTTTGTATGGACCGTCGCCAAGCACGCCAGCAGCGTCGCCTAGGACCTCCGCTGCCTCCTCTTTCGTCCGTCACGACCATGCGTCGTCGCCCTGCAGCACGACCACACTGGTTCCACTTCTTCCTGTCGCACGTGGGTGCCCGGTCTTCAGCGACCCCAAGCACTAGAAGCCGCCGCCATCTTGTTCCTGTCATTTTTGTCTTGGTACGCTGTGGTACTGACACTTGATGTAGGCCAAGGTCTCAAGTTGAAGCGTTTTTGTTCATGCAAATGTTTTGGTTCTGCTCATGACCGTATAAGTCTGCAGTTGTGCTGGGATGGAGTGGCTACTGCCACCGAAAGCCAGTACATTTTGAGTAATTGACAAAATTCTGAATAAATAAAAGAGTTTAATGAGAGTTTGCATTAAATTTGGTGGAAATTTAAAAGGAATTTTGAGTGGGATTTTGGGTGGAGGGAATTAAAAGGATTTTTGTGAGTGGATTGTCCACCCACATGAATGAAGGAGGGGAGGGGGCAGCCCCCATGGCCGGCAGCCACCCCCTTGGGTGCCCCCTCCTCCTATAAAAGGCACCCCCTCACCTCTCTCTCTCACTCACACCTCCTCATGAAGGATCTCTCTCCCCCTCTAGAATTTATCCCCCATGGTATCGGACTAGCGAGATACATGTTCCCGATGGCTATTCGGCAAGAAAGATTTGTGCTTCCGCTGCACCTCTAAGGCGAGGAGGTGGAGGTTTCTCGGTGCGTCGGACGTGTGTGCGAGCACGGATGCGCTGTTGATTTGCGGCACTAGGACTTCCTCTCGATCTTGAGATCGACAAGAGATCGTCTACATCAACCACGAGTTTAACTCGTTAAGCTTTGTCGGTCTTCAAGGGTATGTTCTCTACGGATATACATCCGCCTGTTATTTGTATCTAGTAGATATATCTTGGTACATAGTTGTTCCCATCCTAAGAAATTTTTTGTTTTCTGTGTTGCAAACCCTACAGGTTGTAGACTTGTAATCCTATTCAACACACTTCACTAACATCAAACAAACCTGCAACATAATAAGTTACAGCCACAAGGGTCAATACATTTTAATTTTCTTGGCAAGTGATACTATGGTAGAATAGTGGTATCCATCATCTATATGCATTTGGCTAAGTGTAGCTGAGGCTTACTTTGCTCAAAATAAAGTTTTCCTTATAAGTTGAAAACACTAAGTTTTTGTTTCACAAATCACCCAAGGAACAACTAATAGAAATTGGTTAACCTTTACCCTTGTTCAACCACAATCTTTTAACTTAGAAATTGGGATGAGGAAATCCCTGATAGCTTCCATTTCTTGATTCTCAAATTATCCATTGCCGGGGACATGGCTAAGTACTTAGATTTTACTCTCTCGAGAGGTGGTGCACTTCGCCCACAAGACTTGACATGCATCGAGATAAGATCTTTTAGAAGCCTTCCCTTAGACCAAATGGACGCGTTCCAAACCTATCACCCCCTACCACCTTCTGTCCATCTGGCTAAGTTATTGCAACCTATATGATCCAGGCAGAGCCCATAATTCCATGTGGCTGCACTAGAAACTTCTTAAGATTTGACATCTCAAATCTCTTTATTCCTGGGTGGCTTTCCACAAGTGAGATACACCAGGGAGGCCATAAAAATGGGCCCTGAGTAACCACTCAACACAAACCATTCTTTCCATTCCACCTAGGTGATTCACATAGTTGTTTTATTAAACAAAACACAAGTCATAGACTTTGCATAATATCATAGCATGAATAATCCACCCTTGTTTTCTAGTAGCTAAGCTAAGCATGGAAACATGGCAAGTTTCCAACCTTAGAATAATTCTACTAAGACATCATATAGGATTTCCCATGGCATAGCTTATACTTAGAAAAATTCCATGCAAGTCCTACTCAAAATATCACTAATGCATAGTGAAAATAATAGGACAAAATGTATGAAGCATCACTTGCCGTTTTGGTAGATAAATTAGATTCACTCCTTGATCTTGCAATTGTCAGAGTCTTCAAAGTTCACTACAATTCAATCAAGCAAGCACATATTCAAACTAGCATTCAAACAATTCACCACATAAAATAATGAAAACAAAACAATGCATGCAAGCATGCAAAGATTGTTTTATTGAAAAAGTGGTTTATAATAAGGCTATAAACATTTTAAAACACTTATTGGTCATTTATAAAAGTCGCAAAATCATTTAAAAATATTTAAATCATTTTTGTTTTGCTAGAAATGATTTTAATAAAAGGAATAATTTATAGTGTTTGACAAATATATTTTTAAACACAAATATTAGTGTTTATGGTCAAAGTGTTTAAAACAAATCCATTTTCAAAAGGTTTCACTCAAAAACCATTTTCAAATCAAAGCAACATTTTTGTTTGACTAGAAATTCTTTTTATTCAAAGGAATAATTTTCTAGGGTTAATCAAATATATTTTTAAATCCAAAAGTTGGTTTTTAGGGTCATAGAGTTCAAATCAAACCATTTGCAAAAGATTTTACTCAAAAAGCATTTTTAAATCGTAGCAAACATTATTGTTTTACTAGAAATGCCTTTATTCAAAGAATAATTCCTTGTATTTAACAAAATATATTTCTAAACCCAAAAGTATGTATTCCTGGTCATTAGGTTCAAAACAAATCATTTGCAAAAGATTTTACTCAAAAATCAATTTTAGAATAAATTTTATACACAAAATAGACCTAATAATGTTTCTGCAAAAACAACAAATTTTCAAGAAGCAAAAAACTAAACTAAGGGCATGGTTATAAATTTCACATTTTTTTGAATCCATTGACATAAAATTTGTAATATTTGGACGTGTAGATCAAAAGTTATGAATTTTGCAAAATCATTCATCTAATAGAATTGTTTCTGTTTTTAAAACAAAAGACAAGACACGTGGCTGATTCTTACTGGCTAATAACGGTTCGCACGGATCAAGCTACGCGGTGCGTTGGATCTAACTTAAATCACATGGCACACAACAAATGATACCCTTTTGTTTAATGATTCTATCACTATCGCTGGATCTACAACTAATGGCTTAGAGAGCTCTGACCAAGGACTGGCGGCGCTTGGCGATGGTGAGTGGCGGCGGCGCTCTGCTCGCGGTGGTTCCGGTGAAACAGGAAGCAAGGGAGGAAGGGGGAATGCTCACCGAGTTCGCCGTGACATGGGGAAGCTCGACGTGCTCGTTGTAGACGAAGGGGCGCACGAGGACGACGAGAATCGCTCACCGGAGTTCACGACGGAGTCGGGCACGCTCGGCCGTTGTCGGGGACGAGTATCTGGGATGCAAGCGAGCAAGAGAACATGTCAGGAATATACGAACGGACTCGAGGATTGTAGGGACGCTCACCAGAACACGAGGGGCGCACGGGGTTGACGTCAGTAGCTCGCCGAAGCTGATGCAGACGGCGGTGGCGCTCGGGTGAGGTCATTGCTGATGCTCTGGGGAACGCATGGGCGAGCTGAGGGTACGGGCAGATGCGCGAGGAGATGGGGAGTGTGCTCGTTTGATCTTGGGGCAGTGGGGTGCCTAGGTTGGCCGGAATTGAATGGAGAAGCTCGTTGGAGCAGTGAGCTTTCGAGAAGAAATTGGGGCAGCCCTAGGGCGGAGAGGAGCTGGCGAGCGAGGGGAAAGAGAGAGGGGGAGGGTGCGGTTATGAGGGAACGGTCGCAGGGCAGATTACTGGCGGCATTAACGCGTATTTTACAAGCATTCAACAGCGACAGAAACGGCCAGGAGAGGTTGGGGCGGGTTCAGCGGGTGGAGACGACGAAGCTGATGTAACGTGGGGCCGGCGCGTCAGCGAGTGTGTGGGTTTGTTCGTGAGTGAGAAAAACGATTCGCGGGAAGGGGGAGAGAGTGGGCTGCGCTGGGCCTATTGGGCTAGGGTATGGGGTAGGTTTAGTTGGGTTTCCCTTTTCTATTTTTTTCTTCCTGGTTTCTTTTTCTATTTTCTTCTTTCATTTTCAACCTTTGATTTAAACCTTAATTTGAATTCAAGTTTTAACCAAACTTTTTCTAAACTTTTAGTAGGTTTTTAAACTGTTTATCAATGTGTTTAAATGTCCATTTTTAGAATATTTCTTATATTCTCTTATGGTTTATTATTTAATTAAACATTTTTCTTTATTCAAATAATATCATATATGGTTTTAAACCCATACAATTTTTATTCAAATAATTCTTTTATTCTTTTTAAGTTAATTAGATAACTTTTAATCCACTTTGGCAAATTTCAATTTATTATTTTCTCATGATTTAATTAATCATTTCCATTAGGGATTTTGTCTTTATTCAAAACAAATATGGTTCAAGCCCATATAAGTTTTTATTCAAATAATGTTTATTCCTTTATTTAATTTGGATTATCTTAATTCCATTTGCTTATGGATTTAATTTAAAATTTAAAATGTCTTCTAAATAGTTTTCTTGGGATTTATTATTTTGTTTAGGTAATTTGTCTTTATTTATATAAAATTGAATATGGTTAAAAGCCCTTATAGTTTTATTTAAATAATATTTTATTCCTTTTTATTATTCAATAAACTTTCATTTGTTTATGGATTTGGCCAACATTTAATTTGACCTTTAAATATTCCTTATTTACTTATTTCTTTCTTTATCTTATAGAATCCATATATTTTTATTTATAGATCCAAAATTGGTGTTTCCAATTTGTATGATTTTATTTAATATTTGTATATATTTTTAAATCCATTTAGGATTACTTTGCTCACTTTTGGTATGGATTTTAGCTAGGAGCTTTATTAGCCTTGGAAATTATTTCCTTTTATCTTATTAAATTCATAAGTTTTTATCCATGGCTCTAAATTAAATGAAACTAATTTTTATGGTTTTATAATATTTTTGTTTATTATTTTTGATCATTTATAAATGTTTGTTGCTGAATTTTTATATGGATCAAATCCATAGTCTTAGAGAGATCTTGGAAATGATTTTCTTCCATTAGAGTTTTGGGGTTTTTGTTTAACTTTTCCAAGTGTTTAAATTCAAGATACATTCATTGATGAATGCATTTCACTTGATTGAAATTTTGTTGGATACCCTTTTCATAGAATTTTTTGTTCAAGAAGGGTTTTGATGTTTCCATTTAGAAGCAAAAAGTTTCTTTTCACCCTAAATTTCAACAATTATTTCTTTTGTTTATTTATTTTTCACATTTCAAAATTGGAAAATTTTGGGATGTGATAGGCTACCACCCTTAAAAGAAATATCGTCCCGAGATTTGGGAAGGCTAGAGGTTACAAGTTGGCTTCAAGGCAACTAGGGTACTACCACCCTTAAAAAGGTTTTTAACTAGATTACATCTTGGCTTACTTGGGATCTTGGTGTAACTTCTCTGGACAGATGTTTGCATAGTGCCCTTTGTTTCCAGACTTGAAACATGTGATAAGGCTGAGATCCTTCATAGTCTTGCTTGTCTTGTACTTCTTATTTTCTAGACAATGTGATGCATAATGGCCTAGCTCTTTGCATTTGTGGCACATCACTTGGCTAATGTCCTTCTTCTTCTTCTTGGGTATCATTGTCTCTTGTTTTTTTATTGGTTCTTCTTCTTCTTCTTGGGTCTCTCCAAAGCTAGGAGTTCTCTTAGTTCATGTTCTTCATACTTTACTTCAAAGGTGGGCAACCTTTCTCTCTTCTTGGGGCAGTCACTAGAGATGTGGCCTTCTTCTCCACATGAGTAACAACACTTTGTGGTCACTTTGGGTGTGGCTTTATGAGGCACGGTTCTGATTTTTTCTTTATCCTTCTTGGTAGAAGTTGTTCCCTTATGGAGTTTTCCAAACATTTGATGCATTCCATCTTGTTTCATTTGTTGAACTATGGGGTAGATGGGGCATTGGATAGGGACATGATCATTTCCTTCACATAGGAAACAAGAAACTTGTGATGTAGGGCATTGTTTAGTTGGATGTTTCTCTTCACAATTAGGGCATTGATCCATATGCTCTATATAAGTGTGTCCTATGTCTCCACAAATATTGCAAGCTTGAGTTCCTTCTATAATATCATCCTTGATATCATTGTGATTACAATAACTTTGGGTAGGGTTTCTTCTCATGTTGATCATTTGATTGGTCATCCTTTGCAACAATTGGTATTGGGTTTCCAAAAACTTTTGCATGGTTAGGTCTAACTCAATTTTGTTGGCTAAAAACTGAGTTGTCACTTGATTCAACTGGGCTTGGGTTACTAGCAGTTGTTTTCTCATGTGTATCTCTTGGTTGTTGTTGTCACCATCCTTGATGTTGGAGTATCTTGGAGTAGTCATCTGCTTGGGTTGGATTGGGATTAGAATAGGCAAAAGATTTCTAGAGAAGAATTCAACTCACACACAACACTTCACACAAAGCAATGTGCAAGCAATCACAATCAAACATTCCACTCAATCAACAAGATTCACGCACATTTTTAGGCAACAAAATATTTTTGCTACACCACATAAGTTGGTGTGTTTGATATAAACTAAACACTAGTATGGTGGTCAAACTATAGGTTTCACTTGTGATCATTCCATTCTTCTTGGTCGTTTCTTCATGAATAAGATCATGGTATCCTTGGAAAATTTCTTGCATCTTGGTCACAAGCTCAAAGGTGATGATGGTTCCTTCTAGGTTGTGTTTCCTTAGTCTTAAAGTCTTGAGTATTCTTCTTGTCTCACTTGTAGTCCTTAGTGATGTCCAAGTTGAAGTCCTTGATGAAACTAAAGTTGAAGTCATTGGTGATGTTGAAGTCCTTGTTCATGGTGGAGGCTTTGTCCATCAAGTTGAAAAGAGGGGATATGTAGAATCAAAACCAAGAAGGTTGAGGAAAGAGTTTACAAGATTGTTTGTAAAGAATTTTGAACAAATACAACTCCTATTTTTCTAAGGGGTTTTGTCCAATCCTAGGGTTACAATCCTACACGCAACACAGTTCTCTGATACCATCTATAGAGGTCCCAACCTGATAAGGTAGAGGTCCCTGTGTTTACAATGCTAGTCCCTCTAGCATCCACAGTTTAAGATGTAATATCAAGAAACAAAGGTCATAATACAACTTATAACCAGGAATAAAATAATACATTACATCTTACACAGCTCATTTGGCTATCTCATTACAATGCAGCAGAAATATCTATATAGCATGGATTCCTTCATCTTCAAAGTGCCATAGGAAATCATGTTGGTTGTAGACTTGTAATCCTATTCAACACACTTCACTAACATCAAACAAACCTGCAACATAATAAGTTACAGCCACAAGGGTCAATACATTTGAATTGTATTAGCAAGTGATACTATGGTAGAATAGTGGTATCCATCATATATATGCATTTGGGTAAGTGTAATTGAGGCATTCTTTGCTCAAAATAAGGTTTTTCCTTATAAGTTGAAAACACTAAGTTTTTGTTTGACAAATCACCCAAGGAACAACCAATAGAAATTGGTTAACCTTTACCCTTGTTCAACCACAAGCTTTTAACTTAGAAATTGGGATGAGGAGATCGTTGATAGCTTCCATGTCTTGATGCTCAAATTGTCCATTGCCGGGGACACGGCTAAGTACTTAGATTTTACTCTCTCGAGAGGTGGTGCACTTTGATGCATCACTAACTTGATGTAGGAGTGCTTCGTTGGGAACCCCAAGAGCAAGGTGTGAAGCAGCACAACAGCAAGTTTTCCCTCCATAAGAAACCGAGGTTATCGAACCAGTAGGAGGAAGGAAACGTCACACAGGTGTTGCAAGCAATACGGAGACCTGCACAACACAAACTCAAGACTTTTCCCCAACAAATCAGTGAGGTTGTCAAGCTCACCAGTTTGCTATAACAAAGGATTAAACGTATGGTGTGGAAGGTAATGGTTTTCAGCAAGTAAACAAGTAACAGTGGAAGATGTATCAATGGTAAAGATTGGACTGGGATCCATAGTTCAGTAGAGGTTCTCTCCTTAGATAAACAACATGGCATGAAGGGTAAACAAATTACAGCGGTGCAATTGATAGGAACTGAGCAAGGGATAACAATGCAATTACTAGTCAGAAAGATCCTATGAGGTTGATTGGGCAATACAACAATATACATAGACCGTCATCCAACTGCATCTATGACTAGAAGTCCACCTTCAGGTTATCATCCGAACCCGCACCAGTATTAAGTTGCAAGCAACAGACAACTGCTTTAAGCAAAGTGTGTAAGGTAAATAGTCCACATGTTCCATGAACAAGAGACTGTTGTTTTCTCCCTAGTAGCAACTACACATCTACAACCTAAGAGATTTCTGTCACTTCCCTTGGAAACTACAGGAATGAACCCACTATCGAGCATAAATACTCCCTCTTGGAGTCACTAGAAACTACTTGGCCAAGATAACCACTAGCAACGGAGAGCATGCAAGATCACAAACAACAAAGACATGATATAATCATAAAGATAAAACCATTAACCAAAGTAATATAATAATATCAATATCCATCGGATCCCCGCAAACACAACATGCATGATTACAAATAGATTAGATCTTGATCATGAACGGAGCTCACGAGATCTATACATGAAAGCACAAAGGAAGAGATACAACCATCTAGCTAATACATGGACCCATAGTCCAAGGTGGAACTACTCACAAATCATACCGGAGAGAAGGCCTCCGGGATGATCTCCCCTCCGACAGGGTGCCGGGAAGAACTTCAGATCCCCCTGATCTAGGGACGATGGTGGCGGCGGCTCCCCTCTGGGCTTCTTGTTCCCCATGGAAAGTTATTGACTTTGTCCTTCGTCCTGTCCAATTCCGAGAATATTTCTTTACTAACTATTCTGAAACCAAAAATAGTAGAAAACAGGCATCTGGCACTGTTGCAACTTGTTAATAGGTTAGTACCAGAAAAAATGTAAAAATCACCTCAAAGTGTTGACAAGTAAAGAAAAGTAGATACAAAACAAGCATGTATCATCAAAAATTATAGATACGTTTCCAACGTATCAGCATCCCCAAGCTTAACTCCTGCTCGTCCTCGAGTAGGTAAGTGATAAAAGAATAATTTTTGAGGTGACATGCACCCTCACAATAAAGATCCAACCATTTGCAAACATTGAAAGCTGGGATCAAAGTACTCTAACATGTGCATGAAAGATGGAGTACTAACAATAGGACACAGTAATTATGCATGCAACATGGGAAGCTACAAAACAAAGATCATGAATAATATGTATTGAAAAACGTTTGTTTGTTTCACATGCAGAAAACATAGCATAGTGGCAATCAGCTTGTCCCTCATAGAGTAGCAATATAATGCATAGGACACCTGCAAAGTTCACAAGGGTGACTAGAAACAAGTAGCAAAAGAGCAAGTAATAACACAATATGTATTAATTAATAAGCTTTGGAACACTGCACACAGAATGACAACTATGATCTCTTAATGGTGCCTAAAGGTAGAAGGTGGAGATTCAATAGTGGTGGAAGAAAGGCCTTTTTTGTAAAGGAAGCAGGGATTACAAGTTTCAAAAAGAGCTTCCAAAAATTATGGTACTTGTTAGCTTTCATCCCTCATTGCCCCTATAATAAGTACCTTAAAGTGGTTAAGGTTAAAGTGGCAAAGCTGGAGTATATGCTTGACGAAGTATAAGTTGGCAATCTCAAGTCCCTGGAATATGAGGGCCACACCTCATGCATACTCAACTTTGGGTCCAGGTAAGTTCTTGTCACTATAATTATTTGCATATCATTGAGAACCGCCAACGGGGTACCCCTTGCACATGGTACAGGACCTTTCCCATAACCAAAATGACAAGGCAAGCAGACAATGAGCATCTTAGCAATTCTTCTCATGTACCATGGGAATATGGTGATTTTTTCTATATTTTCCTCTTTTCTCAATGTGTCTCCTTTTTTTATAAGAAGAATGCTTCATAGATATCACTATGGTGATGCTGCAAGTTTCCACCATGATCAGGCATGGCTTAGGCTAGCGGCCTAGGAATTTCTCTAACACAGGATACAAACTCCATGGACTTACAAGTTCCCTCTTTATTTCACATCGATGACATCCATAGACAAAAGAACATGATATTAACTGAGTACAACAAGGTACAAGTGCAATGTTGAAAACGTTCCCCGTGACAGCACGGTTCTGCTAATTCCAACTTATAAGTGCAAGTATATACAACAAAGTTGTCGCAATGGTTCAAGTTTATTAGGGCCAAAGAATAAAGTGTGCCATCAAGTTTGTGAGGGCTTTAATCACTAAGTTTTCACATAACAAAATAGTTTTTAATTGGAAGATAGATGAAAACAAGAATATACTTGGACTGGTGTAACACACCATGCATAGGAGTTTATAGTGGACACTTTTGAATAACTTGGTTTCTTGGGAGTTGGAAGCATGAGTAGAACTTACTCATACAAGTGGAGGCTAGCAAAAGACTGGGAGCAACCAACTAAGAGAGCAATAATGGCCATAATTATGCAATGCAACAAAGCAAACTAATCAAAGCAAAGAGTGGTACTACAAGTCAAGGACTAAATGATCATAGAGGCTAATGGTGACTTGTCATTGTCATAACATGGTGTGAGCATGTGCCAAGTCAACCCAAGCAAAACATCAAAGGAGAATACCATAATACTATGCTTTTGCATGCTAAAACAACGCATAATTTCTTCAAGGCACACTAAGCAATCCCAATTGTTTGGAACAAGACATGCTACAGCAATAATCACTAAGCATAATGCTAAAACAACACCTAGCATGTCATGCTAAAGTCTAAGTCACAGTCAATGCAAGCTCCTCTTACACTTCAAGCAAGAACTTACTTCTCCTTTCCAAACACCAAGCAAATTTATTTGCAAAACAACACAGCAAGAACGGGGGTCCAAACTACTAAAGCAAACTAAAAAAACTAAGCAAAGCAAACAAAAACTAAGACGCTCCAAGAAAATAACACAACTATTCATGAAACAATTAAAACAAAGTGGCTAGACAGACCTAAGCTTTTTATTGATGAAGAAGGGGATGCCTTGGGCATCCCCAAGCTTTGACGCTTATAATTCTTGGATATTTCTTGGGGTGATACCATGGTGGCATCCCCAAGCTTGAGATTTTGTCCATTCTTCATCTCATTGCATCATTCTCTCTACACACCTGAAATTTTTCCTTCATATAAAACTTCACACAATCTTCATTAGCAACATTAGCTTATTCAAAAGATATTAGACCACTGGAAAAGCTTTGGAACAGCAAGGCTTTTCACTAAAAACACAAGCTACTATAGTAACTCCTTTAAAGAAACTCAATTTACCTGAAGAGAGCTCAAAAAGAAATCAATAAGAAGCAAATGCAAATAATGGCAGAAATCTGTCAAAATAGACCAGCAGGTAGAAACGAATTTTTTCGAACATCTTCTTTTGCTCAAATAAAAAAGTGTTGAACTAACGAAAGTTAGCCAACATACTGGGGGATTAATTCGTAAATTGTGAGCTCAATCCGAGTTACAGATCCTCCTCACGAATTTTTTTGGTGGAGAACATAAATCTGTTTCGGGACAGCAACTCCCCAAATCTTACTTCCCTCTCATTAGAGGTCATTCTTGGCACAAAAAGCAAACAAAAAGGATAAGGAGAGGTCATTACAGTAGTAATAACTTCCAAGACTCAAGGAAACTCTTGGGTTATCTCCCAACAAGTACTTTTATTTAACGCCTTTAAGTTAGGCACAAGAAGCAAGAAGAATCAAATATTTTCAATTGAAGAAGCATTAACATCAAACCTTGCTTTCAAAGGAGGAGAAAAAAGCAACTTCTCTCTCCTCATAGGGTAGTGTTCAATACCTTTCTTGAATGGAAAATGATATTTGATGGTGCCTTCTTTCATATCAATGATGGTACCAACTATTCTAAGAAAAGGTCTTCCCAAAGTAATAGGACAAGAAGCATTGTATTCAACATCTAAAACATAGAAATCAACAGGGACATAAGCATTGTTAACCATAATTAGAACATTATTAATATTCCCCATGAGTTTCTTCTTAGCATTATCATTGAGTGGGACATTCAAATAGCAATCTTCTAATGGTGGCAAATCAAGCATTTCATAAATCTTCCTAGGCATAATAGAGACACTAGAACCAAGATCACATGAAGCTTTGAGATCAAAGTCATTCAATTGCATATTAATAATGGGTTACCAACTATCTTCTACTTTTCTAGGAATAGAAGCTTTGTGTTTTAACTTCTCTTCTTTAATCTTAACAAGAGCATCTGTAATGTGTTTGGTAAAGGCAACATGCATATCACTAGCATCAGGACTTCTAGCAAGCTTTTACAGGAACATAATCACTTCAGAAATATTGCAACCATCAATATCAAAGTCAAACTTAGAATATCTAGTAGTAGGCTCACTAGGCTTAGGCATAGTAGGAGGAGGAATAGGGGCTACTTGTGGTTTAGTGGTGATAGTGCACACACTATTGTTTCTATCAATTTCAGCTTCCTTTTCCCACCTAGCATGAAGTTGAGCTAACAGACTAACATTTTCATCAATAGTAACTTGTATGGCATGAGCAGTAGAAAAGGTGTTTTCCATAGTTTCAGGTTTAGCGGCCATTTTATTAACCAAGGAAGTTTGAGTTTCAGACAAAGTGGATATATTTTTCTCAATAGTTAAAAGCTTTTCCTCTATAGTCTTATTGAAAGTGGTTTGTTTACTAATAAAGTCCTTGAGCATGACTTCAAGTTCAGAGGGGGCACTTCTAGCATTATTGTAGGAGCTTCCATAGGAATTGCCATTATTAGGAGGATAAGGCCTATAATTGTTGTTGCTACCAAAATTATTCCTATAGGCATTGTTGTTGAAATTGTTGTTTTTAATGAAGTTCACATCAACTTGCTCTTCTTGAGCAACCAAAGAGGCTAAGGGAACACTATTAGGATATAGAGGAGCTTTCCCATTAAGAAGCATAGCCATAATAACATCAATCTTTTCACTCAAAGAGGAAGTTTCCTCAACAGAATTTACCTTCTTACCATGTGGATCTCTCTCAACATGCCATTCAGAGTATTTAACCATCATATTATCAAGGAGCCTTGTTGCAGCACCCAAGGCGAGTCCCATAAAAGTACCTCCAGCAGCAGAATCCAACAGGTTTCTTGGGGAAAAGTTCAAACATGCATAAAAAGTTTGGATAATCATCCAAGCAGTAAGTCCATGAGTAGGCCAATTTTTAACCAAAGATTTCATTCTTTCCCAAGCAGGAGCAACATGTTCACTATCAAATTGTTTAAATTTCATAATTTAACTTCACATAGCAATAATCTTAGCAGGAGGATAGTACTTTCCAATAAAAACATCTTTGCACTTAGTCCAAGAATCAATACTATTTTTAGGCAAAGATAGCAACCATTCTTTAGATTTTCCCCTGAAAGAGAAAGGAAAAACCCTGAGCTTAATAATGTCTCCCTCTACATCCTTATACTTTTGCATCGCACAAAGTTCAACAAAGCTATTAAGATGGGCAGCAGGATCATCAGAACCAGCTCTAGAAAATTGCTCTCTCATCACAAGATTCAATAAAGCAGGCTTAATTTCATAAAAGATAGCATCAGGAGCCGGTGGAGCAATAGGTGTGCTTAGAAAATCATTGTTGTTGGTGCTAGTGAAGTCAGACAACTTGGTGTTCTCAGCAGAGTTCATTTTGGCAAAGGTGGGCAAGCCAAAAACAGCAGCAGCAGCTAGAGCAGGAACTATTTTTTGTGTTTTTGAATAAGGCAAGAAAACCAAGCTAGACTAATTTTTTTTGGTTTTTTTTTGCAAAGAGGCAAACAAAACGAAGCAAAATAAACAAAGCAAACTAAAAACAAAGTAAAGAGAAAGGAAGTGAAGGACTCCCCTAGTGAATACGTCCTTAGCCTCCCCGGCAATGGCGCCAGAAAAGCTTGATGCAGCACTGAGTTGATGTAGGAGTGCTTCGTTGGGAACCCCAAGAGCAAGGTGTGAAGCAGCACAGCAACAAGTTTTCCCTCAGTAAGAAACCGAGGTTATCGAACCAGTAGAAGGAAGGAAACGTCACATAGGTGTTGCAAGCAACGCGGAGACCTGCACAACACAAACTCAAGACTTTGCCCCAACGAATCAGTGAGGTTATCAAGCTCACCGGTTTGCTGTAACAAAGGATTAAACATATGGTGTGGAAGGTAATGGTCTGCAGCAAGTAAACAAGTAACAGTGGAAGATGTATCAATGGTAAAGATTGGACCAGGGTCCATAGTTCACTAGAGGTGCTCTCCTTAGATAAACAACATGGCATGAAGGGTAAACAAATTACAGCGGGGCAATTGACAGGAACCGAGCAAGGCATAACAATTCAATTACTAGTCAGAAATATCATATGAGGCTGATTGGGCAATACAACAATATACATAGACCGTCATCCAACTGCATCTATGACTAGAAGTTCACCTTCAGGTTATCATCCGAACCCGCACCAGTATTAAGTTGCAAGCAACAGACAACTTCTTTAAGAAAAGTGTGTAAGGTAAACAGTCCACATGTTCCATGAACAAGAGACCGTTGTTTTCACCCTACTAGCAACAGCACATCTATAACCAAAGAGATTTCTGTCACTTCCCTTGGAAACTAGAGGCATGAACCCACTATCGAGCATAAATAATCCCTCTTGGTGTCACTAGCAACTACTTGGCCAAGATAACCACTAGAAACAGAGAGCATGCAAGATCACAAACAACACAGACATGATAGAATCATAAAGATAAAACCATTAATCAAACCAACATAATAATCTCAATATCCATCGGATCCCCGCAAACACAACATGCATGATTACAAATAGATTAGATCTTGATCATGAACGGAGCTCATAAGATCTATACATGAAAGCACAAAGGAGGACATACACCCATCTAGCTACTACGTGGACCCATAGTCCAAGGTGGAACTACTCACAAATCATACCGAAGAGAAGGCCTCCGGGATGATCTCCCCTTCGGCAGGGTGCCGGGAAGAACTTCAGATCCCTCCCCGATCTATGGACGATGGTGGCAGCGGCTACAGATGATTTCGTGGATTTCTAATCGGGTACCCATGGTTTATGTATCAGGGGATTCTTATGGGTGAAGGGGCAAGACCGGGAGGCGGCCAGGATGCCCAAACCCTAGCCAGGTGCGGGCCCACTGGTCCCTGCGCCTAGGGGGGTTAGCCCCTCTGGCCGACCTTTCGGGCTCCCCTCTAGACTTCTTGTTCCCACGGAAAGTTATTGACTTTGTCCTTCGTCCCGTCTAATTCCGAGAATATTTCTTTACTAACTTTCCTGAAACCAAAAACAGCAGAAAACAGGCATCTGGCACTGTTGCAACTTGTTAATAGGTTAGTACCAGAAAACATGTAAAAATCACCTCAAAGTGTGGACAAGTAAAGCAACGTAGATACAAAACAAGCATGGAGCATCAAAAATTATAGATACAATTCCAACGTATCACACTTTCCCCACAAGACTCGACATGCATCGAGACAAGATCTTTCAGAAGCCTTCCCTTAGACCAAATGGATGCGTTCCAAACCTATCACCCCCTACCACCTTCTGTCCATCTGGCTAAGTTATTGCAACCTATATGATCCAGGCAGAGCCCATAATGCCATGTGGCTGTACTAGAAACTTTTTAACATTTGACATCTCAAATATCTTTGTTCCTGGGTGGCTTTCCACAAGTGACATATACCAGGGAGGCCATAAAAATGGGCCCTGAGTAACCACTCAACACAAACCATTCTTTCCATTCCACCCAGGTGATTCATTCACATAGTTGTTTTATTAAACAAAACACAAGTCATAGACTTTGCATAATACCATATCACGAATAATCCACCCTTGTTTTCTAGTATCTAAGCTAAGAATGGTAACTTGGCAAGTTTCTTAACTTAGAATAATTCTACTAAGACATCATATAGGATTTCCCATGGCATAGCTTATACTTAGAAAAATTCCATGCAAGTCCTACTCAAAATATCACTAATGCATAGTGAAAATAATAGGACAAAATGTATGAAGCACCACTTGCCTTTTCGGGTAGAGAAACTATATTCACTCCTTGATCTTGCAATTGTCATAGTCTTCAAAGTTCACTACAACTCAATCAAGCAAGCACATATTCAAACTAGCATTCAAACAATTCACCACATAAAATAATGAAAACAAACAATGCATGCAAGCATGCAAAATATTGTTTTATTGAAAAAGTGGTTTATAATAAGGCTATAAACATTTTAAAACACCTATTGGTCATTTATAAAATTCGCAAAATCATTTAAAAAGAAGTTAGTGAAAATGGGCCATTTAAATCATTTTTGTTTTGCTAGAAATGATTTTAATCAAAGAATAAATTCTAGTGTTTGAAAAATATATTTTTAAACACAAATATTAGTGTTTATGGCCAAAGTGTTTAAAACAAATCCATTTTCAAAAGGTTTCACTCAAAAACCATTTTCAAATCAAAGCAACATTTTTGTTTTACTAGAATTGCTTTTTATTCAAAGTAATAAGTTTATAGGGTTAATCAAATATATTTTTAAATCCAAAAGTTGGTGTTTAGGGTCAAAGAGTTCAAATCAAACCATCTGCAAAAGGTTTTACTCAAAAAGCATTTTTAAATCATAGCAAACATTTTTGTTTTACTAGAAATGCCTTTATTCAAGGAATTATTCCTTGTCTTCAACAAAATATATTAGTAAACCCAAAATTTTGTGTTTCTGGTCAGTAGGTTCAAAACAAATCATTTGCAAAAGATTTTACTAAAAAAACAATTTTAGAATAAATTTTATACACAAAATAGACCTAATATTGTTTCTGCAAAAACAACAAATTTTTCAGAATAAAAAAACTAAACTAAGGGCATGGTTCCACAGTTCACATTTTTATGAATCAATTGACATAAAATTTGTAAAATTTGGACGTGTAGATCAAAATTTATGAATTTTGCAAAATCATACATCTAATAGAATTGTTTCTGTTTTTAAAACAAAAGACGGGACATGTGGATTAATACGCTGTGCGTTGGGTCTAACTTAAATCGCACGGCACACAACACATGATACCCTTTCGTTTAATGATTTTATCCCTATCACTGGATCTACAACTAACGGCTCAGAGAGCTCTGACCAAGGACTGGCGGCGCTTAGCGACGATGAGTGGCGGCGGCGCTCTTCTTGTGGTGGTTCAAGCTAAACAGGAAGCATGGGAGGAAGGGGTAATGCTCACCGAGTTTGCCGTGACATGGGGAAGCTCTACGTGCTCGTTTTAGACGAAGGGGCGCACGAGGACAACGGGAAGCACTCACCAGAGTTCATAACAGCGTCGGTCATGCTCGGCCGTTGTCCGGGACGAGTATCTGGGATGCAAGCGAGCAAGAGAAAATGTCACGAAGATGCACACGGACTCGAGGATCGTAGGGACGCTCACCAGAACACGAGGGGCGCATGATGTTGACGTCAGTAGCTCGCCGGAACTGATGCATACGACAGTGGCGCTCGGGCGAGGTCATTGCCGATGCTCTGGGGCACGCGCGGGCGAGCTAAGGGTACAAGGAGATGCGTGAGGAGATGGGGAGCGTGCTCGTTTGATCTAGGGGCAGTGGGGTGGCTGGGTTGGCCGGAATTGAACGGAGAATCTCGTCGGAGCAGTGAGGTTTCGAGGAGCAATTGGGGCATCCCTGGGGCGGAGAGGAGCTGGCGAGCGAGGGGAGAGAGAGGGGGGGATGGTGCGGTTATGAGGGCAAGGTCGTGGGGCTGAATACTGGAGGCATTAACGCGTATTTTATGAGCATTCAACGGCGGCAAAAACGGCCAGGAGAGGTTGGGGGCGGATTCAGCGGGTGGAGACGACGAAGCTGATGTGGCGTGGGGCCGGCGCGTCAGCAAGTGTGTGGGTTTGTTTGTGAGTGAGAAAAACGATTCACGGGAAGGGGAGAGAGTGGGCTGCGTTGGGCCTGTTGGGCTAGGGTCTGGGGTAGGTTTAGTTGGGTTGCCCTTTTCTATTTTTTCTTCCTGGTTTCTTTTTCTTTTCTTTTTTCTATTTTATATTTTGATTTTCAACCTTTGATTTAAACCTCATTTTGAATTCAAGTTTTGACCAAACTTTTTCTAAACTTTCAGTAGGTTTTTAAACTGTTTATCAATGTGTTTAATAGTCCATTTTTAGAATATTTCTTATATTCTCTTATGGTTTATTATTTAATTAAACATTTGTCTTTATTCAAATAAAATCAAATATGGTTTTAAACCCATATAAATTTTATTCAAATAATTCTTTTATTCTTTTTAAGTTAATTAGATAACTTTTAATCCACTTTGGTAAATTTCAGTTTATTATTTTCTCATGATTTAATTAATTATTTCCATTAGGGAGTTTGTCTTTATTCAAAACAAATATGGTTCAAGCCCATATAAGTTTTTATTCTAATAATATTTATTCCTTTATTTAATTTGGATTATCTTTATTCCATTTGCTTATGGATTTAATTCAAGATTTAAAATGTCTTCTAAATAATTTTCTTGGGATTTATTATTTTGTTTAGGTAATTTGTCTTTATTTAAATAAAATTGAATATGGTTAAAAGCCCATATAGTTTTATTTAAATAATATTTTATTCCTTTTTATTATTCAATAAACTTTCATTTGTTTATGGATTTGTCCAAGATTTAATTTGACCTTTAAATATTCCTTATTTATTTTTTCTTTCTTTCTTTATATTATAGAATCCATATCTTTTTATTTATATATCCAAAATTGGTTATTCCAATTTGTATGATTTTATTTAATATTTTTTTATCTTTTTAAATCCTTTTAGGATTACTTTTCTCACAATTTTGGTATGGATTTGAGCTAGGAGCTTTATTATCCTTGGAAATTATTTACTTTTATCTTATTAAATTCATAAGTTTTTATCCATGGCTCCAAATTAAATGAAACCAATTTCTATGGTTTTATAATATTTTTGTTTATCATTTTTGATCATTTATAAATGTTTGTTGCTGAATTTTTATATGGATCAAATCCATAGTCTTAGAGAGATCTTGGAAATGATTTTCTTCCATTAGGGTTTTGGGGTTTTTGTTTAACTTTTCCAAGTGTTTAAATTCAAGACACATTCATAGATGAATGCATTTCACTTGATTGAAATTTTCTTGGATACCATTTTCATACAAATTTTTGTTCAAGAAGGGTTTTGATGTTTCCATTTAGAAGCAAAAAGTTTCTTTTCACCCTAAATTTCAACAATTATTTCTTCTGTTTATTTATTTTTCACATTTCAAAATTTGGAAAATTTTGGGATGTGAAAAAAAGGGCAGAATTAAAAGAGAGGATGCAATGGAGATTGCATCCCTACAAAATGCTCTAGAAGAAGAAGAGACTAGAGAGTCACATGATGAAGTTGTGGACAAGCTAATTAAGGAACGTGATAATACTATTGCCAAGTAAAATAAATTAAAGAAGGAAAAGGTTGAATTTGGGGTTTCTCATGCTAGACTCTCCGAGAAATTGGAGAAACTTGACATTGCTCATAAGGCTTTCGAGAGTGAATACTCCATTCTCAATGAGTCTCATGATCAGCTCCAAATTCGATTGACCGAGTATGATATTCCTAGCACTTCTACATAAACATGTGCTCATGAAGAAAATGTTAGGTTGAAAGATAAGCTTGCCAAGGCATCTACTACCAAAGGTAAGAAAGTTCTAGATAATATCCTTAGCAAGTAAAGGAGGAATTATGGAAAAGAGGGACTTGGTTATGTCTCCAAGTCCAAGAAGAAGTAGAACAATAAAAAGAAGACCAAGAACACTCAAGCAAAGACAAGCATCATTGGAAAGAACATCACAAAGAATAGAACTGATTATATTGGTTTTGCAGGGTCTAACAATCCTAATTATGAGTTGTTTTGTGATTATTATGGTGATGTCTATGCTAGTTTTATTTGTCCTTATGATAATTATATTTCTTGGTCTATTTGGGTTCCAAAGACCCTTGTTACTAACATGAGAAGACTCATTGAAAAATGGGTACCTAAAACCAAGAAGTAATTTTCTTGCAGGGCTATGCTTCTGGTGGATCGAAATGGGTGCTCGATAGTGGATGCACTAGTCATATGACCGGATGCAAGGATATCATCACAGAGATGAGGCCAAATCATGATTATATAACTATATCATATGGTGATAATCTAAATATGAGGTACTGGGTCTTGGCAAGGTTGTGGTTGCCCACGATATCTCCCTTGTGGACGTCATGCTTGTTGAGACCCTCGGTTACAATTTACGTTATGTTCCTGCCCTTGGTAAGATGGGCTTTGCAGTTTTTATAGATGGTGATTTAGTGGTACTCTTGTGGAAAAAGTCTCTAAAGGTTGCTTTGGGTACGTCAAAAATGACATGTATGTGGTGGACTTCTCAGGGAAAAGCACAGCGTGTCCGATATGCCTATTCGGAAAGGCCAAAGCGGGCTGGTCATGGCATCCCGTCTACCTCACGTCAATATGAAAACTTTGCAAAGACATTACAAGGGTGGCCACATCCTTGGACTAAAAGAAAATGTTTTCTTTGCCAAAGATCATATTTGCAGGGCATGTTTTGAAGGAAAGATGTATGACTCTCCCCACAGGAGGAAGACTATTATCTCTTCAAGGAGGATTTTGGAGATCCTTCATGTGGATCTCTTTGGTCCTCCGTCTCATGCTAGCCTTGGTGGGAATAAGTACTGCCTGGTCATCGTTGATGATTACTCAAGATACAGATGGGTCTACTTCTTCAAGCTAAAGAGCGATACTCAACAAATAGTCATCGACTTTGCCAATGAGGTTCAACGTCAACACAATGTCCCAATATTGTCAATTAGAAGCGACAATGGCTCTGAGTTCAAGAACAACACTTTGAATGAATTCCTAAGCGAAGAGGAGATAAGAAACCAATATTCCGCTACGTACACCCCTCAAAAAATGGTGTATCCAAGAGGAAAAACCAGAATTTAATGGAAATGGCAAGGTCTATATTGGCTGAATTCAAGTCACCATACAACTTCTGGGCTGAAGCTATTTCCACCGCTTGTCACACGTCAAACCGGCTTTACCTCCGCAAGATCTTGGACAAGACACCTTATGAGACACTTACCGGTAATAAGCCCAACATATCATATTTCTGGGTGTTTGGTTGTAAGTGTTTCTTTCTCATTAAAGGAGTTCATTTGTCTAAATTTGAGTCTAAGGCTTTAGAAGGTATTTTTGTTGGTTATGGTGCTGAATCCCAATCTTATAGACTCTACAACAAGCTCTCCGAAACTGTTGTAGAATCTTGTAGTGTAGTGTTCGAGGAAAATGATGGCTCCTATGCGGGGTAAGTTGATGTTTGTGATGCAGATGTTTAAATACCCCAAGATTCCATAAGAAGAATGGGCGTGGGATTTTCTGCCCAATTGAGAAACCCCTTGTGGCGATTCGGGAAGGACAATGCTCTACTCAAGTAGAGCCCTCATCTACACAAGATCAACAAGCTCCACCTGCTGGAGAAACTACTCCACCATGATGACTGCAAGTGCACAGATCGGTTGTAGCTAGTTTCGAAATAAAGATATCTATCCCACAGGGAGCAGGATTCTGAAGTCTAAGAATTATTGAAATAAATACCGAAACTAGAAATGCTAAATAAAGTTATAAGTGACAAGATAAAATGCGAGTATTGCGTAAAAAGGTGTTTTGGGGTTTTTGGCATAAGTGAACAACGAGTAAAGTAAATAAAACTAAATACAGAAAATAAGTATCGCGTATGTAAAAGAGATTTGAAACTTCAGTGGGAAAAAGCTTTCTCAAGGATTAGCGAATACACCACTAGCATTATCAAGGGCTAAGGTAAAGATTATTATCATGAACATTCTCAAGTATGTATATGTGGGAGGAACTCCGTATTTAGACAAAGAGGCAGCAAACACTGCTCAAATCATCCTCGTAACCACAGAAGACAGCAATCAACATCAATTGAATTAGTGCACTATTAAGGGACATAATCCCGCAGGACGTATCCCATGCCATGGATAGTGTTTTGTGAGTTTCCTTGATCCCCAAGTTGATACGTAAGGGGTGCCAACAACTTTATAGTCACTGTAAGTGCTAATATCCCTCTGTTTACCAACAAGTAGTTCCCTACATCAAGTCCCCACGAGAGGAAAATATTGCGAGGTCGACTTATCCCAACATCAAGATGCAGACAATCTAGCACATGGTCACATTGATGAATATCGTAATAAACTTTATCTTATTTAAATCTCATGCTAGGGTTTCTCTATCTCCCCAAAAACTAATGGTCTACTTATACATGGAGGCAATCAACATCATAGAAAAAAGTAATGGAATCTATCATAGATGAATAGTACTTGCATAAATCCACAATGAGTACGGGAATTACAAGAAGATCTAGAAAAGATGTAGATGGGATGGATGGATATGGTGGTGATGCAGCGGTTGATGATGAAGATCGATGCTTTAGCCTCCCAGATCTTCATAGGGCGAAGATGGATCCCCGGTGGATGAGTTCCCCCTCTAGATGTCTTCTTGGGGTTAGGTTTTGGCGATTCTTGAGTGTTTTGTATGTTGTCCCTCCGATCTAGTTGCACTGGGTGAAACTATTTTAGGAGGCGGTGTTGGCGCCAACTATACAGGGGGAACTATATGGCCGGAAAAGTTCTCCTGCTGTATAGTTGGTCGTTAAACCTTCTGTATGCCTCAATTGCTTTGGGTTTTCTTTTGGTGTTATTAATATTTCCCAAATAATCAATTTACGTAGTTTTTGGCTCCTTTTCACTCCAATATAACTGGTCCAACAATTGTTTCCATCGGATCCATCATCTGTCCTGATCCTGGTGAAAATAAACATAACAAGTGCGTCTGAACGCCATAAAATACCAAGATCCTACATCTACAATCAAAATAATAATCTAAAACATGATGCAAATATGCACTCATCAATCTCCCCAAGCTTAGACTCTTGCTCGTCCCCAAGCTTATGTGATCCTCATGTTCATGAAGCTGATTCGATAAAATAAATGAGGCAGTTTCAGCATGTGTTTATCATAAAGGATACATATAAATGAGTTCATGAATAGTTCTTTACTTGAACCATCCGAATAATATTAGCAGGCTTCCACACCTTAGCAATTAAAAGTTCACAAAATATTATTCTCAACATGATGTAAAAGTATTCGGTTCAACCGAATGAGTTAGTGAGGTAGTCCCAAGTCTTTTTAGGAATAACATATTCACTTGGGATTCAAAATCTCAACCGTCTCTTTGTCTTACTAAAATATAGTGGTATATGCCTATTTGCTCTTTGCACATTCACTCTTTTTCTTCATCTTTCTTTTTCTTCCTTTTTCTATATATATTTGTGCTCACACTTTTGTTTAAGTGTTGTGCAAAGGAGCTAGCCATATATTCCACTTCATGTAGGAATTTCAAAGTTTAACGATCTCAATTATCAAATTCCAAATATATATGAAGCATCTTTATAACTTGAGTATTCTACCTCAAACTTGTTCTCACTCTATTTGATAGCACTTATAATTACTCCTTTGTTCAAGGTTTTTCTTTTTAATGTTAATTAATTAGATAATTAATCCTTTTTGTAACTCAAAACATTGACCTATAACATATTGATCAAATTTTCTTTATATGTTCCATTAATACCAATGGTGTGGAAGACTGATGACTGGGTACATGAACCAAAACAGGGTTATTGCAGTACTTGTAGCAGCAAATATTTAAGAGTTTGAACCGATAGGAGCTCGGCAAACACGACCCCGCAGCCACATTGTCAATGCGGCTATATTCACACCCAAACCATGGTTTGTAAATAGTCTACTCTATAGGTTGCTAGGATAAATAAATTTAAGATGATTGTAACAACTACTACTAGGACTGGAATAAAACTAGAACAAATGTAAAACTAGAAAGAGGTGAATGCAATGAGATGAAATATTAATGCTATGATTCCTCGAGTAATTTTGTGTATATCGCTGTGCATGATAAGTGCTTATGAAATAGTTGTTTACTATAATTTTGGCGGTCCCTCATATATCATTGTCTCCCACCATTGGTAAGTGGCAACTAGACAACTCAATTGTCCACACCCTCTTAGGACATGGGTCATCCATAAGAGAATAGTGTATTAAGGTAAAAATACCAATCAAGGTAAAATAGAGCAAAGACATTATGTTCTCTAGACAACCATACTCCTAAGCAAGTGTGCTAGTCACAAGATATCCCGTTTGTCACTTTGGGGTCAAGCAATTTGCAACACTATACATATCTATATCATGAGTGATCTTGGGGAACTCTGGGCGGTGCATCCTAAGCTTCTATTGCCTCTGCAAATCAGTTATAGCAAATAGCCTATTAGTTCTACCCATGGGCTTGTGAGGACCCATGGAAGAGTAGAGACTAATGATAAGTTTTGTGACACTCTGTAAATCCCTAGTAAATTCCTCAACAATGGATTGGACGTTGATACATTGGAAACGTATCTATAATTTTTGATGCTCCATGCTTGTTTTGTATCTACTTTTCTTTGCTTTGTCAATACTTTGAGATGTTTTTATATCTTTTCTGGAACTAACCTATTAACAAGTTGCCACATTGCCAGTTGCCTGTTTTCTTCTGTTTTTGGTTCCAGAAAGGCAGAAAATCAATACTCTCGGAATTGGACGGGACGAAAGCCAAAGTCAATAACTTTCCGTGAGGGACATGAATCCAGAAGGAGGGACGAAGAGGCACCAAAGGGTGGCCAGATCCCCCATGGGCGTCGCTAGGCCTAGCCCGTGCCTGGGGAGGGTGTGGGCCCTCTGGCCGCCTCCTCGGTCTCCCCCTTCGCCTATAATAAGCCCCCGGGGAGAAAACGCTAGGGCATCCAGAAGAAATCCACGAAAACCTCCACAGCGCCGCCGCCACCGAAGGGAAATTCGGGGGATAGAAAGTCTCTGTTCCGGCACCCTGCCGGGACGGGGAAGTGCCCCCGGAGCCATCTCCATCGATCTCCACTACCATCTTCATCACCGTTGCTGATTCCCATGATGAGGAGGGAGTAGTTCTTCCTCGAGGCTAAGGGCTCTACCGGTAGATATGTGTTCATATATCTCTCTCTCTATGCATGATCTTGTGGTCATGAGCTTTGTAATCAAGTAGATCTACCTTGCTACTCAAGTGCTTTATTAGATCTTTGCTCTCCCCATGTGTGTGAAAGTGACAGCGTGCACGCCATGGTGGCACTTAGGTTTGAGTCTACATAAATACTCTTTGTGCTTTAATAGATCTATGCTTCTCCCCACGTGTGTGAAAGTGACAGCGGGCATACCGTGTGTGGCACTTTGGCTAGATTGAATATTTGTTATGAGTTATATTTGGATTTGGATGTATCTATGAAATTGTGGTGTTTGTTGGAACCATCTAGCGCTCAAGGTGATAGTGTGGGGTTATCTAGATTGGGGAAGGCAGACTTTGAAGAGTGTGGTTATAGCCCTACCGATGATTAGAGTGTCCAACCGGAGAGTAGTTAAGAGTAGTATCATGAAGAGAGGATATTTATATGAGAGAGTGTTCACTAGTGAAAGTATGATCCCTAGGCCTTGTTTCTAAACATTGAAACACCGTTTGCATCTAGATCTGTTGCATGTTTGCTTGCTATAGTATTTACCTCACCTTCAAGCTCTTTTCTGGCACTCAAACACGTTACCCCGCGTCAACAACAATTCAGAAGCTATTTTGTGGCACCATTACCACTTGTATTTCACTATCTCTTCGCCGAAATAGTGCACCTATACACCTGATAAGTGTATTGGGTGTGTTAGGGACACAATAGACTTCTTGCATCTTGATTGCAGGGTTGCTTGAGAGGGAATACCTTTGACCACTTCCTCCCTGAGTTCGATAAACCTTAGGTAATCCACTTAAGGGAAACTTGCTGCTGTTCTACAAACCTCTACACTTGGAGTCCCAACAACTGTCTACAAGAATAGAAGTGCGTAGACATCAGACGTCTCCAATCACTAGAATAATATCATGAATAGAACAATGTAAAAAGAAAGCACAAACATATTAGTTAACAAGAACACAACACACTTCGATTACTCAAATCATCATAAGAATAATAAAAGGGGGTTCAAGCCATGTTACAACCCATCACGGACACCATGATGGGGAAGGATGAAGGAGTAGCGACGATGGAGATGATGATGAAGGCGTGGTGATGCTGGCGTCCGCGTGGTGATGGCAGTGTCCTCCTTCTCCTCCTCTTCTTGCTTGGATGGCTTGATGGTGTTGATGGAGATCTTGATCTTGGTGGAGCTTGAGAGGCAATGGAGGCGACAGGGCGCCGCCATGGAGACGGTAGATGGGATCTAGATCTTGTATATGGTGTATGTGGCTTCCTTTGGCTCCTCCTCTCTTTATATAGGCCTTGGGGGTGCCCTAGGGTACCCATAATACTATCATATGACTGTAGGGTTCGCAGCATAGAAAACAAAAAATTTCCTATGATGGGAACATCTAAGTACCAAGATCTATCTACTAGATACAAGCAACGAGTGGATATACATCCATAGAATACATACCCTCGAAGACCGAATAGCGTTAACGAGGTTGTACTCGTGGATGATGTAGACGAATGCTTGCCGATCTCAAGATCGTGATGAAGACCATCTGGTCCAGCCGGTCCAGCACGATCAAGTCCAGCACCTCAAAGCAGTGGTGCATCCGTGATCGCACACACGTACGGGTACCCCCACAACCTCCGCGCCCTCGCTCCAGCGAAGCAGCGGAAGCAACAAATCCTTCCAGAAAAAGCCACCGGGAACATGTATCTCGCTGATCCGAGACCATGGGGAAATTCTAAAGAGGTGAGAGAGATCCTTCGCGAGGAGGTGTGTGAGACAAGTGAGAGGAGGGGGTCCTTTTATAGGGGAGGGGGTAGCCCAAGGGGGCATGGCCACCGGCCATGGAGGGTGCCCCCACCTCTCCCTCATTCATGTGGTGGAAGCTCCACTCACATAAAAACCTCTCCACTCACAATTCCTCTCACATGCATTAATTTTCCACCAAAATTAATGCAAGCTCTCATTTAAATAAAACTCTTTTATTTATTTATTCAGAATTTTGTTAATTACTTTAATTAACAAACATTCACATAAAACCCCTTACTAGTATTCCATTTCACATGCAGAACCAGTTTCAGCAATTTCAACCGAAACAGTTCCGGTGTCTAGTGAAATAAATTCCAGCGCTTTCCTTTTCTTTTTCTGACATATCATTTGCTCTGAATGGTGTCGGTATCCCTTAAGTGTGTCACCCTACGGTTCGCGAATAATGCGGACATGATCGAGACCCTTCTCCGATCAATAATCAGTAGCGGGACCTGGAGATCCATACTGACTCCCACACATTCAACGATGACTTCTGTGATCGTGTGAACCTTTTACGCTAGTATCTTAATACCTTTGTTTCACGATATATTACATGTCCGAGATTCGATCATCGGTATCTCCATACCTAGTTTGATCTCATTACCGACATGCACTCTTTTCTCGTTCCCGTGATATAACATTCTAGTGATCAAATCACTTGCTTGCAAGCTAATAATTGTGATATCACCGAGAGGTCCCAGAGCATATCTATCCGTCATCGGGATGAAAAAATTCCACTCTCGATCCATGGGTCTCAACAAAACACTTTATTAGTTCTGAACCAATCTTTATAATCACCCAGTTACGGTGTGACGTTTGATGTCATCGAGAAACTCTTCCGGTGTTAGTGATTGACATAATCTCATGGTGTCACATACCAAGATTTTCCAAATCCTGTAATGTGAAAAATAAAATAAACAAAATAAATTATTGTTGAATTTTTAGGGTGAAAAGAAACTTTTTGTTTCTAAATGGAAACTTAAAATCCCATCTGGAATAAACTTTAATTAAATTTTGAATCCAGCAAAATCCAAATCAAGAGAAATGCAATCTTCATAAATGCATCTGGAAATTTAAACACTTGGAGAATAAACCAAAACCCTAAACCCTAATGGAATAAAAATCATTTCCAAGTTATCTCCAAGCCTATGGATTTGATCCATATAAAATCTTGTCAACAAACATTTACAAATGATCAAGAATGAAAAATAGAAATATTATAAAACCATGGAAATTGGTTTCACTTAATTTGGAGCCATATATAAAATCTTATGAACTTCAATAAGATAAGGAAAAATAATTTCCAAAACAAATAAAGCACTTATCTAAAATCCATACCAAATGGTGAGCAAATAATCCTAAGGAGAATTAAAAGGATAAATAAATATTAAATAAGATTTTATAAATTGGAATCACCAAGTTTGGATCTCTAACTAAAAAGATAAGGATTTTATAAGATGAAGAAAGAATTATTAAATAAGGATTATTTAAAGACCAAAATAAATCTTGGCCTAATCCATTAAGCAAATGGAATGAACATAATCCAAATCCAAATAAAATAGAAGGATAAAGAATTTTCAAAATAAAATAAAATGGCATTAACCATTCTATCCCTATTTTAATAAAGACAAATCTCTAAAAAGAATTATTATATAATTCATGAGAAAATAGTATTTTGGAAATTACCCAAGTGAAATAAAAGTTGTTTAATTCAACTTAATTAAGATTAAAGAAATATTCCAAATAAACTTTAGGGAATTAAAACTATATTTAATTCCATTAGAAATTAAAATGAAAACCCAATTCAAATGAATTATGAATCATATTAAATCGTTCCAAATAATTCAAGATGAATTATTTGACACCCAAATAACCAAATAAAAACCTACTGAAAAGATTTGGAAAGTTTTTAGAAACTTAAATGGTGTTTGAAAATATTATTAAATCCTATTTGAATCAAAACAAGGGCCTAATCAAATAAATAAAAGACCCTAAAAAGAATAAAGTTTTATTTCAAAAATTGACATCAGAATATATTACAAATCCATATTTAAATCTACACAAATTTTGGCAAATGATTGAATTCGAATGAATATTTGAATTGCTTATTCAAAATCAAAACAGAAAAATTAAATGAGAAAAAGAAAAGCAAACAGAACAAAAAAAAGAGAATCAAACCGACCCAGCCCAACTAGCCCAACGAGGCCCAGCCAGCCCACCTCTCCCTCTCACCGAGTGAAACGTTTTCCCACCGCAGACCTAACCCACACACTCACTGACGCGCGGACCCCACCTCCCCTATCCCTCCTCGCTGACGAGACGACCTCACGCCAGCTCCCTTCTTCCTCACCGGCGCGCAAACCTCGCCGGCGGTTTCTGCCGTTAAACGCTCGCGTCAATACTCGTTACTGCCCGCATTACTCCACCCCGTGACCACGCTGTATTAATCGCCTCCCTCTTCTCCCTCTTTCCCCCTAGACGCCACCCCACCGGAGCCCCCAGGCTGCGCCAATTTCTTGCAACATCACCTCTGTCTTCGACGGCTTTCCCGGCCGATTCCGGCCAGTCTCCTCCGCCCCTTGCCTCCTCGAGCACACAGACGTGATCCCCATCTCCTGGCGAACCACCTCGTAGCACCAGCTCGCTCCCGAGCGCCCTAGAACATCGGCACCAGTACGCCACCGACGACCCCGCAACTCCGGTGAGCTCTAGAACTCAACACCGTGCGCGCCTTGAGCAGTGAATCATGCCGTTTGGTTCGTCTATGTCTTTTGCATCTCCAGGTGCTCGCCAATCACTCGCGCGTGGCTTGCAACCTCGCCTCCGACGACTCCCAACCGTGCTGACGCCAGGAGCATCTCCGACGAGCAATCCTGACAACGCCCGTGCGCCCCTTGACTGAAGAAAGCCACGTTGAGCATCAGTGCGTCAAGGCGATTCTGGTGAGCCACTCTCCTTGACCCCGTGCTTCCTAATTCGCCCGCTCCACCGCCTCCTGACCGCGCCGCCGCCAGCCACCGTCGCTTGCGCCGCCCATTCTTGACCAGCTGTTGTGCATCGTCGGATTTAGATCGTAGGGCATAGATAGAATCACTTAAAGCGAAAGGGTACGCAATCTGTGCCGCACGTTTTCAGTTAGATCCAACGCCTCACGTTGCTGATCCGGCCGAAGCGGTACCGACGAATAGAAATGCGCCGCGTGTCACAGAGTCAGATTTAAAAACAGGATTTGATCTATTTGTGATTCAATTTTGTAAAATCTATAACCTTAAATCTACACGTCCAAATTTTACAAACTTTATATCAATGGATTCAGAAAAACAAGCCCTAGCCAACCATGCACTTTGTTTAGAGCAAAGATTCTGGTAAAATGTTCGTTTTTGCATAAACTTGTGTATGCATGTTTAGGATATAAAAATTGTTTTAAAATGATTTTGAGGATAAAATCTTGGGCAAATGGTTTATTTTGAACCTACTGACCCTAGGAATCAATTGGTGGTTTCAAAAATGTATTTGGTGAAACAAAAGAATGAATCTTGGATTTAAACCAATTCTAGTCAATTAAAAATATGGTTTAATTATTAAAAATGGTTTTGGAAGAAAACCTTTGAGAAATGTTTTGGAAATAAACTCTCTGACCCTAAACACAAGGATTTATGGTTTGAAAACATATTTTGTGAAACCTATAGAATGTTGCCTTATTAAAAGCATTTCTTCACCACATAAAATAATGACTTGATCAAAAAATGGTTTATGAAGTAAAATCTTATACAAATGATTTTTCCACTTTATAAAATGAACATTAGGTGTTTTCAAATGTTTATGAACCATTGGAAACCACTTTTACAAATAAAACAATCTTTAGCATGCTTGCATGCATTGTTTTGTTACTATGATTTTATGTGATGAATTGCTTGAATGGTAGATTGAAATGTTGTTTGCTTGATTGAATTGTAGTGACTTGAAGTTTGTGAACATTGCAAAGATCAAGAATTGAACTTATACTCTCTACCAAAAAGGAAAGTGATGCTCCATACTTTGTCCCATTATTTTCACTATGCATTAGTGATGTTTCTAAGTAGGACTTGCATGGAATTTTTGCTAAGTATAAACTATGCTATGGGAAATCCTAGTAGATGAAACCTTAGTAGAAATTTCCTAAGTTAGGATTCCTATTACTATCATGCTTAGCTTAGCTAATAGAAAACAAGGGAAGAATATATATATATATTCATGCTATGGAAAAATTTCTAAGTCTGAGGACTTGTGTTTTGTTTAATAAAACAACTAAGTGAATGAAACACCTAGGTGGAATGGAAGGAATGGTTTGTGTTGAGTGGTTCACAAGTCCCATTTGTATGGTTTACCTTGTGTATCTCACTTGTGGATGGCCACCCAGGAACAAAGAGATTTGAGATGTCAAATGTTGAGAAGCTTCAAGTGCAGCCACTTGGCATTATGGGTTCTGCCTGGATCATATAGGTTGCAATAACTTATCCAAATGGACAGTTGGTGGTAGGGGAATGATAGGTTGGAACGCGTCCATTCTGTTCTAAGGGAAGGCTTCTTAAAGATCTTGTCTTGGTGAAACCAAGTCTTGTGGGGAAAGTGCACCACCTCTGCAGAGTATAAAATCTAAGTACTTAGCAATGTCCCTGGCAAAGGACAATTTGAGCATCAAGACATGGAAGCTATCAAGAATCTCATCATCCAAATTTCTAAGTTAAAAACTTGTGGTTGAACAAGGGTTTAAGGTTCACCAATTTCTATTGGTGGTTCCTTGGGTGATTTTGTCAAGCAAAAACTTAGTGTTTTCAAATGATAAGGAAAAAACTATTTTGAGCAAAGCAAGCCTAAGCTCCACTTATCCAAATGCATATAGATGATAGACTCCACTATACTACCATAGTATCACTTGCCAATGCAATTCAAATGTATTGACCCTTGTGGTTGTAACTTGTTATGTTGCAGGTTTGTTTGATATTAGTGAAGTTTAATGATTAGGATTACAAGTCTACAACCAACATGTCTGCCTATGGCACTTTGAAGATGAAGGACCCCATGCTATTGCTATATTCTGCTTCATTGTTATAAGATAGCCAAATGAGCTATGTAAGATGTAATATATTATTTTATTCCTGGTTATAAAGTTGTATTATGACCTTTGTTTCTTGATAATACATCTTAACTGTGGATGCTAGCTATTGATCCAGGGCCTAGCATTGTAAACACAGGGATCTCTACCTTATTAAAGGTTGGGAACCTTACAAATGGTCTAAGGATTAGGATCACTTCGTAAGTTGTTATAGCAATATAAACTCAATGACTTTGATCGTAATGCTATATTTTGGATGAATGTTCATCACATCATTACACTAATGTTGTGACCTCGTTATTAACAACATCCAATGTCCATGATCATGAAACTTTGATCATATTGTTAATCAACGAGCTATTTATTAGAGAGGCATAACTAGGAACTTCCTTTTTGTTTATTAAACACACATGTATTAACGTTTCCGTATTAATACAATTATAGCATGCAAAATAAACATTTATCATAAATAAGGAATATGATAATAACCACTTTATTATTGCCTCTCGGGCATATTCCCTTCAGTCTCCCACTTGCACTAGAGACAATAATCTAGTTTGAAAACTTTGCGTATTGAACACATATGGCTTTCTGGTGTTCCATATACGCTACTGCAAGTGGTTAACATAATCTATGGATCTGACACTTTCAGGTCCGTGTGTATTTGCATGTCTTTGCGTCTTCACGCATCACTCATTCTCCAATGAGATGGCTTTGTATAAATTTGGTCTTTCGGTGAGACCTTTAGTTCCTTGGGGTTAAAACACGTCGATACTATTGGCATACAATATGTCTTTAGTGTTAGACCGTTGCGAACCACACCTTAGTTTGATAACAAACTACTTGACACAAATTCCCTCCTTTGCTGCTACTATAGCAGTCATATACTTAGCCTTTTGTTCTAGTATTCGTCACAATGTCTTAACTTTGGAAATCTTCCAAATCCATCATGGAAACTTTCTTTCCATTTCATTGTGCCACCCATAGTTTAATTTGAGATAAACTTAATTTGTATCTTGTGACAAAACTAGTATCAATGTAACGCTTTACAATGAACTATTTGTAATTGTTTGTCACCTCTACACAAATATATTCTTAGTTCTTTCCAAAAGATCATAAGAATATCCTTACTATCGTCCAATGATTATTTTATGATTCATTCTGGTATTTGCTCATAACACTTAGAGCATAGGACATATCTGGATGTGTACATATCATGGTATGATTGATCAAAACATTCTCGTGATTTCACTCATCAAGTGTCAAAGCACTTGAATCTTGTTTCACTTATCAAGTGTCGATACACTTGAATCTTGATTCAATTCTTTTCCATGCGACAAGAACCGTTTCTTGTTGTTTCTACATTGAACTCCTTCAATATCTCATATATGTACGTTTGGCACAACCATATTAGCGTCACAGTCTATCCACTATAGACATTCATGCTAAATATTCGGGTTTTGCCTAAGACTTTCATCGAAATGAAATTCTTAACCATTGTCAATAAAACATACATCATATATAATCAACAAGATGTCCTCCACATAATGTATTAGAAATATGTCTCGGCGCTCCCACTTAATTTCTTGCAAATGCAAGCATCTTCATCGTCTCCTGATGAAAAACTCATTTTTCATCATGGTGAAGATTCCAACTCCGCGATGCTTACTTCAACCATTGAAGTTTGCATGCCCTTTTTGCATCCTTTGAATTTAACAAAACCCTTTGGACCGTGTCATGTACACGTCCTAGGTAACCATTCTATTAGAAGAATTTTGTTTTGTTTATTCATCTACCATATACCAAATTATATGTAGTGGTTGCTACTTTAATCCATCCAGACTAAATATCGCTATGAAAGATCCAATGTTGTCATAGTCAACTCCTTTGAACATTGTCATAAAATACTTTATGACATGTTGAATATTTCATAGATGTGAGACATCCATGTCTGTTTCTTTATAGATCCAAATACGACCGATAGGTTTTTACACCTTCCCGGAGGGTCTTCCAAGTTCAAAACTTGATTTCTCGTATATGGAACTATCACGGATTTTATGGCTTCAAGCAATTTGACGGAGTCAGGGGCCATCATCTCTTATTTGTATGTATTTGGTTCATCATTGTCAAACAATAATGATTTACTCTCAAATCATAGCATTTTATTATTTAACCAACTTACTTGGTTCAATAGGAACTTAGATCTCCGTGACCACAACCTTTGAGGCACATAAGCTATGAGCATTATGGCAGCCTTCGGAACGATTTCCGGCGTTGCGCAACTCAGCACATTTTATCTAAGGTTCGTTAACCTTATCAAAGTTCTATTGTCCTCCCACTTAACTTTTGCAAAAAATTCCTTTTTCAAGAAACTTCACATTTCAAGCGACAAACCCCTTTGTCATTGGTGTTATGCAGGAATACCCAATTGTTATTCAAAATAACCTACAAAGACATGCTTATCCGACTTTGGTTGTAAACATCTTACTTATGTTTAGCATACCAAAATTTAAGAAATGACAACTTGGGTTTTACCCCAAACCATAACTCATATGGTGTCATTTCAACGGATCAAGATGGAGCTCTTTTCAGTGTAAAAGCGGTAGTCTCTAACGCTTTAATCTTTTTAAAACATAATGGCAGTTTTATAAATAACACCTTTGATCCAACCATGTCAAACAAGGCTTCATTACAAATCTCAAACACTCCATACTCCTATGGTGTTTCGGGAAATGTAAATCTAGGTGTTTTGCTAAACTTGCAACTCAAATAAATCCCTTTATGAGAAATCATAATTTATTTATTTTTCTTGATACACTTGTAACTCAAATAAATCCCTTACGATAAAATCATAAACCATTTCTTTCTTATCACTATGATTTTCACTTCATCTTGAAATTCTTTGAACGTTTTCAAATATTTCATACTTATTTCTCATTAAGTGAACATTCACTCAAATTTCCGGAGAAAGCATATGAAGTTGAAATCCATCGCTTACGACTATACTTAATGGACTACATACATCGATATGTATAAATTCCAATAATTTAGTCGTTCGTTCTTCTTTGGCCTTTGAACGAAGTTTTAATTATCCCGAGGAAAGTCTCACAAGCGTCACTTGATCAAATCAAAGACTCCAAAAATCCATGAAAATGGAGTTTCTTCATGTTTTCTTTCCAATATAATTTAAACAGCGATGTCACTTCGTAAGTGATCTTCCAATCATTTGTCTTGCGACATTTTAGCATTAGGCTTTATGGATGTGATTTCTTAAACTAGATTTGTAAATCATCCATCTTATATGGAATACCGTAATTATTTGAACAACCTTTGTTCTCATAATACCTGATTCAAATAACAATTATTAAAACAAATCTTGAAGTCAAGCCTTGATGTCAATGAGAAATACAAACAACGGTTTGTTTGTTTTCGATGAACATCATCACATATTCTCTTTCTAGTTACTTAGGCCATTGTGGTTTATGAATTGCGTCGTTCCGTATGAAATTTCATACCAACCAATTCGGTATCCAATTCCCAAGAACCACATTGTTTAACAAGCAAAGAATACAACCATAACATGTATATCATTTATATACCTAAATTGGATATTTCCAATCTTTTATTTTCTGCCAAATATATTTTATAGATTCTCTTTCAGCATTTCCTTTTTCCTTTTAATAGAATCTATCAACATCAAAAGTGGTGTCATATGCATGACACATAGTCCAAAGCGTGTATATTCAAATAATAATACCTTTGGACTTGCACTTTGAAGTAGATCACCATCATCAAAATGATCGGTATTCTTTCAAAATCAATTCTTTAGTAATCTTTTAGTGTAGTAAACACTTTATATACATCTTCTATTCATCCTTATCATGACGACTTTCATGATCAAGCTACTGTAGCTTATAAAGGCGAATCGTGAGTATAACATTACTTTCCAAAACTCTTTTGGATGATTAGGATGTCTAGCATCTCCAACCTTCGTAAAATCTCATCCAATATGAGAACATATATTATACTCTATCATATTGCAACCAAAACATTGTTTCAGATATCGTTATATCTGCCACACATGATGGTTTCTAAAATAATTCTTTCATCTCCTAAATAAACTTGATATTAAAATAATCAAGAATCATGGAGGCAAACATGATACTTAAGATACTAACACTGGAATTGTTACTCTCGATTTAATACCAATTATTAAATTTCACGGAGTAAACAGAGTTTGCTGAAAGTTTGCAATATGACTTTTAAACTTTAGATTGACACTCAACACAATACGATACCAGTTCGTAAAGTATATATCCATAATTCTATAGTTCTATTATCTCAATTACAACTATGCATAAGGTGGTGAACGAATGCCAATGACTACAACAAATTATGCAAATTCACTTTGATTTAATTTATGATAAATTGAGTTCTACTAATCCAAATTAGAAATGAACTCCCACTCAAAAACGACATCCCTCATGTCTTTTTGGTGATTACATGAACCAAATCCACTACACCAAGTCCGATCATCACGTGAGTCGGTGTAGCTTCAAAGGCGAGCATCCATATGGTCATCATATCAAAACATATGACTCATGCTTAACCTTTCGGTCCGTGTTCCGAGGCCATGTCTGTACATGATAGGCTCGCCAAGTAAGAACCTTAGTATTCGCGTGTGTAACTGTCTTACACCCGAGATATGCTCATGGATTCAAGTACACCCGATCATCACTTGATGCCTTGAAGAGACGAAACATTGTCGGTGCATACTTAAGGAAGAACACATTTTTATCTTGATATCTAAATGAGGGATCATCTTATTATGCTAATAAAACGCCAAACAAGCAATATAAGATGCAATCAAACATCACATGTTAATAAGTGAAATGATATGGTTCCCGCATATGATCTCCATCATGTGCACTGTGGTATGATCACTATCATACCTTTATGTGTAAGGCCAAGGTCTATGGAACTTACACGCTATGTGTGTTGTAAGAGTATCATCTCATACTTCTACTTACAACATCACCATATCATAACACTAGCCCAGCAACAATCTAAACCAGATGCCTCTAATTTGTCCATTGCAAGTTTTACGTGGCTTAGGGCTTTCGAAGATAGAACCTTTCTTACCTACGAACATGAACCACAACGAGGATAACCAAATTTTTGACAACTCGTTGCAAATTATATATTGACTATAGTAGGAGAGACAGACACCCTCTAGCCACTTATGCAAACTAGTTGCATGTCAAGCGTGGAACAGGTCTCATGTGCGAGGACATGTAAAGTTTGTCCGGGCCGCTTCATCCCACTATGCCACCAATATCCAAAGTACAACTAAGAAGCAATAAAATGATCATCATCACCCAGATACTCATATGTGTACTACCCGTGCAAAGCATATACGCATAAACCTGGCTCTGATACCACTGTAGGGTTCGGAGCATAGAAAACAAAAAAATTCCTACGATGGGAACATCTAAGTACCAAGATATATCTACTAGATACAAGAAACGGGTGGATATAAATCCATAGAATACATACCCTCGAAGACCGAATAGCGTTAACGAGGTTGTACTCGTGGAACATGTAGACGAGCGCTTGCCGATCTCAAGATCGTGATGAAGTCCATCTGGTCCAGCCGGTCCAGCACGATCAAGTCCAGCACCTCAAAGAAGTGGTGCATCTGTGATCGCACACACGTATGGGTACCCCGACAACCTCCGCGCCCTCGCTCCAGCGAAGTAGCGGAAGCAACAAATCCTTCCAGAAAAAGCCACCGGGAACATGTATCTCGCTGATCCGAGACCATGGGGAAATTCTAAAGGGGGGAGAGAGATCCTTCGCGAGGAGGTGTGTGAGACAAGTGAGAGGAGGGGGTCCTTTTATAGGGGAGGGGAGCAGACCAAGGGGGCATGGCCGCCGGCCATGGAGGGTGCCCCCACCTCTCCCTCATTCATGTGGTGGAAGCTCCACTCACATAAAAACCTCTCCACTCACAATTCCACTCACATGCATTAATTTTCCACCAAAATTAATGCAAGCTCTCATTTAAATAAAAATCTTTTATTTATTTATTCATAATTTTGTTAATTACTTTAATTAACAAACATTCACATAAAACCCCTTGCTAGTATTCCATTTCACATGCAGAACCAGTTTCAACAATTTCAACCGAAACAGTTTCGGTGTCTAGTGAAATAAATTCCTACGCTTTCCTTTTCTTTTTCTGACATATCATTTGCTCCTAATGGTGTCGGTATCCCTTAAGTGTCTCACCCTATGGTTCGCGAATAATGTGGACATGATCGAGACCCTTCTCCGATCAATAATCAGTAGCGGGACCTGGAGATCCATACTGACTCCCACACATTCAACGATGACTTCTGTGATCGTGTGAACCTTTTACGCTAGTATCTTAATCCCTTTGTTTCACGATATATTACATGTCCGAGATTCGATCATCGGTATCTCCATACCTAGTTTGATCTCGTTACCGACATGCACTATTTTCTCGTTCCCGTGATATAACATTCTAGTGATCAAATCACTTGCTTGCAAGCTAATAAATGTGATATCACCGAGAGGGCCCAAAGCATATCTATCCGTCATCGGGATGAACAAATTCCACTCTCGATCCATGGGTCTAAACATAACACTTTAGTAGTTCTGAAGCCATCTTTATAATCACCTAGTTACAGTGTGACGTTTGATGTCATCGAGAAACTCTTCCGGTGTTAGTGATTGACATGATCTCATGGTCTAAGGATTAGGATCACTTCGTAAGTTGTTATAGCAATATAAACTCAATGACTTTGATCGTAATGCTATACTTTGGATGAATGTTCATCACATCATTACACTAATGTTGTGACCTCGTTATTAACAACATCCAATGTCCATGATCAGGAAACTTTGATCATCTTGTTAATAAACGAGCTAGTTTATTAGAGAGGCATAACTAGGAACTTCCTTTTTGTTTATTAAACACACATGTATTAACGTTTCCATATTAATACAATTATTGCATGCAAAATAAACATTTATCATAAATAAGGAATACGATAATAACCACTTTATTATTGCCTCTCGGGCATATTCCCTTCAATGACTTGGGGAAGGTTCTAGAGCTTTTCTGGAGTGAAATCCCGTTGTTTCCGACCTTTTTGACAAATATACGGCCGGAGCTATACTGCCAGAATTTTAGCTCCGGCCGTATAGTTGGTCGTTGAACTTGCAGACCCTTCCATATTTTGGTCGTCATTTCATTATACGAACTCTGGTTTGGGCGTTCTTGGGCTCGTTAGATTCGTCTCGTCGAGGGCTACAACCCCATTATATTGTATCTTTATTTTGAGAAGTTGGAAAATTTCACTTTTTCCAACACCTCAAATGGCTAAGTCTGGTCCTGCAGTTCCTCCATACTATACTCTCTTTGTTCCTTTTTCCTTTGTTTTGTCCATAATCATCATCAACACCTACACACATGTCAAAGACAAGAAAGAGGGATACAATTCTACCTAAACTACTAAATGTGCAAAGATCATATTGAATGTAATGAAAAGAAGTAATCATGCATATCAGGCATAGCAATAGTTAGAGGGAGCATGATATGATAGGCAAATGACACAATTTATATAGCTAAAAAGTGTTGTATTATCACAACCATCAACTTCCCCAAACTAGATCTTGCTCTTCCTCGAGCAAAAGGGATCGATAACTTAATGGATATGATCTTGCTTATCATTGAAAATCAATGCACCGTATTCTTGTTTTCCAGCAAGCTCAAAGCAAGATTTCACATAATCATCGATACGTCCAAAACGTATATACTTTCCCAAACACTTTTGCTATTGTTTCTCCTCTAAACTTGTGTGATTTGGATACAACTAACACAGACTGACGCTGTTTTTAGCAGAAGTACCTTGGTGTCTAGTTTTTGTACATAAAATCAACTATCAGGAAAAATCCAGGAAAAATATGCCAAAAATCCTATTTCACCAGAAGACTCATGGAGCCAGAATACGAGACGGAGGGGAGGCCTAAGGGGCCCACACCCCCTGTCGTGCGGGTGGGCCCAGGCCGCGCCTGGAGGGGGTGTGGTTGCCCCAGGCACCTCCTCAGCCTCCCTATTCGCCTATAAGATGCCTCTTGTCCTAAAAACTGAAGGGGGTTCGACGTTTTTCAAGAAAGAGTTCCACTCCGCCGCCACCACCAGAAACCGCGATTCGGAACCAGAAACTCCATTCTGGCACCCTGTCCGGACAAGGAATTTGGAGAGGATCATCGCCATCGTCATCACCAATCAAGCATCCATGTTTCCCTCATCCATGAGTGAGTAATCCCCCGCCATAGGCTATGGGGATGGTAGGGATTGGATGAGTTCTATCATGTAATCGAATAAGATTGTTAGGGCATGGTGCCTAGTATCTCTATTAGTGCTATTTGACTTTGTTGCAACTTGTTGTGCTTAATGCATGTCACTAGGGCCCGAGTGCCATGATCTCAGATCTGAACTTATTATTGATTCATTATGATAGTATTGTTTGTGATCTAATCTGCAAGTTATGTACACATATCATTTTCCGGATCCAAAGGCCCTGAAGTGACAGAAATTGGGACAACCGGAGGGGATGGCTGTGATGTGAGGATCACATGTGTTCATAGAGTGTTAATGCTTTGCTCCGGTGCTCTATTAAAAGGAGCACCTTAATTGCCAGTAGTTCCCTTGAGGCCCCGCTGCAACGGGCTGGCAGGACAAAATACGTTGTGCAAGTTCTCATTGCAAGCAGGCATGACTATATATGGAACACATGCCTATGATTGTTTAGTACTTGGATGCTTTATCCTATTTATCTGCAATTGCCCTAGATCTTGAAGTTACATGTTTAGACTCGTCCATGCAACGCCCGTCCATCCATACTTATTCCTACCACACTCATATCCTACTGTTTTCTACTACTGTTACAATTGCTCTTGTTTTACTACTGCTATTGCTACTACAAAACTGTTGCTACTGATAAAATTCTATGAGCAAGAATTATTTCCAGGTTCTGCTAAATTGACAACCCAATTGTTAAGGCTTATAAGTATTCTTTGGCTCCTCTTGTGTCGAATCAATAAATTGGGTAATGCTACCCTCAAAGACTGTTGTGATCCCCTATACTTTTGGGTCATCAAGGCTATTTTCTGGCATCGTTGCCGGGGAGCATAGATTTATTTGTAAGTTCACTTGGATCTATTATTGTTCACTGCTACTCCTTTCATCATGGGTAAGTCTCGTGAGGAAAGTTTCCTATTTTACCATCCACTACAAGAAGAGGTACAATCCTAAACACCTCTGCTGCTCTTGATTCACCGTCTGTTATAAGTAAGCTTGTTACACCACCACCACATACTCATACTACACACACTGCTACTACTGCTGAATCTGAAACTTCTTCTGATACTCATGATGTTACTTCTACTGTGCTTGATGCGAGTGGTTCATTAGGTCCTTTCCTAGATGCTACTATGGCTAGTCTAGGAAATACTGAAAGTCCTAGTGAAGACACTATTACACATGTTAGCTCACCTGAGTCTAGAGAGAGAAATGATAGTAATGATGGTTACATTGAGTTGACTGATTATTTTATTGAAGAGTGCCAAAACACACATGGTGCTAGTGCTATTAAGAGTCTCCTTGAGAGACGTACCATTATTCCTAAACTGTCCTCTAATCCTAAGTTTGCCACCTCTCCCATAGATATTAAAGATAAAGATTATGATTTTTATCTTGATTTATCCTATTTAGACATTGTTGAGAAAGAACCTTTTTGTGGGACTGAAAATGAGAGTGTTGTGGCACATATGAAAGAGCTTTCCACTATGAGTGCCTTATTTTCTGATGATTTTAAGATGCACAAGTACTTTGTTACTAAGATCTTTCCTTTTTCACTAAAAGGAGAAGCTAAAGCTTGGTTTAATAGATTACCACCTGGTTCCATTGATAGCCCTGATTGCTTGAATGCTTCTTTCTTCCAGAAATATTTTTCTCCTACTGCTAGACATGCTGCTTTGCAGAGACTTTTTGATTTTAAATAGGGAGAAGAAGATAAATTGCCTGAGTCATGGACAAGGTTCTGTTCCTTGATTCATGCACATCCTGGATGCATTACCTAAAAATGAGCTTATTGATATTTATTATAATGGACTAACTAATGATTCTAGGACATACCTAGATAGTTTTGCTGATTGTGTTTTGAGGAAAAGAACTCCTACAGATGCTGAAGAATTAATGGCTAAGATAAGCAAGAATTATGATGATTGGACTTCAACTAAGCTAAATACACCTGAGCCTATTACTCCTGAACCAGTTGTGCCTAAACTAGTTCCAATACCAACACCAAAGAAGAGGGGAGTAATTGCATTAAATGATGAAGTGATGAAATAAGCTAAGAAATGTCTAAAGGAGAAAGGTATTAGAGCTGAAGATGTGAAGAATCTACCTCCTATAGAAGAATTGTGCAAGACAATTCCCCACTCATCTACTATTGAGGTACACTCTCTCCACTTTGATGAAGGTGATTGTAAGGTTCCCAACCTTAATAAGGTAGAGATCCCTGTGTTTACAATGCTAGTCCCTAGATCAATAGCTAGCATCCACAGTTAAGATGTATTATCAAGAAACAAAGGTCATAATACAAATTTATAACCAGGAATAAAGTAATTTATTACATCTTACATAGCTCATTTGGATATCTCATTACAATGCAGCAGAATATAACTATAGCATGGGGTCCTTCATCTTAAAAGTGCCATAGGCAGACATGTTGGTTGTAGACTTGTAATCCTAATCAATAAACTTCACTAAAAACAAACCTGCAACATAACAAGTTACAGCCACAAGGGTCAATACATTTGAATTGTATTGGCAAGTGATACTATGGTAGTATAGTGGGGTTTATCATCTATATGCATTTGGCTAAGTGGAGCTTAGGATTGCTTTGCTCAAAATAGATTTTCCTTATCATTTGAAAACACTAAGTTTTTGCTTGACAAAATCATTCCCAAGGCATCTCCCAATAGAAATTGGTGATCCTTCAACCCTTGTTCAACCACAAGTTTTTAACTTAGAAATTGGGATGAGGAGATTCTTGATAGCTTCCATGTCTTGATGCTCAAATTGTCCTTTACCAGGGACATGGCTAAGTACTTAGATTTTTCACTCTGCAGAGGTGGTGCACTTTCCCCACAAGACTTGGTTTCACCAAGACAAGATCTTTCAGAAGCCTTCCCGACCAGAATGGACGCGCTCCAACCTATCAATCCCCTACCACCAACTGTCCATTTGGCTAAGTTATTGCAACCTATATGATCTAGGCAGAACCCATAATGCCAAGTGGCTGCACTTGAAGCTTCTCAACATTTGACATCTCAAATCTCTTTGTTCCTGGGTGGCCATACACAAGTGAGATACACAAGGTAAACCATAGAAATGGGCCTTGTGAACCACTCAACACAAACCATTCCTTCCATTCCACCCAGGTGATTCATTCACTTAGTTGTTTTATTAAACAAAACACAAGTCCTTGACTTGGAAATATTCCATAGTATGAATATATATTCCACCCATGTTTTTTATTAGCTAAGCTAAGCATGATAGTAGTAGGAGTCTTAACTTAGGAAATTTCTACTAAGGTTTCATCTACTAGGATTTCCCATGGCATAGTTTGTACTTAGCAAAATTCCATGCAAGTCCTACTTAGAAATATCACTAATGCATAGTGAAAATAATGGGACAAAAGTATGAAGCATCACTTGCCTTTTTGGTAGAGAATATAGGTTCACTCCTTGATCTTTGCAATGTTCACACACTTCAAATCACTACAATTCAATCAAGCAAGCAATATTTCAATCTACCATTCAAGCAATTCATCACATAAAATGATAGAAACAAAACAATGCATGCAAACATGCCAAAGATTGTTTTATTTGTAAAAGTGCTTCCTAATGGGTCATAAACATTTTAAAACACCTAACGGTCATTTTATAAAGTGGCAAAACTATTTGCAAAAGATTCTACTTCATAAACCATTTTTAAACCAAGTCATTATTTTATGTGGTTGAAAATGTCTTTAGCAAAGTAGTAATTTTTATAGGATTCACCAAATACGTTTTAAAATCATAAAACTTGATGTTTTGGGTCAGAGAGTTTAAATCAAGACATTTCTCAAAGGTTTTCCTCCAAAATCATTTTTAAACCATAATCAATATTTTTATTTGGCTAGAAATGTTTTTAAATCAAAGATTCATTCTTTTTCTTCAACAAATTCATTTTTGAAACCACAAATTGATATCTATGGTCAGTAGGTTCAAAAAAATCCATTTTCCAAAGGTTTTATCTCAAAAATAATTTTAGAACAATTTTTATATTCTAAACATGCATACACAAGTTTTTGCAAAAACAATCAATTTAACAGAAGCATTTTACTAAACAAAGTGCATGGTCAGAAAGTACTGGTCTTGCTGATTCCATTGATATAAAATTTGCAAAATTTGGACATGTGGTTTGAAAGTTATGAATTTTTCAAATTGGAACATCTAATAGACAAGTTTCTGGTTTTTAAAACAAACACAGGCCACGTGAGGAGCATTTCTATTGGTGAATAACGGTTCGCGTGGATCGACCTCTCTGGAGCGTTAGATCTAAGTGAAATTTTTCGGCTCTGGTTCAAACTTACCTCTTCGCCTAGATTTAATCCTAGCCAGTCAAAATGGATCCTACGGCTACAAGGCGCTTGCCAGGATCTAGCGGCGCGAGCGACGGTGGTGGCGGCGGCGCGGTTTGACAGCAGTGTCGCCGGCGATGTAGGAAGCTAGGGATAGGATGGTGAGGCTTACTGGGTTCGCCGTGATGTTCTGAAGCTCGAGGTGGCCGTGGGATATCAGGGGGCGCTCGGGGTTGACCGCAATTGCTCGTCAGAGGAATGCCTGGCGTCGGGTGCGGTCAATCGTCGTCGAGGGTGACGCTACGGAGCACGAGGGAGCAAACGGAAGATGCGGTTAGCTTTGTACGCGAGTCATGGACATGTGTGCATCAAAAAGAGGGCAAGAGGGGTCTGGTCTCACCAGTAGTCCTCGTCGGAGCGGAGGCAGACGATGGCGATGTGCAGTGGTCGTCGTTGTCGAGGTTCTGGGGCGCGCGAGGGCGAGCTGATGCCACGGGGAGGTTCAGGAAGTGATGGAGATGATTCTTGCATGGTCGAGAGAGCGATGGGCGAAGGAGGCTGGCCGGAATTACTGGTGGAGCTCGCCGGAGCAGAGGGCGATGCAGGGGGAATTTGGGACAGCCTGGGGGCTCCGGTGGGGCGACGACTGGGGGCAAATGGAGAGGGGAGGGAGGCGATTAAGAGGGAAAGATCGCGGGGCTATTTACTGGCGTGATTAACGCGAATTAATCCGATCTTTAAACGACTGCAACGGCCGGCGAGGTGAGGGGCGGGGTCTTCGCGCGGGTGAGGACGAAGATGAGCTAGTGGTGGGGTCGCTTGGCAGCGAGAGAGGAAGAGAGGGAATGGGGTCCATCTGTCATTCACTATGCGGGTGAGATTCTAAGTGTATAACGTTTCGCTGCGGGGGCGAGCTGGTGGGCTGCTGATGGGCATAATGGGCTAGCTAGGCTGGGCTGAGTCTGTTTCCATTTTTTTATACCAAACCTTTTTCTTTTCTGATTTTCAATATTCTGATTTGGTTTTCAAATAATTCAAGCAACAAATCAATTCAAACCTCAACCAAAATTTGTGTAAATTCAAATACTGATTAACAACACATTCCAAAGTCAAATTTATAATAATTTATTTATTCCTTTTAGGGTCTTTTAATTATTTAAAATAGGCTCTAGTATTAATTAAAATAAGATTTAATAATATTATTCAATCTCCATTTGATTTCAGATCATCACTAAACTTTTGGGTGAGTTTTAATTCTGTTTATCAACATATTTCAAAGTCCAAAATAAAATAATTCTTTTAGGATCTATTAATAATTAAATAAATAGACCATAGTCTTTAAATCAAATAGGTTTTAATTTATTTTAAAACTCTTTTGAAATCTAAATTATATCAAATTATTTTCAGTAGGTTTAATTTGAAAAACCAAAACACTTGGAAATCTTATTTAAAAAAATAAATTAACAAGTTTTAGTGTTTATTTAAAATGGAAAAGCCTTTACTTTAATATAAATGGATATTAATAAATCCTCATTATTTTATAAATAAACCTTTACTCTTTTTATCAAATAAAATCATTTTATTTCAAAAGATTGGCCAAGATTTATTTGGCTCTATAAAATAATCCTTATTTATATTTCTACCTTTGCTTTATAAAAACCATATCTTTTTTATTTAAAGATCCAAAAATAGTGATTCCAACTATTATAACTGTATTTATTAATTGTTTATCTTTTTAATTCCTTTAGGATTTTATTTTATCAAAATAGGTTTTGATGTTTCCAATTGGAATCAAAAGTTTCTTCTCACCCGAAAAATCAACAATTGTTTATTTTGTTTATTTATTTTTCACATAACAAGATTTGAAAAATCTTGGGATGTGACAGGCTACCACCCTTAAAATAAATCTCGTCCCGAGATTTGGGAGGCTAGGGTTACAAGTTGGCTCAAAGCATCTAGGGTACTACCACCCTTAAAAAAATTTCCAACTAGATTACTTGTTGGCTTGCTTGGAATCTTGTTGAAGCTTCTCTGGACACTTGTATGCATAATGGCCTAGCTCTTTGCATTTGAAACACATCACTTGGCTGATATCTTTCTTTTCCTTTGGTATCATTTCCTCTTGTTTGTTTCCTTGATTCTTCTTCTTTTCTGGGCAATCACTGGCATAGTGTCCCATTTCTTTGCAATTGTAACATTGCAACTGGCTTATGTCCTTCTTCTTCTTTTTGGGTCTCTCCAAAGCTAGGAGTTCTTCTAGTTCATGCTCTTCATATTTCACCACATAGGTGGGAAATATTTCTCTCTTCTTGGGGAAGTTACTATAAATATGACCTTCTTCTCCACAAGAGTAGCAACACTTTATGATCACTTTGGATTTGTCTTTATGATGCATAGTTTTGACTTTGCCTTCATCCTTCTTGGTAGAAGTTGTTCCTTCATGAGGGTTTACAAATTGTTGTTGCACTCCACCTTGTTTCCTTTGTTGAATTATGGAATAGATGGGGCATTGGATAGGTACAGGATTATTTCCTTCACATAGGAAACAAGTAGCTTGAGATGTGAGGCATTGGTTAGTTGGATGTTTATCTTCACAATTGGGGCATTGATCTTCATGTTCCTTGGAAGTGTGATCCTTGTCTCCACAAATATTGCAAGCTTGGGTTCCTTCTAGAATATCATCCTTGACATCCTTGTTGTCACAAACTCCTTGGGAAAGGTTGTCTCCCATGTTGATCATTTGATCTGTCATCTTATGCAACAATTGGGTTTGGGTTTCCAAAAACCTTTGCATGGTTGGATCTACCTCACTAGTGTTGGCTATAAATTGAGATGTCACTTGGTTCAACTGGGTTTGGGTTACTATGAGTTCTCTCATGTTGATCTCTTGGTTGTTGTTGTTGTCACCATCCTTGATGTTGGAGTTCCTTGGAGTAGTCATCTGTTTGGGTTGGGTTGGGATTAGAATAGGCAAAATATTTCTAAGGGAATAATTCTAATCACACACATCACAATTAACAAGCAAAGTGCAAGCAATCACAAACAAACATTCCACTCAAACAACAAGTTTCAAGCACATTTATAGGCAACAAAAATATTTTTGTTACACCACATAAGTTGGTGTGTTTAATTTAAACTAAACATGGTGATTCAACTATATGGTTAACTTGACATCTTTCCATCCTTCTTAGTGGATTCTTCTTGAATGAGATCATGGTTTCTTTGGGAAAAATCTTGGTCACAAAAACTTCAAAGGTGATGATGGTTCCTTCTAAGTTGTGTTTCCTTAGTCATCAAGTCTTGAGTAACTTTTATTGTCTCACTTGTAATCCTTAGTGATAGCCAAGGTTGAAGTCCTTGTTGAGAATAAGGTTGAAATCACTTGAAGATGTTGAAGTCATTAGAGTTTATGAAGTCCATTGCACATGGTGAAGTCTTTTGCCATGGGGTAGGCTTTATCCATCAAGTTGAAATAGAAGAGATGTAGAATCAAAACCAAAATGGTTGAGGAAAGAGTTTACAAGATTGTTTGTAAATAAGTTTTGGAACAAATATAACTCCTATTTTTCTAAGGGGTTTGTCCAATCCTAGGTTTACAAATCCTACAGGCAACACAATGCTCTAATACGATCTGTAAGGTTCCCAACCTTTAATAAGGTAGAGATCCCTGTTTTTACAATGCTAGTCCCTGGATCAATAGCTAGCATCCACAGTTAAGATGTATTATCAAGAAACAAAGGTCATAATACAAATTTATAACCAGGAATAAAGTAATTTATTACATCTTACATAGATCATTTGGCTATCTCATTACAATGCAGCAGAATATAACTATAGCATGGGGTCCTTCATCTTCAAAGTGCCATAGGCAGACATGTTGGTTGTAGACTTGTCATCCTAATCAATAAACTTCACTAAAAACAAACCTACAACATAACAAGTTACAGCCACAAGGGTCAATACATTTGAATTGTATTGGCAAGTGATACTATGGTAGTATAGTGGGGTCTATCATCTATATGCATTTGGCTAAGTGGAGCTTAGGCTTTCTTTGCTCAAAATAGATTTTCCATATCATTTGAAAACACTAAGTTTTTGCTTGACAAAATCATTCCCAAGGCATCTCCCAATAGAAATTGGTGATCCTTCAACCCTTATTCAACCACAAGTTTTTAACTTAGAAATTGGGATGAGGAGATTCTTGATAGATTCCATGTCTTGATGCTCAAATTGTCCTTTACCAGGGACATGGCTAAGTACTTAGATTTTTCACTCTGCAGAGGTGGTGCAGTTTCCCCACAAGACTTGGTTTCACCAAGAAAAGATCTTTCAGAAGCCTTCCCTTAGACCAGAATGGACGCGCTCCAACCTATCAATCCCCTACCACCAACTGTCCATTTGGCTAAGTTATTGCAACCTATATGATCCAGGCACAGCCCATAATGCCAAGTGGCTGCACTTGAAGCTTCTCAACATTTGACATCTCAAATATCTTTGTTCCTGGGTGGCCATCCACAAGTGAGATACACAAGGTAAACCATATAAATGGGCCTTGTGAACCACTCAACACAAACCATTCGTTCCATTCCACCCAGGTCTTTCATTCACTTAGTTGTTTTATTAAACAAAACACAAGTCCTTGACTTGGAAATATTCCATAGTATGAATATATATTCCACCCTTGTTTTCTATTAGCTAAGGTAAGCATGATAGTAGTAGGAGTCTTAACTTAGGAAATTTCTACTAAGGTTTCATCTACTAGGATTTCCCATGGCATAGTTTATACTTAGCAAAATACCATGCAAGTCCTACTTAGAAATATCACTAATGCATAGTGAAAATAATGGGACAAAAGTATGAAGCATCACTTGACTTTTTGGTAGAGAATATAGGTTCACTCCTTGATCTTTGCAATGTTCACACACTTCAAATCACTACAATTCAATCAAGCAAGTAATATTTCAATCTACCATTCAAGCAATTCATCACATAAAATGATAGAAACAAAACAATGCATGCAAACATGCCAAATATTGTTTTATTTGTAAAAGTGCTTCCTAATGGGTCATAAACATTTGAAAACACCTAATGGTCATTTTATAAAGTGGCAAAACTATTTGCAAAAGATTCTACTTCATAAACCATTTTTAAACCAAGTCATTATTTTATGTGGTTGAAAATGTCTTTAGCAAAGTAGTAATTTTTATAGGATTCACCAAATACATTTTCAAATCATAAAACTTGGTGTTTGGGGTGAGAGTTTAAGTCAAGACATTTCTCAAAGGTTTTCCTCCAAAATCATTTTTAAACCATAATCAATATTTTTATTTGGCTAGAAATGTTTTTAAATCAAAGATTCATTCTTTTGCTTCACCAAATTCATTTTTGAACCACAAATTGATTTCTATGGTCAGTAGGTTCAAAACAATCCATTTTCCAAAGGTTTTATCTCAAAATCATTTTAGAACAATTTTTATATTCTAAACATGCATACACAAGTTTCTGCAAAAACAATCAATTTAACAGAAGCATTTTACTAAACAAAGTGCATGGTCTGAAAGTACTTGTCTTGCTGATTCCATTGATATAAAATTTGCAAAATTTGGACGTGTGGTTTGAAAGTTATGAATTTTTCAAATTGGAACATCTAATAGACAAGTTTCTGGTTTTTAAAACAAACACATGCCACGTGGAGCGTTTCTATTGGTCAATAACGGTTCGCGTGGATCAACCTCTCTGGAGCATTAGATCTAAGTGAAATCATCCGGCTCTGGTTCAAACTTACCTCTTCGCCTAGATCTAATCCAAGCCAGTCAAAATGGATCTTACGGCTACAAGGCGCTTGCCAGGATCTAGCGGCGCGAGCGACGGTGGCTGGCGGCGGCGCGGTCTGACAGCGGTGTCGCCGGCGATGTAGGAAGCTAGGGATAGGATGGTGAGGCTTACTGGGTTCGCCATGATGTTCTGAAGCTCGAGGTGGCCGTGGGAGATCAGGGGGCGCTCGGGGTTGACCGCAATTGCTCGGCGGAGGAATGCCTAGCGTCGGGTGCGGTCAATCGTCGTTGAGGGCGACGCTACGGAGCACGAGGGAGCAAACGTAAGATGCGGTTAGCTTCGTACGCGAGTCACGGACATCTGTGCATCAAAAGGAGGGCAAGGGGGGTCTGGTATCACCGGTAGTGCTCGTCGGAGTGGAGGCAGACGGTGGCGATGTGCAGTGGTCGTCGTTGTCGAGGTTCTGGGGCGCGCGGGGGCGAGCTGATGCCACGGGGAGGTTCAGGGAGTGATGGAGATGATTCTTGCATGGTCGAGAGAGCGAGGGGCGAAGGAGGCTGGCCGAAATTGCTGGTGGAGCTCGCCGGAGCAGAGGGCGATGCAGGGGGGATTTGGGACAGCCTGGGGGCTCCGGTGGGGCGACGACTGGGGGCAAATGGAGAGGGGAGGGAGGCGATTAAGAGGGCAAGGTCGCGGGGCTGTTTACTGGCGTGATTAATGCAAATTAGCCGAGCTTTAAACGACTGCAATGGCCGGCGAGGTGAGGGGCGGGGTCTTCACGCGGGTGAGGACGAAGATGAGCTGGCGGTGGGGTCGCTTGGCAGCGAGAGAGGAAGAGAGGGAATGGGGTCCATCTGTCATTCACTATGCGGGTGAGATTCTGAGTGTATAACGTTTCGCTGCGGGGGCGAGCTGGTGGGCTGCTGATGGGCTTGATGGGCTAGCTAGGCTAGGCTGAGTCTGTTTCCATTTTTTTTATACCAAACCTTTTTCTTTTCTGATTTTCAATATTCTGATTTGGTTTTCATACAAATAATTCAAGCAACAAATCAATTCAAACCTCAACCAAAATTTGTGTAAATTGAAATACTGATTAACAACACATTCCAAAGTCAAATTTGTAATAATTTATTTATTCCTTTTAGGGTCTTTTAATTATTTAAAATAGGCTCTAGTATTAATTAAAAGAAGATTTAATAATATTATTCAATCTCCATTTGATTTCAAATCATCACCAAACTTTTGGGTGAGTTTTAATTCTGTTTATGAACATATTTCAAAGTCCAAAATAAAATAATTCTTTTAGGATCTATTAATAATTAAATAAATAGACCATAGTCTTTAAATCAAATAGGTTTTAATTTATTTTAAAACTCTTTTGAAATCTAAATTATATCAAAATATTTTCAGTAGGTTTAATTTGAAAAACCAAAACACTTGGAAATCTTATTTAAAAAAATAAATTAACAAGTTTTAGTGTTTATTTAAAATGGAAAAGCCTTTACTTTAATAAAATGGATATTAATAAATCCTCATTATTTTATAAATAAACCTTTACTCTTTTTATCAAATAAAATCATTTTATTTCAAATGATTGGCCAAGATTAATTTGGCTCTATAAAATAATCCTTATTTATAATTCTACCTTTGCTTTATAAAAACCATATCTTTTTTATTTAAAGATCCAAAAATAGTGATTCCAACTATTATAACTTTATTTATTAATTGTTTATCTTTTTAATTCCTTTAGGATTTTATTTGATCAAAATAGGTTTTGATGTTTCCAATTGGAATCAAAAGTTTCTTCTCACCCTAAAAATCAATAATTGTTTATTTTGTTTATTTATTTTTCACATAACAAGATTTGGAAAATCTTGGGATGTGACAGTGATATTCCCTATGGTAAGCCTCCTGATCAATGCTTAGAGGAACTTGACACTTTTAATGTTAAACAAGATAATTTTAATAAACAAGTTCAGAATCATTTATTGGAAAACTCTAGAGCTATTAATGAGTTGAAAGATATTGTGGAAAGAACTGCTAATGATATTAAAATGCTTTGTAAACACTTTCAAATGGTTCAGAATCAAATTGATCAAATTGGTAAGGTACAAAAGGATATGCTAGTTAATGCCTTAGGAGATAAACATTCTTATGGAACTAGAACTAGGAGTGGTATAGCTACTCAAGATCCATTATATCTTGAAGGACATCCTAAAAGAATTGAGCAGGATTCTCAACAAGGTGAAAGTAGTGGTAGTCCTCGTAAGAGAAATAAAAATAAACACAAAATAGTTGAGGAACCCTCTGAACCTGCTATAGATCCTAATAGTATATCTGTCTCTGAAGCTGAAACTCAGAGTGGTAATGATAAAAATGATTCTCCTAATAAGGAGGAAGTTGAGGAATAACCTGAGAAGCACACTAAGAACATTAGGTACACTAAGGAAGATTTTATTGCTAAAAACATGGTAGTTAGAGAGAACCTTGGGTGCAGAAACCTATGCCTTTTCCCAATAAGAAACACAACTCAAAGGAGGAAGAACACTACAATAAGTTTTGTGAGTGGATGAAACCTTTATTTTTGCAAATTCCTTTGACTGATGCTATTAAGTTGCCTCCTTATTCAAAGTACATGAAGGATATTGTCTCTAATAAAAGGAAGATTCCTAATGAGAAAATTTCTACTTTGCTTGCCAATTATTCCTTCAATGGTAAGGTTCCAAAGAAACTTGGTGATCCAGTTATACCGACTATTCCTTGATCCATTAAGAATAATTATGTTAGAACTGCTTTATGTGATTTAGGAGCTGGAGTAAGTGTTATGCCTTTTCCTCTCTACAAGAGACTCCAGCTAGAAAAGTTGATACCAACTGATATATCTTTGCAAATGGCTGATAAGTCAACTACTATTCCTGTTGGTATATGTGAGGATGTTCCTGTTCAAGTGGCTCATAATTGCTTGGTTTTAACTGATTTTGTTGTGCTTGAGATGCCTGAATATGATAATATGTCCATTATTCTTGGGAGACCTTTTCTTAATACTACATGTGCTGTCATCAATTGTAATCAAGGAAAAGTAACTTTTAATATTAATGACAAAGAGCATACTTTCTATTTCCGCAAGAAGATTGATAAAAACTATTGCCTGAATTCTATTGAAAATATTAAGAGCATCAAAGTTGGAGAAATATATTGTCCCATTCCACAAGAAAGTTTTGAAACTATTATGATTGGGACCATTGCTATCAAGTTTGAGGTAACATAATCACTTTGTGGAATGCAAGTTTTCTTTCATATAAGATTTTTTTGGTAACAAGACTTGATCAACCTTGTTCACAAAGTTATTTTAATGAACAAAACAATGTTTTCACAGTGGTTATACTTGCTCACTTTTATTTTTCTCCTTCCTAGTCTTTGCTCTTTATCTTGTTAGCTTTAGTTTTGCTAGTTGTTTGCTTGTTTGAGTGTCTTAGAACTTATGTATTTTTGGTTGTTCTTTGCTTTTGCTTCTTCTAAAAAAATCTTTTCTGCGAGAAAATCAATTTTCATACCCTGAAAATTGGCCAAAAATAAAGTTTCCCGAAAAATCCCAAAAAATTCATATTAAATTTTTCCTCAAAAAAGGGGCATAGGGACACCTGGAGTGTCCTAGGGGGACCCCCCCCCCAGGCCAGCACACCCCCTGGTGGCACAGCCAGCCCTAGGGGCGCGCCTGGCATGGGTGGGACCGACCTGAGGCCCTCCAAGTTGTCTCCTCCTAGCCACATTCTTTCTCTCTCCTGAAAAACACCGGGAAAACTTCTCAAGATCGAGTTCCTGCTGTTCTTGCTCCCGATTTTCGATCTCCTTTCTGAGCCCATCTTTGATGCTGATTTTTGGAGGGATTGCTCCTTGGTATGTGCCTCCTCCGCTTGTCCAATTAGATTTGTGATTGGTAGATTGTATCTTGAGTATTTTGCTGCTATAGGTGTCAGGTTGTGTGAGCTTCCATGCTTGTTCTATGCTTAGAGATTTCATTTTGATGCATGTTTAGCCCTCTAGCAAGTTTCTATAGTAGTTTCTCATCATTTATCAACTTGGAAATCACTTGGTTTGATTTTTTTCTAAATTTTTTAGAAAGGAAGATGAGTGCATACCCACAGAATCAATATGATTTGATGGTACCTGATCCAATGAAAGTCCATCGTGAGGAAGGAGTCTTCCCTTCCATATATCCATGCCCTGAATTTATAAGAGCCGCAGGAATCTTCCAGGATTTCCAGACTATGAATACTAATGCAGGGTTAGAACACTTTGTTGAAGGGAAACCATTTCAATATGTTAAGCTAACCATGGCTGTGGTGCAGGACTTCCGGTTTACTTGGTCCTCGTCTAATCCCATGGTCCATTATAAAATCTACAATATAGATGTCGACCTACCTTTTGCCGATTTTTGTGCAGCTATTAGGGTGCCGCATTGGGGATCTTGTGAGAAGATCAAGGAGAGGCCTAAGTCACTTATGGCTTTATATGTTGAAATTTGCCAAGGTTTTGACTTCTCGAAGGAAAGTGATAAAATTCGGAACATTCAGTTCCCATCCATTAGATATTTTGCCTATTTCATTACCAAGTGTGTTCTTGCTAGAAAGATTGCTAGAAGTTATCTTCATTTGATCTAGCTTTTATCTCAGCTTCTTAGAATAGGGATAGATCTTATAACCTGGGTGCTTTGATAGCTTACCGTCTTACCACTAACCGCGAGAAGGGTGGAATTTGTGGAGGTCTCACTGCCTCTAGGTTGCTAGCTTTCCATGGTTTAGAGCCTCACCATTCAGATTATCGGTTCCCCATAGAGAGGCTTGATCTTGATTCCATGGTTTAGCATAATTTTGTTTCTTCTTGGGCTACTATGAGAAGTTTACTAGTTGAGTTATCCTTTGTCAAGCGTGGTTGGAGAGGGGGTAGGACTGAAAAATTAGTCTATTTGCCTGCACCTACTTTGTTTAATTTTGATAACAGGCACGGATGGTCGCTCACGGAGGAGGAGTTTGACAATTATGTGGCGGAGCTCTCCCAGCAAGAGGAGAATCTTGGGGAGGATGACGAAGATGATTCGGTTCATCCCTCCAACATGGTGGAGTCTTCATACCAGAAGCCCTCCTATGATTGGGGCGCATCTTCTTCTTCTTCATCGCAAGCGCCTGATTATGATCATTCCTACGATGAACCACCAGCTAGGGGTTACTACCCGCGCTATTGATCCCCACTTAGGCCAAAAGCCTAAGCTTGGGGGGAGGTATACCGACATCACACTCATCTATATATCATGTTTCATCGGTTCTTTGTATATCAATTGTTTCGCTTTCTTTTTGGTTTTTGTTTCTGTTTTTTCCAAAATACAAAAATACCAAAAATATTTTTGTTGTTTCTCTTGGTTTGTTCCTTTGCATTTTAGCTTTGGTTTGCCTTAAAGAAAAATCCAAAAAGATTTTTCTTTGTTTGTTTTTGCTTTGTGTGCTTGCTTTAAAAAATCGAAACCACCAAAAATTTTATTGTTCTTCTTTGGTTTTGTGAAGTTCTTTGCAGGGTTCAGCAGTCCTAAGTGGAGTTTGGTTTCATGTTATTATTCAAGCCACACAAGTGAAGGGCAATAATGAATATTAAGACAACCTGAGGCGTCGTAAGAGGCTGGTAACAAACTCTATTTATTTTCATTTTTTTACACATACTCATCATTGTGAGCATGCTTTGTTTGTTCATGTAAGCAGTATGTTATTTATGGATGCTTAGTAGTTCTTGCTCTTATGATTATCTCCAGTTTGCTAATAGTTTGTAGCATGTCATATGAATGTTTGCTTGCATTGTTCTATTCATAACTTGGTATGATATTGTGGTATCCTCCTCTGAAAGTTTCATGCGAATCGACTTGGCACATGTTCACGCATGCATATGACTGAACAATGGTCAGTAAGCCTTGACGATTTATTTTGCCTCAGAGTTCTTGTAACACTTTCATGCCATAATTAGTCCTGTTTTTTTGCAAGCATGATTATGACATTTATTGCTCTCTCGTTTGTCTCTCCCTCTCTATTTCTAGCCTTCACTTGCACTGAGTATGAGCTCTACTTGTGCATCCAACTCCCCAAAATCAATATTGCCAACAGTGTCCACCATACCTACCTACTAGCATTATTTTCTATTCAGTGCATATTCATTGTGCCTTGTTTTCTTCCAAATAAAATGTTTGACTGTTTTGAGAAAGTTAGTTAGTAAAGCTCTCACGAACTTGATGGCACACTTTATTTCTTGCACTTAATAATCGTGAACCATTGTGACCTATCCATGAAAGTTATATGCTTGCAAATTATAGGCTGGGAGTTAGCAGAACCGTGCTATCATGGGGAACACTTTCAACACCTATAAATATATACCCAGTTGATATCATGCTCTTTTGTTTGCGGATGTCGTCGGTGTGAAATAAAAGGGGAGCTTGTAAGTCCATGGAGTTATGTATATGTGTTAGAGAAACGCCTGGGCTGCTAGCCTAAGCCATGCTTAATCATGGTGGAAACTTTCAGCATAACCATAATGAGCAATCTGTGAAGCATCCTCAATAAAAACCTATGCAAATAGCAAATAAAAAGATCGCTGAGATGCTCATTGTCTGATTGCCTTGTCATTTTGATTATGGGATAGCTCCTGTATCATGTGCAAGGGGTACCCCGTTGGCGGTTCTCTATGATACGCATGTATTTAATATGACAAGAACTTACCAGTAACTAAAGTTGAGTAGCATGAGGAGCGGCCCTTGTACTCAAGGGACATGAGATTTCCAGTTTATGGTCTGTTAAGCATATAACTTAGATTGGAACTCACTTTCACCTTAACCATCTAAAGATGTCTATGATAGGGTCAATGAGAGATCAAAGCTAATGAGTACCTTACTTTCAACATTTCGAAGCCTTTCAAACTTTTCAAAACCTTTTCACTTCCGTGTTGAGTCACCACTTATTCTATGAGCACCTTGTTGAGAGCATAGTTGTCATTCTTAGTGTAATGTTCTTGTCTCAAAACTTGGTTAATTATGTCATGACTTTGATGCTTGTATCTCTGATATATTTACTTCTAGTCTTCACTTGAATTTCAGAGGTGCCTTGGCATTTATATTGTTCTCTACAAACAAAGGCAAGCGAGATACCACTCTATCATACCTTTTTATGAGAATTGCAATGTTGCTTATGTTTATGTGTCATGCTACTTATTATTATTGAGTTGGAATATCTTCATAGCTTGCAATGACTATTGAGTAGACTTAGTTGCATACTCCTTATTATGAATTGTTTAAGTATCTACTCCTTTGCTGAGAATATATACATCATATGAAGCAAATGTGTTGGTGAAAGTTCTTTTATCGCACTCAGTTTTCAACCGAATTGCTTGAGGACAAGCAATAATCTAATCTTGGGGGAGTTGATACATTCAAAACGTATCTACTTTCCTGAACACTTTTTCTATTGTTTCTCCTCTAAACTTATGTGATTTGGATACAACTAACATGGATTGACGTTGTTTTCAGCAGAATTATCTTGGTGTCTAGTTTTTGTGCAGAAAATCAACTATCAGGAAAAATCCCAGAAAATATGCCAAAATCCTATTTCACCAGAAGACTCACGGAGCCAGAATACGAGACGGAGGGGAGGCCTGAGGGGCCCACACACCCCTGCCGTGCGGGTGGGCCTAGGCCGCGCCTGGAGGGTGTGTGGCTGCCCCAGGCACCACCTCGGCCTCCCTCTTCTCCTATAAGATGCCTCTTGACCTAAAAACCGATGGGATTCGACGTTTTTCGAGAAAGAGTTCCGCTCCGCTGTCACCACCAGAAACCGCGATTCGGAACCAGAAACCCCATTATGGCACCCTGTCGGGACGAGGAATTTGGAGAGGATCATCGCCATCATCATCACCAATGCCTCTCCATCAACCATCCATGTTTTTTTTCCCTCATCCATGAGTGAGTAATCCCCCGTTGTAGGATATGGGGATGGTAGGGATTGGATGAGTTCTATCATGTAATCGAATAATATTGTTAGGGCATGGTGCCTAGTATCTCTATTAGTGCTATTTGACTTTGTTGCAACCTTTTGTGCTTAATGCTTGTCACTAGGTCCCGAGTGCCATGATCTCAGATCTGAACTTATTATTGATTCATTATGATAGTATTGTTTTTTATCTTATCTGCAAGTTATGTACACATATCATTTTCCGGATCCAAAGTCCCCTAAGTGACAGAAATTGGGACAACCGGAGGGGATGGCTGTGATGTGAGGATCACATGTCTTCATGGAGTGTTAATGCTTTGCTTCGGTTCTCTATTAAAATGACCACCTTAATTGCCAGTAGTTCCCTTGAGGCCCTGCTGCAACGGGCTGGCAGGACAAAAGATGTTGTGCAAGTTCCCATTGCGAGCACGCATGACTATATATGGATCACATGCCTATTATTGTTTAGTACTTGGATGCTTTATCCTATTTATCTGCAATTGCCCTAGATCTTGAAGTTACATGTTTATACTCGTCCATGGAACGCCCGTCCATCCATCCCTATGCCTACCGCACTCATATCCTACTGTTTTCTACTACTGTTACTATTTCTCTTGTTTTACTGCTCCTATTGCTTTGCTGTTGCTACTACAAAACTGTTGCTACTAATAAACTTCTGTGAGCAAGAACTATTTCGAGGTGCAGCTGAATTGACAACTCAGTTGTTAAGGCTTATAAGTATTCTTTGGCTCCCCTTGTGTCGAACCAATAAATTGGGTAATACTACCCTCGAAGACTGTTGTGATCCCTATACTTATGGGTCATCAATCATACAAGGCAATATTATCTCAGTTATATTATTCCAAAGGACTAGAGAATAGTCAAAAATTTCCATGCCCCATGTCAAAGTTAAATCTAGCTTGCAAGTAAACTTGTGATCCTTCTATACGCACTTTATTGTATTTTTGTATTTTTATTTGCATAAGGAAAAGCTGAACACGGTTAGTTTTCAATCATAAATAGATATAGAATTTTCCAATGCTTCCCACTCATGCCATCTATTAAATTCTCTCAAGTGCAAACTTTGATTGTTGAACTCATAGAAAATCTATTTCTTAGTAACGAGACCATGCCAAAAGAGTGGTATATGTTCAATCGAGACTGTGTAGGCTAGGAAGGACACTCATGACCATTACCAAGGTTTCCCTTTTTGGTATAATGATTTCCCACAACGGTCAGAGGAGTATTCCAACTTTTGATTGCAACACAGGCCTATGAGGGATCCAAAACTCTTACCCATCATAACATTGTAGTTATAGATGTTTAATCAACTCATATCCAAAATCTGGGATTTCTCTCTTGGTATATCATTTATAGACTGGTGGAGTTGTTAGACCCCCATGGAGTGCGACAGTGGTGCAAGACACGGATAAAGCAATATCTCACTTTGATTGCCAAGACAAAATTTTGGTACATGTAATCTCGAAACTTAGAAACATCATTTCTTATTTGCCAACTCACTTAGTAAGCATCTATTAAGAACATCATTTCCAACACTATGGGGTCGTGCTACTCCATAACCATTCACTTAAGACAATTCTGAACAGTGACAACTAGCAAGTTTCAAAGAACTTATTTATTATATTTTTTTCAAAATGTAGAGAACATGGCAATGTATATTTAGAGGATCACAATATTTTTCACAAGCTAGATAAAAGTTGGACAAGGTGCATCAAAGCTATGGCTTGTCTCCTATGGGGCCTAACATGATCAAGTATATCCCTTATATAAATATAAACAAAAAATCACCTAAGCAAGCATTCAAAAACAGAGGGATACACAATAGCATGAAAACTTTTTAAGATAAAGACATTGCACAAGACTCTACGCATGCAAAATAACATCCCCAATCTAAGAACTTTTCAAATACCATCTTGAGAAGATCATGAAAGCAAAAGAGAAAATGCAGTTATCAAAAGAGGGTATAAGAAGTGGTTACATCCCCAAGCTTAAGTTAAAGCAAGGGTGACATATTTTACCGTTGAGGTACTAGTAACCTCTCTTTTAATGGACAAAGAAACTTTCCTTCAACATGTGTTTCTTGATATGGCCCAGTGTGCCTTCCTTGAGAACCTTCTTAGAAACTAAAAAGAAAACGAAATATTTTTGTGTTTTTAAGACATGAGTTTAGCTCAAAAGTGATAAAAATACAAGTCCCACTGATTCGGTTCATCAACCTAAGCACCACGCTTAAGTCAACAAACTAGTTCTAGAAGATGCCTCTCCTAAATTGTGATGAGGTGCAAGTGAAACAGGATATGAGACACGAGTGTACAACCCCTATGTGCTTATTAAAAGAGGTTCGAGTTGGAAAGTTTTACCAGACATTAATAGGTAGGTATATTGAACTGAAGCAACCAAGTGGCTCATGCGAGTGTTTGTACGGTTGGCAGTACCGTACACATCATCACACAAGGTTCAAGTCCCTACGAAAATAACACACAAAATAAAATGCATCGGTTTAGTATACGAACATAGTTTGTTTACCCCATCGATAAAAGGAGAGTAAAAAAGGAAACATGAACTTCTATAGAGAATTACAGTATAGGAAGTTTCTGAGGTAGAAATTTTATTGCTTACAGATATTCAGCTTCCCCTCGATCAAGGGAGAAGATCCCATGTGGAGTTTCAAGGTTTTTAGAAGAATAAGGAAGAAGAAAGAATAAAATTTTAAGTTGTAAGATCCCTCCTTTGTAAAGGAAAGGATCCCTGTGATTGCAATGCTAGTCCCTGGATCAATGCTAGCATCCACAGTTTAAGATGAAGTACACAGAAACAAAGGTCATTATTACGTATCATTCCAGAGACAAACATAGTCTTTTACAACTCCATGGCCACAGGCCTAATACAAGAGTTCCATTATATAATAAGATAAATAAGTCTTCATCTTCATGTGCCACAGGAAAGCATGTTGAGTGTAGACTCATGACTCCTAATACTCATCTGAATAACCTGCAACATCACAAGTTACAGCCACAGTGGGTCAATACATTGGAAAAGTATTGGCAAGTGATACCTTAGAATAATATTGGTGGACTATATACTATATGCATTTTGGCTAACTGTAGCTTAGGCTTGCTTTGCTCAAAATAGGTTTTGCCTATTAGTTGAAAATACTAAGTTTTTCTTTGACAGAAACTTTCCCAAGGAACCACCAATAGACATTGGGGTCCTTCACCCTTGTTCAACCACAAGTTTTTACTTGGAAATTGGGATGAGGAGATTCTTGATAGCTTCCATGTCTTGATGCTCAAGTTGTCCTTTTCCAGGGACATGGATAAGTACTTAGATTCTTCCATCTGCAGAGGTTGTGCACTTTCCCCACAAGAATTGATTTTCACCAAGACAGGACCTTTCAGAAGCCTTCCCTTAGACCAAATGGACGCGTTCCAACCTATCATCCCACTACCACCAACTGTCCAAATGGCTAAGTTATTGCAACCTATGTGATCCAGGCAGAGCCCATATTGCCAAGTGGCTGCACTAGAAGCTTCTTAACATTTGGCCTCTCAAATCCCTTTGTTCCTGGGTGGCTTTACACAAGTGAGATACACAAGGTAAACCATATAAATGGGCCTCAACATAAACCGTTCCTTCCATTCCACCCAGGTGTTTCATTCACTTAGTTGTTTTATTAAGCAAAAACATAGTCCAAAGACTTAGAAATATTTATTCATAGCATGAACATATAGCCACCCTTGGTTGCTACTAGCTAGGCTAAGCATGGCATAGATAAGAATCTTAACTTAGAAATTTCTAGCAATTCTACAACTACTAGGATTTCCCAAGTATAGCATATGAGCAAAATATAACCATGCAAGACTAGCAAAATATTTCTAATGCATAGTTCAAAAACATAGGGATAAAATCATGAAGCACCACTTGCCTTGGTAGTTTGGAGAGTAGCTACAATCCTCACAATCACAATCACTATTTGCACCAAAGTCTACACATAAAATGATAACACCAAATCACAACCAAAATATATACAAGCAAAAATATATGGATGCATGCAATATGATATGTGATGATTTTCTATACTCAACAAGACAAGTGCACAGTACTGAATCATAAACAAGTTCAAAACTTGCCAAACAATCTTTATTTGAACACTAAATCATTTTCCAAATAATTAATATACACAAAATAGGCCTACACATGTTTCTGTAAAAATAACCATTATAACAGAAACAAAACTTTAAACACATTGCATATATGGAAAGGGCTTTCTCCCCTGATTCCATTGATATAAAATTTGTCAAATTTGGATGTGGCATTCAAAAGTTATGATTAAAACAAAATCAAATAACTAATAGATCTAATTCAAAATTTTAAAACGAAACCTGTGCCACGCGGCGGCTTCTAACTGGCTGGTACCATTTCGCGCTGGATCGCGTCTGCGAGCCGTTGGATATAACTAAAACGCGCGTCTCTGATTAAAACATATCGTTTCGCTTATGATCTATCGTATCCACTGGATCTAAATCTAACGGCCCTAAGCATCTGACCATCAAGTGGCGGTGCTAGCGGCGGCGACAGGCGACGGCGCGCTCTTTCAGTGGCCGAGCCGGCGAACTAGGTCGCGCGGGGTGGTGGGAGGATGCTCACCAGAACCGCAGTGACGAGGAGAAGCTCGATGGGTCGTTGGTTGGCGAAGGGGCGCTCGGAGTCGTCGTGGATTGCTCGTCGGAGTAGTCCCTGGCGGCTGTGGCTTCTGTTCGTCGACGTTGGCGACGCTCTGGGCCACGCTAGGACAACAGGAGGGTACCGTTAGATGCGTAGGACACTGGGGATCTTACGCGTATCAAACAGAGGGAGAGGGGAGGCTGGGACTTATGGGAAAAAGGTCACCGGAGTTCGAGCAGAAGCGGCGGAGCTCAGTCATTGACTTGCCTAGGCTACAGACCACGCGCGAGCAAACGGAAAACGTCAATAGGTGCGCACGGAGATGTAGAGCAAGCTAGTATGAACCATAGACAGAGGGGCGTGCAGTGCTCACCGGAATTCGACGACGAACTCGTCGGAGCAGCGAGGTTGCGGCGAGGAATTCTCGCAGCCTGGGGGCGCTCTATGCTTGGGGTTTGGGGGGAAATGGAGAGGGGCAGAGGGGGTTTAAGTAGCAAGGGCGCGGCACGATTAACTCCGGCATTGAACGGGAATTGAAGCCGCAATCAAATAGGAAACGCCCGACGAGATTTTGGGGATGAACTGGTAGCCAGGGTGGAGACGACGACTGCCATGTGGGCCGCGGCTGTCAGCGAGAGAAAGAAAGAGGGAATGGGCCCAAGCGGTCAGTGACTCAGTGGGTATGGCTGTGAGTGAGAGAGAGAAGGGGGAACCCGGGTGGGCTTAGTGGGCTGGTTTCACTGTTGGGCCAAATGACTGGCGCCGGCCTTTTTCCTTTTCTCTATTCACTTTCTATTTCTGTTTTGATTTTCTGAATCCATTTTCAAACAAATTCAAATTTTTTCTGGATTTCTGTAGAGTGTAGCACTCACAAATCTGGAGATAAAACCAAGTGGTCACTTTGCACTTGCCTGGTCACTTGAAAAAAAACAGTGACATAGCACTAGTTTTAAATAGGCTTTGAAAATGGTTTTCAAATCATATTTGTTTTGTAAATTTTGGTTTAAGTGTTAGCAATCAAGCAACCCAAACTGAGAGTAACAAGATTTGGTTTTGAACAAATGACTTCTCATTGGAGAGTGGTAATTGATTTATGCTTGATCACATAAAATAATAGCACTTAGTGCTTTGATTTCTTGAAATGGGTTTGATACTTGATCCCTAAATGACATGCATGCATGAATGATATGCAATCTTTGAAAACATGATTTTAGGGATGTTACATAAGCAATGGTTACCTTCTAGTTGGCATTTGAGGGGTTTCCCCAACTATACGGGCGCAACTATATGGTCGGAGTTTTTGCTCCCGCCGTATATTTAGTCGTTAAACTTACTGTACCTTGAAATAAGAATTCGAGGCAGGTGTCGATATCTATATGGCTGCAACTATACGGCCAGACCAAAAAGGTCCCGTCGTATAGTTGGTCGTTAAACCTTCTGTATCCTGGAAAAGAAATTTGACGAAGGCATCAATAACTGTACGACCGCAACTATACGGCCAGAATTTTTATTCCCGCCGTATAGTTGGTCATTAAACCTTCTGGAGTCGCCAAAATTTACCTGTTTCTTCAAAATTTATTTCTTCACCTGAAACTTAGCAAAACACAATGTTTTGATAGTAAAATAACAACTTTAATTTTCGACCAACATTAGCATGTATAAAACGGGATTTGAGTACAACCGAGTTATGCAACACATAATATAGTGACAATAAATTCTACCTTTTGAAAACTACCACAAGATTACTCTAATAGCAATATATGCAAAGAATAAAAGTGCCAATGCAACATGAATGCAACTAGAATCAAGACACAAAACTAAGAAAGACGCCTAATGACTTCCGGGCTGCCTCCTAGGAAGCGCTCTCTTTAAAGCCATAAAACCAGTCTAGGATGCTCCATACATTACCCACCTGGATCCCAAGGGATATCGACTCGAGGTGTGGTTATACATACTAGTTTGGAGCACTTGGAGTAGGGTTTGGTCGGAGTTGTAACCGCTTACGGTGCATCAGCATCATGTAGATGAACAAGTTCTCGCTTTCAAGCGAGTGTTGGTGCACCAAGCTTGGTGAACATGCCTCTGTGTATAGCTGCAATGAGAGGATTTGAGATTCATGTAATTTTTATAAATCTTTACCTTGGTTACCTATGTAGGGGAACACTTCATAGTACTCTTCCTTCATAGCAGGGAGTTCAGGACCTGCATGTTAGTATAGCAAGGTTCTATCTCTAGTTCATTATTATTAATGCTTTCCATATGAGTGTCTAGGCACAAAGCCTCCACAAAACAATTAACAACTATTTTAGCATCATAAAAATCACTACTAGAGTGAGAGGCATCACAAAAAAAAGTTGTTGTGTGACTCTCTTTGTTAACCTCACCTTTTTGTTCCTCCTTTTTATCGACTATTGTTTTAATAGTAACGATAGAATCAAAAGTAGGAGTTGAAGGTGTGAGCGGGTGATCAATCTGTTCTTCCTCCTCTTCCTTGTGCTCCTTTTCCTCTCCGCTCTTTAGTGAGTCCTGCAAAAGGTTATCTTTCTTCATGGAGGTTTTAGACTGCTTCAAATAATATAATACCAATGCATTATTAATTAAATTATTTTTGCAAAAGAGGACTTTGAGGTATACTAAATTAAAAACTCCATCAAGTGCTTCACATTCAACATCAATACTTCCGAGTCTAAATACCATTTTAGATGCACCTTTGAAAAGAATGTATTCTAGTACTTCCAAACTAGCATAGGATTTATCTCTATTATAATTTGCTAGAGTAGGATTGTTGAACACTTACATTGAAAATTAAGGTGATTATCTATTATACAAATTGTGCAATAAGATCCAACATTAGCACGCAACCATAATGAATGCCTTTCCAATTGGTTAAGCATTTTCTCTATCAGCTCATGTCTAGCAACCAGGCTTGGTAAACTTGAATCATTTATCTCCTCCAATGCTTGTATTATCTTTTGAACAAAATTTATCTTGGAAGACATGATTAGTAGCAATAGTTTTTATAAATTTTTGGTTTGTAATTTTTTTATTGTTTTCAATATAAAATAAAGCAGTAATATAATAGAAACGAACGGAAATAAACTATGTGCGAGTAGATAACCGAACGCTTTGCTCCCCGACAACGGTGCCAAGTTGATGACTGGGAGCTGTAACATCCCAAAAATATAAAACAAGTATCATCAAACTCTAATCACTAAAATTAGGGTTAACAAAAACTTTGATTAATTAAAATCATATGAATGCATGTGTGAATGAAATGATTTGACAAATGCATTGTCAACACCCGGATTTTTAATCCCATATGCCATACATCGTGTAACACCCTCAGAATCGGACCTATGCAAGTTTCAGCGCTTCCCGCCAAACCCGCATAGAAACGATTCAAAGGTGCCCACCAGGCACTTGCGTGCGGGTGGAAAACGAAGTAATAACATTACACAACAGTCCTCGATGGGACCCACAGAACAGATATATATACAACACGACTCCATGAGTCAAGAGTACAGATATACAGTACAAAGATCCAAATCACCTTGAAACGATAGAGCGTCCGACTACAGACAAGATGCAAATGGGGCTAAGAGCCCTGAAGAATAACCAATGGCGTCCATAACCCTGCCCAGGCCAAGCCGGAAGGGTAACCCTGCTAACGACTTCGATCTTAAAACCTGCTTAAACAAAGGGGTGCCGACAAAGGGCAAAGGAAAAAGAGGAGCGTCAGTACTGAGGCCAGTACACGGCGAGGCTAGAATTCGGCGGTCCTCGCCTACATAGGTATGGTGGACTGAAGCGGCAGCGACAGCATGCACTGAACACCCTATAGAGACTCGATACAACTGGCGGCAATCAGAGAGGGGTAAGAATGACCTATTCGGAACCAACCTGATGCTACCATCAAACAAACCCATCCTGGTGTTTCCCCCTCGAGACCAAACGAGGAAGTCAACCGAGGAACTCACGCAGTTGGCAGTTTTATTTGTTCAGTTATAGTTGCAGCACTTACTAGTCAAATATAGATATTCATCCTGATAAAATAAACAGTGGGCCGTTTTAGTTAACCATTCCGTTGTAGTTGTGGCACTTACTAGTCAAATATAATTAGCATGAGATAACCCAAAAACCCAGCAGTTGTTGGTACTTTTATTTAGCCATTCCGTTGTAGTTGCATTATTTACTAGTCAAGTACAATGGTCGCAAGCGACAAAACAAACAAGCAATTGTGGGCAGTATTATTTAGCCATTCCATTATAGTGAAGCTGATTACTAGTCATTATAAAGTCAAATTTATAGCGCTACTTTAGTTATAGTTGTCTATGATCGAGATACTGTGCTCCAAGTCGTCCATAACCGCGGACACGGCTTTCAGAAAGTTTTAACCTGGCCGGGGTGCACAAATAGCAACACACACACGATCGACCTCGGAAAAACCAAATCAAAACCCAACGAGGCTTTCACGACAGAGCAATCACAAGATTCAGAAATATTTCAGGGGGGCACCCCATTGAGTAGACCCGCAACGGAGCTAGCTGACTCCGAGACGGACTCAAGGTTTGCGTCAATGGCTGTAAACGACTGGGAACCCGAAAGTGTGACTGGGCTTGTCGATACCGCGAAAACATTCCGCTTACCTAAACAGTACAGTGTGCTCCTCGCACAATCGTAAATAAAGCAGTAGCATGGCATAAGTACAGGATCGTAAATAAAACCTCAAACTAGTTTGTGGACCCAAGAAATAAGACGGAATCAAGCTCTGGCTAAGGGGGGTCCCATAATTCCCCGTATGTGGATAGCGCGATAAAACAAGGAACAGGTATCAAGTACTCGGGGTCCTACGGGACACAAGTGGGCGGTCGGAAACCAGATATTATCTATCACCCACCGATGCCTCTGCTTACTTACTTCAATTTTAGTTGTTAAACAGGAATTAAAGTGAACGATAAATAAAGTCGAGATCATCTCCAACATCAAACATGTGGCAATACTCCAACAACTGTGGTACATGGCGACACGCAACAGCGCTTGAGCAAGCGACTACGACGCGCAAGTCCAACTATCTACCAAACAACAGGTAATAGGAGGTGGCCATGGCAATATAGGGTTGCAAGGGATATCACGGGTACGAAAACTAGAGCAACGCAACACAGATAGCAATAGATCAACAGGAGGGAATAAATACTATAAAAGTAAGATAGGTAGAAAGGGGGAGATGCTCGCCTGAAAACATTGTCGAAGGTTTATCCGAAGATCGGGGCGAAGCTCACATCAACTCAACGGCCTTATCCGCGAAGAAGCAAAACACTAGGATAAACACCGGATGTAATATTTAATACTACGGCAAAAGATCGGGCATGATGCATGTATGATGTATGACATGGCAAAGATGTGATGCGATTAGGCAATATTAAGCGGAACCGGGGTCCCGACAATTAATTAGATGGTTAATGTTGTTTAGATTCCCCGCAAATTAAATGTTTTTTAGCATGGCAAAAGATAGCATCGGTTCGCTACACATATTTAAATGAGGCCAATATGAGACTAGATTTGCCCGCATATGGGCCCCATATTTAATTAGAGCTGAATCGACATAAGGCCCCCAAACCACATGACAATATGCATGCGAAATAACAATTAAATATGCAACAGGTTTTATGTTTAGCATTTATAAAATAGGGGTCGGGAAAAGGGTTCACACATTAGGGGGTCTCGACGAACTTGGGGTTCCGGGGTTCGGGGTTCGGTCTCAGGGTTCAGGGTTCGACGGGGCGAGGTTCGATGGGAGCGTCCTCCGATAACGGGGTAGATCTTGGCGTTCCGTGGTCTTCGGGTCATGTCGACGGTCATGGCGTTCGGGACGAAGTACTTGACGCACCGGGGTCTCGGACAACGGCCTTCGGCCTCCGTGAAGAAGAGCTTGGCGTGTCAGGGTTCGGACTTCGCCTCCGGGAACGGGGTCTTCAACGTCTCGGCCATCGGGTACGGTACGGTCTACGGAGCACGCGGATGCTTGACGTGGTTCATCGGGCCCGGAGATCTTGTCACATCCTCGGGTTCAATTCTTGCGAGTTCCATCTTGTAGCCTGAGGCTCGGGGCGGCAGGGGCGACGCAGACCCGGCGACGGTGTCGAGCTTGGGAGCGGGGCCTTGCAGAGGAGTGGACGACCCGTGGAGGCGACGTCCTGGAGGCGTGCGGGACCGGGCTTGCAGAGGCGGCGGCGCGGGCTGGCAGCGAGGAGGACGCAGCGCTGGATCGGGCCCGGGCGGTCGCGGCTGGAGGCGGGCCCGGCGACGGCGGTGCGGCGGTCAGGCGGGGCTGCAGGCGGACGCGGACGGCAGGAGATGCAGCGGCGAGGGCGAGCTCGGGGAGGCAGGCGGCGCCGGCGGCGAGGGGGCCGCAGGGCGAGCGGCGGCGCGGAGGCGGACGCCGGCGAGCGCGGAGGTGGGGGCGCGGTCGACGGAGCGAGGTGGAGGAGCAGAGAGGGCGGCGAGGCGGGAGGAGTGCCGGGGAGAGAAGGGTTCACCGGCGCGGTGGCGGGGCTAGAGGAGGGCGGCGCCCGGCGGCCGTCGACGACGAACTGGCGAGGCCGGGGAGGACGGTCGACGCGGTGAGGCAGAGGATGGCTCGGCCGGCGAGGGGGTGGGCGCACGCGGAGGAGGTTGGAGGGGGGTGCGGGGCTCGCGGTGGGGCCGGAGGGAGGAGGGCGCTGGGCGGCGGCCGGGGGCGAGGGCGCGCGTCAGAGAGGAGAACGGGCGGGAGCGGCGAGCGGAGGGAGCGGTGGAGGAAGGAGGCGAGGTCGGCCGGCGCCGGAGGAGAGAGGAGGGAGGAGCGGCGCCCGCCGGAGCAGCCGTGGCAGAAGGTGGCGGGGAGACGCGATGGGGAAGAGGGCGCGAGCCGGGGGCTGCGGGGGGGAGGAGAGGGAGAGAGAGAAAACGGGAGGTGGGGGACGGGGTGGGCCAGGCTGGACAGGGTGGGACCAGGCGGGGCCCGGGCGCTGGGGCAGAGGGGTGGGGTGGACCGGGTCCAAAGGGTTGAGTGGAGAGGGTGGGGAGGTTGTGGGCCGTGGTTTGGGGTGGGTCCCGCGGGTCAGAGAGAGAGGGGTAGGGTGGAGCTGGGTGAGAAAGAGGGAGAGGGAAAAGTGGTGGATTGATGAGGTGGCAGGGTGGGTAGGAGTTTGGGGGAGGGGTGAGGTGGCGGCCTGTGGTTGGAGGGTAGGATAGGATTTGGTGGGACTAGGATTTAGGGGGGGCTGGTTTAGAATGTTTGTTTGTTTTGGTGTTGTTTATTTTAAAACAAGGCCACTTTGCAATTTTTTTTTTAGGGAAATAAAATATCCGATACACTCGGGGTTTTGCCTTTGAAATAAAGAGGGGTATTTGTACCAAGAAAAACTAGGTTTTTCGAAATAGCTCAAACAAACAATGCAAGATGATGGTGATGCAATGCACAAAAACAACGCGATTTTCTGGTAGTGGTTTTGCGGGATGCCACACATCGCAATCCCAGGATTACCATTTTTGCGAGACATAACAGAATTGGATACCATAGTACATCATCCATTACAAACCATACATAAGTTCTTATACAAATAGGGATCTCATGATCCAGTTCTTAATACAACTTCAAGTAGCGGAATACGTAATAATAACGGTAGCGTAGGCGAAGCTCCATCTTCGGGGTCACAGGCAATGCTGACGATGGGAGATGATCCTAGTTGTCGTAACCTTCCTGGGGTCCATCCTCCAGGTACTCCTCTTCATAGTCTGGCCACGGGAATAGCCAGGGACAAAGCCATGAGTACTCTTTAAGTACTCGCAAACTAATACTAACAAGTGGAAGGGGTTTTTGATAATAGGACACTAGGCTCTAGGGTTGTTTTGCAAGAAGCCAGATTTACCTCTACTAAGTTTAGAAATAAGAGCAGCTAGTCACATTTTTATCACACCTAAATAGGATCTTGTAACTCAGGTCACAACTATGTTGTGGTCAAGTCAAAGTCTCACTTCCTTTCACAAATCATTTTGAAAAGTCTGACGGGGGAACAGTATGGCCACTCAACTGTCCATAACCGTGGACGCGGCTATTCAAATAGTTTGACACTCTGCAGAGATTGTACACTTTCACCACAACATTCGGTACATCCGTCAGGAGCAAATCCTGAATTCACCATACTCAGTATGCGGATAATCAATCCTAACCTTTCAATTACACGCCCCAGTATAAGCACCTCTCCTGTGAGTTTGGCCTCCCAACCATGACCAACTGTCATCTTGGGTACTACACAGGTGGGCAATCTTCACAAGGTAGCCTCAGCTCAAACCTTGGCCGTGAGGGAACTAATATTAAGGTATATAAGTTTCCAGTCAAGCCCTACCCAATCTTCGGGTATTGTGGTTGTATGATAAAATTGGAATGGTATCGCATCCAGATAACCATCAGTTTTATAAAGGGCTAAAGCTCATGCCTCAACATTTTCATCACCATAAATCATCTGGTGTTCGGAAACACGTGTCCAAAACATTTCAATAGAATGATCCATCATTCCAAGGTTTTCATAACCATTTTTCCACCAAGTATTCCCATCTAAAGTTGATCAAGTTTTATGCTTAGCACTAGCATCTACAAGTGGGGATAAGTACTAATGAGGGGTGGTAAACAAGTGGAGTTTCAACTAAGTTCAATCTCATGCCTTAGGATGACATCAAGATTTTCTAGCTTAGGCCAAATTTTATGCTCTTTATGCAACTTTCAATATATCTTTATAAAATCTACAAGTCACTTAAGTCAACTCTAAGTTATAGCTTTGATAAAGAAATAAAGTAGAAAGCTTGCAAGTAAAACTAGGATTGGGTATCATCAAATATGTCTAACCAAGCATGCTTAGTGCATTGCATAGGTTATCTAACTTTCATAATTGCAAGTGTTAGCTTGCCTTGTGCGAGCAGTGGTTGAAGTTCTCCTCGGCTTCTTTTTCGTAGAATCCTCCTTCCTCCTCGTATCCTTGGTCGGTACTAGCATCTATAAATAAATACGATGTACACAATCACCAAAAAATACTTAACTACTTGCAATCATCACAAAAAAAGGGTCCTATAGATGATCTATCATCATCACTAACATTACAAGATTAAAGCTTGGTTTAATTCCTTTTATTTTTAGAAAAGTAATTTCTACTCATTGAAAATCTACTTAAGATTTAATATTCTCCAAACCAAACATGGGATCATGTTGACACATGTCATCACCACATATTTTAGTACATGGGAATGTGATTTAAAGTGGTGTCACAATTTAATAAGGTTTAATCTTTTATTTTTAATTAAATAAAGTGACTAGAAATGCTTATGTGGCATTCTTTTATTACTTGGTCATTATTTCTGTAAGTAAACCTATATGTTTTTATATATTCTGAAAGGTATGATCAAATGTGATTCTTGAGAGGTTGAATCAACTCAAAAGCTATTATGGTTTAAATTTGAAAATGTTTGAATGCAGAAAACCTTCCGCCTTGTTATTTTTACCAAGGATGATCTACAGATCCAAATGATTTAAATCCAACGGGCTTGGATTCAGCAGTTCCAGACCTTTCTAACAAAATTGGTTTCATTCAATTTGGTTCACTGAATCGACCTGGGTTGATTTTTGAAACTAGGTACAGAAGTGTGTTTGAAATAAAATGGAAAAGGTTAAATTCAAATAACTAGGCTACGCGGGAAGTGATATTGGGCCGGCCTACTAAGCACAGCGCTTACGCGGGCTGGTTAAGTGCCTGTTCCCACACATCAGTGAGACGAGGGGGTGCGAAGCGGTATGGGGCGATGTGGTGCGTTCGATTTGGTTCTAATCCAACGGCTGAGGGTCATCGTCGACGTTGGGCAACGCTGGTGAGACAGAAACCTAGCGCGACCAGTGGGGGTCATTGGGGGCTCACCGGGGTTCAGGCGAGGGTCGGCAAGCCGGGCGAATGACGAAGTCGACAACGGCGAACCTCCTGGTACTGACAGCTTCTCCTGGGACGGCTCCAATCGCTGGCCCCCTTCTTCTCCAGCAGCGGCAGACTCCGGTGAAATTCCGGCGAAGTGCTACTCGCCTTGCTCCGGGAACGAGTTGGCACGATCAGTGAGGAGAGGGGAGTGAGATGGTGTGCTCAAGTCGGCTAGGGGTGGCCTCTATTTATAGTCGCGATGATGAGACCGAACGGGATGGGAAGGCGACGGTGGCGACATGGCTACGGGCGGCTAGAGGCATGGCCGGCGGTGGCGATCACTTGGCGGTCTCCTGGCGATGCTCTACGACTTTAATGCGCGCGTAGGGGCGGTGCAGTTTGGTCTGGAACGCGCGATGCTCTGTACGGCAGAGGCGGCGTCTTCGACGGTGAGCGGTGGTTGTGCGTCATGGGGCGGCGAACGGTGATGTCTGGCGGTCTCCTGGGTCGGTAGCGATCATGTATGCACGCGGCGAGGGCGGCGCGCGGTCTATGGGCGTCGGTCGAGTGTGGCGCTCTAGCGCATGCTCGGCATGGTTGCTGGCGAGCTGGGCGCGGTTCGTGCGTGTGGTCCAAGGTTTGGCAACGCTCGCGGCTGGGACAGGGACTGGCGGTGTACGGTGGGATGCCTCCTAGATAAGGTTGGCACGGCTAAATCTCCTCCTAGCTTGCTGTCTCTACTGGGGTGGCATGGTGAGCTTCGGCTGCTCACCATTGATGTCATTGCCCAGCTTATAGTGAGTCTAGTGCTTGGTTTAACTTGCTAGATGATCTACTGGGATGGTTGTGAGCTAGAAAGGGAACAAGTTAGGCATCAATCACTGCTCACAATAGTGTTTAAGATTTTGATGATTTGTGTCTGCAATGGTTTGATGAAATGGCCGCAAGAATTCAAGTTTTGAATTTTGAAAAGATTTTTGGTGGGTGTGCTAGGTTGGTGCTGGTGAATCTGCAGATGCTTGGGTTTTGAAAGTTGAGCTTGTTTGAGTGGTTTTTGAAAAAGTGGGATCTTCTCATATGATAAAGATTCAATTTTGAACTGTCATTTAAACTATGCATTTAAAAGTTTCTGGATGATCACAAAGTGGGCCTTGATACTTTGTTATGAGTACAATCAAGGGGTACAAAGATCCAGAAAAGTTTCTGTTAAGTTCTGAAAGTTTGGGACAGCCAAAGTAGGCATGGGAGTTAAATTGGTCAAAATGACCATTCCCTTATTTTATTTGTTTTGATTTACTTGTCTTTGAGAAAAGTTTGGGAAGTGTTTAGATGATGTTTATTTCACCTAAGAATCCATCTACAAGAAAAGTAACACACAAACAAGTTGGTTCAAAAGAATTCAAAATGAAATGCATACTCACATGCATGCTTTCATATTTTTATTTAGCAAAGTTTTTGTTAACCCTAAATTTGATGATTAGAGTTTGATGATCTAAGTTTAGTATTTTTGGGATGTTACAAACCTTCCCCCCTTAAACAAAATCTCGTCACGAGATTTGAAAAAGGATGAAAAAGATTACCTAGGATTTGAAGAGATCGGGAAACTCCATCCTGATGTGATCTTCACGCTCCCATGTAGCTTCTTCTTCTGTGTGGTTGCTCCACTAAATCTTGAGAAACTTGATGCTTCAGGTTCTGGTAGTTTGGAAAGCTTCTTCCAAAATATGGATGGGTACTTCGGGATAGGTCAGGTCATCATTGATCTCTGTGGTCCGGTGATCAATATTCTTGAACACTTCGGTCTTCTCGGGGACTTCGAGACACTTGCGAAGTAATGAGATATGGAACACATTGTGCACGACTGACATCTCTTCGGGTAGTTCCAATTGATACGACACTTCTCCTCGACGGTTCAGAATCTTGAAAGGTCCGATATATATGGGGGCTAACTTTCCTTTGAGTTGGAAACGCTGCATTCCCTTCAATGGCGACACTTTTAGATAAACAAAATCTCCTATGTTGAAGGCGAGGTCTCTACGTCTCTTGTCGGCGTAACTCTTCTGTCTGGACTGGGCAGTCTTGAGGTGCTCACGAATCTTGTGAACCTTCTCTTCTGCTTCTCGTAGGATGTCGGGTCCGAAGATCTGACTCTCTCCTACTTCCGACCAGTTCAAAGGGGTGCGGCACTTCCTTCCGTACATGAATTCAAATGGGGCCATTTGCAAACTAGCCTGATAGTTGTTATTGTATGAAAATTCTGCAAATGGCAGACAGTCTTCCCACTTAGATCCATATTCTAACACGCATGCTCTCAGCATATCTTCGAGTATTTGATTTACTCGCTCCGTTTGTCCATCGGTCTGAGGGTGATACGCGGTGCTGAAATCTATGCGGGTTATGCATGAATGGACTTGTGTGATTAATCTAAATAGAGAGAAATGGTTTAAATATGAAAATAACATCATATAAAACATTTCCATGTAGAAACAAATCAAAAGAAAATAAAAAACAAAGCAAATAAATCAAATGGTCATTTTTGCTAATCTTGGTCACTAGGTCACTTTGAGTGTTTCTAGTCTAAGATTTCAAACAGAAACTTTCACAATTCTTTTCACTCCTTGATAGAACTAGTAAAAGTGAATAAAGGTCCACCTTTCAAACATGCAGAAACATTTGAATCACAATTCAAAATTGAATGTTATTCATATGTGAAGATCATCCATTTTCAAAACCCAACCAAACCAATGCCCCTTGACTAATCCAACTAACCAGACACTCCCTAGTATGTGCCTAGCAAACCCACAAAGTTTGAATCCAAAATTCAAATTTAAAGTTCTTGCGGCCATTTCATCAAACACCTTGCAGATTCAAATCAAACAAACATCAAACGCTATAGTGTGCAGTAAAATTGGCCTAACTTGTTCCCTCTATATCTCACTCTACACTCCCAGTAGATGATCAAAGTAATCTAACTAGATTTAGCACCACTGTGAGCAAGTCTAGCCATTAATGTCAAGCATGCCGAGAGCACCATTGCCACCCCATTGTCGCCAGCGAGCTACAGGCCGCACTAGCCTCGCTAACCTTGTTTGGGACATGCAGCACCGTCCACCGCCACCCACTGTCCCAGCCCCGAGCAATGCCAGCCCCAGGACCAAACGACACACCCATGCCAAACCTCTCTGCGACCATGATTAGAGCGCGCCCGTGCGCCACGCTTGACCAGCACCCACAGACTGCACGCTGCCCTCGCCGCTTGCAGGGATGATCACCAGCACCCCAGCACCCCGCCAGACATGCATGTTCGCCGCCTCAGGGACCACGCACGATGTGTGACATTAAAACCACCGTCGGACCCGCTTAGAGCACCGCGACGTTCCGACCAATCAGCACCGCCCCACGCCGCAAGACCATGCCGTTGAGCTTCGCCAGGGAGCACAGCACCGCCCCCTACCGTCTCCCATGCCAGTAGCTGCCTGTGCCGTCGACCATGATGAGCTCAGCCCGTGCCCGTCGGTCCCCTTCCGCCACTATAAATAGAGGCCTCCACCGCTCCTTTTCACCACACCAGTTCACTCCCCTCTCGCCCAGAACCACCCACCTCACTCCCGGAGCAAGGCGAGCAGCGCATCGCTGGAATCTGGCCGAAGCCCGTCGCTGCTGGAGAAGAAGGGAGCCGTCAATTGGAGCCGCCCCAGGAGGAGCTGCCGGTACCAGGAGAACCTCCGTCGTCGACTTCGTCATTCGCCCCTGTCGCTGACCCTCTTCTGAGCCCCGGTAAGCCTCCCACGACCCCCACCTGCCGCGTTAGGGTTCTGTCTCGCCGGCGCTGCCCGACGTGGACGATGAACCATAGCCATTCGATTAGAGTTAGATCGTTCGGTTCTCACTGCCCCGTACCGCTTCGCCCCTCCCCGTCTCACTAACGCGTGGGGACAGCCACTTAATCAGCCCGCGTACACGCTGTGCGTAGTGGGACGGCCCAGTTAAACATCCCACGCGACCCAACAATTCAAATTAAGCTTTATTCATTTAATTTCAAACACAGTTCTGTACCCAGATTCAAAAATCAACCCAGCTCGATTCACTAAACCAAAATGCATGAAACCAATTTTTCTAGAAAGGTACTGAAATGCTTAATTCAAGCCCGTTGGATTCAAACCATTTAGATTTGTAGATCACCCATGGTGAAAATAACAAGGCAGAAGCTTTTCTGCATTCAAACATTTTTCAAAATTCAACCACAAAAGCTTTTGAGTTGATTCCAACTCTCATAAATCACATTTGAGCATACCTTTCAGAATGTGTAAAAACATATGGGTTTACTTACATAGATAATGTTCAATTAATAAAAGTATTCTACATAGGCATTTCTAGGTACTTTATTTAATTAAAATAAAAAGGTTAAACCTTATTAAATTGTGACACCACTTTAAATCACATTCCCATGTACTGAAATATGTGGTGATGACATGTGTCAACATGATCCCATGTTTGAGTTGGAGAATATTAAATCTTAAGTAGTTTTTCAATGAGAAGAAATTACTTTTCTAAAAATAAAACAAATAAGACAAGTGCTTTGATCTTGTAATATTAGTGATGATGCTAGATCATCTAGTGTGAACCATTGTGTGATGATTGGAAATAGTTAAGTATTGTTTGGTGATTGTGTACCTCGTATTTATTTATAGACACTAGTATCGACCAAGGATACGAGGAGGAAGGAGGATACTACGAGGAAGAAGCCGAGGAGAACTTCAACCACTGCTCCGCACAAGGAAAGCCTTACTACACAAGTTGACCTACACAAGCCAATACTTGAAACCTTGCAAGCTAACCCTTGCAACTTATGCAAGCTAATATTTTCTTGTTACCATGACAACTATATGCCTTAAGCATATGTGATCATACCCACTTGACAACCCAATCCTAGTTTTACTTGCAAGCGTAATACTTTATTTTCTTTATCAAAGCTTTCTCTTAGAGTTTACATGGTGACTTGTAGATTCTAGAAAGATAACTAAAGGTAGCATAAAGAGCATAAAATTTGGCCTAAGTTAGATAATCTTGATGTCATCTTAAGGCATGAGATTGAACTTAGCAAATCTCCACTTGTTTACCACCCTTCATTAGTATTCACCACCACTCGTAGATTCCAGTGCTAAGTATAAAACTTGATCAACCTTAGATGGGAATACTTGGTGAAAATCTTTATGAAAACCTTAGAATGATGAGTCATTCTATTGAAATGTTTTGGACAGGTGTTTCCAAACACTTGAGAAATTTTGGTGATAAAAATGTTGAGGCATGAGCCTTAGCCCTTTATAAAACTGTTGGTTGTCTGGATGCGATAACATTCCAATTTTATCGTACAACCACAATACCCGAATATTGGGTAGGGCTTGACTGGAAACTTATATTCCTTAGTATTAGTTCCCTCATGGACAAGGTCTGAGCTGAGGCTACCTTGTGAAGATTGTCCACCTGTGCAGTACCCAAAATGACAGTTGGTCATGGTTAAGAGGCCAAACTCACAGGAGAGGTGCCTATACTAGGGCGTGTAACTGAAAGGTTAGGATTGATTATCCGCATACTGAGTATGGTGAATTCATGATTTGTTCCTGATGGATGTATCGAATGTTGTGATGAAAGTGTACAATCTCTATAGAGTGTCAAACTATTCGAATATCCGCGTCCGTGGTTATGGACAGTTGGAGTGGCCATACTGGTCCCCCGTCAGATGTTTTCAAAATGAATTTTGACTTTGACTTGACCACAGCAGAGTTGTGATATGAAATTCAAATTCTCACTTAGGTGTTATAAAACTTTCAACTAGTTTTCTTGCTTCTGAACTTAGTAGAGGTAAATCTGTCTTTTTGCAAAACAACCTTAGAGCTTAGTATCCTACTACAAAAACCCCCTTAACTTGTTAGTATTAGTTTGCGAGTACTTAAAGAGTACTCATGGCTTTGTCCCTGTCTATTCCCGTGGCCAGACATGAACAGGAGTACCAGGATGATGGACCGCAGGAAGTTTACGGCAAGTAGGATCATCTCCCATCGTCAGCATTGCATGTGACCCTGAAGATGGAGTTTCTCCTACGCTATCGTTACTATTACGTTATTCCGCTGCATGTATTGGATTAAGAACTGGATCATGAGATCCTTATTTGTGTAAGACCTTATGTATGGTTTGTAATGGATGATGTACTGTGATATCCAAATCTGTTATGTCTCGCAAAAATGGTAATCCTGGGATTGCGATGTATGGCATAACAGGCATATATGATTAAAAATTTGGGTGTTGACAAGTTGGTATCAAAGCCATCCTGACCATAGGAGACCCTAGTTATAATGGACGTTTGAATCAAAAACTTAGTTTCAAAACCAAAGGAAGTGAGTATTTACAAAAACTTATTCCCATTCTTATCACTTGGATTCTTTCATAAAAATTTCATGTTCCTCAAAAATTCTTGCAAACTTACATAAAATTTGACACACTTGATCACTCTACTAACTTACTCACCCTATATTCTTATAGATGGACGTGAAGTACAAAAAGTTTTATTAGTTGGGGAATGGAGGAGACCTCATCTTTGAGCGTGACTTGGACCAACTTTCAGAACTTCTGGAGCGTCCGCACCGCGAGTTGTTCGGAGCTCAGCTCAATGATCAGGAAGGAGAAGATCTGCAGTGGCTAGTTGTTGCAAGTCTCCGAGGAAAGATTGAACCTCCCACTACCGAGGGAATTCAGTTCACCTTAAGAGAAAACAACTGGCTCGATGGAGTGGCCAGGGCAATGCAGGAAGCTCTTGCCCATCTGTGTGGAAAGAGTATCAATCAGATCAAGGATCAGATCAAGGGTACCCGTTTTGTGTTCTACCCAAGGCGTGATGTTATGGGACAGCCACTGGAGGCCCCATATCATGCTGAGCTGAAGACTCAGTTGGACCACCTCAGCTTCATGATGTACGACCATCAGAAGGAGTTGGACGATGCCCGTGCCTACGCCAACCACAAGTACGCCATCGCCAAGAAGAAGGATCAGACCCTCACCATGCTAGTGAAGGATTGCAAGTCTCGTCGCCGTCAGCTCGACAAGAAAGAGCGCATCATTGCCCGTCTTCGCCACTGGATCAGGGATATGGAGGAGACCATCCACGAGAGAGACATGCAGTTGGAGGAAAGGGAGAATGCCGGAGAAGACCTTCGTGGAGAACTCTACTCATATCTGTAGCACCCCGGGTAAAACCACTACAAAAAAAATCGCTGTTGTTATATGTTGTGCATCATTATGACATCATTATTGCATACTTGGCCTCAAAACTATTTTTAATAAAACCCTATATTGTTTTCTGAAATTATATTTTTGCTCTTTTAAAACGTGTAAAGTTATTTACCAAAATTTTATTGTATAAAAGAAAAGAAATAGAAAATATTTTAAATAAAAATAAAAATAAAACCTAGACCCTACCGGCCAGGCCCAAAAGGCCCAGCCGGTGAAACCCTAATCTACCAAACCAACCTAGCCAAACCCTAGAATCCCACCTACCTATTTCCCACCCTAGCCGCCGCAGCTAGGCAGCACACACACATACACGACACAACAACACACTCCACCACGCCTGGTCAACCACCCACCCCGTCACGTCTCCCTGGTCGCTCCCTGCCAGGCCGACCCCACCTCTTGACCCCTGCTCCTCACCAACCGTGACCCACTCCTCTGCCTGGTCCTACCCCGTCTCCCTCGCGAGGCCGCTACCCGCACCCCCTCTTTCCCCGCGCACCTCTCCCTCCTCGCTCGATGTAGCGCCGCCGTGCGTGCGCCTCACCAACTCTGGCCGTGGTGGCCTCGCCTCGATCCTCCCCTCCCTGAGCGCCGCATCCCCGCCGCCATACACCGCCTCCCCATGGCGCATCGGCCTCCCTCAGCATCCGACGCTACTGCCCGAGCTCGCCCGGGCCGTGGCGCCATCGCCTCGGCATCCCCCTCTCGCCCTCGTCCCCAACACGTCCCCGCCCTCTCCCCTTTGTCCCACGTGGTCCGGAGCTCCGCGTTGGCCCCTGTCGACCTTGCCGGTCCTCTGCTGCACCTCGATGCAAGCCGCCGCCATCCGCCAGGGCCCCTCCCTGCCGTCCTCTCTTGACCGCTTCCTTGCAGCTCCGTCTCGCCTGCGTGGGCGTCGTCGTCCTCTTCGAGCCGCGGACGCTCCGCCGCACGTCCCTGTGACCTCGCCACCGACGGCGCTCATGCGCCCCTCGTCGTCCTCGCTTGCAGCCGTCGTGCACCGCCTTCTGCAGGCACCGTCGGCTTCCCTCGTCGACCTCTGTGTCTTGGTCATGCACCTGGCCCAACACCTGGTGCACCTGCTACCTCGCACTGTGTCTTAGTGCCGATATCATCTGTCCCTGTAATGTGTTGATGTCGATGTTGGGTGAGATGGTGATTGAGTAATGACGTGCTCTTTGTGCTAGTGATCTAGATCCCATGCGGACAAGTATAAAATCAGGCAATGACATCGGTGATGCATGGATGACCATATCGACCGGCAATCAAAGAGGGAACCCGAACATGTACAACGCGTATGTCACGACCCCTTCACAGATTCAAGACCCCGATCTCGAGACCCCGAAGATCGTCCCTGGACCGAGTCCTCCGTCATGAAGGCCAAGATCTACTACCTGGATCCCGAAGACCAATCCCGCCAAACCCCTCGGATCGAAGACCTTTGCCTCGAATGTGTGACCCTTTTCCCAAGCCCTATTTTATAAATTGCTATACATATACTTGTTGCATCTTAATTGTTCATGTCGCATACATATATTGTGGTTTGGGGGATTTTGCCGATTTACCTAATAATAATTAATATAGAGACCATATGCGGGCTTTTCTTGTCTTATATTTGGTCTATTTAAATTTGTGTAGTGAACCGATGCCATGTATTGCCTTGTTAATACAACATTAAATTGTGGGGTATCTAAACAACATGAACTTCATAATTAATTGTTGGGACTCCGATTCCGCTTAATATGGCCTAATTGCATCTCATACTTGCCATGTCATACATCATACATGCATCATGCCCGATCTTCTGCCATTGTATTAAATAGTGCATCCGGTGATTCTTTTAGTGATTTGCTTCTTCACGGATTAGGAAGATGAGTTGATGCGACTGTCGACCTGATCCCCAATGAATCTTCGGCTATGTTTTCAGGCGAGCATTCCCCCCTTTCTACCTATTTTACTTTCATAGTCTTTATTTCCTCCTGTTGATCTATTGCTAACTGTGATGCGATGCTCTAGTTTTCGTACCCGTGATATCCCCTTGCAGCCATTAAATTGCCTTGGACACATCCTATTACTTGTTGTTTGGTAGATAGTCAGCCCTGCGAGTCGTAGTTTCTTACGCAGGTGTTGCCTCACGCCGTCGATGTTCCACAGTTGTTGGAGTAATGCCTCATGTTTAATGTTGGATATGATCATGGCTTTAATTACCGTTTAATAACTAAAATTGAAGTAGGTAAATAATGCAGAGGCACAGGTGGGCAATAGATGTTATTTGGTTTTTAACCGTCCACTTGTGTCCCGTAGGACCCCGAGTACTTGATATCTGTTCTTTGAATATTCGCACTATCCGCATGTGGGACCATGAATCCCCCTAACCCTAGCTTGAGTCATATTTAATTCCTTGGGGCCACACGTAGTTTGGGGCTTTATTACTATCCTGTACTTATGCCATTCTTTACTGCTTTATTTACGATTGTGCGTGGAGCGCCTATACTGTTTTGGAACCAACGTGGAATGTTTTCGCAGTATCGACAATCCCAGTCACACTTTCGGGTTCCCAGTCATTTACAGCCATTGTCACAAGCCTCTGGGTCCGTCTCGGAGCCGGCCAACTTCGTCGCGGGTAGCTTAGTGGGGTGCCCCCCTGAAATCAAATATGAATCTTGCGAATATTCTGTCGTGATTCCTCGTTGGGTTTTTATTTGGTTTTTACCGAGGTTGATCGTGCGTGTGTTGCTATTTGTGCCCCCTGCAGGGTAAAACTTTCTGAAAGCCGTGTCCGCGGTTATGGACGACTTGGAGCACAATATCTCGTTCATAGACAACTATAACTAAAGTAGTGCTATAAATTTGACTTTATAATGACTAGTAATCAGCTTCACTATAACAGAATGGCTAAATAAAAGTGCCAACAATTGCTGGTTTGGATTGTCACCTGTTACCATTGTATCTGACTAGTAAGTATTACAACTACAACGGAATGGCTAAATAAAAGTACCAACAACTGCTGGGTTTTGGGATGCCTCATGCTATATGTATCTGACTAGTAAGTACTACAACTACAATGGAATGGTTAACTAAAACTGCCCACTACTTATTATATCAGGATGACTCATGCTATCTATATCTGACTAGTAATTTCCGCAACTATAACGGAACGAATAAAACTGCCAACTGTGTGAGTTCCTCGGTTGACTTCCTCGTTTGGTATCGAGGGGGAAATACTAGGATGGGTATGCTTGGTGATAGTTTCAGGTTGGATCCGAATAGGTATTTCTTATCCCTATCTGATATCCGCCAGTTGTAATGAGTCTCAATAGGTTGTTTAGTGCATGCTGCGCTGCCGCTTCAGTCCACCATACCTATGTAGGCGAGGACAGCCAAATTCTAGTCTCACCGTGTACTGGCATTAGTACTGACCGCTCTGTTTTTCCTTTGCCCTTTCTCGGCACCCCTTTTGTTCAAGCAGGTTTTGAGATCGACGTCGTTAGCAGGGTTACCCTTCCGGCTGGGCCTGGGCAGGGTTATGGATGCCATTGGTTATTCTTCAGGGCTCTTAGCTCAATTTGCATCTTGTCCGTACTTGGACGCTGTAACGTTTTCAAGGTGATTTGGATCTTTGGACTGTATATTTGTATTCTTGACTCGATGAGTCGTTGTTGTATATATCTGTTCTGTGGGTTCCATCATGGACTATTGTGCAATGGTATTACTTCGTTTTCCACCCGCACGAAAGTGCCTGGTGGGCACCTTTGAATCGTTTCTATGCGGGTTTGGCGGGAATCGCTGAAACTTGCATAGGGTCGATTCTGAGGGTGTTACACTATCTCAGCGAGGATGAGGAATTTCTGGAGGATCAGTGTCAACACCCGGATTTTTCAATCCTAGATGCCTGTTATGCCATACATCGCAATCCCAGGATTACCATTTTTGCGAGACATAACAGAATTGGATACCATAGTACATCATCCATTACAACCGATACAGAAGTTCTTACACAAATAGGGATCTCATGATCCAGTTCTTAATACAACATCAAGCATCGGAATACGTAATAATAACGGTAGCATAGGCGGAGCTCCATCTTCGGGGTCACGGGCAATGCTGACGATGGGAGATGATCCTAGTTGTCGTAACCTTCCTGGGGTCCATCTTCCAGGTACTCCTCTTCATAGTCTGGCCATGGGAATAGCCAGGGACAAAGCCATGAGTACTATTTAAGTACTCGCAAACTAATACTAATAGGTAAAGAGGGTTTTTGGATAATAGGACACTAGGCTCTAGGGTTGTTTTGCAAAAGCCAGATTTATCTCTACTAAGTTCTAAAGCTAGTCACAATTTTATAACTCCTAAGAGGGAACTTGTATTTCATATCACAACTCTGTTGTGGTCAAGTCAAAGTCTCAATTCATCTCACATGTCATTTTGAAAAGTCTGACGGGGGAACAGTATGGCCACTCCAACTGTCCATAACCGCGAACGCGTCTATTCTAATAGTTTGACACTCTGTAGAGATTGTACACTTTCACCACAACATTCGATACATCCGTCAGGAACAAATCCTGAATTCACCATACTCAGTATGCGGATAATCAATCCTAACCTTTCGATTACACGCCCTAGTATAAGCACCTCTCCTGTGAGTTTGGCCTCCCAACCATGACCAACTGTCATCTTGGGTACTCCACAGGTGGACAATCTTCACAAGGTAGCCTCAGCTCAGACCTTGGCCGTGAGGGAACTAATACTAAGGAATATAAGTTTCCAGTCAAGCCCTACCCAATATTCGGGTATTGTGGTTGTACGATAAAATTGGAATGGTATCGCATCCAGACAACCAACATTTTTATAAAGGGCTAAGGCTCATGCCTCAACATTTTTATCACCAAAATTCTCAAGTGTTTGGAAATACCTTTCCAAAACATTTCAATAGAATGATCCATCATTCCAAGGTTTTCATAACCATTTTTCCACCAAGTATTCCCATCTAAAGTTTACCAATTTTTATGTTAAGCACTAGCATCTACAGGTGGGGGTAGTAATGATGAGGGGTGGTAACTAGTGGAGTTTCAACTAAGTACAACCTTATGTCTCAGGCTGATGTCAAGGTTTCTAACTTAGGCCAAATTTTATGATCTTTATGCAACCTTCAACATTTTTCCAATATCTACCAGTCACTTAAGTAAACTCTACGTAAGCTTTGGTAAAGAAATAAAGTAAGAAGCTTGCACATAAAACTAGGATAGGTTTATCAAATGGGTATGATCACATATGCTTAAGGCATATAGTAGTCATAGAACAAGTATGGGTTTGTTGCATCAGTAGGGTATCTTGCAAGGGTTAGCTTGCATCAATGTCAATATAAGCTTGCTAAATTTCAAGTGTTAGCTTGCAAGGTTACTAGCTTGCACAATCACTAGTAGTATTAGGCTTGCCTTGTGCAGAGTAGTGGTTGAAGTTCTCCTCGGCTTCTTCTTCGTAGTATCCTCCTTCCTCCTCATATCCTTGGTCGGTACTAGCGTCTATGAATAAATACGAGGTACACAATCACCAAACAATACTTAACTACTTGCAATCATCACACACAAGGGTCCTATGGATGATCTAGCATCATCCCTAACATTACAAGGTTAAGGCTTGGTTTAAATCTTTTTATTTTTAGAAAAGTAATTTCTACTCATTGAAAAACTACTTAAGATTTATTTTCTCCAAACCCAACATGGGATCATGTTGACACATGTCATCACCACATATTGTAGCCCATGGGAATGTGATTTAAAGTGGTGTCACAATTTAATAAGGTTTTACCCTTTTATTTTAATTAATTAAAGTGGCTAGAAATGCTTATGTAGCATTCTTTTATTACTTGAACATTATTTCTGCAAGTAAACCTATATATTTTTATATATTCTGAAAGGTATGGTTAAATGTGATTTTTGAGAGTTGGAATCAACTCAAAAACTATTATGGTTTAAATTTGAAAAATGTTTGAATGCAGAAAAGCTTCTGCCTTGTTATTTTTACCATGGGTGATCTATAGATCCAAATGACTTGAATCAAACGGGCTTGGATTCAGCATTCACAGACCTTTCCAAGAAAATTGGTTTCATTCAATTTGATGCAATGAATCGATCTGGGTTGATTTTTGAAGTTGGGTACAGAAGTGTGTTTGAAACAAAAAAGAAAAAGTTTAATTTGAATAACTGGGCTGCACGGGAAAAATTACTGGGCCGCCCTGCTAAGCGCAGTGCTCCCGCGGGCTGCTTAAGTGGTTGTCCCCACTCGTCAGTGACACGGGGCTGGGCGAAGTGGTATGGGGCGATGTGGGTCGTTCGATCTGATTCTAATCTAACGGCTGGGAGTCATCATCGACGCGAGACAACTCCGACGAGAACGAAACCTAGCGCGGCCAGTGAGGGTCGCTGGGGGCTCACCGGGTACTGGCGAGGGTCGGCAAGGCGGGCGAACGACGAAGTCGACGACGGCAAACTCAGGGGTGGTCGCGGCAGCTCCTGGGGCGGCTCCAATCGCTGGCTCCCTTCTTCTCCGGCAGCGGCAGGCTCCAGTGAAATTCCAGCGAGGTGGTGCTTGCCTTGCTGTGAGAACGGTGTGGCACGATCAGTGAGGAGAGGGGAGTGAGATGGCGTGAAGAAATCGTGCGGGGGTGGCCTCTATTTATAGTCGAGCAAGGGGACCGTCGGGGCGCACGGTGAGCTCGTCTGGGGCGATGTTACAGGCGGCTAATGGCATGTGCAAGGGTAGGGGACGGTGCGATGTCTCCTGGCGATGCTCAATGACATGGTCTCGAGGCATGGGGCGGTGTGGTTTGGTCTGGAACGGGCGGTGCTCAGCGCGGCAGAGGCGGCGTCTTCGACGGCGAGCGGTGGCTGTGCGGCACGGGGCGGCAAACGGGGATGTCTGGCGGTCTCCAGGGTCGGTGGGGATTGTGTATGAATGCGGCAAGGGCGGCGCGCGGTCTGTGGGTGATGGTCAAGGGTGGCGCTCTGGCGCACGTTCGGCATGGTCTGGGCAGGGCTTGTGCGCGTGGTCCAGGGCTTGGCAATGCTCGCGACTGGGACAGGGAGAGGCGGTGGACGGTGGGCTGCCTCCCAGACATGCTGGCTAGGCTTGCTGCTGCTCCTAGCTTGCTGTCGACTATGGGGTGGCAAGAGGGTGCTCGGCTATTCACCATTGATGACAATGGCAAGCTCACAGTGGTGCTAGTGCCTGGCTAATCTTCCTAGATGATCTACTGAGTTGTGTGTGAGCTAAATGGGGAACCAGTTAGGCAAGAATCACTGCTCACAATAGTGTTTGATGTTTGTTTGATTTGTGTCTGCAACCTGCTTGTTGAAATGGCCGCATGAAATCAAGTTTTGAATTTTGAAATGATACTTGGTGGGTTTGCTAGATTGGTGTTGGTGAGTCTGCAGATGCTTGGGTTTTGAAATCAAGCTTGTTTGAGTAGTTTTTGAAAAATTGGGATCTTCCCATATGATAAAGATTCAATTTTGAATTGTCATTTAAACTATGCATTTGAAAGTTTCTGGATGATCATAAAGTGGGCCTTGATACCTTGTTATGAGTACATTCAAGGGGTGCAAAGATCCAGAAAAGTTTCTATTAGGTTCTGAAAGTTTGAGACAGCCAAAGTAGGCATGTGAGTTAAATTGGCCAAAATGACCATTCATTTCATATATGTGTTTTGATTTACTTGTCTTTAGGAAAAGTGTGGGAAATGTTTTAGATGATGTTTATTTCACCTAAGAAACATTTTACAAGCAATGGAACAAACAAACAAGGTGGTTTTAAAGGAATTCCAAATCCATGCATACACATATGCATGCATTCATGATTTCATTTAGAAAAGTTTTTGTTAACCCTAATTTTGATGATTAGAATTTGATGATCCAAGCTTAGTATTTTTGGGATGTTACAAACCTTCCCCCCTTAAACAAAATCTCGTCCCGAGATTTGAAAAAGGACGAAAAGATTACCTAGGATTTGAAGAGATCGGGAAACTCCATCCTGATGTGATCTTCGCGCTCCCAGGTAGCTTCCTCTTCTGTGTGGTTGCTCCACTGAATCTTGAGAAACTTGATGCTTCGGGTTCGGGTAGTTCGAAAAGCTTCTTCCAAAATGCGGATGGGTACTTCAGGATAGGTCAGGTCATCGTTTATCTCTATGGTGCGGTGGTCGATATTCTTGAACACTTCGGTCTTCTCGGGGACTTCGAGACATTTGCGAAGTAACGAGATATGGAACACATTGTGCACAACTGACATCTCTTCAGGTAGTTCCAATTGATACGATACTTCTCCTCGACGGTTCAGAATTTTGAAAGGTCCGATATATCTGGGGGCTAACTTTGCTTTGAGTTGGAAATGCTGCATTCCCTTCAATGGCGACACTTTCAGATAAACAAAATCTCCTATGTTGAAGGAGAGATCTCGACGTCTCTTGTCGGCGTAACTCTTCTATCGGGATTGGGCGGTCTTGAGGTGCTCACGAATCTTGTGAACCTTCTCTTCTGCTTCTCGGAGGATGTCGGGTCCGAAAATCTGACTCTCTCCTACTTCTGACCAGTTCAAAGGGGTGCGACATTTTCTTCCGTACATGAATTCAAATGGGGCCATTTGCAAACTGGCTTGGTAACTATTGTTGTAGGAAAATTCTGCAAACGGCAGACAGTCTTCCCACTTGGATCCATATTCTAGCACACATGCTCTAAGCATATCTTCGAGTATTTGATTTACTCGCTCCGTTTGTCCATCGGTCTGAAGGTGATACGCGGTAATGAAATCTAGGCGGGTTCCTAAACCTTCTTGGAATTTCTTCCAGAATCTCGAGGTAAACTAAGTTCCTCGATCCGATACTATGTTCTTGGGGACTCCGTGCAAAATGACGATTCTAGCGATGTATAACTCTGCTAGCTTCGAACTCTGATAGGTGGTTTTAACAGGCAAGAAATGGGCGACTTTGGACAATCTGTCCACTATGACCCAGATAGAGTCATTTCCCCTACTAGAAGTAGGTAGTCCAGTGATAAAGTCCATTCCTACAGAATCCCATTTCCATTCCGGAATTTGCAAAGGTTGCAACAATCCAGCAGGTCTTTGATGTCCTGCCTTGACTCGCTGACATATATCACACTTGGCGATATAGCTTCCGATTTCTCTCTTCATCTTATGCCACCAAAATTGCTCTTTCAAATCTTGATACATCTTAGTCCCTCCGGGATGGATAGAATAAAGAGTATCATGAGCCTCCTTCAAGATAACTTCTTTCAACTCCGAATCTACTGGTACACAAAGGCGTCCTTTGTACCACAGAACTCCTTCTTCGTCCTCGGTGAATCCGGGTACTTTACCCGTACCGATACGACGCTTGATTCCGTCGATACTGGCATTTCCCTTCTGCACCTCTTTAATCTGACTGATCAAAGTGGGCTGAAGTTCTATGCTAGCCAAAAATCCTTCACTTACTAATTCCATTCGAAAATCTTCCATCTCCATGTGCAAACTTGGTCGCTCCTTCAAAATCATGGAGTTCAAGCGGCACGGCAATCTTCTAAGGGCATCGGCTACCACGTGGGCTTTACCAGGGTGATAGTGAATGTCCAGGTCGTAATCTTTGATTAGCTCAATCCATCTTCTCTGCCTCATATTCAACTCCTTCTGAGTGAATATATACTTTAGGCTCTTGTGATCTGAATAAATCTCACAACGGTTTCCCATTAGGTAATGTCTCCATGTCTTCAGGGCTAGGACTACTGCTGCGAGTTCGAGGTCATGGGTTGGGTAGTTTTGCACATGTTGCTTCAGTTGTCGAGATAGATAAGATATAACTTTGCCTTCTTGCATTAGCACACATCCGAGACCAATCTTGCATGCGTCACAATACACATCGAAGGGCTTCGTGATATCATGCATGATCAAGATTGGGGCTGATATCAATCTCCTCTTGAGTTCTTGAAAACTCGCTTCACACTTGTCCGTCCATTCAAACTTCTTGTCCTTGTTCAACAATTGGGTCATGGGTCTGGCGATACTCGAGAATCCTTCTACGAATTTGCAGTAATATCCCGCCAATCCGAGAAATGCACGAACTTGGGTTTGAGTGGTTGGGGCTTGCCAATCTTCTACATCTTTCACTTTGGCAGGGTCAACGACAATTCCTCCGGCTGATACAATGTGACCGAGAATCCTACCTCCTGTAACCAGAATTCACATTTGCTAAACTTTGCATACAGCTGATGCTCTCTAAGGGTTCCAAGAATGGTCCTTAGGTGTATCTCATGTTCTTCTTCTGATTTGGAATAAATCAGAATTTCATCGATGAAAACAACGACAAACTTATCCAGGAAGTCCATAAAAATCTTATTCATGAGGTTCATGAAATAAGCGGGGGCATTGGTTAATCCAAAAGACATGACTGTATACTCATACAATCCATATCTGGTGGTAAAGGCAGTCTTTGGAATATCCTCTGCACGAATTTTGAGTTGATGATAGCCAGTTCTAAGATCACTCTTAGAAAACACCTGGGCACCGGTCAACTGATCAAACAAATCTTCTATCTTGGGCAAGGGGTACTTGTTCTTGATGGTGACATCATTCAACTTCCGATAATCCGTACACAAACGGTTACCTCCATCTTTCTTGTCCACAAATAAGATAGGTGATCTCCATGGTGACGCACTTGGTTGAATCAATACAATTTCTAGCATGGAATCCAGTTGCTTCTTCAGTTCTGCTAGTTCCGACGGGTTCATACTATAGGGTCTCTGGGCTATGGGTCCTATTCCGGGGATTAGTTCGATGATAAACTCGATATCCCGATCTGGGGGCATACCGGGCAAAACATCGGGAAATACATCGGGGTATTCACAGACTATCCAGACTTGGTCAATGGTAGGTTGGGCTAGACTCTTGTTACACTTGAATTGGCGAGGTAAGGTTTCAGATATATGCTCGACTGATATTCCGGTGGTACTGGTCATGGTGATGGCTTTCTTAGCACAGTCAATAAATCCCTTATGGTTGGACATCCAATCCATTCCTAGTACTACTTCCAAACCTTTAGTTCCGAGTACTATTAGCTTAGCATAAAAATCTATGCCATGGATTCGGATAGGGTCGGCTTTGCAAATTTGCCTAGCCTTGGTGGTTGATCCGGGAATTTGCACAATCATAACATGCTTCAGTTTGGTCGGTTGAATTTTACTAGTGCAGGAAAATTCTTCGGTGACAAATGAATGCGATGCACCAGAGTCAAACAACACTCTTGCAAGTACTGAATTAACAGAAAACATACCCAGCACGACGTCTGGCGCTTCCTGAGCTTCTTCAGCATGCATGACAAAAAGACAGCCATTGCGGTTGAGTGAATTCCCTGGGGCAAATCCTCTCCATGGCTGGACACGACGGTGCTGCTGAGCTGGGGCGTTGGCATTGGGGGTTGTAGCATTCTTCTTGTTGGGGCATTCGTTGGAATAGTGGCCTTTATTTCCACAGTCATAACAGGTCACTTGTGACTTGTCCTTGGCTGCGACAGGCACAGCATTGCTTCCAGTCCTCGGGGCGGTGTTGTTGTTGGTTGTAGCATTGTTGGTGTTGAACTTGGGTTGGGCACGGGTGAAATTGCTAGAGTTTCCGGGGTTGTTGTGATTTCCTCCGGGTCTAGGGTTTCCACGGTTGGGGTAGGTCGGACGGGTCATAGGGGGTCTGTTGGTTCTTGGGGCAAATCCTGGAGATGGTTGGGGCGATACTTTGGGGTCTGATGGGTTCCGGGTTGATGCATCATGAGACACTTGCGGTTCTCATTGGCTTGGTTGATCTTTCCTTCCATCTGGATAGCAGAGTCGACAAGGGCTTCAATATCAGCAAAGGGGATATTGACTAACACCGTCTGCATCTCGTCATGCAGACCATTCAGGAATCTTTCTTTCTTCTTGGCTTTGGTGTCTATCTCGTTCGGGGCATACCTGGTGGCACATGGGTTCTGCTAAACTTGACCTTGAATTCCTCCCAGGTCATCATCTGGCCTCCGGTCATTGCATGAATACTGTTCCACCCTGCCTTGGCATCTCCGGCTAGATAATGGGTGGCGAACAGGAATTTCTCGTTGGCTTCCACTCCGGCGACTTCTAGGTTGTTTTCCATGGTTTGCCGCAAATCATCGGCATCTAGGGGTTCTTCTGATTTGGTGAAAACGGGTGGGTTAGTATTCTGGAAATTTTTGAGCTTAGATCCATGGTTGTCCTGATTTCCGTGGCCTTTGTTGTTGTGGGCTAGCTGGGCTATCTGTTGCAGAGTGGCTAGGTTGGCTTGACGTTCCGCTGTTTCAGCTTCGCGGTCAGAAGTAAACATTTGCAGGATCTGCAACATCGGGTCCGGGGCTGAACCACTTCCTCCACGTGGCATCTGAAGATTGATATAGATCATGAGAAAAGAGGGAAATTTCTAAGGTCTTGGTTCTTTGAAAAGTTTTAAATGTTTGACTCATATTTTCTGGCAACTTGATTTTTCATTCATTCACTCATAGCACACAGTACAACACACACCACAACAAAGAAAAATAGATGGTTTTAAGAACCATTATGGAAGCTACGATACAGTGGGACCGACTATTACTCACTATGCTAGTGCTCAGTGCTACTACTCCTCGGAGTCTGTGGCTTCACCATATTCAGCATCATCGATGAAGGCGAAATCATCCTCATCGGTGAAGAAGTCTATGGCTTGATCCTCCAGAAAATCATCGTCATCGCTGAGATAAGAGTAAGGGTCTCCACGAAGATCCTCTCCGGCATTCTCCCTTTCCTCCAACTGCATGTCTCTCTCGTGGATGGTCTCCTCCAGATATAAGATGCGGTGGCGAAGACGGGCAATAATGCGCTCCTTCTTGTCGAGCTGACGGCGACGAGACTTGTGATCCTTTGCTAGCATGGCTATGGTCTGATCCTTCGTCTTGATGATGGCAGACTTGTGGTTGCAATAGTCACGGCAGTTGTCCAACTCCTGCTGACGATCATACATCATGAAGCTAAGGTGGTCCAATTGAGTCTTCAGCTCGGGGTGGTATGGGGATACCAGTGGTTGTCCATTTGCATCACGTCTTGGGCAAAACTCAAAGCGAGTACCCTTGATTTGATTGATGCTCTTCCCACACAGACGGGAAAGAGCTTCCTGCATTGCTCTGGCAAGTCCATCGAGCCAGTTGTTTTCCCTCAAGGTAAACTGAATTCCCTCCGCAGTGGGAGGTTCAATCTTTCCTCAGAGACTTGCAACAATTAGCCACTGCAGATGTTCTCCTCCTTGATCATTGAGCTGAGCTCCAAAGAACTCGGGGTGCGGACGCTCCAGAAGTTCCGAAAGCTGATCCAGATCCCTCTCAAAGATAAGGTCTCCCCCATTCCCAAGTTGGTAAAACTTGTTGTACTTCACATCCATCTATAAAAATAGAGGATGAGTAGATTAGCAGAGTGATCAAGTGTGTCAAAATTTTATGTATTTTGCAAGAGTTTTTGAGGAACATGAATTTTTATGAAAGAATCAAAGAGATAAGAATGAGAATAAGTTTTTGTAAATATTTGTTTTCTTTGGTTTTGAAACTAAGTTTTTGATTCAAACGTCCAGTCTAACTAGGGTCTCCTATGGTCAGGATGGCTCTGATACCAACTTGTCAACACCCGGATTTTTCAATCCTAGATGCCTATTATGCCATACATCGCAATCCCAGGATTACCATTTTTGCGAGATATAACAGAATTGGATACCATAGTACATCATCCATTACAACCGATACATAAGTTCTTACACAAATAGGGATCTCATGATCCAGTTCTTAATACAACATCAAGCAGCGGAATACGTAATAATAATAGTAGCATAGGCGAAGCTCCATCTTCGGGGTCACAGGCAATGCTGACGATGGGAGATGATCCTAGTTGTCGTAACCTTCCTGGGGTCCATCTTCCAGGTACTCCTCTTCATAGTCTGGACATGGGAATAGCCAGGGACAAAGCCATGAGTACAATTTAAGTACTCGCAAACTAATACTAATAGGTAAAGGGGGTTTTTGTATAATAGGACACTAGGCTCTAGGGTTGTTTTGCAAAAGCCAGATTTATCTCTACTAAGTTCTAAAGCTAGTCACAATTTTATAACTCCTAAGGGGGAACTTGTATTTCATATCACAACTCTGTTGTGGTCAAGTCAAAATCTCAATTCATCTCACAGGTCATTTTGAAAAGTCTGACGGGGGAACAGTATGGCCACTCCAACTGTCCATAACCGCGGACGCGGCTATTCGAATAGTTTGACACTCTGTAGAGATTGTACACTTTCACCACAACATTCGATACATTCGTCAGGAACAAATCCTGAATTCACCATACTCAGTATGCGGATAATCAATCATAACCTTTCGATTACACGCCCTAGTATAAGCACCTCTCCTGTGAGTTTGGCCTCCCAACCATGACCAACTGTCATCTTGGGTACTGCACAGGTGGACAATCTTCACAAGGTAGCCTCAGCTCAGACCTTGGCCATGAGGGAACTAATACTAAGGAATATAAGTTTCCAGTCAAGCCCTACCCAATATTCGGGTATTGTGGTTGTACGATAAAATTGGAATGGTATCGCATCCAGACAACCATCAGTTTTATAAAGGGCTAAGGCTCATGCCTCAACATTTTTATCACCAAAATTCTCAAGTGTTTGGAAACACCTGTCCAAAACATTTCAATAGAATGATCCATCATTCCAAGGTTTTCATAACCATTTTTCCACCAAGTATTCCCATCTAAAGTTTACCAAGTTTTATGCTTAGCACTAGCATCTACAGGTGGGGGTAGTAATGATGAGGGGTGGTAACTAGTGGAGTTTCAACTAAGTACAACCTTATGTCTCAGGCTGATGTCAAGGTTTCTAACCTAGGCCAAATTTTATGCTCTTTATGCAACCTTCAACATTTTTCCAATATCTACCAGTCACTTAAGTAAACTCTAAGTAAGCTTTGATAAAGAAATAAAGTAAGAATCTTGCACACAAAACTAGGATTGGTTTATCAAATGGGTATGATCACATATGCTTAAGGCATATAGTAGTCATAGAACAAGTATGGGTTTGTTGCATCAGTAGGGTATCTTGCAAGGGTTAGCTTGCATCAATGTCAATATAAGCTTGCTAAATTGCAAGTGTTAGCGTGCAAGGTTACTAGCTTGCACAATCACTAGTATTATTAGGCTTGCCTTGTGAAGAGAAGTGGTTGAAGTTCTCCTCGGCTTCTTCTTCGTAGTATCCTCCTTCCTCCTCGTATCCTTGGTCGGTACTAGCGTCTATGAATAAATACGAGGTACACAATCACGAAACAATACTTAACTACTTGCAATCATCACACACAAGGGTCCTATGGATGATCTAGCATCATCCCTAATATTACAAGGTTAAGGCTTGGTTTAAATCTTTTTATTTTTAGAAAAGTAATTTCTACTCATTGAAAAACTACTTAAGATTTAATATTCTCCAAACCCAACATGGGATCATGTTTACACTTGTCATCACCACATATTGTAGTCCATGGGAATGTGATTTAAAGTGGTGTCACAATTTAATAAGGTTTTACCCTTTTATTTTAATTAATTAAAGTGGCTAGAAATGCTTATGTAGCATTCTTTTATTACTTGAACATTATTTCTGCAAGTAAACCTATATATTTTTATATATTCTGAAAGGTATGGTTAAATGTGATTTTTGAGAGTTGGAATCAACTCAAAAGCTATTATGGTTTAAATTTGAAAAATGTTTGAATGCAGAAAAGCTTCTGCCTTGTTATTTTTACCATGGGTGATCTATAGATCCAAATGACTTGAATCCAACGGGCTTAGATTCAGCATTCACAGACCTTTCCAACAAAATTGGTTTCATTCAATTTGATGCACTGAATCTATCTGGGTTGATTTTTGAAGTTGGGTACAGAAGTGTGTTTGAATTGAAAAAGAAAAAGTTTAATTTGAATAACTGGGCTGCACGGGAAAAATTACTGGGCCGGCCTGCTAAGCGCAGTGCTCCCGCGGGCTGCTTAAGTGGGTGTCCCCACTCGTCAGTGACACGGGGCTGGGCGAAGTGGTATGGGGCGATGTGGGTCGTTCGATCTGATTCTAATCTAACGGCTGGGAGTCATCGTCGACGCGAGACAACTCCGGCGAGAAAGAAACCTAGCGCGGCCAGTGAGGGTCGCTGGGGGCTCACCGGGGTACTAGTGAGGGTCGGCGAGGCGGGCGAACGACGAAGTCGACGACGGCGAACTCAGGGGTGGTCGCGGAAGCTCCTGGGGCGGCTCCAATCGCTGGCTCCCTTCTTCTCCGGCAGGGGCAGGCTCCAGTGAAATTCCGGCGAGGTGGTGCTTGCCTTGCTCTGAGAACGGTGTGGCATGATCAGTGAGGAGAGGGGAGTGAGACGGTGTGAAGAAATCATGCGGGGGTGGCCTCTATTTATAGTTGAGCGAGGGGACCATCGGGGCGCACGGTGAGCTCGTCGGGGGCGATGTTATAGGCCGCTAATGGCATGGGCAAGGGTAGGGGACGGTGCGGTGTCTCCTGGCGATGCTCAACGACATGGTCTCGAGGCATGGGGCGGTGTGGTTTGGTCTGGAACGGGCGGTGCTCAGCGCGGCAGAGGCGGCGTCTTCGACGGCGAGCGGTGGCTGTGCGGCACGGGGCGGCAAACGGGGATGTCTGGCGGTCTCCAGGGTCGGTGGGGATTGTGTATGCACGCGGCGAGGGCGGCGCGCGGTCTGTGGGTGATGGTCGAGGGTGGCGCTCTGGCGCACGCTCGGCATGGTCTGGGCAGGGCTTGTGCGCGTGGTCCAGGGCTTGGCAATGCTCGCGGCTGGGACAGGGAGAGGCGGTGGACGGTGGGCTGCCTCCCAGACATGCTGGCTAGGCTTGCTGCTGCTCCTAGCTTGCTGTCGACTATGGGGTGGCAAGAGGGTGCTCGGCTATTCACCATTGATGACAATGGCAAGCTCACAGTGGTGCTAGTGCCTGGCTAATCTTCCTAGATGATCTACTGAGTTGTGTGTGAGCTAAATGGGGAACCAGTTAGGCAAGAATCACTGCTCACAATAGTGTTTGATGTTTGTTTGATTTGTGTCTGCAACCTGTTTGATGAAATGGCCGATTGAAATCAAGTTTTGAATTTTGAAATGATACTTGGTGGATTTGCTAGATTGGTGTTGGTGAGTCTGCAGATGCTTGGGTTTTGAAAATTGAGCTTGTTTGAGTAGTTTTTGAAAAAGTGGGATCTTCCCATATGATAAAGATTCAATTTTGAATTGTCATTTAAATTATGCATTTGAAAGTTTCTAGATGATCACAAAGTGGGCCTTGATACCTTGTTATGTGTACATTCAAGGGGTGCAAAGATCCAGAAAAGTTTCTGTTAGGTTCTGAAAGTTTGAGACAGCCAAAGTAGGCATGTGAGTTAAATTGGCCAAAATGACCATTCATTTCATATATGTGTTTTGATTTACTTATCTTTAGGAAAAGTGTGGGAAATATTTTAGATGATGTTTATTTCACCTAAGAAACATTTTACAAGCAATGGAACAAACAAACAAGGTGGTTTTAAAGGAATTCCAAATCCATGCATACACATATGCATGCATTCATGATTTCATTTAGAAAAGTTTTTGTTAACCCTAATTTTGATGATTAGAATTTGATGATCCAAGCTTAGTATTTTTGGGATGTTACAATCAGGCCATGGAATTCTTCACCGATGAGGATAATTTCGCCTTCATCGATGACGATGATGATGAGGATGATGAGGAAACTGACTCCGAGGAGTAGTAGCACTTGAGCACTAGCGTTACTGAGTTGTAGTCGGCCCCACTGTATCGTAGCTTCACAGAATGGTTCTTAAAACCATCTGTTTTTCATTGTTGTGGTGTGTGTTGTATTGTGTGCTATGAATGAATGAAAATCAAGTTGCTAGCAAAATCTGAGTTACACTTTAACAACTTTACAAAACAACCCTTGAACCGTATAAATTTCCCTCTTTTCCCATGACCTATCTCAATCTTTAGATACTTCGCGGAGGAAGTGGCTCAGCCCTGGACCCGATGTTGCAACTCTTGCAGATGTTGGTTTCAGGCCGCGAAGCTGAAAGAGTCGAGCGTCAAGCCAACCTGGCCACCCTTCAATAGATAGCTCAGATGTCCAACAACAATCAAGGCCATGGAAATCAGGACAACCATGGATCTAAGCTGTGGCATCCCAGAAAACCACTACTAGAAAATCGCGTCGAATTTGTGCATTGCATCGTCATCATCATGCATTGTTTGCATAAAAACTATTTTCACAAACCGTTTTTGTTTTCTAAAAACGCCCCGTCTTTTATTCAAACGCCAAACACCGGTTCTCCGGAATTATTTTGTTGTCGACTATCGGGTTGCGAAAGCCGTGTTTTAAAATAAATAAAATTTAAATTATTTTAGTGGGGGCAGTCGAACGGGCCGACCGACCCGAACGACCACCCCCAGAAACTAATCGGTCCACCCCAAACCAGCCCCTCTAAATCCTACAGCTACCTAAAACCCTACCCACACCCTCCCTCCACCTCATCCCACCCAATCAGTGTGTGCCACCTCACTCTCACCCTCGCACCTAACCAATCTAACTCTGCCACTTGGCTCACCCCTCTCTCCCTTCCCCCCCACTCTCTCTCCTGCCGCACACACCAAACAGCACACACGCGCGCAGCACACAACACACACGCCAGCCCCCGCGTGGCCCCCACCCACGTAGCCCCTGGAACCTGCCTCCCACCCCGCGTCTTCTTCCTCTCAACCCCCGCGCTCCCGCTCTCTCCTCCTTCGCTGCGCCCAACCGCGCCTCTCCCTCGGGCGACACCCCCGCCCCGAGCCCGCGTTCGGCCCCTTCTGCAGCAGCGCCGGCCGCCCCCGCTCGCCGGAGGCCGCTCCTCCACCTCGCCGGCCCGCATCTTCCCCGCCTCCGTCGACCGCGCGCCGCCCCGCTCCATCGCCCCGCGACCCCCGCCAGCCTTCCCGAGCACCGCCGCCGGCCGCCCGGCCCCGGTCCCGCCTTCCGCTCGCCGACCCCGCGCCGAGCGCAGCTCCCCCGACCCGCAGACCCCTCCGCGCTCTCCGCCCTTTGCCCCAACTCCGGCGTCCCACCTCTGTCCGCCGCTCCCCCCACCCAAGCGGTGCCGGCTCGAGCTCGCCCCACCCCGCGGCCCCGTCGCCGGCCGGTCCTCCGCCGCCTCCTGCAGCCTGTCCGCGCGGCCCTCGCCCGGCCCGTGCTCGCGGCCGTCCCTCCCCCGCTCGCCTCCGCCAAGCTCGCCCCCGAGCAGTTTCCGCTCGTCGACCGCCCGCCTCTGCTCGTCGCCCTCTGCGCCGTGGTCGCCCTGCCTCCCCTTCGCGAACCAACTCCGGCCCAGCGCGCAGGAGCAACCCCGCGTACCCTCTCCGGCCAGGTGGTCACGCTACCAACAAGTGCACGAACACCCGCAGTCGTTCAAGTTCGCCACCGATCTCGAGTCGTTACCTCAAGTACGTCGTCTCGGGAAAACCCCAAGAACACCGACAAGAAACCCCGGGCGCGAAGGTCTGCTTCATGGATCCGAGACCGATCCGGAACGTCAAGATTTACTTCCCGGATTCGACGCCCCGAGACCACCACGAGGAGGCGAAACGCCAAGGCCTTCGACACGGAACACTGAACCCCGACGACCCCCCGGACGCCAAGAACGACTCGACGGCGCGGACCCGACAAGAGCTTCACCACGACAAGAGCGACAGCAACCAGGGCGAGTCCGAAGCCCCGACGCCAGACCAAGTACTTCCTCGCGGAACCACAAGAGCTTCTCCTAGATAACCGCCAAGGTCGTCATCGGAACCACAAGGCCGTTGCAGTGAACTCGACAAGATCTACCCCAGTAACCGGAGAACGCTCCCGGTGAGACCGAACCGTCGAACCCTGGACCCTGAGACCGACCCCGAACCCCGGATCCCCAAGACCGTCGAGACCCCTAATGTGTGAACCCCTTCCCGAAACCCTATTTTATAACATAATACAACCTGTTGCATATTAATTGCCATACTTGCATGCATATCATGTGGTTTGGGGGCCTTATGCAGATTCACCTAATAATTAAATATGGGGCCCATATGCGGGCAAATCTAGTCTCATATTGGTCTCATTTAAATTTGTGTAGCGAACCGGTACTATATTTTGGCCATGATAATACAACATTTAATTGCGGGGTATCTAAATAACATGAACCATCTAATTAATTGTCGGGACCCCGGTTCCGCTTAATATGACCTAATTGCATCGCGTCTTTGCCATGTCATACATCATGCATGCATCATGCCGATCTTCTGCCGTTGTATTAAATATTGCATCCGGTGTTTCTTCTAGTGATTTGCTTCTTCGCGGATAAGGCCGTTGAATTGATGTGAGCTTCGCCCCGATCATCGGTCGAACCCTTCGACAATGTTTTCAGGCGAGCATCTCCCCCTTTCTACCTATCTTACTTTTATAGTATTTATTCCCTCCTGTTGGTCTATTGCTATCTGTGTTGCGATGCTCTAGTTTTCGAACACGTGATATCCCCTGCAGCCTTATATTGCCTTGGACACATCCTATTACCTGTTGATTGGTAGATAGTTGGACTTGCGCGTCGCAGTCGCTTGCTCAAGTGTTGTTGCGTGTTGCCAAGTGCCACAGTTGTTGGAGTATTGCCGCATGTTGTTGTTGGAGATGATCCTAGTTTTACTTATTGTTCACTTTAATTCCTGTTTAACAACTAAAATTGAAGTAAGTAGAGGCATCGGTGGGTGATAGATAATATTTGGTTTCCAAACGCCCACTTGTGTCCCGTAGGACCCCGAGTACTTGATACCTGTTCCTTGATTTATCGCGCTATCCACATACGGGGAGTATGGGCCCCCCTTAGCCAGAGCTTGATTCCGTCTTATTTCTTGGGGCCACAACTAGTTTGAGGTTTTATTTACGATCCTGTACTTATGCCATGCTACTGCTTTATTTAAATTGTGCGACAGATAGCACACTGTACTGTTTAGGTAAGCGGAGTGATTACGCGGTATCGACACCCCGAGTTTTCGGGTTCCCAGTCGCTTACAGCCATTGGCGCTAACCTTGAGTCCGTCTCGGAGCTTGCTTACTTCGTTGCGGGTCTACTCAATGGGGTGGCCCCCTGAAATATTTCTGAATCTTGTGATTGCTCTGTCGTGAAGACCTCGTTGGGTTTTGTTTTGGTTTTTCCGAGGTTGATCGTGTGTGTGTTGCTATTTGTGCACCCCGGCCGGGTTAAAACTTTCTGAAAGCCGTGTCCGCGGTTATGGACGACTTGGAGCACAGTATCTCAACCATAGACAAGCATAACTAAAGTTTACTGTTATAAATTTGACTTTATAATGACTAGTAATCAACTTCACTATAATGGAATGGCTAATTAATACTGCCCACCATTGCCTGTTTGGAGTGTCGCTTGCGACCATTGTACCTGACTAGTAAGTATTGCAACTACAACGGAATGGCTGAATAAAAGTACCAACAACTGCTGGGTTTTGGGTTTATCTCATACTATCTGTACCTGATTAGTAATTGTTGCAACTACAACGGAATGGTTAACTAAAACAGCCCACTGCTTATTTTATCAGGACGATTATCTATACCTGACTAGTAATTGCTGCAACGATAACCGAATAAGTAAATCTGCCAACTGTGTGAGTTCCTCGGTTGACTTCCTCGTTTGGTCTCGAGGGGGAAACACTAGGATGGGTTTGTTTGGTGATAGCTTCAGGTTGGATCCGGTTAGGTCATTCTTATCCCTCTCTGATATCCGCCAGTTGTATCGAGTCTCTATAGGTTGTTTAGTGCATGCTGCCGCTGCCGCTCAGTCCACCATACCTATGTAGGCGAGGACCGCCGAATTCTAGCCTCGCCGTGTACTGGCCTCAGTACTGACGCTCCTTCTTTTTTCCTTTGCCCTTTGTCGGCACCCCTTTTGTTTAAGCAGGTGTGAGATCGACGTCGTTAGCAGGGTTACCCTTCCGGCTTGGCCTAGGCAGGGTTATGGACGCCATTGGTTATTCTTCAGGGCTCTTAGCCCCATTTGCATCTTGTCCGTAGACGGACGCTATATCGTTTTCAAGGTGATTTGGATCTTTGTATTGTATATCTGTATTCTTGACTCCTTGAGTCGCTGTTATATAAATCTGTTATGTGGGTCCCATCGAGGACTGTTGTGTAATGTTATTACTTCGTTTTCCACCCGCACGAAAGTGCCTGGTGGGCACCTTTGAATCGTTTCTATGCGGGTTTGGCGGGTTTCGCTAAAACTTGCATAGGGTCGATTCTGAGGGTGTTACATAAGCTCAAGAATTTCTAGAACACCAATCCACCTGTTTTCACTAAGTCAGAAGAGCCCCGAGATGCATATGATGGGCTGCAAACCATGGAGAACAATCTAGAAGTTGCAGGAGTGGAAGCTAACGAGAAAGTTTTGTTTGCCACCCACTATCTAGCCAGAGATGCAAGAGCATGGTGGAACAGCGTTCGTGCAATGACCGGAGGTCAGATGATGACTTGGGATGAATTCAATGTCAAGTTCAGCAGAACCCATGTCCCACTGGGTTTAATCAACAGGATGAGGGATGGATTCAGATAACTGAAGCAAGGAAGAATGACAATACTGGGAATACCGTGACAAATTCTTGTCACTATCTAGGTATGCACCGGATGAGATCGACACTGAAGCCAAGAAGAAAGAGAGATTCCTGAATGGTCTGCACAATGAGATGCAGACGGTGTTGGTCAATATCCCCTTTCCTGATATTGAAGCCCTGGTCGACTCTGCCATTTAGATGGAAGGAGAGATCAACCAAGCCAATGAGAACCACAAGCGCTGCATGATGCATCAACCAGGAACCCACCATACACCAAAGTATCGCCCTAACCCATCTCTAGGATTTTCCCCGAGAACCAACAGACCCCCGATGAACCATCCGACCTATCCCAACCGTGGAAACCCAAGGCCCGGAGTAAACCACAACAACCCTGAAAACTCTAGCAATTTTAACCGTGCACCACCCAAGTTCAACAACAACAATGCCGCCACCAACACCAACACTGCCCCAAGGACTGGAAGCAATGATGTGCCTGTTGCAGCAAAGGACAAGTCGCAACTGACTTGTTATGAATGTGGAACCAAGGGTCACTACTCCAATGAGTGGCCCAAGAAGAATGCCGCAACCCCCAATGCAAATGCCCCAGCTCAGCAGCAACGTCGTGTTCAGCGCGGAAGAAGGTTTGCCCCAGGAAACTCACTCAACCGCAACGACCGTCTTTTTCTCATGCATGCTGAAGAAGCCCAGGAAGCGCCAGATGTCGTGCTGGGTATGTTTTTTGTTAACTCAGTACTAGCAAGAGTGTTGTTTGATTCTGGAGCATCGAACTCATTCGTCACTGAAGAATTTGCATGCACTAGTAAGATTCAACCAACCAAATTGAAGCATGTTATGATTGTTCAAATCCCCGGTTCAACCACCAAAGCTAGACAAATTTGCAAAGCCGTCCCTATCCGAATGCATGGCATAGACTTTTATGCTAATCTAATAGTACTTGGAACTAAAGTTTTGGAAGTAGTACTAGGAATGGATTGGATGTCCAAACATAACGGATTAATTGACTGTGCCAATAAAGCCATAACCATGACCAGTATAGCCGGAATATCAGTCGAGCATATATCTGAAACCTTGCCTCGTCAATTCAAGTGCAACAAGAGTATAGCCCAACCTACCATTGACCAAGTCCGGATAGTCTGTGAATACCCTAATGTATTTCCAGACGTTTTTCCCAGTATGCCCCCAGATCGGGATATCGAGTTCATCATTGAACTGATACCTGGAACCGGGCCCATAGCCCAGAGACCATATAGTATGAACCCGTCTGAACTAGCAGAACTGAAGAAGCAACTGGACGCCATGATGGAAATTGGATTGATGCAACCAAGTGCATCACCATGGAGATCACTTGTTTTGTTCGTGAACAAGAAGGATGGAAGTAACTGTCTATGTACGGATTATCGGATGTTGAATGATGTCACTGTCACATCCCAAATTTTAGATTTGGTTCCGCATATCATTCATATCATTGCATCATGCTTTTCCATGCAAAACCGTCGATTGAAAAGAATCGACGGAACGCTATTTTCTAACCCTATTCTATTTTGCTACGAGGCTCCTGCGGGAGGCTTTAGTAGGACTAGCGTTGTCCACCCTTGTAGCCTAGTGGTTTCGCCCGAATCTTGACCCTGGATTGTTCCCCTCGACTTTATGAAACCGTAGGAGCAAGAATCACTCGATTCGGAGCTCGTACGGAGAAGTTACGGCCGTTTGTTTAAAAAGACGGAAAACGGTCCGAATTCCGGACCGATTTCCGAGTTCGTGTCCAACTTCGCGCTGAATCAGCCTAGGTTTCCGCGCGAAGGCCCACAAAAAGGGACCCACCCGGCCGACCCCGCCCCTTCCTCGTTAACCGCCCGCCGCCAGCCGCCTCAGGACGCGTGCCCGCCTCCCCTCGTGATCGCCCCGCCCCACCTCGTTTTCCGCGCCGTCGCCTCGCCTCCTGGAGACCCCGCGCGCCGCCTTCTTCCCGCCTCGCCGCCGGCCGCCGATCCCCGTCTCCAGCAGGTACTATGCCGCCGCCTTCTCTCCCCCGCCACCGCGCGCCCCCGCGCATGCAGCAGCCGCCGCCGCATGCAACCGCCGCCCCGCAGCGCCCTCGCCCAGCCGCGCCACCCACCAGCTCCGCACCGCGCCGCCTCCGCAGCACCGCCATCGCCGCCGAGCCGCTGCTGCGCCGCCTGCGCGCGCTGCCGTCGTGCTGCTGCTGCGCGCCTCGCTCGCTGCGCGCCGCCGCACGCACACCCACGCGCGCACGCACACGCACGCACGCACACGCTGCGCGCCTTCGCGCGCGCAACTACCCACGCATGCACGCGTGCCGCACGTACGCGCGCCGTCTTGCACGCGCGTTGTTTTCCTTGACCCGTGCGCTGATCGTCTCCCTCTCGCGCAGGTAGCACCATCGCCGGAATCGATCGCCGCGCCGTCCGGAACTCGTCGCCGTCCGTTTTGCCGTTCGTTCCCGGTAAGCCTGCAGCCAGCGTCAGATTTCAGATCAACGGTTCAGATCGGTAGTTGACTGGTCAGACCCAGGCGTTGACTAGTCAGACGCCCAGTCAGCGCCCAGTCAGTAGACGTGTTGACCAGTCAACAGACACCGTTGACTGGTTAATTTCGTTAATCCTTTTAGTTGACAGATTTCGGTAGAATCTTGTAAATTGCGTAGAAATTAAACCGCTTGGCCAAAAATTGCAAATAAAATATGTGTAGATTCAGTGAGTCGTGTAGAATCTCGTTGTACCTTTGGTTCAGACTTTTGCCGTAAGGTTTAGTACAGTTTAATCAAACTAGGTAGTGGCCTTTTCGGAGTAATTAATTCGTAGAAAAAGATCCGTAGCTCCAAAAATCGCGTATGATATGTCCTTGAACTCAGTGGAACGAGGGGAATCTCATCGTGAATTAAAAAGATAGGCATACAGTGAAAACTTCTGCAGAAACTGCCTAGTGGATTTCTGTAGTGTTTTAATTACTCGGGGAGTTTTACAATTCCTCTTTGAGTAATTCCAGTTGGTACTGTTTCTAATCAGCGATGCATTTGCGGTAGAATTTTCCCAAGATTTTACAAACAGTATACTACCGGTAGTGAATTATTTAAGTTCTAGCTCTAGTTGTGAGCATTACTTTTGCGTAATAGTTTTCCTTGCGCTAAAACTATTTTTCCATGCAAGCAGTCAGTAGTATTATTGAATAGGATTATGTGGTGCAGCTGTAGCACCAATTCACTTGTCTTGCATACCTTCATGCATCATATCTGTTGCATATGCTTGTGGATTGTTTGTTTATGAATGCAATTGTATCGTGTAGATTGTGACGAGTGCAACGCTTGCTCGTGTGTGGATTTTTATTCCGACCGCTACAACCAAGGCAAGTAGATGCTACTTTGTTCATGATATCGTCCTACTATTTTCAATGCATTGTCGTGTATTTTGTAGATGCATGTGTAGGATGATACTATCGCTATGCTATGTCCTATTATGTGGTAGGACCCTCTTTGTAGATGGACCACCGTTGGTAGATGTTCTTAGCCATGCTATGTTGAACGAGGGCTGGGTTACATCCTTGAGACTTGTTTCTAAAAGTATTGGTTTGTGAAAACTAAAACAACCGAATCAATGAATCTCCTGGGTGTGATGGTATTGATAATTTTTGGTGGTTTCATTGCGGAAAGGCACCCAGGTATCGAGAGAAATTGATTGGCTTCTTTATTGTGTAGCTTACGTGTACAACCATGTGCCAATAATGGAATGGGCGGTTGGTTGGACTTAGTAGGTTGTGGTAACTCGAACCCGCGTATCCAGAGATGTAGAATTTTGGTAGGTTGGACTGGTGCGCGTCGGGATTGAGGAGCTACTTCCCGAACAATCTCTTCTTGGACTTCTCCCTATCATCACTCATAATGAGAGTGATGGTACGAGCTGGGCTGGCCAAGTCACATGGGTAAAGTGTGCTAACCTCTACATGGTGTATAATCTAATCGATTAGCCGTGTCCCCGGTTATGGACATCTGAGTTGCTTGATATTGACTCCATGACATGTTTCTTGCTCATTCTAATTTCATAATTGTTTTAATATTGTTGGGATAACTTAATTGGGATCTTTTCAAAGAAAATCAAAAACTGTTTATGAAAGTAGGACAAATGTATTTGCAAATGCAAGCCAGACACAGCTCCATTTGCCAAATATGCGTGTAGATGTTAGTACTATTGTCTCCTTTACTAGCTCTACTTGCCATACATTCCATGTATTGACCCTTCGGGGTTGCTACGTTTCATGTTGCAGGTTATTCCGATTCTGAGTAATCGATATAGGCCACGGTACTCCACTCGGCACTTGTTCACTTGTGGGCAATTTGAAGAATGGAGGATTTACTTCATTTATGTTGCTACCTGAATAATTTGAGCTAGCTTTGGGCTAAGCTTTTATTGTAATAATTGTACTCTGGATCTTCGTTATTCATGATACACGGATATTTTGCTATGTTATTCATCTTATTCTGTTGTGGGCCAATGAACCGATCCAGGGATTGGCATGTCACACAGAAGCCTCGGTCTTTTCAGAACCGGGGTGTTACAGGATGGTATCAGAGCCCGTGTGTCGACTGTAGGATCGTGACCTAGGATTGGATTAGGAAGCCATAGATTTACTAAAGCCTATATTAACTCTGTCTTTCATCTTATGCCTTTCACCCTCGTAAATTCTTACCATATGCTATTCTCACACTTTCCTCTTTTACTTGATAGATGGGAGAAGTTAGGACTGAGTATGCCACCATGGAGTCACCAAGGCCCTTTGCAAGGCAGTTAGCACAACTCTCGCAGTCATTGGGATTGCCACTGCCCATGTTCAAGGGAAAAAGGCTGTACACCTATGGATATGGAGAGGATGCATGGGAGATCACTACCTTCATATTCAGAGATGCCGCCTTGCCAAAGTGCATTTGATCTACACCAAGAAATACTATAACTGGGGACTTGGAATCAACTTGGACATACATGAAGCCCTGTCCCACCAGTGCCATTATGTCCGACACCTACTGCCTGCAGATTCACCCTACCGTGACTACGGGAGGCGTGATGAAGATGGGCACATTGTGGTTACTCCGGGCGACAGGAAAAACATGCCGCCCCGTCGGAGGCACATAGAGGACATGGAAAGGGAGAATGGAGCGCTAGCTGAGAAAGTGATGATGATAAAGGAGATTACAGATTTTGCTAGCAATGGTATGGTGGTCCAAGGACAGGAGATTGACACCCTGCATGAAGTCGTGGGAGTTCTGGAGAATGCCCTGATAGCCAGAGATGCAACCATAGCTCATCTTCATGGTACTGTGCAGGAGAACACCCAGAACATACAACAGCTGCAAGGGATCGTCCAGGAAAGGGATCAAACTATTGAAGCTATGACAGCCCAGATTGCCGCTCTCCAAGCATAGCTGAATCCACCCTCTGATGATGACAATGGAGATGATGGCAACAATGGGGATGATGATGACAGTGGGGACGATGATGATTATGAGGACGAGGATGATGATGATGGAGACGATGATGGTGGAGGAGATGAAGCTGTTGCAGTTGCAGCTGAGATTGAAGAAGAAGAGGAGGATCCAGAAGAGGTGGAGTTTGAGATATCAAGTGATGATTCAGGAGAAATGTACACTCCACCGCCATGGTTGTACCGTGAGCCGAAGCGCCAACGCATGGCAGCAAGGACCTACTACAACCTCTTCAAGAAGTAGATAGAAGTCCACCAATTAGTCCACGTTAGGCAAATTCGTTAGGATTAGTCTCGATCAATGTGAAGCTTAGTTCGTGTTAGTTTAAGAGTGTTTAGTTGCTTAATTGTGTACTCCAATATCCCAGGAATTATTTGTGCGAATCTTATTAAAGAGTTATGGCAATTTTGGTTACTATCTGTGTTATTTTCGCTGCAGTTTTCTGCTGATACAGCAGTACTGCGCGATTTTTCATATTTTTCTGGTAACTCGAAAAAATCTGAAAAAATTGGGCTGATGCGAAACTCTCTGTACTATATGTGAAAAAATCAGCTAAATTTTCTAACGAGTTTAAGTCAGGCGGAAAAATTCGTGAACGTTGCTGGACTGTTCTGGCAGATTGTTGTTTTGTTGTTTAGTTGATCAACTATTTGGTTAACCATTGCCAACTCTTGTAAAACTATTTCAGTAGGTATATACTGCTAGGATAACCCCTGGGATGTTGCTGGATCACTTGTTAGTTGATGTGTTTCTTGCTTGTGATTGACTGCTGTTGTTTTTCGTTGTTTGATCATATGCATGGGTAGAATCCTATTGTCGTAGTTGATTCTTTCTAAACTTACCTGTTCTGAACCGCAGATGCCTCCCCGCCGTCACCCCACTGAGTTGGAGAAGCTCATGGCAGCTCAGGCACAGCTGACCCAAGTGATGACTCAGTTCATGGCAAATCGGAACAACAACAATGGAAACAATCAGCCTCAGGGCGGAGATGCTCTCACCAGATTTCTGAGGCTAAGGCCAGCTAAGTTCTCTACTGCAACGGAACCAATGGTTGCTCTCGACTGGTTGCATTCAGTCAACAAGGATCTGGTAACTATAGGATGCACTGATGCTGAGAAGGTGAGGTTTGCCGCTCACCTACTGGAGGGACCAGCCGCTTCTTGGTGGGACACTTTTCAGATCACCCACCCGCTGGATACCGTGACTTGGGCAATGTTTGAGGAAGGTTTCAGGACCAACCACGTGTCTTCAGGAGTTCTGAGCCTGAAGAGGAAGGAGTTCCACAACTTACGCCAAACCAATCGCACCGTGGCCGAGTACATTGAGGAGTTCAACAACTTGTCCCGTTATGCACCTGAGGATGTTGACACTGATGCAAAAAGGAGGGAGAGATTCCTGGATGGCCTCAGTGATGAGCTTTCAGTACAGCTACTTGTGGTTTACTGCCCCACTTTCCAGGAGCTTATGGACAAGGCCAGGATCTTGGAAGGGAAGCACAAACAGGTGGAGAACCGCAAGAGAAAGAGTAACAATGACCACTCTGGTTCTCACCACAAGTCTCGCACTTCATATGATGGATACTCCAAGCATGGAGGGAGTGGCCATGGGATCCATGATCGCCACCACCATGGAAGCAATGGACATTGTCATGACAACCATAGGAGCAACCACCACAGCCACAAGGGAGGACACTCTCACCACTCTGGAGGACACGGTGGACATGACCGCAACCGTGATCGCAACTTTGTGAAGAAGGATCTGAGTGAGGTGACATGCTTCAAGTGTAAGCAGAAGGGACACTATGCTGACAACTATCCGGAGAGGAAAGGAATGAAGCCAACCAACAGCGAGAAGGCCACAGTGAACCACATGAATGTGGAGGAGATTCCAGATGAGCCTGACCTTGTGATTGGTAAGTTCCCAATCAACACTTACCCTGCACTTATACTTTTCGATACTGGTGCATCGCATTCATTCATATCAAGGCATTTGTGGATAAGTATAAGTTACCTACTGAGTCTATGAAAAGGTCTATTAGAGTGAGTTCACCTGGAGGAGATATGATAGCTAGCGCGGGATGCCGCGATTTAACTGTGAGGATTGGAACAAACAACTTCATTGCACATTTGGTAGTGTTGGAATCACAGGGATTAGATTGGATGTCTATGCATGGGGGACACATAGATTGTGCACAGCGAGCTGTTTCACTCAAAACCCCGGATGGTAAGAGGATTAGATTCAAGTCGGCTGTATGACCAGGAAGGTGTAAGTTGAATTCTCTTAAGGGGGTTAGCATGGATATTGTGCCAGTGATTAGGGATTACCCCGACGTGTTTCCAGAAGAGCTGCCAGGGATGCCACCTGACAGGGAAGTAGAGTTTCTCATCGACCTGATGCCGGGAACAGGGCCTATAGCAAAGAAACCATATAAGATGGATCTGGATGAGCTGAAGTAGTTGAAAAAGCAGTTGAAAGAGCAGCTGGAAAAGGGATTCATTCAGCCTAGTTCGTCGTCATGGGGAGCACATGTTCTGTTTGTGGAGAAGAAAGATAGCAGCAAGAGATTAGTGGTGGATTATCGCTCGCTGAATGAAGTAACCATCAAGAACAAGTATCCTCTGCCGAACATAAATGACTTGTTTGATCAACTGGAAGGAGCGAAGGTGTTCAGCAAGATTGATCTGCGATCAGGCTACTTCCAATTAAAGATCCGGGAGCAGGACGTACCGAAAACCACCTTCACCACTAGGTATGGTTTATATGAGTATACGGTTATGTATTTTGGACTAACGAATGCCCCGGCATACTTCATGACCATGATGAACAATGTATTTATGGAGTACCTGGACAAGTTCGTGGTGGTGTTTATTGATGACATACTGATATATTCCAAGGATGATGCCGAGCATGAGAAACATCTACGACTGATTATGGAGAAGCTGAGGGAACACAAGTTGTATGCCAAATTCAGCAAGTGTGAATTCTGGCTTAACACTGTTGGGTTTCTTGGACACGTAGTGTCAGGAGAAGGAATTGCTGTTGATCCAAGCAAAGTGACTGCAGTAACTGAGTGGGAAGCACCCAAGAATGCGGGAGAGATTCGAAGCTTTTTGGGAGTTGCTGGATATTACAGGAGATTCATTGAAAACTTTTCCAAGATTGCTAAGCCGATGACTGAACTTCTGAAGAAGGAGAGGAAGTTTGAATGGTCAGACGTATGTGAAGCCAGCTTTCAGGAACTGAAGCGTCGACTAGTGACCGCGCCTGTTCTGTGTTTACCTGATCTTCAGAAGGATTTCCAAGTGTACTGTGATGCTTCTCGACAGGGACTTGGGAGTGTGCTGATGCAAGATGGGAGAGTAGTGTCATATGCCTCGCGACAACTCAAGCACCATGAGCGGAATTACCCCACACACGACTTGGAGTTAGCGTCAGTGGTTCATGCGCTCAAGGTATGGAGGCATTACTTAATGGGAAAACACTGTGATGTGTATACCGACCACAAGAGCCTGAAGTACATATTCACGCAGAAGGAACTGAACATGAGGCAAAGGAGATGGTTGGAGCTTATCAAGGACTATGATATGAATCTACAATACCACCCAGGAAAGGCCAATGTAGTAGCAGATGCTCTGAGCCGGAAGGTTTATGCCAATGGATTGACAAATTGGTGAATTGCCTGAGGATTTGTGCAAGCAATTCAAGGACTTTAGACTGGAAGTAGTGTCTGAAGGATACTTGGCTACAATGGAAGTCCAACCAACGTTACAGGACATGATCATGAAGGCTCGGGTAGGAGACAAGGAAATAGAGGAGATAAAGGAAAAGATGAAGGAGAATCGGGAAAAGGATATTCGCGAGGATGAGCATGGTACCTTGTGGTATGGAGATCGTTTGTGTGTGCCCAGCGACACGGAGATAAGGGAGTTGATTCTGCAGGAGGCTCATAACTCACCATACTCCATACATCCGGGCAACACAAAGATGTATATGGATTTGAAGAGAAGATTTTGGTGGAACAACATGAAGGGAGATATCGCCAAGCATATTGCCCTATGTGATGTATGTAGCCGAGTGAAGGCAGAACACCAGAAGCCGGCAGGATTGCTACAGCCATTGCCTGTGCCGGATTGGAAGTGGGATAGAGTGGGAATGGACTTTATCACAGGATTGCCCAGGACCAGGTCAGGATATGACTCTATTTGGGTACTGGTCGACCATTTAACCAAGGTAGCCCACTTTATACCGGTGAAGACGACCTATACGAGTGCAAAGTTGGCCAAGATTTACATGGACAGGATTGTGTTCCTACACGGAGTTCCCAAGAGTATTGTATCTGATAGAGGCACCCAATTTACCTCACACTTCTGGCGCCAGCTGCACGAGTCACTCGGTACTAGATTGGAGTTTAGCACAACGTTTCACCCACAGACTGATGGACAGACCGAGAGGGTGAATCAGATTTTGGAGGACATGCTGAGAGCTTGCGCTTTGGCTCATGGTTCTAGTTGGGATGAGAATTTGCCGTATGCTGAGTTTTCCTACAACAACAGCTATCAAACCAGCATCAAGATGTCATCGTTTGATGTACTGTATGGGAAACGGTGCCGAACACCATTGCTATGGGATGGAGTAGGAGAACGTCAGTTGTTTGGGCCTGATTTGATCAAGGACGCTGAGGAGAAGGTCGCCTTGATTAGGGACAGGCTGAAGGTAGCACAATCAAGGCAGAAGAGCTACGCTGACGCCAAGCGCAAGGAAGTGGTGTATGAGATAGGTGATAGAGCATACCTCAGAGTGTCGCCACTTCGTGGAATCAAGAGATTTGGAATTAAGGGTAAGCTGGCACCTCGGTTTATTGGACCGTATCGGGTCTTAGAACGCAAGGGAGAAGTTGCTTATCAGTTGGAGTTGCCAGAGGCTCTGTCCGCTGTTCACAATGTGTTCCACGTGTCCCAGCTGAAGAAGTGCCATCGGGAGATGGTAGATACACCATTAAGAGACACTGTGCCACTAGAGGAGGTTCAGTTTGAGAATGACTTGACCTATGAGGAGAAGCCGGTCAAGATTCTGGAGACATCGGAGAGGATTACCCGTACCAAGACAATCAAGTTTTTCAAGGTGCAGTGGAGCCACCACACTGAAGAGGAAGCCACTTGGGAGCATGAGGATGACATCCGAGAGGACTACCCACACCTATTTGCTAGCCGCGCCGAATCTCGAGGACGAGATTCATCTTAAGGGGGTTAGTCTTGTCACATCCCAAATTTTATATTTGGTTCCGCATATCATTCATAGCATTGCATCATGCTTTTCCATGCAAAACTGTCGATTGAAAAGAATCGACGGAACGCTATTTTCTAACCCTATTCTATTTTGCTACGAGGCTCCTGTGGGAGGATTTAGTAGGACTAGCGTTGTCCACACTTGTAGCCTAGTGGTTTCGCCCGAACCTTGACCCTGGATTATTCCCCTCGACTTTACGAAACCGTAGGAGCAAAAATCACTCGATTCGGAGCTCATACGGAGAAGTTACGGCCGTTTGTTTAAAAAGACGGAAAACGGTCCGAATTCCGGGCCGATTTCCGAGTTCGTGTCCAACTTCGCGCCGAATCAGCCTAGGTTTCCGCGCGAAGGCCCACAATAAGGGACCCACCCAGCCGACCCCGCCCCTGCCTCGTTAACCGCCCGCCGCCAGCCGCCTCGGGACGCGTGCCCGCCTCCCCTCACGGTCGCCCCGCCCCACCTCGTTTTCCGTGCCGCCGCCTCGCCTCCTGGAGCCGCCGCGCGCCGCCCTCTTCCCGCCTCGCCGCCGGCTGCCGATCCCCGCCGCCAGCAGGTACTGCGCCGCCGCCTTCTCACCCCCGCCACCGCGCGCCCCCGCGCATCCAGCCGCCGCCGCCGCCGCATGCAACCGCCGCCCCGCAGCGCCCTCGCCCAGCCGCGCCACCCGCCAGCTCCGCACCGCGCCGCCTCCGCAGCATTGCCATCGCCGTCGAGCCGCTGCTACGCCGCCTGCGCGCTGCGCGCGCTGCTGCTGCGCGCCTCGCTCGCTGCTGCCGCTGCGCGCTAGCTGCTGCGCCGCCGCACGCACACCCACGCGCGCACGCACACGCTGCGCGCCTTCGCGCGCGCAACTACCCACGCATGCACGCGTGCCGCACGTACGCGCGCCGTCTTGCGTGTGCGTTGTTTTCCTTGACCCGTGCGCTGATCGTCTCCCTCTCGCGCAGGTAGCACCATCGCAGGAATCTATCGCCGCGCCGTCCGGAACTCGCCGCCGTTCGTTCCCGGTAAGCCTACAGCCACCATCAGATTTCAGATCAACAGTTCAGATCGGTAGTTAACTGGTCAGACCCAGGCGTTGACTAGTCAGACGCCCAGTCAGCGCCCAGTCAGCAGACGTGTTGACCAGTCAACAGACACCGTTGACTGGTTAATTTCGTTAATCCTTTTAGTTGACAGATTTCGGTAGAATCTTGTAAATTGCATAGAAATTAAACCGCTTAGCCAAAAATTGCAAATAAAATATGTGTAGATTCAGTGAGTCATGTAGAATCTCGCTGTACATTTGGTTCAGACTTTTGCAGCAAGGTTTAGTACAGTTTAATCAAACTAGCTAGTGGCCTTTTCGAAGTAATTAATTCGTATAAAAAGATCCGTAGCTCCAAAAATCGCGTATGACATGTCCCTGAATTCAGTGGAACGAGGGGAATCTCATCGTGAATTAAAAAGATAGGCTTACAGTGAAAACTTCTGCAGAAACTGTCTAGTGGCTTTCTGCAGTGTTTTAATTACTCGGGGAGTTTTACAATTCCTCTTTGAGTAATTCCAGTTGGTACTGTTTCTAATCAGTGATGCCTATGCGGTAGAATTTACCCAAGATTTTAAAAACGGTATACTACCGGTAGTGAATTATTTAAGTTCTAGATCTAGTTGTGAGCATTACTTTTGCGTAATAGTTTTCCTTGCGCTAAAACTATTTTTCCATGCAAGCAGTCAGTAGTATTATTGAATAGGATTATGTGGTGCAGCTGTAGCACCAATTCACTTGCCTTGCATACCTTCATGCATCATATCTATTGCATATGCTTGTGGATTGTTTGTTTATGAATGCAATTGTATCGTGTAGATTGTGACGAGTGCAACGCTTGCTCGTGTGTGGATTGTTCTTCCGACCGCTACAACCAAGGCAAGTAGATGATACTTTGTTCATGATAACTTCCTACTGTTTTCAATGCATTGTCGTGTATTTTGTAGATGCATGTGTAGGATGATACTATCGCTATGCTATGTCCTATTATGTGGTAGGACCCTCTTTGTAGATGAACCACCGTTGGTAGATGTGCTTAGCCATGATATGTTGAACGAGGGCTGGGTTACATCATTGAGACTTGTTTCTAAAAGTATTGGTTTGTGAAAACTAAAACAACCGAATCAATGAATCATTGCGGAAAGGCACCCAGGTATCGAGAGAAATTGATTGGCTTCTTTATTGTGTAGCTTACGTGTACAACCATGTGCCAATAATGGAATGGGCGGTTGGTTGGACTTAGTAGGTTGTGGTAACTCGAACCCGCGTATCCAGAGATGTAGAATTTTGGTAGGTTGGACCGGTGCGCGTCGGGATTGAGGAGCTACTTTCCGAACAGTCTCTTCTTGGACTTCTCCCTATCATCACTCATAATGAGAGTGATGGTACGAGCTGGGCTGGCCAAGTCACATGGGTAAAGTGTACTAACCTCTGCAGGGTGTATAATCTAATCGATTAGCCGTGTCCCCGGTTATGAACATCTGAGTTGCTTGATATTGACTCCATGACATGTTTCTCGCTCATTCTAATTTCATAATTGTTTTAATATTGTTGGGATAACTTAATTGGGATCTTTTCAAAGAAAATCAAAAACTGTTTATGAAAGTAGGACAAATGTATTTGCAAATGCAAGCCAGACACAGCTCCACTTGCCAAATATGCATGTAGATGTTAGTACTATTGTATCCTTTACTAGCTCTACTTGCCATACATTCCATGTATTGACCCTTTGGGGCTGCTACGTTTCATGTTGCAGGTTATTCCGATTCCGAGTAATCGATATAGGCCACGGTACTCCACTCGGCACTTGTTCACTTGTGGGCAATTTGAAGAATGGAGGATTTACTTTATTTATGTTGCTACCTGAATAATTTGAGCTAGCTTTGGGCTAAGCTTTTATTGTAATAATGGTACTCTAGATCTTCGTTATTCATGATACACTGATATTTTGCTATGTTATTCATCTTATTCTATTGTGGGCCAATGAACCGATCCAGGGATTGGCATGTCACACAGAAGCCTCGGTCTTTTCAGAACCGGGGTGTTACAGTCACTATCAAAAACAAGTACCCTTTGCTGAAGATAGAAGATTTGTTTGACCAGTTGACTGGTGCCAAAGTGTTTTCTAAGATTGATCTTAGAACTGGCTATCATCAACTCAAGATTCGCGCAGAGGATATTCCAAAGACTGCCTTTACCACCAGATATGGATTATACGAGTATACTGTCTTGTCTTTTGGATTAACCAATGCCCCCGCTTATTTCATGAATCTCATGAATAAGATTTTTATGGACTTCCTGGATAAGTTTATCATTGTTTTCATCGATGACATTCTGATTTATTCTAAATCAGAAGAAGAACATGAGCTACACCTAAGGACCATTCTTGGAACCCTTAGAGAGCATCAGTTGTATGCCAAGTTTAGCAAATATGAATTCTGGTTACAGGAGGTAGGATTCCTCGGACATATCGTATCAGCCGGAGGAATTGTCTTTGACCCTGCAAAGGTGAAAGAAGTCGAAGATTGGCAAGCCCCAACCACTCAAACCCAAGTTCGTGCATTTCTCGGATTAGCGGGATACTACCGCAAGTTCGTCGAAGGATTCTCGAGTATCACTAGACCCATTACCCAATTGTTGAAGAAGGACAAGAAATTTGAATGGACGGACAAATGTGAAGTGAGTTTTCAAGAACTCAAATTTGAATGCCCCAATTTTGATCATGCCGGATATCACGAAGCCCTTTGACGTGTATTGTGACGCATCCAAGATCGGCCTAGGATGTGTGCTAATGCAAGAAGGCAAAGTCATATCTTATCTATCCCGACAATTGAAGCAGCATGAACAGAACTACCCAACCCATGACCTCGAACTCGCAACCGTAGTTCTAGCCCTGAATACATTGAGGCATTACCTGATGGGAAACCGTTTTGAGATTTATTCGGATCACAAGATCCTGAAGTATACATTCACTCAGAAGGAGTTGAATATGAGGAAGAGAAGATGGATTGAGCTAATCAAGGATTATGATCTGGACATTCACTATCACCTAGTAAAGCCAATGTGGTAGCAGATGCCCTTGGCAGATTGTCGTGCCTCTTGAACTCCATGATTTTGAAGGAGCAACCAAGTTTGCACAAAGATATGGAAGATTTCTGAATGGAATTAATGAGTGAAGGTTTTTTGGCTAGTATAGAACTTTATCCTACTTTGATCAGCCAAATCAAAGAGTTGTAGAAAGGAAATGCTAGTATCGACGGAATCAAGTGTCGTATCGGTACACGCAAAGTCCCGGATTCACGGAAGATGAAGGAGTTCTGTGGTACAAAGGACGCCTTTGTGTACCAGTAGATTCAGAATTGAAAGAAGTGATTTTGAAAGAGGCCCATGATACCCTTTATTCTATCCACCCCGGAGGAAGGAAGATGTATCAGGATTTGAAGGAACAATTTTGGTGGCATAAGATGAAGAGAGAAATCGGAAGCTATATCGCCAAGTGTGATATATGTCAGAGAGTCAAGGCGGGACATCAAAGACTCGCTGGACTGTTGCAACCTCTACAGATTCCGGAATGGAAATGGGATTCAGTTGGAATGGACTTTATCACCGGATTGCCTACCTCTAGTAGGGGAAATGACTCTATCTGGGCCATAGTTGACCGATTGTCCAAAGTCGCCCATTTCTTACCAGTCAAGACCACATACCAAAGTTCGAAGCTAGCGAAGTTATACATCGTTAGAATCGTCAGTTTGCACAGAGTCCCCAAGAACATCATATCGGATCGAGGAACTCAGTTTACCTCGAGATTCTGGAAGAAAGTCCAAGAAGGTTTAGGAACCCGACTAGATTTCAGCACAACTTATCACCCTCAGACCGATGGACAAACGGAGCAAGTAAATCAAATACTCGAAGATATGTTGAGAGCATGTGTGCTAGAGTATGGATCTAAATGGGAAGACTGTCTACCTTTCGCAGAATTTTCATACAACAACAGTTATCAAGCTAGTCTGCAAATGGCCCCATTTGAGTTTATGTATGGAAGGAAGTGTAACACCCCTTTGAATTGGTCGGAAGTAGGAGAGCGTTAGATTTTCGGACCCGACATCCTACGAGAAGCAGAAGAGAAACTTCACAAGATTCGTGAGCACCTCACGACCGCCCAGTCAAGACAGAAGAGTTACGCCGACAAGAGACGTCGAGACCTCGCTTTTAATATCAGAGATTTTGTGTACCTTAAAGTGTCACCATTGAAAGGAATGCAGCGTTTCCAGCTGAAAGGAAAGTTAGCCCCCAGATATATCGGACCCTTCAAGATTCTGAATCATCGAGGAGAGGTATCATATCAATTGGAACTGCCAGAAGAAATGGCAGCAGTGCACAGTGTGTTCCATATATCGTTACTTCGCAAATGCCTTGAAGTTCCGGAGAAGACTGAAGTGTTCAAGAACATTGATCACCAGACCATAGAGATCAACGATGACCTAACCTATCCTGAAGTACCCATCCATATTTTGGAAGAAGCTTTCAGGACCACCAGGACCCGAAGCATCAAGTTTCTCAAGATTCAGTGGAGCAACCACACTGAAGAAGAAGCTACCTGGGAGCGCGAAGATCACATCAGGACGGAGTTTCCTGCTCTCTTTAAATCCTAGGTAATCTTTTTCGTCCTTTTTCAAATCTCGGGACGAGATTTTGTTTAAGGGGGGAAGGTTTGTAACATCCCAAAAATATAAAACAAGGACTTGTGTGATTAATCTAAATAGCAAGAAATGGTTTAAAGATGAAAATAACATCATATAAAACATTTCCATGTAGAAACAAATCAAAAGAAAATAAAACAAAGCAAATAAAGCAAATGGTTATTTTTGCCAATCTTGCTCACTAGGTCACTTTGAGTGTTTCTAGTCCAAGATTTCAAACAGGAACTTTCCCAATTATTTTCACCCCTTGATAGAACTAGTAAAAGTGAATCAAGGCCCACCTTTCAAACTTGTAGAAAAATTTGGCAACCCCATTCAAATCACAATTCAAAATTGAATGTTATTCATATGTGAAGATCATCCATTTTCAAAACCCAACCAAACCAATGCCCCTTGACTAATCCAACTAACCAGACACTCCCTAGTATGTGCCTAGCAAACCCACAAAGTTTGAATCCAAAATTCAAATTTAAAGTTCTTGCGTCCATTTCATCAAACACCTTGCAGATTCAAATCAAACAAACATCAAACACTATAGTGTGCAGTAAAATTGGCCTAACTTGTTCCCTCTATAGCTCACTCTAGCTCCCAGTATATGATCAAAGTAATCTAACTAGCTTTAGAACCACTGTGAGCAAGTCTAGCCATTAATGTCAAGCATGTCGAGAGCACCATTGCCACCCCATTGTCGCCAGCGAGCTAGAGCCGCACTAGCCTCGCCAACCTTGTCTGGGACATGCAGCACCGTCCACCGCCACCCAATGTCCCAGCCCCGAGAAATGCCAGCCCCTGGACCACACGACACGCCCACGCCAAACCTATCCGCGACCATGCCGAGAGCGCGCCCGTGCTCCACGCTCGACCAACACCCACAGGTCGGGCACCGCCCTTGCCGCATGCAGGGATGATCACCAGCACCCCAACACCCCGCCAGACATGCCCGTTCGCCGCCGCGGGGACCACGCGTGCTGTGCGACATTAAAACCGTCGTCGGACCCGCTGAGAGCACCGTGATGTTCCGACCGATCAGCACCGCCCCACGCCACAAGACCGCACCATTGAGCTTCGCCAGGGAGCACAACACCGCCCCCTACCGTCGCCCATGCCAGTAGATGCCTGTGCCGTCGACCACGACGAGCTCAGCCCGCGCCCGTTGGTCCCCTTCCGCCACTATAAATAGAGGACTCCACCGCTCGTTTTCGCCACACCGGTTCACTCCCCTCTCGCCCAGAACCACCCCACCTGACTCCCGGAGCAAGGCGAGCAGCGCATCACCGGAATTTGGCCGGAGCCCGCCGCTGCTGGAGAAGAAGGGAGCCGTCGATTGGAGCCGCCCCAGGAGGAGCTGCCGGTACCAGGAGAACCGCCGTCGTCGACTTCGTCGTTCGGCCCCGTTGCCGACCCTCGCCTAAGGCCCAGTGAACCTCCCACTACCCCCACCTGTCGCGTTAGTGTTCTGTCTCTCCGGCGCTGCCCGAAGTGGACGATGAACTGTAGCCGTTCGATTAAAGTTAGATCATGCAGTTCACACTGCCCCGTACCGCTTCGCCCCTCCCCGTCTCACTGACGTGTGGGGACAACCACTTAACCAGCCTGCGTATGCGCTGTGCGTAGTGGGCCGGCCCAGTTAAACATCCCGCACGACCCAAAAATTCAAATTAAGCTTTATTCATTTAATTTCAAACACAGTTCTGTACCCAGATTCAAAAATTAACCCAGCTCGATTCACTACCAAAATGGATGAAACCAATTTTGCTAGAAAGGTACTGAAATGCTTAATCCAAGCCCGTTGGATTCAAACCATTTAGATTTGTAGATCACCCATGGTAAAAATAACAAGGCAGAAGCTTTTCTGCATTCAAACATTTTTCAAAATTCAACCACAAAAGCTTTTGAGTTGATTCTAACTCTCAAAAATCACATTTGAGCATACCTTTTAGAATATGTAAAAACATATGGGTTTACTTACAGATATAATGTTCAATTAATAAAAGAATGCTACATAGGAATTTCTAGTCACTTTATTTAATTAAAATAAAAAGGTTAAACCTTATTAAATTGTCACACCACTTTAAATCACATTCCCATGTACTGAAATATGTGGTGATAACATGTGTCAACATGATCCCATGTTTGAGTTGGAGAATATTAAATCATAATTAGTTTTTCAATGAGAAGAAATTACTTTTCTAAAAATAAAACAAATAAGACAAGTGCTTTAATCTTGTAATATTAGTGATGATGCTAGATCATCTAGTGTGAACCATTGTGTGATGATTGGAAATAGTTAAGTATTGTTTGGTGATTGTGTACCTCGTATTTATTTATAGACGCTAGTACCGACCAAGGATACAAGGAGGAAGGAGGATACTACGAGGAAGAAGCCGAGGAGAACTTCAACCACTTCTCCGCACAAGGCAAGCCTTACTACATAAGTTGACCTATGCAAGCCAATACTTGAAACCTGGCAAGCTAACCCTTGCAACTTATGCAAGCTAATACTTGCTTGTTACCATGACAACTATATGCCTTAAGCATATGTGATCATACCCACTTGACAACCCAATCCTAGTTTTACTTGCAAGCGTAATACTTTATTTTCTTTATCAAAGCTTTCTCTTAGAGTTTACATGGTGACTTGTAGATTCTAGAAAGATAACTAAAGGTGGCATAAAGAGCATAAAAATTGGCCTAAGTTAGATAATCTTGATGTCATCCTATGGCATGAGATTAAACTTAGCAAATCTCCACTTGTTTACCACCCTTCATTAGTATTCACCACCACTCGTAGATGCTAGTGCTAAGTATAAAACTTGATCAACCTTAGATGGGAATACTTGGTGGAAATCATTATGAAAACCTTAGAATGATGAGTCATTCTACTGAAATGTTTTGACATGTGTTTGTGAACACCAGATGATTTTGATGATGAAAATGTTGAGGCATGAGCCTTAGCCCTTTATAAAACTGATGGTTGTCTGGATGCCATAACATTCCAATTTTACCGTACAACCACAATACCCGAAAATTGGGTAGGGCTTGACTAGAAATTTATATACCTTAGTATGGGTTCCCTCGTGGCCAAGGTCTGATCTGAGGCTGCCTTGTGAAGATTGTCCACCTGTGCAGTACCCAAGATGACAGTTGGTCATGGTTGGGCGGCCAAACTCACAGGAGAGGTGCCTATACTAGGGCGTGTAACTGAAAGGTTAGGATTGATTATCCGCATACTGAGTATGGTGAATTCAGGATTTGTTCCTGACGGATGTATTGAATGTTGTGGTGAAAGTGTACAATATCTGCAGAGTGTCAAACTATTCGAATAGCCGCGTCCGCGGTTATGGACAGTTGGAGTGGCCATACTATTCCCCCGTCAGATGTTTTCAAAATTAATTATGACTTTGACTTGACCACAACAGAGTTGTGATATGAAATTCAAATTCCCACTTAGGTGTTATAAAACTTTGAACTATTTTTCCTGCTTCTGAACTTAGTAGAGTTAAATCTAGCTTTTTGCAAAACAACCTTAGAGCTTAGTATCCTACTACAAAAAAAACCCCCTTAACTTGTTAGTATTAGTTTGCGAGTACTTAAAGAGTACTCATGGCTTTGTCCCTGGCTATTCCCGTGGCCAGACTATGAAGAGGAGTACCAGGATGATGGACCGCAAGAAGGTTATGACAACTAGGATCATCTCCCATCGTCAGCATTGCCTATGACCCTGAAGATGGAGTGTCACCTACGCTATTGTTACTATTACATTATTCCGCTGCTTGTATTGTATTAAGAACTGGATCATGAGATCCTTATCTGTGTAAGACCTTATGTATGGTTTGTAATGGATGATGTACTGTGATATCCAAATCTGTTATGTCTCGCAAAAATGGTAATCCTGGGATTGCGATGTATGGCATAACAGGCATCTGTGATTAAAAATCCGGGTGTTGACAGGTACCTGCACCAAAACAGGGTTATTGCAGTACTTTTAGCAGCAAATATTTAAGAGTTTGTTCCGATGGGATCTCAGCAAACACGACCCCGTAGCCACGTTGTCAATGCGGCTATGTTCGCACCCAAACCGTGGTTTGGAAATAGTTTACTCTATAGGTTGCTAGGATAAATAAATTTAAGATGATTGTAACAACTACTACTAGGACTGGAAGAAAACTAGAACAAAGTAAAACTAGAAAGAGGTGAATGCAATGAGATGAAATATTAATGCTATGATTCCTCTAGTAATTTTGTGTATACCGCTGTGCATGATAAGTTCTTATGAAATAGTTGTTAACTGTAATTGTGGCGGTCACTCATATATTGTTGTCTCCCACCGTTGGTAAGTGGCAACTAGACAACTCAATTGTCCACACTTTCTTCGGACATGGGTAATCCATAAGAGAATAGTGTATTAAGGTAACAATACCAATCAAGGTAAAACAGAGCAAAGGCATTAAGTTCTATGGACAACCGTACTCCTAAGCAAGTGTGCTAGTCACAAGATATCCCGTTTGTCACTTTGGGGTCAAGCAATTCGCAACACTATACCTATCTATATCATGAGTGATTTTGGGGAACTCTAGGTGGTGCATCCTAAGCTGTTATTGGCTCCACAAATCACTTATAGCAAATATCCTATTAGTTATACCCATGGGCTTGTGAGGACCCATGGAAGAGTAGAGACTAATGAAAAAATTTGTGACACTTTGTGAATCCCTAGTAAATTCCTCAACAATAAATTAACAAGAACACGACACACTTCAATTACTCAAATCATCATAACATTAATAAAAAGGGGTTCAAGCCATGTTACAACCCATCACGGAGACCATGATGGGGAAGGATGAAGGAGTAGCGGCGATGGAGATGATGATGAAGGCGCGGTGATGGTGGCGTCAGCGTGGTGATGGCGATATCATCCTTCTCCTCCTCTTCTTGCTTGGATGGCTTGATGGTTTTGATGGAGATATTGATCTTGGTGGATCTTGAGAGGCTATGGAGGTGCACGGCGGCACGGCATAGCCGTGGAGGCGGTAGATGGGATCTAGATCTTGTATATGGTGTATGTGGCTTCCTTTGGCTCCTCCCCTCTTTATATAGGCCTTGGGGTGCCCTAGGATACCCACAATATCGTCATATGACTTGGGGAAGGTTCTGGAGCTTTTCTAGGGTGAAATCCCATCATTTCCGACCTTTTTGGCAACTATACAGCCGGAGCTATACAGCCAGAATTTTAGCTTCGGTCGTATAGTTGGTCGTTAAACTTGAAGACCCATTCGTATTTTGGTCGCCATTGTTGGAATTACGCCCTAGAGGCAATAATAAAGATGTTATTATTATAATTCTTGTTCATGATAAAGTTTATATTCCATGCTAGCATTGTATTAAGCAGAAACTTTGATACTTCTGTGGTTTATGAACAACACCGTGTCCCTAGTACGCCTCTATGGACTAGCTCATTGATTAATGATGGTTAAGGTTTCCTAACCATAGATATGACTTGTCGATTAATAATGAGATCATGTCATTAGGAGAATGATATGATGGACAGACCCAAATTAAGCAGAGCAATTAGATCGTGTCATCGTGTTCATCTTTGTGAAGCTTTTTCTTATGTCAAGTATTGTATTCCATAGACCATGAGATAATACAACTCCCTGGTATCATCAGAAAGCTTTGAGGTCATCAAACATCATCCTATTTTAGGGTGATCATAAAGGTGTATCTCAGGTGATCGGAAAGTACTTTTTGGGTTGTATGTATCGAGATGGAATTTGTCCCTTCCGAGTCGGAGAGATATACTTCGGGCCCACTCGGTAATCGATATAAACACCGCTTGCAAGCATGTGGTTAAGGAGTTAATCATAAACTGATATCAGATTATAGAACGAGTCAAGTACTTGCTGTGAACGAGATTGAACTAGGTATGCCGATACCAACGATCGAATCTTGAGCAAGTAAAATATCGTGTGACGAAGGGAATACATATATGGGATTAATTGAATCCTGGCATCATGGTTCATCCGATATGATCGTCGATGAATGTGTGGGAGTCAATATGGGTTTCCAGATCCCGTTGTTGATTATTGATAGAAGATCATGTCTGCATATTCTCGAACCCGTAGGGTCACACACTTAACGTGCTTCGACGCTAGGATAGAATGGATAATTGGTTTATGAGTTTTTTTTCGGAGTCTCGGGTGAGATCCCGGACATCACGAGAGGTTCCAGAATGGTCCGTAGAATAAGATTCATATAAAGGAAAGCAGTTTTTGGATTTCGGAATCGTTTCGGAGTATTCAGTATTGTACCAGAAGGTTCTAGAAGGTTCCGGACTGGGACCAACGTGGGCCCACTTGTTGGAAGGCTGCGTGGGCCTGAGGGGGAGTGCCCTGGCCGCTTTGGGCCAGGGGCACAAGGCCCCAAAGGCCCAGCCGGCCAAACCCTAGGGGAAACCCTACAAGGATCTTCTAGAAGGAGGGGGAAACTTGCCCCCCACTCCAACCCTTGGGGCCGCCGCCCTAGGGCTTGGAGGAGGGGCCAAGGGGGCCGGCCAGCCCCCTATATAAAGAGGGCAGGGGCGCACCCTCCCCCTCCCATTCCTCCAACCCTAGCCTTCGTCCTGCTGCCCTCCACCTCTCTCTCTCTCTCCCGACTGCGCGTAGGCGAAGCCCTGCCGCAGAAACTCTCCACCATAGCACCACGCCGTCGTGATGCAGATTCAATCCATCTCTCCACCCCACTTGCTGGAACAAGGAAGGAGGAGACGTCGCGGCACACGTACGAGTGCATCTCTCGGAGGCGCCGTCACTTGCGGCGTTGGATCGGATCGCGAGGAGAAGGCTAGTTCGACTACATCAACCACGTTCTGTTGAACGTTTCTGCTTTGCGATTTCTTCAAGGGTACGAAGATATCATATATCTCTCTCATTGATTACAAATCCTAGATTAGATCTTGGCTTTCTTGTTCGCATCCGTAGAATTTTTTTGATTTACAATGCTACGAAACCCTTCAGTGGTATCAGAGCTAGATTGTCACATCCCAAGATTTTCCAAATTTTGTAATGTGAAAAATAAATAAACAAAATAAATAATTGTTGAAATCTAGGGTGAAAAGAAACTTTTTGCTTCTATATGCAAACTTAAAATCCCATCTTGAAAAAACTTGAGTAAATTTTGCATCCAACTAAATTCAAATCAAGAGAAATGCGTCCTTCATAAATGCATCTGGAAATTTAAACACTTGGAAAATAAACCAAAACCCTAAAACCCTAATGGAAGAAAAACATTTCCAAGTTATCTCTAAGCCTATGGATTTGATCCATATAAAAATTTGTCAAACAAACATTTCAAAATGATCAAGAATGACAAATAGAAATATTACAAAAACCATAGAAATTGGTTTCACTTAATTTGGAACCATAGATAAAATCTTATGAATTTAATAAGTTAAGGAAATTGAATTTCCCAAGATAATAAAGCACCTATCTAAATTCCATACCAAATGGTGAGCAAATAATCCTAAAAATATTTAGAGGGATAAAAAATTATTAAATAAGATTTTACAAATTGGAATCACCAAGTTTGGATATATAAATAAAAATATATGAATAATATAAGATAAAGAAATAAATATTAAATGAGGAATATTTAAAGACCAAATTAAATCTTAGCCAATACCATAAGCAAATGGAATAAATATAATCCAAATAAAATAAATGGATAAAGAATTTTCAAATTAAATAAAATGGCCTTAACCAAATTCCATTTCCATTTAAATAAAGACAAAATTCCTATTAGGAATGATTAATTAAATCATGGGAAAATAATATTTGGAATTTACCCAAGAGGAATAAAAGTTGTTTAACTAACTTAAATAAGATCAAAGAAATCTTCCAAATAAAATTTATGGAATTAAAACTATATTTAATTTCATTGGAATAAAGACAAATACCCAATTTTAAATGGTTAATAAATCATATTAAAAACATTCCAAATAATTTAAAGTGAGGTATTTGAAACCCAATTAAATAAATAAAACCTACTGAAAAGGTTTTGTGAAAATTGAACTTAAATAAGGGTTGAAAATATATTTGATCTTATTTGAATTTAAAACAAAGGCCTACTTTGAATAACCAATATACCCCAAAAAGAATAAAATTATTATTCTAAATTTGACTTCAGAATGTGTTAATAAACAGTTTTTGATTATTCACAAAGTTTGGCAAAAGTTTGATTTCAAATGAATGTTTGAATTGATTAAACAAAATCAAAATAGAATAAAAGAATTGGAAAAATAAAAATAAACAGGAGGTGAAAAAAATAAAACAGAGGAGCCCAACCAGACCTGGCCCACTAAGCCCAACATCAGCCCACTCCCTCTCTCCCCGCGGAAAACGTTTCACACCGCTGCTCTCACCCGCAAAGCCACTGACGTCCGGACCTCACCTCCCCTCTCTCTCCTCAGCATCTTCCCCACCCGCGCTAACCTCGCCGGCGGTTTCTGCCCGTTAAAAGCTCGCTTCAATCCTCATTAACCGCGCATTGATTCAGCCCCGCGATCACTCGTACTAAATCGCATGCGCCCCCTCTCTCTTTCCCCTCACTCTCTAGACTCTCCTCGCCCCCAGGCTGCCTGTATTGCTTGCGACAACGCTCCCTGCTCCGACGAGCTGTCTGGCCAATTCCGGCGCCGTCTGACCCTCTCTCGCCTCCTGGTTCATGCGAGCGTGATCCCTAGTCTTTGGCGCATCTCCTTGTGCTTACCGTTCATCCGCGCAAGCATCGTATTGTCAACAACGACCACACCTGAGCATCGCCACCGTCTGTTTCAACTCCGGTGAACCCTACAGGTAGTCTCTGACCGCGCCTCTTCTTCTCTTTGATGCTCCGATACTCCCCACTCTTCTGTGCATCTTACCATGCCATTTACTTGCTCTCTTGTGCTCTGTAGTGTCGCCCTCGACGACGACTGACCGCAACCGACGCTATCTTGAACTCCGGCAAGTGATTAACAGCAACCCCGTGTGCCCCTCGACTAGCCGACCCCACCTCGAGCTTCAGCAAGTCTCTGCGATCCTGGTAAGCCTCGCCAAACTCTCCCTCGCTTCCTACTTCGCTGGCGACACCACTGACAGAGCGCACGCCGCCACTCGCCGCCGCTAGCGCTGCCACTCGATGGTCAGTCGTTGTGAGCCGTAGGATGTAGATCTAGTGGATACGATAGAACCTAAGCGAAGAGGTATCTTTTGATCTGTGCCGCACATTTTCAGTTAGATCTAACGCCCCACAGCTGCTGATCCACACGAAACGTTTTCGGCCAATCAAAACACAACACGTGGCCAGTCTTTTGTTTTAAAAACAGAAACTATTCTATTAGATACTCAAACTTGCAAAATTCATAACTTTCAAACCACACGTCCAAATTTTACAAAATTTATATCAATGGAATCAGCAAGACAAACCCTATCCAACCATTCACTTTGTTTAGTAAATTGCTTCTGTTAAATTGGTTGTTTTTGCGGAAACTTGTGTAAGCATATTTTGAATATAAATTCTTTCTAAAATTATTTTGGTGAAAAAATCTTTGGCAAATGGTTTGTTTTGAACGTACTGACCATAGAAATCAATTTGTGGTTTCAAAAACATATTTGGTGAAGCAAAATAATAAATCTTTTAATTAAAGCATTTCTAGCCAAATAAAAATGCTGATTATGGTTTAAAATGATTTTGGAGAAAAACCCTTGAGAAATGTTTTGATTTAAACTCTCTGACCCTAAAAACAAAGTTTTATGATTTAAAAATATATTTGGTGAACCCTATAAAGATTATTGCTTGCTAAAGGAAATTCTAACCACATAAAATATTGATTTGTTTTAAAAATGGTTTATAGGTAAAATCTTTTGAAAATAGTTTTGTCACTTATATAAATTGACCAATAGGTGTTTTAGAATGTTTATAACCTATTAGAAACCACTTCTACAAATAAAACAATCTTTGGCATGCTTGCATGCATTACTTTGATTCTATTATTTTATGTGATGTTGCTTGAATGGTAGATTGAATATTTGCTTGCTTGATTGAATTATAGTTTGAAGAGTGTTTATATTGCAATATCAACGAGTGAACTTATATTCTCTACCAAAAAGGCAAGTGATGCTTCATACTTTGTCCCATTATTTTCACTATGCATTAGTGATATTTCTAAGTAGGACTTGCATGGAATTTTTGCTAAGTATAAACTATGCCATGGGAAAACCTAGTAAATGAAACCTTAGTAGAAATTTCCTAAGTTAAGATTCCTACTACTATCATGCTTAGCTTAGCTAGTAGAAAACAAGGGTGGAATATATTCATGCTATGGAATATTTCTAAGTCAAGGACTTGTGTTTTGTTTAATAAAACAACTAAGTGAATGAATCACCTGGATGGAATGGAAGGAATGGTTTGTGTTGAGTGGTTATACAAGGCCCATTTCTATGGTTTACCTTGTGTATCTCACTTGTGGATGGCCACCCAGGATCAAAGAGATTTGAGATGTCAAATGTTGAGAAGCTTCAAGTGCAGCCACTTGGCATTATGGGATCTGCCTGGATCATATAGGTTGCAATAATTTAGCCAAATGGACAGTTGGTGGTAGGGGATTGATAGGTTGGAGCGCGTCCATTCTGGTCTAAGGGAAGGCTTCTGAAAGATCTTGTCTTGGTGAAACCAAGTCTTGTGGGGAAAGTGCACCACCTCTGCAGAGTGTAAAAAATCTAAGTACTTAGCCATGTCCCTGGTAAAGGAAAATTTGAGCATCAAAGACATGGAAGCTATCAAGAATCTCCTCATCCAAATTTCTAAGTTAAAACTTGTGGTTGAATAAGGGTTGAAGGATCACCAATTTCTATTGGGAGATACCTTGGGTGATTTTGTCAAGCAAAAACTTAGTGTTTTCAAATGATAAGGAAAATCTATTTTGAGCAATGCAAGCCTAAGATCCACTTAGCCAAATGCATATAGATGATAGAATCCACTATACTACCATAGTATCACTTGCCAATACAATTCAAATGTATTGACCCTTGTGGCTGTAACTTGTTATGTTGCAGGTTTGTTTGATATTAGTGAATTGTGTTGGAATAGGATTACAAGTCTACAACCAACATGTTTGCCTGTGACACTTTGAAGATGAAGGACTCCATGCTATTGTTATATTTTGCTGCATTGTAATAAGATATCCAAATGAGCTATGTAAGATGTAATAAATTATTTTATTCCTGGTTATAAAGTTGTATTATGACCTTTGTTTCTTGATATTACATCTTAACTGTGGATGCTAGCTATTGATCCAGGGACTAGAATTGTAAACACAGGGATCTCTACCTTATTAAATGTTGGGAACCCTACATAGATCTATGTGTAGATGTGTTTCACGAGTAGAACGCAACATGCTTGTTGAGGGTGTTGATGTTTTCTGTTGCAAGCCTCTTGTTGTGTATTTCTTATGGCGCGGCATAGTGAGATCCAAGCGGTCTAGGCCAACTTTACGCGACCTCGTTCGCGAGACCGGCTCCGCACTTGCCGTGTAGCTTGTTCCACACATGCGGCTGGTGGATGCCAGTTTCTCTCACTATAGTTGTCATGGGATTTACACCAGATGTTAGCAACCATAATATCACCGTTGTGGCTTTCTGTAGGTAAGAATCATTCTTAGCTTGATACTCCCATAAGACACGTAAAACATGTAACAACAAAGTAGAGGCGTCTAACTTGTTTTTGCAGGGAGTGTTTTGTGATATGCTATGGCCCAAGACATAATGTGTATGATGTATGAATGATCATGTTTTTGTAATATTTCACGACTTGCATGTGGATGAGTTCACAACCGACAGGAGCCGTATGGTTGTCTTTATAATTGTGTATGACCTGTGTGTCAACTTCTTATACGCCATGTAATAGATTTAATTTATCGCTAAGTAGTTAGCAATAGTTGTAGTTGCTATTCATGGTGGAGGCAATCATGGTGGAGTGATGGAGATCATGCTGGCGCGCACAAGATGGAGATCATTGTGCGGAGATTGGCTATACCATGTCACATAAAATTATATGCATGTGATACCCTGTTATGTATCTTATTATGCTTAGATCGCGACGGTAGCATTATAAGATGATTCCTCACTTAAAGATCAAGATAAAATTGTGTTCTCCCCATGTATGCACCGTTGCGAAAGTTCGTCATGTTCAAGCACCTCGTGATGATCGGGTGCTATAAACTCTACGTTCACATACAACGGGTGCAAGCCAGTTTTGCACACGCGGAAATAGTTGGGTTTGACTTGACGAGCCTAGCATGTACAGACATGGCCTCAGAACACACGAACCGAAAGGTTAAGCATGAGTCATATGAATGATATGATCGACACTTTGTTGTCCACCATTGAAACCACATCTCTTCTCGTGAAGATCGGATTAGGTGTGGTGAATTTGGATCGTGTTCACTAAAACAACTTGAGGGATGTTGAATTTAGTGGGAGTTCATCTAGTAATTTGATTAAGGTTGAACTAGTTATCATGAACATAGTCTAAATTGTATTTGCAAATTTTGTAGATCAAATGGCTAAGTCAAACTTCAACTTCAACATTTTTGCTGAGAAAAAATATCTTAAGAACAATGGGTCTAACTTCACCAACTGGTTCCGCAATCTGAGAATCATTCTCGCTGGCGGACAAAAAGCGCTAGGTGATGCCCCTGCTATTGATGCGCCGGCTGATGAAAAAGCTGTTTATCAGTCACGCAAAGATGATTAAGGAGTGATTAAGAGTACCATGTTGTTTGCTATGGAACTGGACCTTCAAAATCGTTTTGAGGAGTTCGTCGGGCCCTTTGAGATTCTTGAGGAACTGAAAACCATGTTTCAGACTCAGGCCCTTTCTGAGAGATATGAGATCTCTGAGAAGTTCTTTAACTTCAAGATGGAGGAAAGGAGTTCCGTTAGTGAGCACGCCATTAAGATGTCGGGCTACACTCAACGTCTTGAGCAACTATACTACAAGATTCCAGAAGAGCTCAAGATTGACAGAGTTCTGCAATCACTCCCTCCTAGCTACAAAGGTTTTGTAGTTACTCACAATCAAATTGGTTCCACTGATACGATCACTGAGCTCTTCGCTAAGCTGAAAGCTACGGAGGTGGATATCAAGAAAGATAATCATGTGTTGATGGTCAACAATACCCCTAGCTTCAAGAAAGGTAAGGGTGCAAAGAAATCCTTCAAGAAAGGCAGCGGCAAGCGCGTTGCCACTGCTGAGAAGAAGCTCAAGTCTGGACCTAAGCCGGACACTGGGTGCTTCTATTGCAAGGACAAGGGTCACTGGAAGCGCAATGGTCTGAAGTACTTAGCGGACAAGAAGGCTGGCACCATTAAAGGTATATTTGATATACATGTTATTGATGTTTACCTTACTAGGGCTCGTTGTAGTGCCTGGGTATTTGATACTGGTTCAGTTGCTAATATTTGTAACTCGAAACAGGAACTACGGAATAGATGGCGGCTAGCAAGGGATGAGGTGACGATGCGCGTTGGCAATGGATCAAAAGTTGATGTGATGGCCATCGGCACGCTCTCCTTATTTTACCTTTGGGATTAGTTTTAAACCTTAATAAGTGTTATTATGTGCCTGTGTTGAGCATGAACATCATATCTGGATCGTGTTTATTGCAAGACGGTTATTCATTTTAATCGGAAAATAATGGTTGTTCTATTTATATGAATAACATATTTTATGGTCATGCACCTATTGTGAATGGTTTATTTCTTCTGAATCTCGAAAGCAATGAAACGCACATCCATAACATTGAGGCTAAGAGATACAAAGTAGATAGTGATAATCCAACTTATTTGTGGCACTGCCGTCTAGGTCATATTGGTGTAAAACGCATGAAGAAACTCCATTCTGATGGACTTTTGGAGTCTCTTGATTTTGAATCATTTGAAACGTGCGAGCCGTGCCTCATGGGCAAGATGATCCAAACCCCGTTCTCAGGAATAATGGAGCGAGCAACGGACTTATTGGAAATCATACATACCGATGTATGCGGACCAATGAGTGTTTCGACGCGCAGTGGATATCGCTATTTTCTCACTTTTACTGATGACTTAAGTAGATATGGGTATATCTATTTAATGAAACATAAATATGAAACACTGGAAAAGTTCAAAGAATTTCAGAACGAAGTGGAAAACCATCGTAACAGGAAAATTAAATCTCTACGATCCGATCGTGGAGGTGAATATTTGAGTTATGATTTTCTCACGCATATTAAAGCAAGCGGAATCGTTTTGCAACTCACACCACCCGGAACACCACAGTGCAATGGTGTGTCTGAACGCCGGAATCGAACTCTATTAGATATGGTGCGATCAATGATGTCTCTTACAAATTTGCTGTTATCATTTTGGGGTTATGCATTAGAAACCTCTGCATTCACTTTAAATAGGGCACCATCTAAATCCGTTGGGACGACACCGTATGAACTATGGTTTGGTGCTAAACCTAAGTTGTCGTTTCTTAAAGTTTGGGGATGCGAAGCTTGCGTCAAGAAGTTGATGCCGGACAAGCTCGAACCCAAAGCGGAGAAATGCGTCTTCATAGGATACCCTAAGGAAACGATTGGGTATACCTTCTACCACAGATCCGAAGGCAAAGTGTTTGTTGCAAAGAATAGATCCTTTCTTGAGAAGGAGTTTCTCTCGAAAGAAGTGAGTGGGAGGAAGGTGGAGCTAGAAGAGGTTATTGAACCTTCTCTCGAGTTGGAGACTAGCACAACACCTGAAATTGTTCCAGTGCCGTCTGCACCAAAAAGAGAGGAAGCTAATGACGAGGATCATGAAATTCGAACGATGCTACTACTGAACTTCGCAGGTCGACAAGGTCACGTGCCACTCCTGAATGGTACGGTAACCCTGTCTCAACCGTCTTGTTGTTAGACAACAGTGAACCTGCGAACTATGAGGAAGCGATGATGAGCCCAGACTCTGAGAAATGGCTAGAGGCCATGAAATACGAATTGGGATCCATGAGCGAAAACCAAGTATGGACTTTGGTGGACCCTCCTAGCGACCGTAAGGCCGTTGAGTGCAAATGGATTTTCAAGAAGAAAACGGACGCAGATGGTAATGTTACTGTCTATAAAGCTCGACTTTTCACAAAAGGGTTTTGGCAAGTTCAAGGTGTTGACTACGATGAGACTTTCTCTCCCGTAGCGATGTTTAAGTCCATTCGGATTTTATTAGCGATTGCTGCATTTCATGATTATGAAATATGGCAGATGGATGTCACGACTGCGTTCCTCAATGGCAACATTGATGAAGAGTTGTATATGATGCAGCCCGAAGGTTTTGTCGATCCTAAGGATGCTAATAAGGTGTGCAAACTTCAGCGTTCCATTTATGGACTGAAGCAAGCATCTCGGAGTTGGAACCTTCGTTTTGATCAAGTGATCAAGAGTTTTGGATTTGTTCCAAATTGCTACGAATCTTGTATCTACAAGAAAGTGAGTGGGAGCTCAGTGACATTTTTAGTACTATATGTGGATGACATATTGATTATTGGAAATGACATTGGTATGCTTAACGATGTGAAGAGTTATTTGAATAAATGTTTTTCAATGAAAGACCTAGGAGAAGCTGCTTATATATTGGGCATCAAAATCTATATAGATAGACAAAGACGCCTAATAGCTTTTAGCTAAAGTACATACCTAGACAAAGTTCTGAAAAGCTTCAGAATGGATAAAGCAAAGAAAGGTTCATTGCCCATGTTGTCAGGTAAGATATTGAGCAAGGCTCAGTGTCTAGCTACGGTAAATGATAGAGACACCATGAGCAAAGTGCCATATGCCTCGGCCATAGGTTCTATCATGTATGCCATGCTATGTACTAGACCGGATGTGTCCAATGCTCTTAGTTTGACGAGCAGATACCAAAGTGATCCAGGAGTGGAACACTGGACAGCCGTAAAGAACATCCTAATGTATTTAAATAGGACTAAAGAAATGTTCTTGGTCTATGGAGGTGATGAGCAGCTCGTCGTAAAAGGTTACGTCGACGCCAGTTTCGACACCAACCCGGATCATTCTACATCTCAGACAGAATACTTTTATATTTTGAATGGTGGAGCCGTGAGCTGGAGAAGCTGCAAGCAAAGCGTGATCGCGGGATCTACAACAGAAGCGGAATACATGGCTGCTTTAGAAGCGTCAAGTGAAGGAGTTTGGATCAGGAACTTCATCACTGAGCTTGGTGTGGTTCCAAGTGCCTTGGACCCACTGGATATATTGTGTGACAACACTGGCGCCATAGCACTGGCTAAGGAACCAAGATATCATCCAAAGACCAAGCACATCAACCACCATTTTCATATAATTCAAGATTATATAGCAGTTGGAGATCTGAAGATTAGCAAAGTACATATGGATCTGAATATCGCAGATCTGTTGACTAAGCCTCTTCCACGAGCAAAACATGATCAACACCTTAATGCCATGGGTGTTAGATTATTTCCAGATGTAAACTAGATTGTTGACTCTAGTGCAAGTGGGAGACTGTTGGAATTATGCCCTAGAGGCAATAATAAAGATGTTATTATTATAATTCTTGTTCATGATAAAGTTTATATTCCATGCTAGAATTGTATTAAGCAGAAACTTTGATACTTGTGTGGTTTATGAACAACACCGTGTCCCTAGTACGCCTCTATGTACTAGCTCATTGATTAATGATGGTTAAGGTTTCCTAACCATAGACATGAGTTATCGATTAATAATGAGATCATGTCATTAGGAGAATGATATGATGGACAGACCCAAATTAAGCAGAGCAATTAGATCGTGTCATCGTGTTCATCTTTGCGAAGCTTTTTCTTATGTCAAGTATTGTATTCCTTAGACCATGAGATAATACAACTCCCTAGTATCGGAAGAAAGCTTTGAGGTCATCAAACATCATCCTATGTGAGGGTGATCATAAAGGTCTCTCAGGTCATCAGAAAGTACTTGTTGGGTTGTATGTATCGAGATGGAATTTGTCCCTCCCAAGTCGGAGAGATATACTTCGGGCCCACTCGGTAATCGATATCAACACTGCTTGTAAGCACGTGGTTAAGGATTTAATCACAAAGTGATATCGGATTACGGAACGAGTAAAGTACTTGCTGTGAATGAGATTGAACTAGGTATGCCGATACCAACGATCGAATCTCGGGCAAGTAAAATATCGCGTGACGAAGGGACTACATATATGGAATTAATTGAATCCTGGCATCGTGGTTCATCTGATATGATCATCGATGAATGTGTGGGAGTCAATATGGGTTTCCAGATCCTGCTGTTGATTATTGATAGAAGATCATGTCTGCATATTCTCAAACCCGTAGGGTCACACACTTAACGTGCTTCGACGCTAGGATAGAATGGATAATTGGTTTATGAGTTTTTGTCCGGAGTCTCGAATGAGATCGAGGACATCACGAGAGGTTCAGGAATGGTCCGGAGAATAAGATTCATATAAAGGAAAGCAGTTTTTGGATTTCGGAATCGTTTCAGAGTATTCGATATTGTACTGGAAGGTTCTAGAAGGTTCCGGAGCGGGACCAACGTGGGCCCACTTGTCAGAGGGCTGCGTGGGCCTGAGGGGGAGTTCCCTAGCCGCTTTGGGCCAGGGGCAAAAGGCCCCAAAGTCCCAACCGGCCAAACCCTAGGGGAAACCCTAAAGGGATCTTCTAGAAGGAGGGGGGAAACTTGCCCCCCACTCCAACCCTTGGGTCCACCACCCTAGGGCTTGGAGGAGGGGCCAAGGGGGCCGTCCAGCCCCCTATATAAATAGGGCAGGGGCGCACCCTCCCCCTCCCACTCCTCCAACCCTAGCCGTCGTCCTGCTGCCCTCCACCTCTTTCTCTCTCTCTCTCTCCCGACTGCGCGTAGGCGAAGCCCTGCCGCAGAAACTCTCCACCATAGCACCACGCCGTCGTGCTGCAGATGCAATCCATCTCTCCACCCCACTTGCTGGACCAAGGAAGGAGGAGACGTCGTGGCACCGTATGTGTGCATCTCTCGGAGGCGCCATCACTTGCGGCGTTGGATCGGATCAGATCGCGAGGAGGAGAAGGCTAGTTCGACTACATCAACCACGTTCTATTGAATGTTTCCGCTGTGCGATTTCTTCAAGGGTATGAAGATCTCATCTATCTCTCTTGTTGATTGCATCTCCTAGATTATATCTTCGCTTTATTGTTCGCATCCGTAGAAATTTTTTGATTTACTATGTTGTGAAACCCTAAAGCCATTTCTTCATACAAACTTCGTTTTGGGCGTTCTTGGGCTCGTTGGATTCATCTCATCGAGGGATACAACCCCATCGTATTGGATATTTATTTTGAGAAGTTGGAAAAATTCACTTTTTCCAACACCTCAAATGGCTAAGTGTGGTCCTGCAGTTCCTCCATACTATACTCTCTTTGTTCCTTTTGCCTTTGTTTTGTTCATAATCATCATCAACACCTAAACACATGTCAAAGACAAGAAAGAGGGATAAAGTTCTACCTAAACTACTAAATGTGCAAAGCTCGTATGAATGTAATGAAAAGAAGTAATCATGCATATGAGGCATAGGAATAGTTAGATGGATCATGATATGATAGGAAATGACACAATTTATATAGCTAAAAAGTGTTGTATTATCACAACCATCAAATACTCCTATTGCTATCATCAAGTGCAAGTAAAATCATACTCAAGTCATTCATATATCCAATAGAACAAACTCAAACTCAATAATGCTCCATATATTATAATAAACTCCGAATTTCATAAGAGGGATCAACTATTTCTGAAGGGAATTCTAATGATGCAAACTTTATTTATGAGCTCGAACTAATGCAAAACTATAATAGAAATAAAACTTGTAAGATAGATTACAAGGTCTTAAAGATCTCCCCAAGCTTAGAATCAAGCCAGGCGGGTTCAAATAATCCCTCGCAATTATTTGATATCGTGTTTTATTGAAGGTCACTATGGCGCCATAGCATGTAGAACCGCGGTGCGCAGCTTCTTGTTGGTGTCTTCCAGAGCAGTGATGCGGCTGTAGCACCTGCATAAATCAGATTGCAAAGTGTCCACCCTATCCACGAGCTTAGTCACCATTGGGAGAAGATCATGCTTCTCCACTATCTCCTTGAGGCGATGACAGACTTCAACGCGATGGAGGATCTCCTTCTTTTGATATATCTCCAGTGCCTGCACGCGATCTTGTGTCCTGGGGACAACTTCTTCTTCCTCATCCATTATGGATGGATTGGGGAAGTAGAAGCTGCTCCTCCACTCCTGTTGAGGCTTCACCCTCATACGAGCACTAGTGATAGGCCTGCTCCTCCACTCCTATTGGCACCAGTGATAGGCCCGATCCCTTGCTAGCACCAGAGATAGGCCCGATCCCTTGCTAGCACCTGCACCAATGTTAGGTATTTCATTATGCTTATGCGGACTTGGATCTATAGTGATGAACTTGACCGTCTCCACACGCCCTTTTCCGTACATCTTGGCCTTCTCCCTTATTGAGTTATTTTCATCATCGCCCAGTCGACCCCTAGGGGATCATAAATGTTACGGCAGATGTAAATGTCGCTCCAGCCTTCATCGGGGTCGTTGTTGTAGAAGCTTGGCTCCACGTACTATTTGTACCCCGGGCTAAACCTCTCCACCTCCTCATCATCGTCCTCCATCAACGGGCTGCTAGAAAGGTCCCTAGGAGCAATGAGCCCCATAAGTTTTCCATGACCTAGGACGAGATAGCGCATAGCTGGATTTGTCTGTGGTGATTTTTGATTAGAGAGAGGCACAAGGGTATTATATAAGAGGGGTCAGAGGTCGGTAAAACTCGCGAGAAACACCAAATTCTTGTCCAAGAAAACAATCCAAACCGATTAGGAAAAGAAATCATGGATTTGGAGGAGTCCTGCTTCATAACGACCAACTATACGGTCGCGTCCCGTATAGTTCCGGCCGTATAGTTGGTTCCGGGCAAATATTTCCAAATATCTCGAGCCCATGTCGGTTAGACGACCGACTAGGAACCGACAAAGAGGTTGTTTAAGTAATAATAACGAAAACGGGTCGAGGGTACTAAATCTTTGACGACCAACTATACGGCGGGAGAATTTTCTCCTGCCGTATAGTTGTGGCCGTATAGATATTGCACCTCGAAATTATTTTGCGAGGGGGATACAGAACGTTTAACGACCAACTATACGGCGAGAGATTTTTCTCCGGCCATATAGTTGTGCCCGCATGGTTACAGAAACCCCTCAAAAACTTCAGAAAAACAAGAGGAATTCAAAGGTAGAATTTTTAAAAGCAGAAACTGTGAAAACAAGGCACTTATTTAAGTTAGAAAACTTACCTTCCTCTTACCATTTATTTAGTCGGGAGTGACAAACTCCTCCAACAACAAGGACTTCTTCTTCTTGGGAGGATTTTCCCTTAGCTCATATAATAATTCTCGGAAACGAAAATCACCAGGACTAAAGCTCCTCTCAATAAGATCGATGTCTTGCTGGGCAAATATAGATGCTGCATCCGGTACCTTTGCTTCTTGACTCTGCATGATCTGCAACTCAAATTCTTGAAGTAAAAGGATCCAACGGATCAGTCTTGGCTTATGATTATTCCTCTCGAGGAGTTCTTTTAAACCATCACGATCCGTATGAACTCTTACTTTTGCATCAACAATATAAGAACGAAATTTATCACAAGAGAAAAATACACCAAAGAGTTCTCTTTCTTCCTTAGGATAATTCTTTTGAGCACTATTGAGAGTTCTACTAGCATGGTGTATAAGATTAAATCTGTGACCTATATGTTGTCCCAAAGTTACTCCTACAACATATCACTAGATTCACATATCAAATAAAAATTCATATCCCATATAGGTGGTTTAATGATGGGAGCACGTGATAAAGCATATTTAAGTTTATCAAAGGCAATAAGGCATTTATCATCAAAATTGAATCTTTCTCCTTTTTTGCAACAGATTAGTCAAAGGTTTAGAAGTTCCATAAAAATTCCTAATGAACCTTCTATAAACGCCTACATGACCAAGAAAACTTCTCATACCTTTTACGTCCCTTGGTTGTGGCATTATTTCTATTTCTTCAACTTTAGCCTTATCTACTTCAATACCCTTACCTGATACTTTATGTCCAAGGAATATGCCTTCTTTGAACATAAAATGGCACTTCTCCCAGTTTAAGAAAATATTGGTTTCTTTGCAATGCTACAAGATTCTATTGAGATTATCCAAGCAACTAGTAAACGAAGTTCCATAAACAGAAAAAATCATCCATAAACGCTTCCATTATTAGTTTTGTAAAGTCTACAAAAATAGCAGTCATGCATCTTTGAGAAGTAGATGTAGCATTACATAACCCAAAAGGCATGCGTCGGTAAGCATGTAAACCATAAGGACTATTGAAAGTTGTTTTAAGTGGGTCATCAGGATGAACAAATATTTGGGAAAAACCAGAATATCCGACAAAGTAGAAAAATGAGTGTGGTTTGCTAACCTATCTAAAGTTTGATCTATGAACGGTAAAGGATAGTGATCTTTCCTTGTTTCCTTATTCAATTTCCTAAAATATACGCACATCCTATGTCCAACAATAGTTCTAGCATGTATTAATTCATTGTTTTCATTAGGAACAATAGTAAAGCCGCCTTTCTTAGGAACACAATGAACAGGACTTACCCATTCACTTTCTTTTACAGGATAGATTATGCATCCATCAAGTAGGCATATCATTTATTTTCTTACCACTTCCTTCATTTTAGGCTTTAGTCTTCTATTAAATTCTGCAACTAGTTTAGCACCTTCCTCCATGAATATTCTATGGGACGCAATCACGGGACTAATACCCTTCAAGTCGTCCATTAAGTACCCCAAAGGCCTTGTGGTGCTCCTTTAGTACTATCATGAGTTCTTCTTCTTCCCCTGAAAGTTTAGCACTAATAATAACAGGGAATTTATTAGTATCATCTAAGAATCTATACTTAAGATTATCTGGTATAGTTTTAAATTCTGGGGGTGGTAATTCTTCATCCCCTCTCTTTTCTGGTTCTTCAAAATCTTCATCAGTTGGAGGTTCTTCAATGGGAAATGAATCAAATTCACTTTCTAATTCTTCTAAAGTTCTGTCCTCCATAATTATTTCTTCACAATTTTATTCTTTATTTATTTCTTTATCTTGATTATTTAAGAAAAGAGTTGCCATCTCCTCGGTAGTCTTCTCTTTCTCTTCTTCTTGTATATGTAGAGGTTTGTCTTTAAATTTGGAAAACTGGAATTGTTTTTCCGCTTTCCCAAGCTTAAGGGATACAACCTCTTTTTTGAAGTCGACTGTGGCACCTATATCACTCAAAATATTTCTTCCAAATATGATTGGGAAAAGAGTGTCAATTGTCATATCAAAAACTACAAAATCAATAGGGAAATTTTTATTTCCAATTGTGATAGTTGCATCTTCAACTACTCCCATTGAAATTCTAAGATTTTTATTGGCTAACATGATTGTCATATCAGTATTTTCTATTATAGCCGGTGTTATCTCTTCTTTTATTTCCAAGAAGTCATAGGATATAACATTAACTTTGGTGCCAAGATCACATAAACCGTATGCGAGGTTTCTTTAAATATGCAGGGAAGAATAGGCTTACCCACATCTTTTACCTTAATTTACCTTCAACCAATATAGAAGTCTCTTCATAAAGTTCAACTATGTTACAATGTGAATACATAGCTATGATTGCTTCCTTGGTTACCTCTTCATCTTTGGTTTCATCCAGATGTTCTTCAATTATTGGCACACTTTCCTCTTCTTTCACCTCTTGTACTGCCTTGACCTGTTCATATTCCAAAATATGCTTCTATGCAGTGTTAGGGAAAGGTATATCATAGATTAGTTCTAGCGAAGCCAATGTTTCTTTAACTTCTATTTTCTTCTCACGTTCGGGTGGTGGATCATACTTGGCTGAACCCTCTTTTGGTGCTTTGATATGTTATGTAAAAGCTTTAACAACTTGCAACACAAGATCTGAATCTAAATAAATATCTTTAGATAATTCATTAACATGGCCTTCTTTATTATAGTAGTGAATACATTCATGATCTGTTTTTGTGTCTCCTTCACTTCCTGGACCAAAATTCCATGAAACTCTATGATCGTGAATTCTATTAAGTAAAGCCCAAGCTTTAGTTATAGGTAAATCCATAAAAGCTCCGCTCGCACAAGAGTCTAGTTAAATTTTATTAGGTTCGATTAAAACGCCATAAAAGATATTCAATAAATACCATTCAGGAGAATCAAGGTGAGGACATTGACTAAGTAAAATTTTAAATATTATATAATGTCTTACTAGTCCTTCATTAGGACGGTTCCTCCAAGTCATTATAAGACGCCTGATTCCAAAGGATTTTGATAATGAGTAATATTTAGATAGGAATTCGCAAGCTAAATTATCCCAAGTCGTAGTGGCTTATGAGGATAGAGATATATACCATGAGAGAGTTGTACTTGTCAAAGTTTGACTAAAAAATTTAACCCTTTTACCTCATTGGCGGTATACCCCATTAATTGGAGCGTGCCACATATATATTTGAAACATGCAATATTCTCATATGGATCAGGATCTTCTTCATCTCTAGTAAATTGCTTCTTGTGTAAAATACCAAGTAGTATAGGATTTATTTCAAAATGTCTTATATTCTCATTGGAGTTGTCTCTTTTATAAATATCATAGAGCTTCCCAAAGTTGTTGAGTGGGTTAGAACTAGTCATATGATCGAACTCCATCATGTTGGTGGAAACCTGTAACTCAAAACAAAACATAACAAAACTAAAGTAAATAAGCAAAAACTAAAAGACCTACAGCGCTTAGCTCCCCGGCAATGGCGTCAGAAAATAGCTTGATGACTGCAAGTGCACAGATCGGATGTAGCTAGTTTAGAAATAAAGATATCGATCCCACGGGGAGCAGGAGTCTGAAGTCTAAGAATTCTTGAAATAAATACTGAAACTAGAAATGCTAAATAAAGTTCTAAGTGACAAGATAAAATGCGAGTATTGCATAAAAGGTGTTTTGGGTTTTTGGTATAAGTGAGCAATGAGTACAGTAAGTAAAATATAATACAGAAAATAAGTATCGCGTATGTAAAAGAGATTTGAAACTTCAGTGGGAAAAGGCGTTCTCAGGGATTAGCAGATACACCACTAGCAGTATAAAGGACTAAGGTGTTGGGGATGTACTTTTCTGTTATACCCACAAGACTCACTGACCAGGGTGGACCACAAACGGGTTAGAGCTTTGCTTCATGGGCGGCCTAGTCAGAGAAAGAGGAGGAGCCAGTTCTGGCTACGACAAGGCCCAAAAGAGTTACCGACTTAGGCCTATAGTATTACTTGTAGTCCAAGCTGTACATAGTTACCGACTCTATAACGTAGCCGAATAGGTATCTCCTGTAATCCTAGGCCCTGGTGACTATATAAACCGGCCCTATGGGAGCCTTTAGGGCACAACTCAATACACACAACCACAACCAACTCGCACAGGCGAACCTCTCTTGTAATCCGCTATAACATCCGCCTTACGCCGATATATTACTGGGTTGCTAGCAGGAGTAGGATCCGATCACCGCAGCCGGATCTGAACCTGGGTAAACTTGTGCTCAACGCTCCTGGAACATCCGACGTCTCACACCCCATCCTTCCAACGCCACTAGGACCCCCTATGGCGTACTTGTCGACAATCCGATGACAGTTGGCGCCCACCGTGGGGCAGGTGACCTTTGGAGCAGCGTTCCAGGCAGAATCTGAGCGTGCAGGAATCGGCGAAACAATTGCCATGGGTCGCGTGGTCTATGCCAGTGATGTCCCTCTCATCCTTCTCAATGAGACTTGGATTCCGTCTTCGAAACCCGTGACGACCTACACGATCATGTCCATCGGCGAGATCGATATCTATCTCGGTTTCGCTGAACCCGCCCAACCCACCCTTGAGGTGATGACCATGGCGGAAGAAAAATCCGGATCTACTTTATCCGCAGAGGCGGAAGAGTTCAGAGTCCCGGAGAAAATCAAACCCACCCAGCCCACTCCTATAGTGGAAGAAGAGGTGGAAGAAGAAACCAGATCCGATCTCTCTAGCGAGATCGGATACACAGACAAGGAATACATCCGCTACGGATCCAGCTCTGCTGATGTCGAAGCGGAAACCAAGGTATACAAGTACCTCAAGAACATGAACAAGAAGAAGCACTATTTCGTGTACCACATAAGCAATGGATCCGACTCTGTCGATGCTGGGGCTGGTAGCGATTCAGTCCTAGACACAGTCGAAGAAATTGCCGACTCACCTGGCTCCCCTCAGGAGTCAATCACGTCGCAGGAACTTTGAGACTTCGACAAAGAGATGGAGGAGTACGAACAAGAGCACATCTCCAAGAAAACACAAGGTGAGCCGGAAAATTCTCCTAGTCCATATGATAGCATGGATGAAAGATACACCTCATAGGATGACATGGACACCGGAGATTCCTCCGAGGTCCACAAGCCAATCATGATGGAAAGTACCGACGAAAGTTTATCCCCTGGTACCGGACCAAAAGCCGTCTTTGCCACTGGTACACACGTTAAGTCTACTAGGCGGTCAAAGAAGAAGAACAAGAACAAGAATCCGACACCAGCAGAGCCGGACGTCGACGAAACCAACGAAGAAAAAGTTGATGAAGAGATCGAGATGGAGAATCAGGACGGAGATTTGATTAATACCACCCCGATCGACCCTCCTGTGGATGGACACGTTGTCACCAAGGGTGCACGTGAAATTTACGGAGATGCTCTCACGATTCCAATCCCAACGGCTTCGGATCTTACTCCTAAGGAAGCAGTTAGACAGTGATCCTACCAGGTATTAGTCAGATTTCAAGCGACATCCAAACAAGACAAGGGGAGGTCCGTTTCTTGATAACAAGAATCCGGATATCCACAAATATCTATTCAACGGAAAAGATGGAGAGAATATCCGAGTCTACAGCACGCCGTTGGAAAATGCTGCTGCAGCTCGAGCCATCCTCGCCAACAATTCGTCTCCGTAGCAGGTCCAGCAGTGCGTCGCATTTCTGGACAAAGGATTAAAGTAGCAGAAAATGGCCGCGTCATTTAGTGGCAAGCTAGCCTTAAAGTCCGATTTTTGCCACACTGGTGCCGACCAAAGAGCTGACGTAAGACTTCGCAGGGATACGACTCAACGCTATCATCCCCGTGGAGAAGAATAAAATTCAAGAACCGGCTCAAACGGCCACTCTTTCCGGCCGACGCATGACTAGGCAAGAGTTATTCTGGCCGCGTCCGAAGACACCATCAGGGCAATGGTTCCTCATCAGGACCATCGTCGGCAAAACAACCGCCATAGAGAAGACCCGGAAACACGCCGCCAGCGAGAGGAGCAAGATCAGCTAAGGATGCCACCACCAAGCCGTCCGGCAGGCAACGCTGGAGGAAGAGATGATCCGGATCGCCCTGAATCAAGTAGGGACGATACCCGAATGCGGTGACCAGCATACCACTGCATGCTGTAGTACACTATAGTCGTTGACATAACACCAATGAAACACCATTCACTAGTATTACATCCCTCAGAGTGGTACAACAGAAACACAGCAGGTCCAAGACATGACTATAGGTTACAACTCAACTCTTTACACAAGATCCAGAGAACACTCTAGGTTAAAGAGAGAGAAATAATCTTATTACAAAGAAGAATCAGAAATAAATAACTCAAAAACTATCATACTATTAAGACTAGTATCTTAACTAATGGTCTGACATTGCGGCTATCGCAATACACTACAGAAATAGGTTCTATGTCTAGAGATTATATTCCTATCTAATCAGTAACTTCGTCTTCACTTGAGTTCGTGTATATGTTGACCTTCTCGACTTTATTGAAAAGCTTTAGCTTTTGATGATGATTCCTGGAGCATAACTTCATGTAGACGTCGTCTTATTGGCTTCAGAATCTAGCAAGGGTTAAGAAGATACTTTGAGTACGAGCGTACTCAGCAAGTTCACTAGAAAAGGAGTGTTTGATGCACTATAACTACAGCCACAGACCATAGGTCATAGGCAATGCAAGTTTTCGTAAACATTTCTTCAAAGATTGCTTTTATTCTAAAAAGCTATGTCCGTCAGTCTTCACGGGTTTACCAGAACTTTCATGGAGTTCCTTTCCCGCCGCGTTCGCAGCTCCTTCCCGGAACAGGGAGTAACAAGTTATGGTTCTTACACACTGTAGAGGTGCGTCACTTTACCCATGAGAGAGCTTAGCTTTGTTGCGCATCCAGACCACGAACCCGTTCACACTTCCTTGGTGTGAGGCCCAGACTAAGACCCAAGCCAATCACTTCCTTCTCCGCGACCCCGCATGTCTCCTTGGTGTACGCCAGCCCACCTATTGAATTACGGCAATTGGCAGTACAGACCGTTCAGATGCCGGAACTATCGTGGGACGTTGAGGGCTCCCACCCATATACTGCATATCCTCTACGAATTACCATATAATATGCATGCTACGAGTGATAACAGCCACGACCCGCACATCCAGCTCCATGCGAGAGGGAAAAGATATAGCTGACTTCTTCGTCCCATTCAAAATCTCAAGGTCAACGCGTAATATACAACGCAAGAATCACTAGCGACATTGGTTGTTAAGTCCTATATAATATGTTCCTTTACCACCGGAACTTTCATAGTAGGTTATTACCTCATGGTAAATAACCTATAATCATATTTTTATGAAAATAGTGTTTTCTGGCCTTTTCAAATGCAGGTGATGACAACACTAGATTTGCAAAATACTTTACAGAAAATAATCAAAGGCCATGAGCAAGTGTGAACTTGCCTTTTGTGATTGCAAGATTATGCACTCATGGTCTTCAAGACAATATAAGATCCAATATCTGGAATCAGCATCATTGGTCCGGTAAGGACTAATGTTTAAAGAAGCAAAATGCTCTTATGCATAAGTAATGTAATGCACTTTCGTAAACTCGAATCCCAGGGATAGCGTGGTTCTAGGGTTTGGATACTGGAAATGGTTACTTTAGAATGTGTTGCCCTTTTAGATTAAATTTCATACTTGTGCTTCTTATTAAGGCTTGTGAGTGTGTGTAACAATATGTAAACATAACAAGTAGCATATCATAATAAAACATATAAGTGTGGAAGGTTCCTAAAGACGGTGGATACCAGGTTTGATCATCATTTAGAGCCTTTAGAGGAATGTTTATGTTTTTCTTTATAATGTATTTTAAAAGAATAACTTTTGAAGAAAATCATATTTAGCTAAGAAGGAATATTTAAACTTTAAGTTAACCTTATTAGGTGCTCTTTCAAGTTATTATAGTCTTTGAGTAAGAAAGAATTGCTCTATTTGAATAATGACATCATTAGTATTTGAGACTTATCTATCTTGGTTTTTAATTTGGTGAGTTTGGTATTAAGATACTTTATAACTTAATTATAACAGACCAAAGTTAATTTATAACACACATAACAAAGTCTTTTAGAATAGTATTTTAAGGTATTATATACTAAAGTTAACTTTAAAGACATAGATGGGATTAAGGCATATTGCTTATGTTGTTTGTACCAGGTGTACTTTATAATGTTTCTCTAAGGATACTTTAAGAATGGTAACACTTCTATTTGAATAGTGGTTTCTTTGCATTATAAATGTATAATGGGATTTATCTCCCAACAAGGGTGTGGTTAAGGGTTGTGAATAAGTAAACAATATTATTTACTACTTATGAACTCACTATAGTGTTTTGATTTGTTTATAAACTTGTTTTTAAAGTAAAGGAATAGGTTTTATTTCACTACAAATTATTATTGGAGGTTTTATATTAAATAAGAATCCTTTTATAAAATAATTTGCACTTATGGTTGAAGAATATTTCAATAAAATTGTTTTTAAAATGTGTTAAACCATTTTGACTTCACACTAACAATATTTAAGACTAATAATATTTATTAGACTCAATTGGCTAATTTTAGAAATATTAACAAATTTTATTTACCCTTATATGAATTATCAACTAAGGAAATAGGTTTAAATTCAAGTTATTAGGGTATTAAGTTTTTATTTACCTTAAAAGTGGAATGTTACGTTTTTTAATATGTAGGTATTATTTTTGTGATCATTTTGGTATATTACATTTATTTTTGTGATTTATAAATAATAAGATATGATTTTTATAAGATTTATTACTTTATAAATACTTAATAAATAACACATATTTAGTTAAGTGTATTAATAATGCATGATTATATTTTTAAATTATAATTGTCATTTTTCTACGATTTTTGTTATTTTATTTATATTTTTAACATTTACCATTATTAAAATATGAATTATCAAAGTTTTATTACTTACAAAACCTTTATTAAATAATATTTATTGAATAAACATCATAATAATATTTGATAATAGATTTAAGTTGTAGATTTTATTTTTCTGAAAATTTTCATATATTAAACATATTTTTCTGAATTACAAAACATAAGTTATTAATTTAACAAGATTTAATTATTTTATTTGATTTCTAGAATTTGATATTTGGATTTATATTGTGTTTATCAATTTTTTTACTAAAAAGATAATACTTTTCTTACCCAGACTAGGTCTACCCTAAGTCACAGACAGGTGGGGCTCAGGGCCACGTTGGTGTGCCACGCTGGCGTGGACCAGTAACTTCTTTTTGCACCCCTAGCTAATCTGACCATAGAGACAGACAGATGGGCCCGTGGCCACATCAGCTGCCACATGTGCTCATCGGAGCCTCACCGGAGTTGCGCTTGGGAACGGCGGCAAAGGGATTTCTAGGAAGCGTGGCTAGAGGGGTTCGATGTATTGGTGTTTGCGGAACCTGATAGTGGCAGCGCCAGTTCCTAAAGGTCATCGGAAGATGGCCGGCGACGAACTCACCCGGTGACGCTGACAGATGGTCACCCCTGTGATGATATAGGAAGCAAACAAAGCAACATAGGCTACTGGAAGATCTATGAACTCACCATGGTTGCGATGGAATGGTCGGGAAGGCCGGGGGAAGTCCAATGACGGTGAATCGACGGTGAACGGCATCGGAGAAGTAGCAAACTCCAGCGATGATTCGGTTCATGGGTTGTCAATTCCTTTGGCATAGATTCTCAACACGACGAGGCAGATCTAATGGTGGCCTTAGATGAGCAAGGGGAGCTCGGAAACGTCGGCAACTAGCAGTTCCGGCGAGGTTAGGTTTTAGGTCAGAGGAAAGCAGAGAGATGGAGGGCATCCGAGAGAGAAATGAGGATGAGAACATGCAGGGGCGTCGCCGTGGCCTCATTATCCTCTCCTGGCCACGGCGGCGTGCATCTTGACACAAGGACAGCGGCGGATGGCATCGGACACTGCCACCGAGCAGCTTCTAGTCGGCGAGGAAGACGACGACAGCCGTTTAGCAGAAAACCCCCTGGCTGTTTGTCGAACTCACTCCGTAGTCCCTCCACGGCCCCACCAGCCAGTGAGACAATGAAGAGGTATCCCGGCTGGGCCGCTGTTGGGTTGCTACTGGTTGCTCTGAGCGGTGGATAGACGATGGGCCTTGGCCTGGTTTCGTTTTTGTTATTTTTTCTTTTTCTTATCTTTTCTGTTTTCTTTTCTTTCAGGATATTTGTATTTAAACACTTGCTATGAACTTTTCTTTATGAAAGTTCCTTGCTGAATACTTGCAGCAATGATAAATGGTATATAAAAATCATTTTTTGAGTTATTATTAAATATTGTTATAATTTTCTTTATTTTCTTTATACATCTATTTTTCCTATTATTATATGTGAGGGCCTTTTCATATGAATTTAATTTATTTAATATTCATAAACTTATTATAGAATGCATTACTATTAACTAATGAGATTTTATTCTCATTAATACATAATATTAAGGCAACTTTTATATATATATTGATCCTTCATATTATTTGATACATAAATTTCTAAGTACTAATAGTGTTTGAAATTATAGATGCTTACCCTAGGGTTTTAGGGTTCTTGATACATTTGTATTCTTTTGTTGATATAAATAAATATTATTGTCTAAACACATTGTCTTTATGTTTGTGATCAGAATGATGTTACCTTTTACAAACAGTGGCGTGATTCTTTAGAATGACTTATAAGAAAGAATTGATAAAGATAGTTCTTAATCACCTAAGATAATGATGGTTGAAAATGACAAAGATATGTTTAAGTGAGTTGATATAGGAATTATTCTTATTAATCATGGTGGACATAAGGTGATAAATCAATCAGTTGATATGGATATTAGGTTTGGTTATAGAATTAGGTTTTATTGTTTACCAATAATTTCTATCTTCCATAATTCACAATCCTAGACTTCTGTTTAAGGAATTCCTTTCCTAGATATCCTACTTCTTCCTATCCATCATCATGTGTTAACATGATGAGCTTTACTTCACAAAAAATATATCCTATCAACAATTTCTCCTCCTAAATCCATTTGTAAATCAATGAGCTTGACACTAAAGCTTTTCCTAATCTTCTCATATCCATACTTGGTTAAATCAACTCTTCTACTGCTGATAATCTCCAATCCAACAAGTAGTTATTTATAACTCCACTCATACTCTTCCTTGATCATCCATCACTAACATCACTCCAATGGATGTATATATCAAACTACTCTCCTCAAAATCTTACTATCCTTTAAGAGGAATAACACTACTTCAATAACTCCATGCTACTCTAGCTTTAACTTAATCATACTATCTTATCTCTACTTGACTCCAATATCTTATACTTAAACTTCACATTATACTAATGTGACTTGTAATAGCTAACCTAGGATAACATATCTATACTAGGTTTTCAATCATGTTCTATCCACCAATGTTACTTACACATGATATAAGCATTCAATCTTGGTGAGTAGGGCATGATCATTGAAATTATTTGATCCTTTATGGTTTAGGTTTCCAGTTGGCTAATTAAGGCTTCATCAATACAACATTATATTTGTATTGAAATTATCTTCTTAGTATCTCTATTGGATTAAGGAATGCTATTCATGGACTATACTTACTTAATACAATAAGATTACTCCTTGGTATCTATCTTCAGGATTTATCCTTATAATCTTCTCTATCACCATACAATTATAGGTTCCATCTAACTCTTCTATCATTTTAGGAGTGAGTTAACTCCATCAATTATCATATTGTTCTTATCCTCTTCCAACACTCCCATCCTATAAATGATATCTAATAATAGCATTGCTATTTACCTCTTCTTACTTCTTTCTTTATAGGCCTTAAGTGAATGCAATAATAAGGACACGAGTTGATAGGTCAAGAATTGATAGGTTAATAATTGGTGAATCAATAGTTGATTACTCAACATTGATGAACAACAGATATTGAGATAAGATTGCATAATGATTGATATGGAAAGAAGGATATGTGGTGAATGGTCTTAAATTGTTTTCCTTCCTACTTAATACAACTGAAGAGTTAGGGTTAAGTATTACCATGATACTCATGGTATAAATAGTTGAGATTAAGATAGATCAAGAACTAGTTGTTACATTCTTATTACTTAACTTATATTTATAACTTGGTATTCATGGGTTGTTGTAATGAATAATATGTTATGAACACCTAAGTAGCAAATATAATCCATTAAGTAATGAATTAGGGTTTAACTTTTAGTACATTTGATCTACCCTTAGATCAAATATCCCTTACCCAAAATAAGGTTTTAACAATGGTCATATTGAAACTTATCATAGTCAACTTGATGATCTACTTTAATTCCATCAAGTTAAGAGAATCTTCAATCACTTTGACAAGTTTTTATCTAAAAGCGCGAAAATTATCCGGATTTTCTATGCATGAATGCAATGCACACATCTGTGTTCAGCTTATTTCTAATCTCTAATGCTGGGATGTTACACCGAAGAAACAGGCATCAGAGTCAGCATAATGAGGCTCCACCGCCACCACCACGTAACCCAGCCGGAAACAATCCACCAGGGCCACTATCGCCTCCTAGCAGCAACCACGAACGATCCAGACGCAGCCGTGGAAGCCGCAGGGGCGGGGGCGGCAATGTGAGAGGAGAAGCAGAAATCCAACTCCACCACGCAGAAGCCACGAGCCTCCACGGCGCAGATCTCTGTCGCCAAACAATGCTCGCCATCGCATTGAATCAAACATAGAAGCGCGACAGTACGAGGAAGAAGACGTGTATGTGGGACCCAAGTGCTTTGGACCGCGCATACATCAGACCAAATTTCCGGTTGACTTTGGTATTGCCAAACACATTCATCCCTATAACGGTGCAGCACTGCTAGATACCTGGCTCCAGGATTTCTTCCAGGCCTGCTGCATCACCAAAGGAGGAAACAGCCTGGTCGTGGTCCGATATCTCCCACTCAAGTTGAGGAAGACGGCTCGATCATGGCTCAATGAACTACCAGAGAATTCAATTCATAACTGGTATGATATGCAAAGTGCGTTATTTTCAAACTTTGAGGGAACATACAGGAGGCCCTGCATAGTCAGAGACTTGCAGCGCTGCACCCAAAGACCTGGAGAAACTTGTCGGGATTACCTCGGATGCTAGATCGATACGAAGAACTCATGTGAAGGAGTAAACAAGCAAAATGCGATAGAAGCTTTTATTGCAGGACTTCCAGACGGACTTTTACGTCACAGACTGAAGAGTGACCACGTCATAGATTTGGGAGAAATGATAGAAACGGCAAGCAAATATGCTGATTCCGACGATGATTTAGAAGGGCTGCTAAATATTCTAGCCAATCCCAATGCGGCCAAACAGCCAAAGAAAACTCAGAAGCGCAAGAACACCTCGGACGAAAAGCCGGCTTTGGACAACGCAGTTGTCAACGCAACGTTCGGATCTGGAGGACGAGGAGAGTGCGGAGGCGGTCGGGGTAGAGGCCGAGGAACTTCCCGAATCCAGGGCAGAGGAGACCAGCAACCCGGAAGAACCTATACCTGGGTCAACATTGCCAAAAATCCCTGTGTCCACCACTTGGATAGTAACGGAGGATCTACCCACACAAATGCCGAGTGTCGTTTCAACAACGACATCAAAAACAGACGAATATGCTGGCTACAGAGCCAACCGACGAAAAGAAAAGAAAAATTGCAAGAAAGGAAAGGAGCCCAAGGAAGATTCTGGCATGGAAGAAGCGGAAGACGCTGTAGAGCCCAAGTCGGATGGAAAGAAAAAATTTCCGACTAAGAAAGACGCATACGTCTGCTTCCTTGGATCCCAACCAGCTAAGGACAAGAAGGCGCTTCTTCGTGAGCTCAATCCCACGGTTCCGGCTGTCCCATAGTTCCTGGACTGGTTAGAGGTAACCATCACCTTTGATCGTTCAGATCACCCGAGGAAAACACATCGTCGGGGAAAGTACCCTCTGGTCGTCAATCCTCTTATTGATGGCTATGAGTTTTCTAAAACACTCATGGACGGTGGGAGCAACATTAACATCGTCTACATCGAGACGCTCCATCGCATGAAGTTGCACGAGAGCCAGTTGACTTACAGCAGTGTGTAACTTTCCATGGTATTGTACCAGGGAGATAGGCGGATTCTCTGGGTGAGATTACTCTAGACGTGACCTTCGGAACACGAGGCAATTACCGGACCGAGCCACTCTCCTTCGATGTGGTACCGTTCAAAAGTGCTTACCACGCCATATTGGGACGTCCAGCTTACTGGGTGTTCATGGCTCGTCCCTGTTACATCTACAACATGATTAAACTTTCGGGTCCAAAGGGCGTAATCACCGTACGAGGAAATCTGAGGAAGGCGCGAGAGTGCGACGAAGGATCTGCTGCCTTTGCCGAAGCCGTGCTGCACGCCCAGGAGTACCAGGAGATCAAGCAGACCATCAATCTGTCTGAGATGCCTGTTACAAAGAACGAGGTGCTTAAGCCAAGTTTGCAGTTCAAGGCGTCGGAAGAGACGAAGAAAACATCACTGAAGGAAGGTGATCCCTCCAAGACGATGAACATAGGTGTAGGATTAGGCCACGCATAGGAAAGCGCGCTCGTTGAGTTCCTAAAAGCTAATAGTGATATCTTCGCATGGCAGCCTTCTGACACGACTAGAGAAAAGGCTATAGGAGACATGCTTATGCGAGGCACATTTAGCATATGCGCCTCCTATAAAAATAGGCGAGGCGCACTTTACGATATGCGCCTCTAGTATAAAAATAGGCGAGGCACATATGATAAGAATGCGCCTCCTATAATCCCTGTACGGACAGAATCTAGCAGCCCCATATTATGCGAGGCGCATTCTAGTCATATGTGCCTCCTATATATCAGATAGGCGAGGCGCATATGGACAGAATGCGCCTCGCATATTTTGTGTGGGCCCGCGTGTTGGTAGGTGCACGAATGTGCGAGGCGCATATGGCTATATGCGCCTCCTATATTTGATTATAGTCGAGGCGCATATTACCAGAATGCGCCTCGCATATTCTGTGTGGGCCCGTGTGTTGGTAGGTGCACGAATATGCGAGGCGCATATGGCTATATGCGCCTCCTATATTTGACAATATGCGAGGCGCATATGGCCATATGCGCCTCAAGTAACTCATGCGGGCCCGGGCGCTGGTAGGTGGCCGCATATGCGAGGCGCATATTGCTATATGCGCCTCCTATAGTTTGAATTATAGGAGGCGCATATTGTGCAATATGCGTCTCGCATAAGCTGGCACCACATTTTTCCAGGTTTTTGCACATGGAGGCAACTAGCACCCCACTCACTTGTGTCACTTCTTCCTCCTCCACCAAAACAAATCTGGTCGCCCCGCTCCTCCTCCCCACCTCATTTCCCCCATTGATTCACCTTCGAAGCTTGCTCAACATCCATTGGTTGACACCCATATGTAAGTGAAGTCTCTTGCTCCTCTAGATCTACAACATGTCCATTTACTTCTCCTCCGGCTCTCTTGTGCAAGTCGTTGTTGGAGGAAGCGTGAAGGCGTTGCTTGCATGTATGCGCGTTGTCGGAGACACCGACTATATGATTGTGTTGTGGTGCTACTTTTTGTGCAGGGATTTTATTTGAGATGCCAATGTTTCGCCGGAATGTCGATTTATTTCTTTTCCGGCGAATTCCTAGCACTCGCGGATGTCCTCTTTTTAGGGGAGGTCATGCCGAATTTTTCCGGCGATCCACGTCCATATATGCTCTAATTATTCTCTTGCTCTTTGTACCACGCAAGCGGCCATGGTCCGACCACTGATCAACAAAGTCCGCGTGGATAGGTGGATGACATGCACGAGGGCCGACATGGAACGTGCAAACAAGACAGAGATAAGATGTCCATGTCGGGACTGCAAGCTGATGTATCTGATAAGGCATGATTCCGGAATGCTGGAGTCGCACCTGCTTCGACGTAGTTTCATGGATGGCTACACTCGATGGATACGTGATGATCACGAAGATCAAGATGCCAGTGATGATCACGAAGATCAAGACGCCAGTCACGATCACGAAGATCAGGGTGGTGGCACTGGACATGGACACGAAGATGATCAAGGTGGCGTCGGGCATGGACACGAAGATGATCAAGGTGGTGCCGACCATGATTCGAGTTGGTTGCGAGACCCTCATATCCAAGATCTGCTTCTCAAGGAGACGAGTAACGCCAGAGCCGCCGGTAGAGAGAAGGCTAAACTGGAGCAAATGGAGAAAGACGCGGTCACTCCATTGTTTGACGGATGCAACGACGGGGATACCCGTCTAAATGTAACGCTTAGGGATCTGGAGATGAAGGCGAAACACAAAATGACCGACGAATGTTTCGACGACAACATTGTATTCTGTCACGATATTCTTCCCAAGAAGGGGAACACATGTCCGACTAGTATCGCTGAGGCGAAGAAATTCGTGTGTCCTCTCAATCTACCGCACGTGAAATACCACGTCTGCATAAATGATTGCATCATCTACTGGGGCGAGGACGCGGAGAAGACCACGTGTCCGGTGTGCAAGACCTCTCGATACAAGAGAGGGACCAAGAAAGCTCCTAGGAAGGTGGTGTGGTACTTTCCTCTAACTCCTCGTTTGCAGCGGTATTTCGCAGACCCCAAGGAAGCACAGCTCATGCGCTGGCACGCGGAAAGAAAGAGCCTGGAAGACGATGATCCGGAGAAGGAGGAAATGTTGAGGCACCCTTCGGATGCTTGCCAGTGGAAGGCGTTGGACCTACAATATTACCAAAATTTTGGGAAAGAGTCAAGGAACCTCAGGCTAGGCGTGAGCACTGACGGACTCAATCCGTTTGGAAGCCAGAGCAGCACACACAGCACCTGGCCTGTGTTTGTATGGATCTACAACCTCCCTCCCTGGTTGTGCATGAAGAAGAAGTACGTAACCATGAGTATGCTCGTTCAAGGGCCAAAACAACCTGGTACAGACATCAATTTGTATCTCACGTTGTTGAAAGAGGAGTTGGCCACGTTATGGGAAGAAGGAGCCCGTACATGGGACGCCTCGAGACAAGAGTACTTTGACATGAGAGCGGCGGTGATCACGACGTTGCAAGACTATCCTGGTTACGGATACTTCTCGGGGCAGGTGGTCCAAGGATTCTATGGGTGCGTTAGGTGCAAGGATAATACAACGTACCGCCAGCTACAGAAAGATCCCGGGTCCGGGAAAACTGTGTTCCTTGGGGCTCGGAGGTGGCTTCCCAAGAATCACGCTTGGAGAAAGCTAGGACATCTGTTCGATGGGACGATCGAGCTCCGAGGACATCTGGCGCGGAAATCTACAAGCTGTTTAATAACTGGAAGGAGTGCCCTGCGCCAGGAAAGACCCAGAAGAAGCCAGAGCCGTTGCTGAAGGTATGGAAGGCGAGGTCTGTTTTCTGGGACTTGCCATACTGGAAGATCCTCCGCGTGCCTCATAGCCTTGATCTCATGCATATCACGAAGAATGTGGGCGAGAGTCTGCTTGCCACCCTCCTTAACACCGACAAGACCAAAGATGGGCCGAAGGCAAGGAACAACTTGAAGCATATGGGCATCAGGGATGAACTTCAACCACCACCTAGCGATGATGAGGAGGAGGACGAGGTGGAGGAGACAGAAACATAGAATAGCCGTCGTCGCAAGGGGAAAAAGGTTAAGAAGGGAGAGGTCAAGCTCAAGGCCTCATGCTTCACTCTGAGTAAGAAGGAGGCCATACAGTTTATGAAGTGCCTCCTCGGAGTCAAATTTACGAACGGCTACGCGGGGAAGATAAGCAGATGGCTAGACGAGGCGAAGCAGCGCTTCAGCGGGATGAAGTCTCACGACGTCGCCGTGCTAATGACGCAGGTACTCCCGGTCGCGATACGAGGTATAATGGACAAGCACATCCGTGAAACACTGTTTGGCCTCTGCAACTTTTTTGACGTCATCTCTCGGAAGTCGATAGGCATTAAGCAGCTCACGAGGCTACAGGACGAGATCGTGGTGATAATGTGCGAGCTCGAGATCTATTCCCCCCCCCCCCCCCCCCCCGCTTTCTTCGACATCATTCTTCATCTACTTCTCCATGTCGTGGAGGATATCGTCCAGCTCGGTCCTGCGTTTCTGCGAAGCATGATGCCGTTCGAAAGGCTCAATGGACAAATCAAGGGATACGTTAAGAACAAGTCCCGTCCAGATGGAAGCATAACAAACGGCTTCCTGGCCAAAGAGTGCATCTCTTTCTGCTCGAACTTTCTACAAACCGAGACCCCTCTTGGTATGCCATTCAACAAGAACCTCGGGAGGCTCGCTGGATGGGGTCACCGCGAGGGTCGACGTGCAAAGCATGTCGACATGGAGGGCCGAACCAAGGACTTTGAAAGAGCAAACCTGGTCACGCTGCAACACCTGCAGGTGGTTGATCCATACATACATGAGCACAAAGAGTTTATCAAGAAGAATTACGCTGATCAGGGGCGCCAGGTCCCGAGGGAGGAAGATGTTATCAAGGAGCACAACTCCGGTTTCACACGGTGGTTTAGGGAGAAGGCCATAGCTAATCCACCGCAGGGCGAGTACTCGGAGGAAGATAAACTCATATTCTCATTGTCACAGGGCGCCTCGCACAACCTCATGACCTATCAGGCTTACGATATCAACGGATACACGTTCTACACAGAGGAAAAAGAAAATAACTGCGATTACCAGAACTCAGGGGTAACAGGGATATTCTACACCGGCGACATCCCGGAAAGATACTACGGAAGGATCGAGGAGATTTGGGAGCTCGACTATGTTACGGAGAAGGTGCCGATGTTTCGTGTCAGGTGGGCGAAGAGCGTCGAGAAAGAAGACCGGTATTTCACCACGATGGTTATACCGTCAAAGACCACCAACGCGAACGCACCCGCAAGAAATGAGCCTTGGGTTTTGGCTAGCAAAGTCGACCAATGCTGGTACATCAAAGACCCGTCAAAGCCTAACCGGGTTGTCGTCAGGAGAGGCAAAAGGAACATTATCGGAATGGACGGAGTCGCCAACGAGCAAGACTTTGACCAGAACGGCGACCCGAAGATAGAAGACGGGTATGGCAACCAAACACCGTACACCACAACCCTACCTAAGAAAGGACTTCCGTTCAAGAGAAGTAGTGAAGACGTCCCAGACCTAACCTATGCAACCGCGACAAAGAAGGGCAAGAAGACGACCATTGTCAAGAAACGCTAGCACGATCCGACCATTGTCAAGAACCGTCGTGTGTGTGGCCTACTATTATGTATCAAAACATTCTTAATTTTCATTATGTGTGTGTTATAATAATATTGCATTGAGAATATTATGTATCGACAAGACACATTCATTGAGAATACTCACTTTTGTTGTTTTAGCAATATTTGAATATTTAAAATATTTGTAGTATATTTTATAGTTCATATTTGTATGCTTTTACATGAAAATTGGCCTTTAAAAAAATTTCCAAAAAATTGGCCCCCTTAGGATTCGAACTTGGGTGCCCAGCAGTGAAGGACAAGGCATGTTACCACTAGGCTGATGTGTGATAGTTGATAGAAACTTGCGCACTGCCTTATTTATCTAGGAGTGCATATTATGCGAGGCGCATTTATCCCAGATGCGCCTCGCGTAATATTATACGAGGCGCACTTTGCGATATGCGCCTCGCATAACCGGCACCCATCGACCAAGTCACACACTAGCAGCTAGTACAGACACGAGACTTCACATATCTCAGAGGAGGAGCCCGACGCCATGGAGGAGCCCGACGCATCGATCGAATCCGTCGCCGCCGTGGAGGAGCCCGACGCCGCCCCGTGGAGGAGGAGCCTGCCGCCCCGTGAAGGAGGAGCTCGCCGCCGTCGTCCCCGTGAAGGAGGAGGAGCCCGACGCCGCCGTCGCCACCCACGCCTCTTCCCCTCTCTCCGGTGAGTCCCCGCCCCCACCCACCCATGCCTCTTCCCCTCTCCTCCCATCCTCTCCGGCTGCCACACCATGTTCTCCCCCTATCCCGCACCCCATTCTCTCCAGCCACCACCTCCAGTCACCCAGGAGGTCCGCATCCAAGATCCATCGTCGGCCGGTCTTCTCCGTCGCACACCAGTAAGTATCCAAGATCCCTACGCCACAAGCTAACCAACCGCGCCGCCTCAGCTCCCTGCAGCGTCCGCCCCCAAGCTCCTCCTGCAGCCCCGAATCCCTCACCGTGCGGCCTATATTCAAGCCGCCACAGCAGACCGGGAGCTTCTGCCCCGGGGAACGCGCGGAGGAGTCGCCCTTGCATCGTTCTACTTCTCTGCGCAACCCAGATGCATATCCCCATCGAGCGGCGTCACTTGACCTTCAGACCAGCGTCGATGCGTTGGCACAACGACGTTTCCGGCATTGCCCGTACCTATGCTCTACTTTTTATTTCATCAGTTCAGTGGTTAGTTTTGATACACACAACCACATATATCTCCAGCACTTGCTCGCCTTCATCTGTCAAAGAGCAAAACACTGCCCCTTAACCCACTTTAGTTTGGTAGTGCTTTTTATTTCATCAGTTCAGTGGTTAGTTTGCATGTGGCTTCAGGCATTCAAGTTGCACATGGCACCTTTTCTAGTCTAGTTAAATAAATAAAAAAGACCTCCAAGGAAAGGAGGCAGAGGAAAGTGAGTCCAAACCGCATGAACTCTCGATCATTATCCTGGTGTCCTCGGATGTTTGCTGCCTCGGTACTGATCGCTGAAAGCGACTGTTTAAACTATGAAAACTGATTATCCTTTTTTCCAATTCAATTGTTTTTTCCATAGATCACCAGATTATGAGTATAGAACTATAATTCCCAGGTTTACAAAAACTTGTGTGTATACACTTGATTTATGTATCTCTTATTTCAGTACTTCATAGCGGTACTCCAGGTTCTAAGATTTTTCGGGTGTCGAGCCATTGATCTTCTAATATTTGAAAATTGAGATTGTTTGTCCAACATTGCAGTTGTATATTTGTATTTGACATGGTTCAGTGTCTGCAATGGTGCTTGGTGGGTTAAAGTGTGGTGCCGAATAATGTATTTGGCCTAAAAAAGGACTTGTGGACATTCTAATTCTCGAGTTATATTACTCTTTGCTTGAGAAAAGCAGAATTTCTTGGCCTTCTCTTCTTTTTCTCTGCCTGGTCAAGTTTGTTTGAATTTTTTCATGTCTCTTTCCCAAGCAAGAAGTGGCAGCGTGTTGTGCGTTTGACCCCATTGGGCATTGTCCAGATATATGATTTTGTTTCTTCAATCTATCTTTGCTTATTCTTGATGGGTGGTGGTTGTTAGCTAGTAGATGTTGGAACTGAGTGTCAAAGAGACCATGCTGTTTGGTATTGTCCTATTTAGTCCCCCTTTTTAGGTTTTCCTCTCTTCCTTAAGTTTCTCTGTTTTCAGTATCTTAGTTTCTCATTTGAGCTTCACCAAACGAGGTGTATCATCATGGGATGTGTTCTGTTGGGCATTATTCCCATGGATTTTTGGCTTCTTAGGAAATGTGGAACCCTTGTCTAGTCAGTAGACATACTGACATTGTAGATGTGCTGCAGGATGTGCCCTTATTAAGTTTAAACTTAGTTTCTTATGGGATGTGTTCTGCTGGGCATTATTCCCATGGATTTTTGGCTTCTTAGGAAATGTGGAACCCTTGTCTAGCCAGTAGACATATTGACATTGTAGATGTGCTGCAGGATGTGCCCTTATTAAGTTTAAACTCAGCAAAATATGTGCCTTTATCATGTCTTATTCATCTGATTGTAATTAATTTTGTAGCATGTCCATATATACTTATAATAGACGATGTTGTCTGGGGATACCCCCTTGGCAGCAGGATTTTCTGGTGTTCTGCTGGGCATTATTCCCATGGGTTTTGGTGAAACTAAATCACCTCATTTGGGACACGGGTGTATCATCACCTCGTTCTGCTGGGCATTGTAGTTTCTCTGTCAAAGAGACCATGCCTCTGTGTATGATACATGGTGCTTCTGATCATTTGAGCTTCTGATAACTGTACTATTCATGCAGTTATCAGGTTCTGTACATTTGAGCTTATGATACATGGTGCTTTTTTTCTCCCTGCAGTTCTGTACATTTGAGCTTCTGATCATTTATTCCTTTAGTTCCTGGTAACTGTACTATTCATGCTCAGGTTGTTGACAAGCAAACAGATGATACATGGTGCCTCTGTGTATGTATGGCCTGGAGCATGATATATATACATGGTGTTTATGTATGTATGCTAGCAAAATGGCTGTGATAATGGCTGTGTTTTGATCCTTTTTGTGCAGGTTTTTCTTTTTGAGTTGCCAATGTTTCGCCGGAATGTTGATTCATTTCCGTTCCGGCGAATTTCTGGCACTCCTAGACATAGAAAATTAGCAAAGTTCATGCCAAAATTTTCTGTGAATTTTTGTGCTTATTAGTTTCATTTATTTGTGTGTTTAGAAATGTCGGATCCGGGCCCTTCTAGCCAGAAGCCCTTTTGGGAGCAGCAGGAGGAGATGGAATCCCTAGAGGCCCCGGAATTTGTTCCGCGGGACGACGAGATGGAGGAGGACGAGGATACCTCGTCGGGCAATGAGGAGATGGGGGACGCCGATGGCGACGCCGATGGCGACGCCGATGGCGACGCCACTACCACTGATGGCGGCGGTGAAGCTACTACAGACGGTGGTAGCGCATCGAAGAAGTCTCGGAAGGATCGGACCCCGATCGTGGTCGACCTCAAAAGGTCCATCATCACAAGCGTGAGCCCTAAAGGTGCGCCTTTGGAGCCAGAAGAATTTGTTGGGGGTTACTCTAACCAGCTCGCGGCAATCCTCCGGAACACCGTCACGATCAACATGGAGAACCTGAAGGCCGAAGAGAACAAGGGTTTCCTCATCCAGCTTTTCCGGAAGCTGCACGCAAGATACGCGTTCCCGGGTGATGAGGAAAACAAGTATAATAATGACAATCTCAAAGGGAATCCGGTGAACAAGTATGCCCTCGGGAGGATGACCAAGGCCTTGTCAAATTCGAAGGCTCGGGTGAAGAATCTGATTTTCGAGGAGAAGCTAAGTTATCCAGAGCTCGTCAAGAAGGAGCCTCTGGTCAAGGAAGAAGACTACAATGTTTTCAAGGCCAGATGTAACTCCGCCTTGGGCAAGGCCAGGACTGAGAAGGGCAAGAATATGAGATCCCGAAACATTGGTACCCACCATCTCGACTCCGGCGGTTATAGAGCCGCGAGGCCCAAATGGGATAAGGAGGACGCCGACGCTCGTGCAAAGGGGTTGACACGTCCCTTTGACGACATAAAGGAGGAGGAGACAAAGAACTTCGTCAGGGCCCGGTTTGCCCCGCCGAAGAAAGGGGGTTCTGATTATTCTTCGGAGCCCGCCGGCCCCTTTGCTCCGAGGGTGAAGGACTTCATGCAAAAATATGTAAGTAGTTTGCATGCAAGTCGATTAATTGCATTCATGATTAATCAATGAAGTCCAGTTTTCTGATCAAATGCTTCGCGTTCCTTGTGCGCAGGACGAGGAGTGTAGGAGCTCCTCATCCCAGGGGTCAGCGCCACCGCCTGTCGCCAAGTGGGACACCACTTTTAATAGGGCGCTGAACCGGACCAAGAGTGTCGATCCCCTGGCGGCCCCGTCGGCTGGTCGTGTGGTCGGCTTTGGCGGCATATCAAGGTCCGAGTACTATGGCACCCCGGAGCGGAAGGGCAAGAAGGTCGAAAGCGCCGAGGTAAAACTCCTAAGGGAACAGGTGGAAGCCTTTCCAAATATAGTCCAAGATGCCGTGAACAAGGCTGTGTCGGCTGCCGAGACAAAGTTCCAAGAACAAGTCCAGTCACAAGTCCAGTCACAAGTGAACGAGAAGCTCAACACCATCCTTCCCGTCTACATGGATAAGTACAACAAGTGGCAGAAGGGTGGTAAACGGGGACCGCCACCGGTTCCCAACCTCAACAGCGCCCAATCGGACAATGTGGCGCGGCCGGAGGCGTTGGTGACTCCTCCAGCAGGGCCGGTGGTGGTGGAGACTCCTCTAGCTCCGGAGCTTAACTTGCCCACTGCGGCGAAGGCGCCGGCCCGCACCACCGTGCCATCAGGCAGCCACTCTGCCACTTGCGTGGTCAAGCCTGTCGGCGTCGGTGCCTCGACATTGGCCGAGTTTGACGCCCTCAAGGTAACTAACTAATTAAAGCGAGAGTTGGGAGGCTCAACCACGCCGATGACTTGATCTATGTTTTTCTAACGCTCGGCCTACATGTCGATCTTTCGCAGGGAGACACTCCTTGCACTCTAATGCATTGGGTGGGCGGCCAGTTGATGGATGTTGACAAGGGTACTATTGTTCAACCAGAGAACCGCAAAATGCACAATGTCACAATGCCACCTGACATGATGAGGGTCAAATACAGTATGGTGCTTCCGGGCTACGAGCAAGTGGAACCTCCCTCTCAACCTCAAGGATGGGATGATGAGGACACGACAGCGGTCCTCAATACCGGCTTCGGCTACTTGTACCTATGGCCGAAGAGCCAGATCCGTTTAGGGACAGAGGACCAGCTCAACATCACCCTAGAGGCAGCACAACCAGCACATGATGAAGACTTCGAGATGGGAGACTTGGACAACATGGCACAGAATCCCGATGATGATGAAGAAATTGACCCGAACTACGGTGACCAGTTTGTTAACACAAGGTTTTCTGATTTGTATGAGCCGGGACCATCAGGAACACATCAAGTTGCCGAGACCCAACCAGCACCAGCGAAACCCCCTTGCAAGGTGCGTCTCTTCCCAACTAGTCAGGAGACGCCACCACCTGTCCCCTTCACCGAGCCTCCAAGGCCATTAGTTCCTTTGATCAGCCCCGGCACCCTCCATAAGACGGTCGGTGAGGTGAACGCAGTGGCCGAAGCCGTAAAGAGCAAGAAGGGTCGCAAAAGGAAGCCTAAGGGTGATCGGGGCCAGGATCCAAATACTCTTTTCCGGGACGGCGCTGTGGTGCAAGCCAGGAATCAGCATCACGTGGCAGGTGTACCAATGATGTGTAAATCGATGCTCGAGGTCGCAGGCTCGCATATGCGTAGTATTCATTATGGATGTCTCACAATTGAGCAGCGCCGCATTCGCGACAACGATCCGTCGTACCTCGTTTTCAAGGCTAAGGTGCCTTCTCATATGCCGTGCTTCGTCACTGTACCCCCCGGGGATATCTTCTACGTGCGGCATACCGACCTGTTTGACATGTTGAACGGGTTTCGACTGCACAATACCCTGGTCCGACTGTTCTCCCTCAATATGGCCATGGAGATCACCAGAGACAAGATCCCGGGCATCCAGATAGTGGATCCCTACTTCATGCGTGACGCCGTCCTGAAAGATGCTGAGGCCATAGATCTGGCGACCGACTACCTCTCAAACTTCCTGCAAACATACTCGGACAAGGATGTGATTCTCCTTCCCTACCATCCCATCACGGAGGATGATCGGACAGGCTGTGTGCTCATAAGCTTGAATTTGAAACACTCAACAGCCTTTTACCTCGACTCAAACAATGCGATCCAAAAAAACTACACCAATATCAAGAAAATTCTTGATGGCGCTCTCACCGGCTACGTCGCAGCGGGAGGCGTCAAACCGGCAAGGCCACATGTAAAGTTCGGCGCGCACGTGTTCCGCCACACGACGAAGTTTGCCTGCGTCAAGCAGCCGCCTGACAGTGGGAAGGATGCCTTCTATGCCATTTACCACATGAAGGCGTTCTTCAATGACATGGAGACCAAAACGCTGCCATCTGACCTCGTGAAGTGGGCTGAAAAGCTTGCATGCATACAGGCTCGCAACCTCAGGCAACACTTCTTCAACATCCAGGAGGAGATCGCGACAATCGTGTACCAGGGAGTCATAAAAGCAGGAGGCAGCTTCCACGGCAGCTATACACCGTCCAACAGGGAGAGAGACGAACGCTTAGCGCAGCAGGGTGACGACAGGATGTTCATGCAAATGGCGAAAACTCGGTCGGGCTTCATCAATGCCCCCCCCCAAAGCCGACTCAAGAGCCGAAGAAGACTTCATGATTGCATTGCCTGGGTACCTAGCTGTTAGTTCCGAACTCGTGTTGTAACCTCTTATCACTGTGTTAAACTTGCCTAGCAAAACCTCTAGAATATGTTTCGTCAACCGTTGAACTTGATTGTGAGAGACACTAGCTAGTTATTTGTGTTACGAACTATTTTAAGTGCTTGTTGCTTTTCATTTGTCATTGCTTCCCTACTTTCTTGTGGTTTGCTTTCTTTGTCTTTCTTCGAAATGCCGATGATTAGAACGTGTTGTGGTGTCACGTGTATGACTATGCCGCTGTTTGATCTTGTGTGCCAAGTAGACTAGTAATTTGGGCATATACTCTACTTGCCGCACGAGATCAAACAGCGAGCATTGTTATTTCCGTGCCCAATCTAAGTATGAGGCACTAATCCATGTCATTCTTGGTTTGCTTTATTTTGGTGTTTCTTCGAAATGCCGATGATTAGAATGTGTTGTGGTGTCACGTGTATGACTATGCCGCTGTTCGATCTTGTGTGCCAAGTAGACTAGTAATTTGGGCATATACTCTACTTGCCGCATGAGATCGAACAGCGAGCATTGTTATTTCCGTGCCCAATCTAAGTATGAGGCACTAATCATAGTCATTCTTGGTTTGCTTTTTTTGGTCTTTCTTCGAAATGCCGATGATTAGAACATGATTTATTACATTTTGTTGCACCCATATATATATATATATATATATATATATATATATATATGCATGATTCTATCTTTGTGAACTGCTAGCTATTGCTTTCGACTTACATAAGTAATATCATCTTTATTATGTGTAGGAGATGCCGAGGTGTTATGTCGTGTACATCGGTCGGGTTCCAGGTGTGTACGAGGAGTGGAAAGACTGCCAGAAGCAAGTGAACAACTTCTCGGGCAACAGCTACCAAGGCTATGATAGTAGAGAGGTGGCGGAAGAGAAGTGGAGGAGGCATGGAAGGAAGAAGTGGAGGAACTTCCTCGTGATCACCACCTTGTTGCTCTTCATTGTAGGTTGTGTTCTACTTCATCTAGGTAGAGCTACGTCGTTGGAGTTGTAATGTGAATTGTGAACTTGTACTCGAAGGTGTAATGTGATTGTGAACTTGTACTCGGAGGTGTGAACTTGTGGCACAAACACTTGATGTATGAACTTGTATGTCATGATTGATGTGTAATGTATTGTATTCATGTTGGTTCTATTATGCTTTGGCAAAATGCAAGTTTCTGAAAAATTCTGTGGACTATATTGTATATTTGAATATCTGTATATTATTATTTATAGTGGTCTATAAAACTTGAATTTCGAAAATATTACCGGAGGCGCATATAGGATACTATAGGAGGCGCATATACTATAAATATCCGAGGCGCATTCTGAAACATATGCGAGGCGCATATACTATAAATACCCGAGGCGCATTCTGAAACATATGCGAGGCGCATATGATATGCGCCTCGCATATATGAAGTATAGGAGGCGCATATCAGATGCGCCTCGCATAAGAAATACCCGAGGCTTGAAGCTAGAGGCACATGTGATATGCGCCTCGGATAGGCTTTTTGGTGCGCCTCGGATAGGCTTTTCTCTAGTAGTGTGACATGACCGGAGTACCTAGGGAATTTGCCGAGCACTCTCTTAATGTGTACCCAGACGCTAAACCCGTCAAACAGTCCTTACGACAGTTTGGTGATGAAAAGCGCAAAGAAATAGCCAAGGAATTAGCCTGCCTAGAATTAGCAGATTTCATAACAGAGGTCATCCACACAGATTGGGTGGCAAATCTTGTACTCGTCCCTAAAAAGGACACCATTGATTTAAGGATGTGTGTTGATTATACCGCTTTGAACAAGGAATGCCCAAAAGATCTGTTTCCCTTGCAAAGAATCAATCAAGGTATCAACTCAACGGCAGGGTCGGAACTACACTGTTTTCTCGACGCATATTTTGGATATCACCAAATACCAATGAAAAAGTTGGATCAAATTAAGACGTCTTTCGTCACTCCTTTCGGAACCTTCTGCTACAAAACTATGCCTTTTGACTTAAAGAACGCAGGAGCAACATATCAACGTACTATGCAACGTTGTCTCAATGACCAAATCGGACGCAACGTCCATGTATACGTAGACGACATAGCAGTTATGTCCAAAAAGAAGGAAACTTTAATTTATGACTTGGATGAAACATTTGCTAGTCTATGAAAATTCAATATGATGCTAAATCCGAAGAAGTGTTTCTTTGGAATTCCAGCCGGAAAATTGTTAGGTTTCATCGTCTCTGAGCGAGGCATAGAGGTGAACCGGGACAAAATAAAGGCTATCGTAAACATTACCAGGCCAACTCGCCTAAAGGACGTATAGCGCCTCACTGGTTGCATTGCAGCAGTGAGTCGGTTCGTCAGCCAGCTCGGCAAAAGAGCCGCACCTTTATACAAACTCTTGAAGAAAACCGACAAATTTGTCTGGACTCAGGAAGCCGAAACTGCCCTACAAAGTTTGAAAGATCGACTTTCAAACCCACCAGTTCTCACAGCGCCAGAACCTATGTTACTCTACATTGCTGTGACCAACAAGGTAATAAGTGTGGTAATAGTAGTTGAGCGAGAGGAAAAAGGCCAGGAGCATAAGGTGCAATGGACAACTTATTACCTAAGTGAGGTCCTGAAAGAATCAAAACAGTGGTATCCACATCATCAAAAGCTAGCCTATGGAGTGTTCTTTGCATCCAGAAAGCTACGCCACTACTTTCAAGAGCACAAGATCACAGTGGTGAGCACCGCTCCCCTGCGAGATATCATCAATAACCGCGACGCCACAGGACGTGTCGCAAAGTGGGGAATAGAGCTTGCATCTTTCGACATTGAGTACAAACCACGTACAGCAATCAAATCCCAAATTCTTGTCGAATTTGTTGTCGATTGGACAGAAGGGCAGAAAACATAGGCCCTCCAGACTCGGAATTTTTGCAGTGACCCAGCATACCACTGCATGATGTAGTATACTATAGTCGTTGACATAACACCAATGAAACACCGTTCACTAGTATTACATCCCTCAGAGTGGCACAACAGAAACACAGCGGGTCCAATACATGGCAAAAGTTTATAACTCACTCTTTACACAAGATCCAGAGAACACTCTAGGTTAAAGAGAGAGAAAGAACTTCTTACGGAGAAGAATCAAAGATAAATAACGCAAGAACTATTATACTATTAAAACTAGTATTTTAACTAAGGGATTGGCATTGCTGGTATTGCAATGCACTATAGAATTAGGTTCTTTGGCTAGAGATTATATTCCTATTTAATCAGTAGCTTCGTCTTCACTTGAGTTGATATATATATTGACTTTCTTGATTTCATTGAAGAACTTTAGCTTTTGATGATAACTCCTGGGGCATAACTTGACGTAGACTTCATCTGTATTGGCTTCAAAATCTAGCAAGGGTTAAGAAGATACTTTGAGTACGAGCGTACTTAGCAAGTCCACTAGAAAAGGAGTGTTTGATGCATTATAACTACAGCCACAGACCATAGGTCATAGGAAATGCAAATTTTCATAAACATTTCTTCAAAGGTTGCTTTTATTCTGAAAAGCTATGTCTGCCTTCACGGGTTTACCAGAACTTTCATGGAGTTCCTTTCCCGCCGCGTTCGCAGCTCCTTCCCGGAACAGGGAGTAACAAGTTACAGTTCTTACACTCCGCAGAGGTGCGTTACTTTACCCATGAGAGATCAACTCTTTGTTGCACAACCGGGCAGCTTATTCCCGTCCACAATTCCATGATGTGGGGCTCAGAGGATGATTCAAGTCAATCACTGCCCCCTTCGCGACCTTGCTTGCCTCCTTGGTGTACACCATGCCCACATATTGGATTACGGCAATGGTTTGTACAAACCATTAGATGCCAGTACTATCGTGGGATGATGAGGGTTCCCACCCATATGCTGCATATCCTCTACGAATTACCAATTAATATGCACGCTACGAGGATAACAGCCACGACCTGCACATCCAGCTTCATGCGAGAGGAAGAAGATACAGTTGACTTCTCCGTCCCATTCCAAATCTCATGGTCAACGCGTATACGGCGCAAGAATCACTGGCGACATTGGTTGTTAAGTCCTAGGTGATATAGTTCTGAACAGTGGTATTCCAACTGTCAGATTTAATAGATTAGCTGATCACCCTGGATCAGTAACCAATAGTTCACATTATTATCGAAAATAGTGTTTTTAGACCTTTTTCAAATGCAGGTGATAACAACACTAGATTTGTAAAATACTTTACAGAAAATAAACAAACAACATGAGCAAGTGTGAACTTGCCTTCTGTGATTGCAAGATTATGCACTCACGGTCTTCGAGTTAGTGTATAAGATCCAAAATTTGAAATCAGCATCATTGGACTAGTAAGGACTAATGTTTAAAGAAGCAACATGCTTTTATGCATAAGTAATGTGATGCATGTCGTAAACGCAAATTCCAGGGATAACGTTGTCCTAGGGTTTGGATTCCGGAAATGGTTACTTTAGAATGTGTTGTCCTTTTAGATAAGTTTCACACTTGTGCTTCTTATTAGGGCTTGTGAGTGTGTGTGAACAACACATATTTATGTAGCAATAAGATATACACCTATGAAATGCTCTTCAAGATTGTTTATACTTTAATTGTTTATCTTCAAACTTGACTTTATAAGTATAGTCAGTTATAAATAGCTTAAGTGTTATTGCTCCTAGGTATACAAGTGAAGTATGATGTAAGGTGATCTTGATTATTTTTCATACATTGTCTGAAGTGGAAAAATGAATAAATTTTGAAGAATAAATTATTTTTCTAAGGTTTAAACAATCTTTGTGGTTAGATAGTGGTATTCGATGTCATTTGTGTTTGCTTGAATAGTTTTAGCTTGAAATGCTTTATAACTTAACTAGTTCAGACCAAAGTTAACTATAAAACATACAATAATGTTTATAGTGTTATATTTAGATTCTTGTAGACTAAAGTTAACTTTAAAACAAGGATAGTTTGAAAGTATAATGCTTATGATATTTGTATCTTGTGTATCTGGAATGTTTCCTTTAGGTTACTTAAGATTGGTTATCCTTTTACTTGGTGTAGTGGTTTCTTGATTCTATAACTGAGTAGTATCATTTACCTTTTATAGATGAGTGAGTATAGTTTATAAATAAAGATATATTGTCACTTAACTACTTTTGAACTTTCTATAGTTTTGTGCTAGTTTTTGTAATTTGGTAGTTAACATCACTACTAGAAAAACGGCCTTTAGTGGCGCACCTGAAAATATCATCTGTGGCGCACTTGCAGTGCGCCACATGCCTTGTGCTACGGCTATCTCTCAGCCGTGGCGCACTGCCTAGTGCGCCACGGTTGTGTAGAGATAGGCGTAGCGCACCTGCTAGTGCGCCACAGATGTTTGGGCAGGTGCGCTACCCCTAGGATCTTCTATGGCGCACTATCAAGTGCGCCACTAAGCTTCTATAGTGCGCTTTAGGTGTTGTGCGCCGCAGAAGGTAGACCATGTGCGCCACCGATGTATTTTTTGTTTTTTTTAATTTCCGAGCCAAATTATATACAATATTACAGCAGATATACACACAGATACAAGATATACAATTATATATATAAATGCACAATATGAAAAAGAAGATTGAAACAAATACATATAGATAAGTCTCATACATGAATACATAGTATAAGTTACATTGTTTCGATCAAGTTACAAAGTAGTAGTTGGTGACATGCGAATACATGTGTCGATCAAACAAGTTAGAGCTCGGAAGCTCGCCTAGGCATCTAAACTAGCTAGACACAAACGCGGGATAAATAACCAAAGAAGATAACCATGATCACCTCCGCAACGAAGGTGTAGGTCTTCATCCGGTTCCTTGTCCTAACTCCCACTAGATAGCGCGTGTATCTAGCTTCCGCCTCCGCCATAGTGTTGTACCCTTTGTAGCTATTGCCGCTGAAACAGTGCACCTGTCTCCGGCAGTCTTCCCAATCATCGTAGACTCCGGGAACCCGTCCCTTGTACACGACGTACCACACTATCTATAAGTGGACAATAATAATTAACCGGTGATCGAAAAAAAACATATATAATTAAATTCGCATATGAAGATACACTTATAGGAAGTACTCCTAAATCAAAAAGACCAAACTGAAAAAGCATGCCTCGTATATAACTAGGTTGTTCGACACAGGAATATGCTACGATGGAACTGTTCGCCAAGTAGGATGCACAACACCTGGACCTGTGCATAGAACAAGGCGAACAATCCCATCGCAGCACATTCACATATAGTGTGCCACGACATTTCAATCATCGGCATTATTCTCGAAAAAGACCAAAGTAACTCAAAAAGCATGCCTCATATATATACATAGGTCGTTGGACACAGGAATATGCTACGATGGAACCGTACGCCAAGTAGGATGCACAACACCTGGACTTGTGCATTGCACAAGGCGTACAATCCCATCGTAGCACATTCACATATATAGTGTGCCACGACATTTCAATCATCGGCATTATTCTTGAAAAAGACCAAAGTAGCTCAAAAATAATGCCTCATATATAACTAGCTAGGTCGTTGGACACAGGAATATGCTATGACAGAACAATTAGCCAAGTAGGATGCACAATTCCTGGACTTGTGCATATCACAAGGCTAACTATCCCGTCATAGCACATTCACATATATATTGTGCCACGACATTTCAATCATCGGCATATTCTCGAAAAAGACAGAAATAGCTCGAAAAGAATGCCTCATATATATATACATAGGTCGTTGGACACAGGAATATGCTATGATGGAACCGTGAGCCAAGTAGGATGCATAATACCTACACTTGTGCATATCACAAGGCTCACAATCCCATCATAGCATATTCACATATATAGTGTGCCACGACATTTTAATCATCGGCATTATTCTCTAAAAAGACAAAAATAACTCGAAAAGAATGCCTCATATATATACATAGGTCGTTGGACACAGGAATATGCTACGATGGAACGGTGAGCCAATTAGGATGCACAAGACCTGGACTTGTGCATATCACAAGGCTCACAATCCCATCGTAGCACATTCACATATATAGTGTGCCACGACATTTCAATCATCGGCATTATTCTCGAAAAAAGAGTAAGGAAAAAAATAAGGACCAAAGTGAGCAAAGGACCAAAGAGTAAGAAAAAAACCAAGCATTGATTGATATATAATAATAATAAGCAAAATAAGTAAGCGATGATTCGTAAACCTAATAAGATAAATACACTTGTCCACACACACACACACAAAGGTCATCTATAGTTTGTAACTACAACTAGGCCAACATCAAGCCTTCTGGCTCGGCTTAGGGAACGGGAGGACGCCTTGTCTCGTCATGAACTTCCTATAGCCACCCTGCATCTCTAGGCGATCTTCTATGTCACGGTTCTTCGGCATATTTCCTCCGTAGAAGATCCCCCCCGAAGTCATGACATCACGAAAGATGATTGCCCCAAACTGCTGCTGGATGCGATACATCTCTTGTCTAATATCCGAATCATTGATCTTGGCCTTTGCTTCGTCCCACTGTTTGAGATGATCTGGCAGCGTAGAATTCTGCTGGTCAAGTAGGAACACCCTCATGTGATGGAGTGCCTAGTAGGCTTACTTTTTACTGTTTTCCGGCTGCTTCACGCAGGGGAACTCCGTTACGTGGTTGAAGACGTGCCTGCCGAACTTGACCTTCGTACGCACGAAGGCGGTGCCTTCTGTCGAGGCAAAGCCAGTGAGAGCATCATCCAGAACTTCCTTGATCTTGTCGTAGTTTTTCTTCTTTTCTAGACTCCCCGAGTCGAAATACGTGGCGTGGGAATGCTTCAGCGATAAGGAGATGAGCGTGCAGTGTTCATCTCTGTGCAAAAAATTCAAATGGAATGTGTTGGAAAAAGAATGATGATGATCTAATAAAGCCAATCGACGGTGGCGAGTGAATAACGACTTACTCAGGAAAGTAAGGCACGAGAATGTATTCCTTTGTCTTGTTCGCCACGAGGATTCTTTTTAGGTACGAGGCCACGATACGTCGTTTGGCGGGGGAACCCAAGCAGCCGTCACGCATGTAGTAGGGGTCCACTATAGCGATGCCCGGTGTGTTCTCTCTAATGATCTGCATGGCCAGGCTGAGAGAAAACAGACGGACCATGGTATAGTGCAGCGGGTATAGTGGAACATATTGAAGATGTCGTCGAACCGCAGGAATAATAGATCCGCAGGGGCATTGTCGACGAAGCCCAAGCCTGGTGGCACCTTAACCACGAATACCGGGTGTGATGGATCTTTCTCCGATAGAAGGCGTCTCTCTATCGTCAGCACGCCGTCATGCACACTCTGCAGTTCCGAACTGGCGAGCTTCCGCAAATTCTTAGGTAGCATGGGCTCACCCGCCACATGAATCCTCCACATAATACCCTCGGGTCTTGGTGGCCCGTCCCAAAACCTGATCGGATTCGCAGTTGTTGACGCCACCGGCTGGCTCGAGCTGCTAGATTTTCTTTTCCTGCCCTTTTTTCCTTTTGGAGAGCGGGCAGACACCGCAATCTGAGCACCGGCCGCCCTATGTAGTGTGTCAGGACTTAGAATAAAGGGCCAGTTGGTTGTATCAGCTGGCTCTGTAAAGGCGCAAGATGGAGGCGTCTCCTGAGAACCAAACAGACGCTTCGTGATAGTGGCTTTCTCTGTGGGGCCACCAGCTAGGTCTTCTTCGTTGCCAAACTGAGTGCTGAAGAAGTGATCATTCCAGTCTTCGTCGTCCTCGGCCGGATCCTGCGCCATGTGCATATCATTAACATGATCATACGACCCACCGCGTGAAGGTGACGGCGAGGGCGGTAAGGGGGCCTTGCCACCGCTTGTCGCTGGCACGACAGGCGGTGTTGTTGTCTGTGGCGTGATGGCCCCCGCCGTCCCCAAACGGATCATGCTCTTTGGACATAGCAAGAATAAGCCGAAGCAAGTTCTGAGGAGAGACGGCTCTTCTTCATCCGCTCCTGGGGGTTGAATGGGAGGTTCCAGGTCATCGCAACCCCTTAGCACCTGACTAATTTTAACCCTGTGCACGCTATCTGACATCGGCCTTGAGTGGAACGTGCGCTGCAAGGGTTGAACGATGGTACCCTTGGCAACATCCCTCAGCTCGTTGTTCACGTAGCATAAGAGAGTGCAAGGAACATCCGTCTGCGGAAAACATGTACGGCGTCGTCAAAGATGCCATAAGAGTAATAGATGGCATGAAAGGCGGTAATTAAAGCAATTTGTTTACCGTGATGGCGTTGAGATCGGCTAATGTCGACGCAACGCATATGGCGCCAGGCGTGCAAGAGATGGAAGGGCTCCTTGATGGCGCGGTGCTGGCCGCCGGTGTATTCTCCCTACCGACGGGTGCTTGGAGCTCCGGTGCCGCCGCGATGATGGCAGGAGGGCACCAACATGTAATCCGGCGCCGCGGTGATGGCAGGGGGAGTCACCAACACTTGCGGCGCTGCGGTGCTAGCGGGCGGAGTCACGAGCACATAGTTCTCCTGATTCGTCGGCGCCGTGTTGTTTGAGTGGCTGCTGACCATGCTTGGAATCGGGCACGGCCCTACTCGACCACCCGCACTCCAGTTTGCTATTGACTCCACCAAGGTAGGCAGGAAGGACGTGAGGGTGATTGCCAGGTTGTCTTGGACGATCTGCGGGATCCGTGCCACTTGTGCCTTAATTCTTGAACCTCGCGGTTTTCCTCCTCGCTCCTTCCCGACGGCGCCACATGCGTCCTCGGCGGTGGACCAAAATGATCCACCCAATTCTTACCCCCGAGGCTGGCCAGACGGCCAGCCGACGACGGCTTCTTCGTAACCGGCTCTTTTTCTTGGCCCGGTTCATCGCCCTGTTAAAAGGGTTATCCCACCAGGTGGCCGCCGTCGACCCCTGGGATGAGGAACCCTGGGATCCATGACTAGCAACAATTTCCTCCTCCTGCAGAAGAAGTAACAGTGAATCATTTAGATCATCGATTAGATTGCAATCGAGTTGATCCGCGGTAATTAGATTATACTTACCACAATTTCCTCGAATTCCTTCACCGCAGGATCCGCGGTGAGTTGTTTGGTTTTTGGGTCCACATGGTAACGGGCCCTGATGAAGTTTCAAACCTGCCCGGGTTCAAATTTATCAAAGGGGTTTTCTATCCCCTTGAATCTATACTCTTCGTCCTCCTTATTCCATTTGGCCTCTGTGGTTCTGTATCCACCAGATCCGAGATGGTGATGACCTATATTCATCGCCCGCAGCACCTTTCCCCGATTACTATTGGCCAGGGCTCTTTCGGATTCACACCTCTCCTTGAACTCCCGGAACTGATCTTTGGTGATCTGCGGGTCAATCTTCTGGATCTCCTCGAGACTTTTTCCTTCTTTATAGATCTTCTTGTTTATCCGGGTTCTCCAGCTGGCCAGGGCGGTGCTCATCTTTGTGAGGGCAGATTTGTTTACTTCGTTCCCATGATAATTTCTGTTCTGATACTTAGCGGGGAACTTGTATCCTGCGTGCATCTTCTTGAAGAGGAGTGTGTGCAAGTGGCCATTATCTTTATGCCGGAGATTCTCGGTGTTGATCGAGATGGTTGTCTGGGTGATCGCCGCCACTTGCCCACCGTACCATTTGACGACAAGGGCGGGCTCCAAAGGAACCCCTGATGGGCTCACTTCGGTAATTTCCTCCCTGACTATGCCGACCGTGTTCGGGCGCCGGTCCTTCGGCTTCTTCTTCTTCTTAGGAGGATTGCTACCACTCCATGTGCCCTCGCCGCCATCAATGGTTTCATCGTCCGCCGTTCCTTCGACTTCTTCCTCCGCGTATTCCATCTCATCATCCTCGCTCTCCGAAGGATGATATTCTTTATCGTCTTCTAGCCGCTGGTCCGCCTCCCAGAATGTCAATTGTTTACTCGGAGGTCTGAGTTCTCCTTCAGTGTTGATGCGCTTAGAACATCCAGCCTCGTCGTTGTCACACATCTTCGCACTAATAAAAAACAAATAATTAGTTAAATGCACGGAAAAATCCGGCATGACCTTTGCTAATTTTCTTAAACTAGGAGTGCCCGATTTCTGCCGAAACGGAAGTTAATCAACATTCCGGCAAAAATCGGGACTCATTTCATACAAGAACCTGCATATATATGGCCAGCATAGCTTGCACACAATAAATGGCCATCATAGCCAGCACAACCAGCATAAATGGCCCAGTATAGCCAGCACAACTGCACAACCAGCACACAATAAATCTGATTCAGGCAAAAATGGAGCAACTAGAATAAATGGCCAACACACAAACAATACATCAAGCATAAATGGCCGGGCTTCAGGTTTGGACTTAGCAGTTTCAGGTTTGGACTTAGCAGTTTCAGGTTTCAGCAAGCATAAAGAGTGTAAAAATGCAAATAGTATACACAGCTAGCTACTGTCTTGCTTTTGTTAGCATTTCATCACTAAAGCAAATAAGTAAATAAGCATTTCACAGCATTACACAGCTAGCTACTGTCTTGTTTCAGTTTCAGCTAGCATTTCATCACCAGGAGCATTTCATCACTAAAGCAAATAAGCAAATAAGCAAGCAACACCTACTGCCTAAAGATGGTTCAGCACTAAAACTACTACCTAATCCAGAGCACATGGGCCATTCCTGTGAGAGTCAGCAGTTACTCTCACAGCTGCAGTATGAGGCTCTGGGTATGATTTGCTTGGCCCAGACCACAGAATGATGATGACAAAAACAATATACCGACACTTATTATGGATCAGAGGAGTACATTTTTGGTTCATGGATGACAACCAAAAATATTTCATCGTGTGAGCCTCCATGGTATAGGTCACAAAGTGTAAAATGTTTAGTTATGGCAAAGAAAGGGTATGGCACCTAGCGCTATTGGTATTAGTGAGCACCAAACCAAGCAAATGTTTCATTTGGAGATGTCTTTACTGTATATAATAAATATATGCTGACAGGATAAATATAGCAAGATACAATTTTCACCACTTGTAGTTATACAAATTAGATTTTTATATTCTCTCTCCTCTAAAACAGTTAGGAACCTGCTAGTTCTAGTTCCACAGGAGCTCAGGACTTCAGGATTAGCTTTCGGTCATCCAATTATACAATGCTCAAGAACATATTGGAAAAATAAATAGGTCCTGCACTGCAGGCAATGTACTATTCTAGAACTTGTGGTCTTAATCAAATTCCATGCAACATTGAAACTATGCTTCATATAACACAAACTTACATATCGCAATGGTTCCGGACAAGGAGATAAGTGGAGTAGGTTCTTGCCATCCCACCAATCTAATTGACCAACAACCATGAGCAATGGCGACATTATTAACAGGAAAATAAATTTTGATGTTCGACGTAATGAACCAGACTGACTAACTAAAGCAACACAATTCAGCAATGACTAGAGCACCATGTACTGCCTTCTTGCAAAGAAACTGGGATGGTAAGGAGAAATGACTAGAGCATCATGTCTTTTTAAGCTGTTGCATTGTGATCTTTGGGCGTCCCCCAACCCAAGTGTGTTTATTTGTAATTATTATCTTGTTATTATGCTCTCAATTTTTCAGGACGTTTTCTCTTGGCAACAAATCATATGTTAACTCTATTTTTCTGAACTTCTAGGGATATGTCTCCAACCATGTTTTTGCACCCCCGTTAAGATATCTTCAGTGCGACAATGGGAGGGGATTTGACATGGTAAGCCCAATCTGACAAACTCCCTTCCTTCCCTGTCCACTACGCGGCCACCAAATCCTAACTTGGGTTGGATAGATTCGGCATGTGTGCATCCATGTCGACTACGCTAAAGGCAGAGCCGTCGGCATTGCCCTGGCGCGCGCATCGCCGTCTACAAAGCATGCTGGAAAGGCTGCGCGAGCTCAGACATCCACTCTGGTGTGTCCGAGGCCACCATACAGAGGGAGAGAGAGGGACAGAGGGAGAGAGAGGGAGAGAGGGAGAGACAGGGGAGGGGCGACGCTCACCTCTGACGGGCGGACGACGGCGGGCGGACGACGGCGGGCGGATGACGGTGGCCTCCACCTCCTCGAGCGGCGCGAGATCCTCCTCCTCCACAAGCGGCGCGGGCCTCCTCCTCCTCCACGGATCGGCAGCGGCGCGGGCCTCCTCCTCCTCGAGAGCGCAGCACGGCGGTGGCGGATCGAGAAAGCAGCGGCGCGGTGGCGGATCGAGAGAAAGTAGCGGCGGTGGCGGTGTCTGTCAGATGGGGATGAGAGAGGCAGACGTGGCACGCGCGATTGACTAGTCCAACCCACATTTGCGTAGCGCACCCTGGCCAAGTGCGCTACGGATAACCATAGCGCACTTGGCCAGGGTGCGCTACGCCTATGTGGGTTGGACTATCAGATAAGAGGGCGGCCACCCCACTAGTTAACACTAGTACTGTCTTATCCCAATGGTTCTGCCCCTTAGCTCTATTCTAAACTATGAGCACCCAGGTTCGAATCCTGGTGCTCCACTTTTTTATTTTTATTGTAAAAATACTTTTAAATGTTCCAAAAAATGCCCAAAAGTGGTGATATATGCCATACAAGTTTTGTATTGTTTTTAAAATACTTTTAAATATTCCAAAAATGCCCAAAAGTGGTGATATATGTCATAAAAGTGTTACAAATATGATTCAAAGTATAACTAAATTTCATAATAATTTGTCCATGAATATTACAATCTTTTTCGACCACGCGTTTTACAATATTTTTTGAGCTAGCGATTTACAATATTTTTCCCTTCTTTGTCGCGGTTGAATAATTTAGCCCCGGCACTTTAATGTTTCTTCTTTCGAACGGGCTACCTTTTTTGGGTAGGGTTGTCCTTTTTGTTCTTGTGATGTATGTTGCTGCATCGTAGTCGTCGTCATCTTCAATCTTTGGATTGCCGTACTGGTCAAAGTCTTGCTCGTTGGCGACTCCATCCATTCCGATGATGTTTCTTTTTCCTCTCCTCACGACAACATGGCTAGGCTTTGTCGGGTCGGTAATGAAAAAACATTGGTCCACTTTGGTAGCCAGTACCCACGGTTCATTTTTCGCGGCCACGTTTGCACTGGCGGCCTTGGATTTGGCTGCTTCAGGTATAACCATGGTTGTGAAATACCGGTCTTCTCTTTCGACGCTCTTTGCCCATCTGACACAGAACATCGGCACCTTTTCTCCACATTAGTCGAGCTCCTAGATCTCCTCGATTCTTCCGTAGAATCTTTCCTTCACGTTGTCATCGGTGTAGAATTCCGACGTTACGCCTGAGTTCTGATAATCACACTTGTTGTCCTTTTCCTCCGTGTAGAATGTGTAGTCGTTGATATCATATGCCTGATAGGTCACCAGGTTTTGCATCGTTCCCTGTGACAAGGTGAATATGATCTTTTCCGTGTCAGAAGAATGCGATCGCGGGGGATTATCAAGGAGCGTCTGCCTAAACCAACGCGTGAAATCTAGGTTGTGCTCTTTGATTATTTCTCCATGCGTCCTTTGCATGCCCCGGTCACTATACTTCTTCTCGATTAACCTTTTGTGCTTCTGTACCCAAGGATCGACCAGTTCTAAATGCTGTAGCGCGACAAGGTTTGCTCGATCAAAGTCTGCGTGTCGAAAATCGAAGTCTGCATGAAGTATGCGACGACCCTCTCGGTGACCAGATCCGTCGAGCTTGCCACGGTGCCTATTGACGGGAAGACCGACAGGGTTCTCGATGTCTAGATAATTCGTGCAGAAAGAGATGCACTCTTCGGCCAGAAAGCCCTTGGCTATGCTTCCATCTGGACGGGACCTGTTGCGAACGTATCCTTTGATGTGTCCGTTCATCCTTTCGAACGCCATCATGCTGCGGAGGAACATCGGCCCGAGTTGTACGATGTCCTCCACGACATGGACCAGCAGATGCACCATAATGTCGAATAATGCGGGTGGGAAGTAGACCTCAATCTCACATAGTATCACCACGATCTCCTCCTGTAGCCTCCCGAGCTGATTCACGCCAATCGACTTCCTAGAGATGACGTCGAAAAACTTGCATAGGCCAAATAACGTTTCACGGACATGCTCGTCCATTATCCCTCTTAGTCCGACCGGAAGTACCTGCGTCATTAGCACGGCACAGTCGTGAGACTTCATGCCATTGAACCTCTGCTTCGCCTCATCTAGGTATCTGCTTATCTTGCCCGTGTAGCCGTAAGGAAATTTGACTCCTAGAAGGCACTTGAAAAACTGTTTGATCTCATCCTGGCTTAGAGTGAAGCAAGAAGGAGGGCAGTAATATTCGTTCTTCTTGAACTTTTTACCCTTCCGACGACCTTGTGTCGTCTCCGACTCATGATCATTGTCATCTTCCTGATCTTCAGGAGTAGTGCGTCCTCCGTGAAGCTCCTTCAGGATACCCAAGCATAACAGGTCGTGCCTTGCTTTCGAACCATCTTTCGTCCTATCTGGCATGTTGATTATGGTGGCGACCAGACTCTCGCACATGTTTTTCGTGATATGCATGATGTTGAGGCTATGAGGCGTGCGGAGAAACTTCCAGTATGGCAACTCCCAGAAAACAGACCTTGTTTTCCATACCTTCATCAGTGGCTTGTCTTGTTGCTGCCTCTTTCGCTTCTTTCCAGGCTTAGGACAATCTTTCCAGTTTTTCAGCAACTCTTCCACTTCTTCGCTGCTCCTACGCTCTGGGATTCCTCGGGTCTCTGATTTGCCATCGAACAGGTCTCCACGTTTTCTCCATGGATCATTCTTGCCGAGCCACCTCCGGTGCGCCATGAACACGGTTTTCGATGACCCTGGATCTTTCTCTAGTTGGAGATATCTTGTGTTATCCATGCACCTAACGCATGCACAGAATCCTTGGATAACCTGCCCCGAGATATACCCGCAACCTGGATAGTCTTGCACCGTAGTGACCAACGCGGCTCTCATAGTGAAATAATCTTGTGCGACGGCGTCGTAAGTATTGGCTCCAGATTCCCATAACGTGGCTAGCTCCTCTTTCAACAGCCCGAGATACAGATTAATGTCGGTAACAGGTTGTTTCGGCCCTTGAATTAGCATACTCATTTGTATGTACTTCTTCTTCATGCACAACCATGGAGGGAGGTTGTACATCCATACAAACACGGGCCAAGTGTTGTGCGTGCTGCTCTGGCTACCGAACGGATTGATTCCATCGGTGCTCGTACCAAGCCTAATGTTCCTCGAATCTCCACCGAATTCTGGGAATTCGAGGTCCAACGCTTTCCACCGGCTAGCATCTGAAGGGTGCGTCAGCAGCTCATCCTTTTCGGGGTCATTATCATCATCTCCTGGCTTCTTCCTTTCCGCATGCCATTGCATGAGCTTCACTTCCTTAGGGTCCGCGAAATAGCGCTTCAGACGAGGAGTGATAGGAAAGTACCATACCACTTTTCGAGGTGCTTTCTTCCCTTTCTTGTATCGACTCACGCCGCACACCGGACATGTGGTTTTCTCCGCGTCCTCGCCCCGATAAATGATGCAATCGTTGATGCTTACATGATATCTAACGTGTGGTAGATCGAGAGGACAGAAGATTTTCTTGGCATCGTCGATACTAGTTGGACATGTGTTCCCCTCCGGGAGACGATCGTGCCAGAATGCCATCATATCGTCGAAGCTTGCGTCGCTCAATTTGTGTTTTGCCTTCATCTCCATAGCCTTGAGCGTTACATTCAACCGGGTATCATCGGGCCTGCATCCTTCATACAATGGAGTAACCGCATCTTTCTCAAGTTGCGCAAGCTTGGCTTTCTCTCTAGCGGCAGCCCCGGCGTTACTCGTCTGCTTGAGAAGCAGCTCTTGCACATAAGGGTCCCGCACCCAGCCTGACGTTGTTCCATCGTCGTCTGCTCGTCCGGCATCTAGATCATCATCATCCCGGTCTGCTTCCACACCTTCACCATCTCCAGGAGACTCTGCATCATATCGCCCGTTCTCGCCGTTATGATGATCATCGTCATGTTGGCCACCTTCACCGTCTCCATCGTCTACGTCATCGCTTATCCAACGAGTGTATCCATCCATGAAACCATGGCGGAGCAGGTGCGCCTGTAGATTCCCGGAATCTGGGTCGATCACCCAGTTGAGTTTGCATCTTCTACACGGACATCTTATATCTGTCTTGTTATTTCGTATCATGTCGGCCATCGCACATTTCAAAAATCTAGCCACAATGCCTTCGCTCATTATGCGGATCATTTTTTCCTGCACGGTGTACACGGTACAGTTTGAAGTCTATTAGAACCACATAATGAATGCATGCATGCAATGGTCAATAGAAAATTTCGGCATGACCTATCCTAAAATTAGGACCTTTGCGAAATGCCAAAGTCTTGCCAAAATGGAAATGAATCAACATTTTGGCAAAACAAATGGCAACTTGTTCACATACAAACACAAGAGAGAGAGAGACCGATCCATACACACATGAACATATCATTATCCTCTCCATACACACATGCATGAGCATCATCGATACTCTCCATATACACACACATATGACCATCGATCCTCTCCATACACACATCATGAGCATCGATCATCTACATACATATGAGCACATCATCCATATACACATGAACACATCCTTACATGGACAACTTACCAAGATGAGAGACCCATCGCGAGAAAGATGTAAAGAAGAGGTGCGCGCGAGACCGGAGACCTTCCTCTATTACTTATATAACATCCAAGGCAAGTTCTACATGCTAAAAATGGTGAATGGGTGGTGAAATTGAGGTGGGAAGGAGAAGATCCCGACTTGATCTAAGGAGGAAGAAGAAGGGGAAAGTGAAGTGTGGGGTGGTGGATGTGGTCACACATGTGCACATAAAGTGCTGTCAAAAAAATCGACACATCCGTGGTGCACACGGCCCTAGTGCGCCACAGGGAAGAGTAACATCCGTGGTGCACATGCCCTAGTGCGCCACAGGGAGTAGTAACATCCGTGGCGCACATGCCATAGTGCGCCACGGATGTGTCTGGCCGTTTCACAGCAGAGGGGGGGCGTAGCGCACCCCCACCATGTGCTCCACAGTTGGCACTAACATCCGTAGCGCACCTGACCTATGTGCGCTACAGATGTTTGGTGTGCGGCCAACAGGGCCCTGGCCGACACATATCTGTGGCGCACTATGGTCATGTGCGCCACGGTTGTTCTAGTTACTAGTAGGGCACTGCCCACAGGTGAGCCACGCCTGTTTTAGCCATGGGCACTTAAACCATGTGAGCCACGGATGTGCTGATTACCTATAGCCGTTTTCCTAGTAGTGCATAGATGGAAAGGATTTGGTGTATTTATAAATTGTTCTTTAGGGTTGATTTTATAAGTGGAAATCTTTTTAGAATATAATTCTTACTTAAAGTAGAAGATACTTTAATACTAAGGTAATTGTAATGTTTTAAACCATTATGGCTTATATTATTAATACTCAAGACTAATACTATTTATTAAATTTAATTGACTAATTTTAGAAATATTAATAAGTGTTATTTACACTTATGTGAATTTTAAACTAAGTAAATAAGTTTAAATTTGATTTATTAAAATAGTTGAATTTTTTATTTAACTCAAAATTGGAATATTTTATTTTTATCATGTAGGTATTATTTTTGTGATCATTTTGGTATATTATATTTATTTTTGTGATTTATAAATAATAAGATATGATTTTTATAATTCTTATTACTTTATAATTACTTAATAAATATTAAATATTTAATTAAGTGAAATAATAATACATGATTATGGTTTCAAATTATAATTTTTATTTTTCTAAGATTTTTGGTATTTTATTTATATTATTAACATTTACCATTATTAAAATATGAATTATCAAAGTTTAATTACTTATTAGACCTTTATTAAATAATATTTGTTTAAATAGTTATCACAATAATATTTGATAATAGTTTTCGGTTATAGATTTTATTTTTCTGAAAATTTTCATATATTATACACATTTTTCTGAATTACAAAACAAAAGTTATTAATTAAACAAGATTTAATCATTTATTTGATTTCTGGAATATAATTAAGTTTATAACATTTTATCTCTTTCTTAAACAGGAAATACTTTTTACACCGCGCCTAAAGTTAGCCTCAGTCACTGACTAGTGGGCCCGTGACCACCTCATCATGCTGTTTAAAGAAAATACATTTATTACCGACCATGTCTTCACACCCAGACAATGACATATGGGCCCAAGGCCACGTCACTTGCCACGTGAGACAAAGACTGGTCAAACAGCGGACTGGGTCTAGGGTGGCGTCGGCATGACGTAGCTATGGCGTCAGCACCACCACCGTCGTTAGTGGTTGGTCGCCGGCGACGATCTACTACGCCCTAGCAAAAAAAATGAACCTAGTTCGAATCACTTCATCGTGCTGAGTCCTAAAGTGGCGGCGCCGTTCGGAAATGGTCATCGGAGCCTCAGCTCCGACGAGCTCCGACGGTGGCCGACAATGACACACGGTGAGACGGAGATTCACATCGAGATAAGGCAATTTAAGGACACTAGAAGGTTCAGGAACTCACCCTGATGATAGAGAGGTCGGCGAGGAAAGGCGCGGTCGGAGGCGAGCTCTCTGACAAGATTTCCGACGAGCTGCCACAAAGAAGAATGGCCAAATTTGTCGACTCCAGTGCTCCCCTTGATGAGGATTTCTCTCAGAGGATCTACAAAGGACGGGACTTCTCCATGGCTGCTTGGAAGAGTGTGGGGAGATGCGGTTCGACGGCGAGGTGTGCCTCCGGTGAGCTAGGGTTTCGGCCCCATTCGAATCTGAGAGGATAAGGAGGGATTGGGTATAGCGATTGAGGCAGGGCATCGCAGTGGCCTTCGTATCTCCCTCTGGAACGACAGCGAGCATCTTGACGCACGGCTGACGACGACGGCATCGGGCGGCGCGAGATCCTCCAGCGAGCTGCATGTGTGCGTGATAATGACGAAGACGTAACTTTTACGAAAAAAACCCTGGCGTTTCTTTCTTCTCAACCCGCAGTCCTTCCCTGGCCCCACTTGTCAGTCACAGGAGAGAAAGAGTTGGGCTGGCTGTTGGGTTGTTGTGGGCTGCACATGGGCGTCAGATAAATACAGAGATGTTGGGCCACGGCCAGGTAATGTTTTTATTTGTTTTACCTTTTTCTATTTTCTATTTTCCTTTTCAGATTTGAATTTGATTTACATTTTGAACTTTTCTTTATAGGATTTATTTGCTGAATAATTGCAATAATACTAAAATATATTTAGTATCATTTGTGAACTTTTATTATATAATCTTTTTGTATTTTTTTTATTTACTCAATATGAACCCCTTTTAATAATTTGTAGAAACTTTTCTTATTATTTTTCTCTCCTCTTTTAGTTAGGGATTTCTTGAATGATGTATTCTTATTTGTTTATAAGACTTAACTCTAGTTGGCTCAAAGTATGAATATAAATTTTTATATGTATAATGATCCTATATCATTATTTGATGCATGAAATATGAAAGAAATTCATATGATTCTTACTACTTCCATTAATTTGGAAAGTGACAATGTATATATTCTATTACGATAAACAAAGAAGTTTAGGATTTTGGATTATGATTATTTACCCTAGGGTTTAGGTTTTTTTAATATACTTAGACTCCTTTATGGATGTGGTTAAAGATTCAATAACTAAGCATAATGTTTTCTGTTTGGAATATTTGATGACATCACCTTTAGTACTTGAAAGTTATATCTTGAATGTTTATAGAAAGTAATTGATAAAGATACTCCTAAGCACATTTAATTCTGATGGTTGGAATTGTCAGAGATATGTTTATGTGATTTGTTGTACGGAAATGTTCCTGTCAAGTGATTTAGATATAAGATGAGGAATTCTTAATATGAAATGGATATTATACTTGGTTTTAAGATTTAAAGTTGGTTATTTACCAAGAATTACTATCTTCCATATTTCATAATTCTGGACTTCTAAGTAAGGAATTCCTTTCCTAGATATACTATTCTTTCATATCCATCATCATGTGTTAACATTGTTGGGGGGATAACCACCGGTAGGGTCACGAGAGGGGAAACATAGCGCAGCTAGGTTGGCTTCGAGTAAAAAATGAACCAGGCCGGGTAAGAACAGCCAGGAAAGATAAGCATGAGAGCCGAGATACAAACTATCTCGACCCGTATAGGACAAAGTTGTAACCCTTGCAGGTACCAACGAGCCGAGTCAACCGAGGAAGGGCCGAGTCAAGAAGGACACGTGGCACCTTTCCGAGTAAGGTTCGGGAAGGACCATGGTAAAGCATGATCAAAAGAGAAGGGCGACGCCAGGTGACACAAAAGGAGCTGGGTGACGCCCAAAGCAAGCGCTGACGTGCAAAGTAACAGTGTGACGCCAAAAAGTACAAGAAGCAGCATACCAGAAGACCGTTAGCTGTCAAGCTTTATGGACTGGGCATATGGGCTTAGGGTAAGCCCATAAACCGGCCCATATTGTAGGGACCAAGATCCAAACAGTAAACCCTAGAACCCAAAGGGGCATTAGCTAGCTAGCACTGCCTATATAAGGGAGGGCATAGCAGTAGTAGAAGGAGGTTGGACCAAGTAGAGAACATGAGCTGTGTACTCAAGCCAATACAGCTCAAGGAGCACTTGTAATCTTTGGGGTATCAATCAAATTGTCAAGTGTGGAGAGTTCTTCTTGTTCTTCGTGCATGGCTCGACCGTGCACTCCCTCCCCAGTGACCACAATCACCCATTCGGCCCCCAACTTAAGCCTACCCATGGCATCTATCATGCCACCACCACGACAGTTGGCGCCCACCGTGGGGTAGAAGCAGGTGCTTGATGGAGTCTTCATCTGGACGGGCAACATCATCGCCAAGACCGGCGAGCGCGTCTACTCCGGCCTCATCCAGAGGTTTGGAGCGCTCAACTTCGTCAGCGACAACGCGGGCTGCTTCAAGACCAAGCCGTTCCCTAGGGGCGGTCGCTTCATCAAGTTCGGAGAGCACCAGGTCTACGTCGCGGTGCGCATGGAGCGCGCATATCTTGAGAACGTCGTCCTGGCGCCGGATCCTCCAACGGCTCTAGTCGCTGGGAAACCTCTCCAACTCGTCTCCATGGAGGTAATGATGACAGCCCCAAACCCCACAGCTCCGCCAGTAGTTCCAGTAGAGAATGAGAACGCAAAGGAACGAAATCACGAGGAAACGCCAAGGGCTGCAAGAACAGCAGAGGCACCGCTGGAAAAACCAGAGAACATAGCTAGGAGCAAAAGAGCTAAGGAGCTGCAGGAAGCGATAGACAAGTTGGCAGAGCCAGTGGCGCAAGCAAATGACCCGGCGCGTGTGCAAGCCGAGTTGGAAGAAACCAGGATAAAAGTCCTGGAGAAAGCAAAGGAGCTAGCACAGTTACAACAGGATGTGGATATCACTATCCGAGAGCTTAACTCGGAAAATCGAGTCAAGGGCGCAAAGACCCGGCTTGATGCAACGAGATTGAGAGGAAGGAACCTCAACGAAGAACTGGCAGATGCGACATCAAAGATAACACCAGAGAATAGCAATGAGACGGCCATGCGTCCAACATACAACACAACAGCAGCTAATCTGCGAGCGGCAGAAGCAGCAATGGCAGAATTACCCCACTTGGTGGGGGAAGCAAAGAAAAGGTAGCAAGAACGAGTTAATGAGTTAGTAAAAGTAGCCAGCATGCTGAATGAGGCGTATTACAGAGAAAATCTGGGTATAGCAGGGAGATCACAGCTGGTTCACTCGGCGACTCCTATCCCGGCAAGATCGGCTGGGCACACGACATCCTCACCCGGAGCGGCACCCAGGCCAAGAAAAGAAAAAAGTGTGAATTCTGGAAGAAACAAGCAGATGGTCGCCTATGATCCGGCATTAGTTCAAGGAAACCTGGCGCATGCGCAAGGGGCAAAAAACAAAATCCCCGAGAAAATGAAAACCAGGAAAAAATTGGACAGAGAAATGACCACGGAGGGCAAAATTTTGCGCCTCATACTCGGCGCGCAACTCACTCGGCAGGAGGAGGAAATCCAGCTCCGAATAATGCACCAGCTCAGCCGGAAAGAAGATAGCAGAGCGCGGGAAAAGCAGTTCAACAGCCAGCTGACCGGAACGCGAATAAGTATAATGATGGTTACTCGGCCATGGTAAATGACGGGTATGAGCTGTCGGATCATGCATATCAAGCAATGGGAGCTAGATACGGAGGTAGGAACCTTCAGCGGGATGATGCCAGGCTGAAGTTTGACCGCATAAAAATGGCAGATATAATTTAATCACAAGGTCCGCAGGGTCCACCGTGCTTTGGCCCAAGGATCATGAATGAGCCACCGATTCCAAATTTCCAGCTGGCTAGAGGGACAAAAACATATGATGGAAGCACGAAGCCGGAGGATTGGCTCATAGATTATGGAACCGCTGTGAAGATCACGCAGGGAAACATGAGATGGGTAGTACTGAAGGGTTTCGCGGCATAGTAAATCAAAGTTTTCTACGGAGCGAACAGAGGGAAAGCCAAGATCTAATCTAGGAGATGCAAACAACGAGAGAGATTGGATTAGATCTTCATACCCTTGAAGATTCGCACAGCGGAACGTTCGTCGGAACGTGGGTGATGTAGTCGTACTCGCTTCTCCTCCTCGCGATCCGATCCGATCTAGCACCACAAGTGGCGGTGCCTCCGTGAGATGCACACGTGCAGCACCTCGACGTCTCCTCCTTCCTCGGACCAGCGAGTATGGTGGAGAGATAGATTGGATCTACAGCACGACGGCGTGGTGTATATGGTGGAGAATTTCTGCTGCAGGGCTTCGCCTACAAACAGTCGAGAGGGAGAGAGGAAGGTAGCAAGGCTGCTAGGGCTTGGAGGAAGGTGTGTGGGGGGGGGGAGGGGGCGCACCACCCCTCTATATATAGAGGGGGGGGCGGCCAGCCCTTGCCCCCCCTCCAAGCCTATCTCTAGTTTAAACAATTTAAACTCTCCCTTATCTAGAAATCCTATCTCTAGATTAAACGATTTAAACTCTCCCTTATCTAGAAATTCTATCCCGAGATTTAAACGAGTCAAATCTCTCTAGAATCGGCTGGGCCCTATGGGGCCTTGTGCCCCTGGCCCAATGCGTCCAGGACACTCCCTCATAGGCCCATGCCCCCTCCCGGAAGGTGGGGCCACGTTGGTCCCCTTCCGGAAGGTTCTAGAAGCTTCCGGTACAATACCGATTAACCCGGAACAATTCCGAACTCCAAAAACTGCACTGCCTTATATGAATCTTATTCTCCGGACCATTCCGGAACCTCTCGTGATATCACGGATCCCATACGAGACTCCGAACAAAAATTCATAAACCAATTATCCAATCTATCCTAGCGTCGAGACACGTTAAGTGTGTGACCCTGCGGGTTCGAGAATATGCAGACATGATCTTCTATCAATAATCAACAGCGGGGTCTGGGCACCCATATTGACTCCCACACATTCATCGATGATCATATCGGATGAACCACGATGCCAGGATTCAATCAATCCCATATATATATTCCCTTTCGTCTCGCGATATTTTACTTGCCCGAGATTCGATCGTCGGTACCGTCATACCTAGTTCAATCTCGTTCACAGCAAGTACTTTACTTGTTCCGTAATCCGATATCACTTTGTGATTAACTCCTTAACCACATGCTTGCAAGCGGTGTTGATATCGATTACCGAGTGGGCCCGAAGTATATCTCTCCGACTTGGGAGGGACAAAATTCCATCTCGATACATACAACCCAACAGATACTTTTCGATCACCTGAGAGACACCTTTATGATCACCCTCTCATAGGATGACGTTTGATGACCTCAAAGCTTTCTTCCGATACCAGGGAGTTGCATTATCTCATGGTCTAAGGAATACAATATTTGACATAGGAAAAGCTTCGCAAAGACGAACACGATGACACGATCTAATTGCTCTACTTTGTTTGGGTCTATCCACCATATCATTCTCCCAATGATATGATCTCATTATCAATTGACAACTCATGTCTATGGTTAGGAAACCTTAACCATCATTGATCAATGAGCTAGTCCATAGAGGCGTACTAGGGACACGGTGTTGTTTACAAACCACACAAGTATTAAAGTTTCCGCTTAATACAATTCTAGCATGGAACATAAACTAACATGAACAAGAATTATAATAATAACATCTTTATTATTGCCTCTAGGGTATAATTCCAACAGTCTCCCACTTGCACTAGAGTCAATAATCTAGTTTACATTTGGCAACAATCTCACACCCATGGCACTGAGGTGTTGGTCATGTTTTACACGTGGAAGAGGTTTAGTCAGTGGATCTGCGACATTCAGATCCGTATGTACTTTGCTAATCTTCAGATCTCCATCTGCTATATAATCTCGGATTATATGAAATTTGCGGTTGATATGCTTGGTCTTTGGATGATATCTTGGTTCCTTAACGAGTGCTATGGCGCCAGTGTTGTCACACCATATCTCCAGTGGGTCCAATGCACTTGGAACCACGCCAAGCTCAGTGATGAAGTTTCTGATCCAAACTCCTTCACTTGACGCTTCTGCAGCAGCCATGTATTCCGCTTCTACTGTAGATCCCGCGATCACGCTTTGCTTGCAGCTTCTCCAGCTCACAGCTCCTCCATTCAAAATATAAACGTATCCTGTCTGAGATTTGGAATCATCCTTGTCGGTGTCAAAACTAGCGTCGACGTAACCTTTTACGACAAGCTGTTCATCACCCCCATAGACTAAGAACATTTCTTTAGTCCTATTTAGGTACTTTAGGATGTTCTTCACGGCTGTCCAGTGTTCCACTCCTGGATCACTTTGATATCTGCTCGTCAAACTAAGAGCATTGGACACATCCGGTCTAGTACACAGCATGGCATACATGATAGAACCTATGGCCGAGGCATAAGGCACTTTGCTCATAGCTTCCCTATCATTTACCGTAGATGGACACTGAGCCTTGCTCAATATCTTACCTGACAACATAGGCACTGAACCTTTCTTTGCCTTATCCATTCTGAACCTTTTCAGAACTTTGTCTAGGTATGTACTCTGGCTTAAAGCTATCAGGCGTCTTTGTTTATCTCTATAGATCTTGATGCCCAATATATAAGCAGCTTCACCTAGGTCTTTCATTGAAAAACACTTGTTCAAATAACTCTTCACATCGTTAAGCATGTTGATGTCATTTCCGATAATCAATATGTCATCCACATACAGTACCAGAAACGTCACCGAGCTCCCACTCACTTTCTTGTAGATGCAAGCTTCGTAGCAATTTGGAACAAATCCAAAGCTCTTGATCACTTGATCAAAACGAAGGTTCCAACTCCGAGATGTTTGCTTCAGTCCATAAATGGAACGCTGAAGTTTGCATACTTTACTAGCATCCTTAGGATCGACAAAACCCTCGGGTTGCATCATATACAACTCTTCATCAATGTTGCCATTGAGGAAAGCAGTCTTGACATCCATCTGCCATATTTCATAATCATGAAACGCAGCAATTGCTAATAAAATCCGAATGGACTTAAACATCGCTACGGGAGAGAAAGTCTCATCGTAGTCAACACCTTGAACTTGTCGAAAACCTTTTGCGACAAGCCGTGCTTTATAGACGGTAACATTACCATCCGCGTCCGTTTTCTTCTTGAATATCCATTTGCACTCAACAGCCTTTCGTTCGCTAGGAGGATCCACCAAAGTCCATACTTGGTTTTCGCTCATGGATCCCAATTCGGATTTCATGGCTTCCAGCCATTTCTCAGAGTCTGGGCTCATCATCGCTTCCTCATAGTTCGTAGGTTCACTGTCTTCTACCAAAAAGACAGTCAAGACAGGGTTGCCGTACCACTCAGGAGGGGCACGCGACCTTGTCGACCTGCGATGTTCAGTAGCAGCATCGTCCGAAGCTTCATGATCCTTGTCATTAGCTTCCTCTATTGTTGGTGCAGGCGGCACTGGAACAATTTCAGGTGCTGCGCTACTCTCCAATTCAAGAGAAGGTTCAATAACCTCGTCTAGCTCTACTTTCCTCCCACTCACTTCTTTCGAGAGAAACTCCTTCTCAAGAAAGGAACCGTTCTTTGCGACAAACACTTTGCCTTCGGTTCTGTGATAGAAGGTATACCCAATAGTTTCCTTAGGGTATCCTATGAAGACGCATTTCTCCGCTTTGGGTTCGAGCTTGTCCGGCATCAACTTCTTGACGTAAGCTTCGCATCCCCAAACTTTAAGAAACGACAACTTAGGTTTAGCACCAAACCACAGTTCATACGGTGTCGTCTCAACGGATTTAGATGGTGCCCTATTTAAAGTGAATGCAGCGGTTTCTAATGCATAACCCCAAAATGATAACGGCAAATCAGTAAGAGACATCATTGATCGGACCATATCTAATAGGGTTCGATTCCGGCGTTCAGACACACCATTGCGCTGTGGTGTTCCGGGTGGCGTGAGTTGTGAAACGATTCCACTTGCTTTAAGATGCGTGAGAAAATCATAACTCAAATATTCACCTCCACGATCGGATCGTAGAAACTTAATCTTTCTGTTACGATGGTTCTCCACTTCATTCTGAAATTCCTTGAACTTTTCAAATGTTTCAGATTTATGTTTCATTAAATAGATATACCCATATCTACTTAAGTCATCGGTAAAAGTAAGGAAATAGCGATATCCACCGCGCGTCGAAATACTCATCGGTCCGCATACATCGGTATGTATGATTTCCAACAAGTCCGTTGCTCGCTCCATCATTCCGGAGAACGGGGTTTTGATCATCTTGCCCATGAGGCATGGTTCGCATGTGTCAAATGATTCAAAATCAAGAGACTCCAAAAGTCCATCAGAATGGAGTTTCTTCATGCGCTTTACACCAATATGACCTAGACGACAGTGCCACAAATAAGTAGTATTATCACTATCTACTTTGCATCTCTTAGCCTCAATGTTATGGATGTGTGTTTCATCCCTTTCAAGATTTAGAAGAAATAAACCATTCATAAGAGGTTCATGACCATAAAAGATGTTACTCATATAAATAGAACAACCATTATTCTCCGATTTAAATGAATAACCGTCTTGCAATAAACATGATCCAGAAATAATGTTCATGCTCAACGCAGGCACATAATAACACTTATTAAGGTTTAAAACTAATCCCGAAGGTAAAACTAAGGAGAGCGTGCCGACGGCCATCACATCAACTCTTGATCCGTTGCCAACGTGCATCGTCACCTCATCCCTCGCAAGCCGCCGTCTATTCCGTAGCTCCTGTTTCGAGTTACAAATATTAGCAACTGAACCGGTATCAAATACCCAGGCACTACAACGAGGGCTAGTAAGGAAAACATCAATAACATGTATATCAAATATACCTTTGATGGTGTCAGCCTTCTTGTCCGCTAAGTACTTCGGACAGTTGCGCTTCCAGTGACCCTTGTCCTTGCAATAGAAGCACTCAGTGTCCGGCTTGGGACCAGACCTGAGCTTCTTCTCAGCAGGGGCATTGCGCTTGCCGCCGCCCTTCTTGAAGGGCTTCTTTGCTCCCTTACCTTTCTTAAAGGAGGGCTTGTTGACCATCAACACATGATTATCCTTCTTGATGTCCACTTCCGTAGCCTTCAGCTTTGCGAAGAGCTCGGTGATCGTATCAGTGGAACCAATCTGATTATGAGTCACTACAAAACTTTTGTAGCTGGGAGGGAGTGATTGCAGAACCCTGTCAATCTTGAGCTCCTCTGGAATCGTGCATTCCAGTTGCTCAAGGCGTTGAGTGTAGCCCGACATCTTTATGGCGTGCTCACTAACGGAACTCCCTTCCTCCATCTTGCAGTTAAAGAACTTCTCAGAGATCTCATATCTCTCAGAACGGGCTTGAGTCTGAAACATGGTTTTCAGCTCCTCGAGAATCTCAAAGGGCCCGGGATAGGTTTCAAAACGATTTTGAAGCTCCGGTTCCATAACGAACAACATGGTGCTCTTAATCACACCATAATCATCTTTGCGCGACTGATAGACAGCTTTCTCATCAGCCGGCGCAGTTACAGCAGGGGGGTTACCTAACGCTTTCTCAAGGACATAGTCCTTTTGTCCGCTAGATAGAATGATTCTTAGATTGCGGAACCAGTTGGTGAAGTTAGACACATTGTTTCTAAGCTTTTCTTTCTCAGCAAAAACGTTGAAGTTGAAGTTGGACTTGGCCATTGGATCTACAGTATTTGCAAGTACAATTTAGACTATGTTCATGATAAATAGTTCAACTTAATCAAATTACTAGATGAACTCCCACTAAATTCAACATCCCTCAAGTTGTTTAGTGAACACGATCCAAATTCACCACACCTAATCCGATCATCACGAGAAGAGATGTGGTTTCAATGGTGGACAACGAAGTGTCGATCACATCATTCATATGACTCATGCTTAACCTTTCGGTTCTTGTGTTCCGAGGCCATGTCTGTACATGCTAGGCTCGTCAAATTAGACCCAAGTATTTCCGCGTGTGCAAAAACTGGCTTGCACCCGTTGTATGTGAGCGTAGAGTCTATAGCACCCGATCATCACGTGATGCTTGGACACGACGAACTTTTGCAACGGTGCATACTTGGGGAGAACACAGTTTTTATCTTGATCTTTAAGTGAGGAATCATCTTATAATGCTACCGTCGCGATCTAAGCATGATAAGATACATAAAAGGATAAACATCACATGCATATAACTTTATGTGACATGGTATAGCCTATCTTCGCGCAATGATCTCCATCTTGTGCGTTCCGGCATGATCTCCATCACTCCACCATGATTGCCTCCACCACGAATAGCAACTACAACTATTGCTAACTACTTAGCGATAAAGTAAAGCTATTACATGGCGTATAAGAAGTTGACTCGCAGGTCATACACAATTATAAAGACAACCATATGGCTCCTGCCGGTTGTGTACTCATCGACATGCAAGTCGTGAAACATTACAAAACATGATCATCGCATACAATATACACATCACATCTTGGGCCATACCATATCACAGAAAACACTCCCTGCAAAAACAAGTTAGACGCCTCTACTTTGTTATTGCATGTTTTACGTGGCTTTATGGGAGTAGATGCTAAGAACGATTCTTACCTACGGAAAGCCACAACGGTGATATTATGGTTGCCAAACTCCGGTGTTAATCCCATGACAACTATAGTGAGAGAAACTGACATCCACCAGCCGCATGTGTGGAACAAGCCACGCGACAAGTGCGGAACCGGTCTCGCGAACGACGTCGCGTAAGGTTGGCCTGGACCGCTTCAATCTCACTATCCCGCGTCATAAGAAGAACACAAACAAGAGGCTTGCAACAGAAAACATCAACGCCCGCAACAACCATGTTGCGTTCTACTCATGAAACACATCTACCCATAGATCTAGCTCTGATACCACTGAAGGGTTTCACGGCATAGTAAATCAAAGTTTTCTACGGAGCGAACAGAGGGAAAGCCAAGATCTAATCTAGGAGATGCAAACAACGAGAGAGATTGGATTAGATCTTCATACCCTTGAAGATTCGCACAGCGGAACGTTCGTCGGAACGTGGGTGATGTAGTCGTACTCGCTTCTCCTCCTCGCGATCCGATCCGATCTAGCACCACAAGTGGCGGTGCCTCCGTGAGATGCACACGTGCAGCACCTCGACGTCTCCTCCTTCCTCGGACCAGCGAGTATGGTGGAGAGATAGATTGGATCTACAGCACGACGGCGTGGTGTATATGGTGGAGAATTTCTGCTGCAGGGCTTCGCCTACAAACAGTCGGGAGGGAGAGAGGAAGGTAGCAAGGCTGCTAGGGCTTGGAGGAAGGTGTGTGGGGGGGAGGGGGCGCACCACCCCTCTATATATAGAGGGGGGCGCGCCAGCCCTTGCCCCTCCTCCAAGCCTATCTCTAGTTTAAACAATTTAAACTCTCCCTTATCTAGAAATCCTATCTCTAGTTTAAACGATTTAAACTCTCCCTTATCTAGAAATTCTATCCCGAGATTTAAACGAGTCAAATCTCTCTAGAATCGGCTGGGCCCTATGGGGCCTTGTGCCCCTGGCCCAATGCGGCCAGGACAATCCCTCATAGGCCCATGCCCCCTCCCGGAAGGTGGGGCCACGTTGGTCCCCTTCCGGAAGGTTCTAGAAGCTTCCGGTACAATACCGATTAACCCGGAACAATTCCGAACTCCAAAAACTGCACTGCCTTATATGAATCTTATTCTCCGGACCATTCCGGAACCTCTCGTGATATCACGGATCCCATACGAGACTCCGAACAAAAATTCATAAACCAATTATCCAATCTATCCTAGCGTCGAGACACGTTAAGTGTGTGACCCTGCGGGTTCGAGAATATGCAGACATGATCTTCTATCAATAATCAACAGCGGGGTCTGGGCACCCATATTGACTCCCACACATTCATCGATGATCATATCGGATGAACCATGATGCCAGGATTCAATCAATCCCATATATATATTCCGTTCGTCTCGCGATATTTTACTTGCCCGAGATTCGATCGTCGGTACCTTCATACCTAGTTCAATCTCGTTCACAGCAAGTACTTTACTCGTTCCGTAATCCGATATCACTTTGTGATTAACTCCTTAACCACATGCTTGCAAGCGGTGTTGATATCGATTACCGAGTGGGCCCGAAGTATATCTCTCCGACTTGGGAGGGACAAAATTCCATCTCGATACATACAACCCAACAGATACTTTTCGATCACCTGAGAGACACCTTTATGATCACCCTCTCATAGGATGACGTTTGATGACCTCAAAGCTTTCTTCCGATACCAGGGAGTTGCATTATCTCATGGTCTAAGGAATACAATATTTGACATAGGAAAAGCTTCGCAAAGACGAACACGATGACACGATCTAATTGCTCTACTTTGTTTGGGTCTATCCACCATATCATTCTCCCAATGATATGATCTCATTATCAATTGACAACTCATGTCTATGGTTAGGAAACCTTAACCATCATTGATCAATGAGCTAGTCCATAGAGGCGTACTAGGGACACGGTGTTGTTTACAAACCACACAAGTATTAAAGTTTCCGCTTAATACAATTCTAGCATGGAACATAAACTATCATGAACAAGAATTATAATAATAACATCTTTATTATTGCCTCTAGGGTATAATTCCAACAAGTACGTTACGTACCGCAGATGGTGGAAGGACCAGCTCGGATATGGTTGAACAATTTTCCACCCGGAAGCATCAACAGTTGGATTGATTTTCACGACGCTTTCGTGAGCAATTTCACGAGCACTTACAAGAGGCCGAATCACCCACAGCAACTAGCAATGTGCAAGCAAAGACCGAATGAGACAGACAGGAGTTCCTCACAAGGTGGTGTACGATGTGTAACTCTTGTGAAGGGGTAATCGAGTCAAAAGCAATCGCATGGTTTGCACAAGGATGTAGACATGGGAGCGTGCTGTGGCAAAGGTTACAAAGAGATATGCCGGCAAGCCTGGCAGAGACGATAAGAATGGCCGACTCGTATGCGTTAGGAGATCCAACTCAGCCGCTGCTCATGTCGGCAAATGGGATGACTGAGACTCAGATCTATGACGCTGCTCGGTCGCAAAGGCGTCAGGAGATATCCAAATATAGAAGCAAGAGAAGAGACGAGAGGCTTGATTACAGGTATAGTTCGGCTCAAGTTGCGGCAGTGAGTCAGGATCGTCCAGATGCATGCAAAAATGCTTACAAGATCAATTGGACAAAAATGTTCAAGTATACGTCGATGACGTGGTAATAAAAACTAAACAAAGTCATACTCTAATTGAGGACTTGCGTCAAACATGCGCAAACTTGAGAATATTCCGGTTGAAACTTAATCCGGAAAAATATATATTTGGTGTCCCGGCTGGCAAGTTACTCTGATTCCTTGTATCCAGCCGAGGAATTGAAGCTAACCCGACAAAGATCAGGCCCATCGAAAGAATGGAATTGCCAAAAACCCTCAATGATGCCCAGCAGTTTACTGGATGCCTGTCTTCATTGAGCACGTTTGTTAGTCGGCTAGGCGAAAAATCCCTACCACTATATCAGCTGATGAAAAAATCAGACAAATTCACATGGACACAGCAAGCTGATAGCGCTTTCCATGAATTAAAGAAAATGTTGGCAACAGCACCAATATTAGCGTCACCACTATCCAAGGAGCCAATGCTGCTCGATGTCGCCACAACCAACAGAGTTGTAAGTGCAGTAATAGTGGTTGAATGTGAAGATTGGGGCAAATCAGTCCAAAGACCAGTATATTACTTGAGTGAAGTGCTCTCTGTCTCGAAACAGAATTACCCGCATTATCAGAAGATGACATATGGGGTATATATGGCAGCAAAGAAGCTGAAAAATTATTTTCAAGAACACCCAATCTGGGTAATATGCGAGGCACCTATCTCGGATATATTAGGCAGCAAAGATGCCAGAGGCCGAGAAGACAAATGGGCCATTGAACTGGCACCATACACTCTACAATATGATAGGCGGGATGCAATAAAATCTCAAGCCGTTGCAGATTTCTTTGTAGAATGGATGGAGATGCAGTACAAACCACCACTGCCAGATCCAAATTACTAAAAAATGCATTTTGACGGGTCCAAGATGAGAATGGGTCTGGCCGCCGAGATAGTGCTCACATCTCCAAAGAGGGATCAACTGAGGTATGTGTTGCAAATTCATTTTGCTGCTTCTAACAACGTTGCCGAGTATGAAGCACTTGTCCATGGCATTAAAGTAGCCAAGGAAATTGGTATCAAAAGGATCATGTGTTTTGGCGATTCGGATTTGGTGATTCAGCAAGTGTCTGGACATTGGGATGCACTAGACGCAAACATGGCATTATATCGCTTCCTAGATCCAAAAATGAGGCAGCAGATGTATTATCCAAACTAGGGTCATCTAGTCAAGCAATACCACCAGGGATAGCATTGGAGCATCTCAGGAAGCCATTGATCAAGCCGTCACCAGAGTCCGAATGAATCAGAATCATCCCGGCGAGTCAGGAATCAGAGGCAGTGCCACTGGACATCGACTCAGGGGTAGGTGTAGGGGTTCGTAGCATGGAAAACAAAAAAATTCTACCGCATACAAACAAACAAGCCAAGATCTATCTACTAGATTGTAGCAACGAGTCGATGGAATAACTCCCTCGAAGATTCCAAAGTGTTTAACGAGAGCGGATTCTCGTGGGTGATGTAGTCGTACTCTTCCCGATCTCAAGATCGTGTAGACGATCCTTCCGGTGCTGCGTTCCGGCAGCGCTCCCGCAGTCGGTCACACGTTCGGTACTCGACGAAGACCTTCCTCTCCCTTGTTCCAGCAGGCAGCGGAGGTTGTAGAACTCTCCTCGCGATTCCGGCAGCACGATGGTGTGGTACCGGAAGTAGAGGGGAGATCTCACAGGGCTTCGCCTTAAGCCGGAGCGAGTATGGTGGACTATGAGAGAGCCCTCGGTGATCTAGGGTTTAGACACACCAAGTAGAGGGAGCCAGGTCGGCGGCTAGGGTAAGTAGAAGCCCCAACTCGGCGGCTTGGGAGAAACCCTAGGGCGGCGGCGGCTATGGTGGGCGGCGGCGGCTAGGGTTAGGGTGTAGAGGGGCAAGGTGTAGGTCTTGGAGGGGCAGCCCTGCCCCTCCTTATATAGGTGGAGGGGGCGCCAAGGGGAGGGGAGTCCCTCCCCAACTCGGCTTCCAAGGCCGGCGGTGGAGGGAGAGGGACTTCCTCCCCAAGTAGGTTTCCTACTCTCCCTCCACCAAACAAAATATCCGTTTGACTTTTCAAATTGGCGTTTGACTTTTCAAACTAGGATTTGATTTAACCCTTTATTTTGTTCAGCGATGACACCTAGTACATGATGCAACCATTCCAACTTGTTATGACACATTCATGTACCCTTCCTCTCCGGAGTGTCGGACATTCCGGAACCTTCTAGAACATTCCCGATGAAAACATCGGAACCATTCTCCAACCCCGAAACAGGACATTCCTTATATGAATCTTATTCTCCGGACCATTGCGGATCTCCTCGTGATATCTCGGATCCCATACGAGACTCCGAACAACATTCGGTCTCTTACTCATCATTCCATAACTACTCAACAACGTCGAATCCTTAAGTGTGTCTCCCTATGGTTCGTGAATTATGCGGACATGATCGAGACACTTCTCCGAACAATAACCAATAGAGGAATCTGGAAATTCATATGGCTCCCACATATTTCTACGATTACATTGCGATCGAATGAACCACTTACATACGAACCAATTTCCCTTTGTCTCACGATAGTTTACTTATCCGAGGTTTTGATCGTCGGTATCTCTGCATACCTAGTTCAACCTCGTTACTGATAAGTACTCTTTTCTCGTTCCCGTGATATGTGATCCCTTGTGAGCCAGTCACATGCTTGCAAGCTAATTGGATGACATTCCACCGAGAGGGCCCAGAGTATATCTATCCGTCATATGGATGGACAAATCCCACTCTTGATCCATGTGTCTCAACCAATACTTTCCGAACACTCAATGCCACCTTTATAGCCACCCAGTTACGGTGTGGTGTTTGATGTCATCAAAGCATCCTTCCGGTGATGGTGATAAGCATGATCTCATGGTCAAAGGAATTAGGTTACTATGTATCAGAAAGCATATAGCAATTGAACTATTAAAATGACTTGATCTTTATGCTACGATTATCTATAGGAGTATGTCCATCATACCATTCTCCTAACGATATCATCTTGTTGTTAATAACATCTCAATGTTCATGATAGGGAAACCACAATCATTTATTAACCAACAAGCTAGTATTATGAATAGTCTTTACTTGGGACTTCAATTTAAGTTTACAAATCACACAAGTATTAATGTTTCCTTGTTAATACTATTATAGCATGAATGTAAACATTTATCATAAACACAAAGATATAATAATAACTACATTTATTATTGCCTCTAGGGCATATCTCCAACAGTCTCCCACTTGCACTAGAGTCATCTAATCTAGATTACATGGTAATATACCGAACACCCATGGCAGTTTGGTGTTGGTCATGTTTTGCCCTCGGGAGAGGTTTAGTCAACGGATCCGCCACATTCAGATCTGTGTGTACTTTGAAAATCTTTATGTCACCATCTTGGACATGTTCTCGAATAGCATGGAAACGTAGCTTGATGTGCTTTAGCTTCTTGTGTGACCTTGGTTCTTGCACATTGGCTATGGCACCCATGTTATCACAGTAGATAGACATTGGGTCCAGCGCACTTGGAACCACACCGAGCTCTGTAATGAACTCTTTCATCCATATCGCTTCTTGTGAAGCCTCCGAAGCAGCCATGTATTCCGATTCAGTTGAAGATCTCGCCACAACGCTTTGCTTTGCACTCCTCCAGCTAACTGTTGCACCATTCAAAGTAAATATGTATCCAGATTGTGATTTAGAATCATCCGGATCGGTGTTCCAACTAGCATCAGTGTAACCATTAACAACGAGCTGTTCATCACCTATAAGAAAGAACCATATCCTTAGTTCTTCTCAAGTACTTAAGGATGTTTTTGACCGCTGTCCAGTGATCCACTCCTGGATCACTTTGATATCTGCTAGTCAAACTAACAGCATATGCAATGTCGGGTCTAGTACATAGCATGGCATACATTAGAGATCCTATGGCTGAGGCATAGGGAGTCTTACTCATCCTTTCTCTATCTTCTGCCGTTACTGGACTTTGAGTTTTACTCAAGGTCGTATTGGGCAACATGGGCAAGAACCCTTTCTTGCTATCTTCCATTCCAAATCTCTTTAGAACCTTGTCCAAATATGTACTTTGTGACAATGAAATTAGGCGTCTCGATCTATCTCTATAAATCTTTATGCCTAATATGTAAGCTGCTTCGCCAAGATCTTTCATTGAAAAACTATTATTCAAATATTCCTTGACACTATTAAGAAAGTCTACATCATTCCCAATCAACAATATGTCATCTACATATAGTATTAAGAATGCTACAGAGCTCCCACTCAATTTCTTGTAAATACAAGCTTCTCCATAAGTTTGTATAAAACCAAAACTTTTGATCACCTTATCAAAACGTTGATTCCAACTTTGGAATGCTTGCTTCAATCCATAAATGGACCGTTGAAGTTTGCATACCTTGTTAGCATCTTTAGGATCGACAAAACCTTTGGGTTGCATCATATACAACTCTTCATCAATGTCTCCATTGAGGAATGTTGTTTTGACATCCATCTGCCATATCTCATAATCGTAATATATAGCGATTGCTAACATAATCCTCACAGATTTTAGCTTCACTACTGGTGAGAAAGTCTCATCGTAGTCAACTCCTTGAATTTGTCGAAACCCTTTTGCGACAAGTCGAGCTTTATAGACAGTAACATTACCATCAGCATCTGTTTTCTTCTTGAAAATCCATTTGTTCTCGATAGCCTTCCGACCATCCGGTAATTCCACCAAAGTCCATACTTGGTTTTCATACATGGATCCAATATCGGATTTCATGGCTTCTTGCCATTTATTCGAATCTGGGCTCATCATCCCTTCCTCATACGTCGCAGGGTCATCGGTGTTGTCCACCAACATGACACTCATAACGGGATCATACCAATCAGGAGTGGTACGAGTTCTCGTTGACCTGCGAGGTTCTGTAGCAACTACAACCGAAGTTTCATGATCATCATCATTAGCTTCCTCTCTTATTGGTGCAGGAACCACAGGAACTTCTTCCGGTGCTGCGCTACTCGCAAGTTCGAGAGAAGGGTCCACAACCTCGTCGAGTTCTACTTTCCTTCCAGTCACTTCTTTCGAGAGAAATTCCTTCTCTAGAAAGGATCCATTCTTGGCAACGAAGATTATGCCTTCGGATCTATGATAGAAGGTATATCCAATAGTTTCCTTTGGATATCCTATGAAGACACATTTTTCCTCTTTGGGTTCAAGCTTGTCTGGCTGTAACTTCTTTACATAGGCTTCGCAACCCCAAACTTCAAGGAACGAAAATTTAGGTTTCTTCCCAAACCATAATTCATACGGTGTCGTTTCAACGGATTTAGATGGTGCCCTATTTAAAGTGAATGCGGCTTTTTCTAATGCATAACCCCAAAATGATAGCGGTAAATCAGTAATTAACATCATAGAATGAACCATATCTAAGAGAGTTCGATTACGACGTTCGGACACACCATTACGCTGTGGTGTTCCCGGCGGTGTCAATTGTGAAAGTATTCCGCATTTCTTCAAATACTCGCCAAACTCGTAACTTAGATATTCACCTCCACGATCAGAACATAGAAATTTAATCTTCTTGTTTCGTTGATTCTCAACCTCACTTTGAAATTCCTTAAACTTCTCGAAAGTTTCGGACTTATGTTTCATGAATTAGATATACCCATATCTACTCAAGTCATCCGTGAAGGTAAGAACATAACGATAACCACCGCGCGATGCTACACTCATTGGACCACACACATCGGTATGTATGACTTCTAATAAGTCCGTAGCTCGCTCCATCATACCAGAAAATGGAGTCTTAGTCATTTTACCCATCAGACATGCTTCGCATCTTTCAAGTGATTCGAAATCAAGTGATTCAAGAAGTCCATCGGAATGGATTTTCTTCATATGCTTCACTCCAATGTGACCAAGACGACAGTGCCACATATAGGTCGATTTATCGCTCAATTTCAAACGTTTAGCTTCAATGTTATTAATATGTGTATTTCCACTATCGAGATTTAATAAAAATAGGCCATCTATCAAAGGTGCGTGTGCATAAAACATATTACTCATATAAATCGAACAACCATTATTCTCAGACTTAAACAAGTAACCGTCTCGCAATAAACAAGATCCCGATATAATGTTCATGCTTAACGCAGGCACCAAATAACAATTATTTAAGTATAAAACTAATCCCGATGGTAGATGAAGAGGTAGCATGCCGACCGCGATCACATCAACCTTTGATCCATTTCCCACATGCATCGTCACCTCGTTCTTTGCTAGCTTCCATTTATTCTACAGCACCTGTTTCGAGTTACAAATATGAGCAACCGAACCAGTATCAAATACAGGCACTACTAAGAGTACTAGTGAGATACACATCAATAACATGTATATCGGATATACCTTTCTTCTTGATGTTGTTGTTCTTCAAATCCGCCAAGTACTTTGGGCAATTACGCTTCCAGTGACCTTCTCCCTTGCAGTAAAAGCACTCTGTATCAGGCTTAGGTCCAGCTTTGGTTTTCTTCGTCGGTTCGGTAACTTTCTTACCACCCTTCTTGAAGTGTCCCTTTTGCTTAGACTTGCCTTTCTTGAATTTTGTGGTCTTATTGACCATCAACACTTGGTGCTCTTTCTTGATCTCCACTTCTGCAGATTTTAACATGGAGAAGAGTTCTGGCAACTGCTTGTTCATGCTTTGCATATTGTAGTTCATCACAAAGTTCTTGTAACTTGGTGGTAGTGATTGGAGGACACGGTAAATCCCCAAAGCATTAGGAATCACTATACTCAAGCTTTGAAGTTTGTTTGCGTGCCCAGACATCTTAAGCACATGCTCACTAACGGAGTTGCCCTCTTCCATCTTGCAGTTAAAGAACTTTTCAGAAGCCTCATAGCTCTCAACTGTCGCGTGAGTCTCAAAGATCAATTTGAGTTCACGGACAATATCATGTGGGTCTGAATTCCCAAACCTTTTCTGAAGCTCCGATTCTAAACCATACAAGATAGCACACTGAACCGTGGAGTACTAATTCTTCCGAGCGAGGTAAACGTTCTTTACTTCATTGGTAGAATCAGCTGCAAGCGGGTCACCCAGCGGTGCATCCAGCACATAGGTCAAATTACCAGCATTGAGGACAATCCTCAAATTGCGGAACCAATCCGCGAAGTTGCTTCCATTGTTTTTCAACTTTTCTTTCTCTAGGAACGCATTAAAATTGATGGTAGGGGGCGCCATTGATCCACAACATATTTGCAATAGTTTAGACTAATTTTATGACAAATTGAGTTCTAATTAATAGTTAAATTAATCTAGGTGAAGTCCCACTCAAAACAATATCCCTCACATTGTTTTAGTAATCACACTAACCAAATCCACCACATCAACACCGATCGTCACGAGAGTTAATGTAGCTTCAATGGCGAACTATCGACATGTTCATCATATCTACTATATGATTCATGCTTTACCTTTCGGTGATCCATGTTCCGAGACCATGTCTGTACATGCTATGCTCGTCAAGATCAAACCTTAGCTTCCGCATGAGCAAATCTGGCTTGCTCACGTTGTATACACTTGCAAAATCTAACACACCCGATCATCACGTGGTGCTTCAAAACAACAAGCTTTAGCAAAGGTGCTTACTAAGGATGAACACTTTAGAACTTGAAATTCATGTGCATGAGGGATCATCTTATAACTCTACTGTCGTTAACTAAGCAATACAAGATGCATAAAGGATTAACATCACATGCAATTCATAATATGTGATATGATATGGCCTTTCTTCTTTGTGCTTCCGATCTCCATCTCCAAGCACGAACATGATCTCCATCATCACCGGCATTGCATCAAGGTCAATGAAGCTGCTCCATGGTTGTCGTCCACCGGCTTCAACTATTACAACTACTTTGAATAGACATGCGGGTCTTAACAGAAATTAAAGACAACCATATGGCTCCTGCCGGTTGCCAACTTACAATAAGGAACATTGCATACATCAAATATAATCACAATCACGGCCATATCACATCACAGCACACCCCTGCAAAACAAATTTAGACGCCTCTAATTTCTTTGCATATTTTACGTGGTTTGGGGCTTTCAATAAGTGTCGATCTAACTTATGAACAAGAACCACAACGTTGATGTTTGAACTATCAAGTGCCTATTGTAAATTCGATCTATACTATAATGGGAGAGACAGACACCCGCAAAGCCACTTATGCAATACAAGTTGCATGTTGAGCGTGGAGCAAGTCTCGTGAACCATGTCATGTAAGGTTAGACCGGGCCGCTTCACCCCATCATACCGCAAGATGCGAAGTACACAAGAAGCAATTGATAATAAAAGCACCACCGACCACAATGACCATTGTGTTCTACTCGTGCAACAGATCTACATATAGACACGGCTCTGATACCACTGTAGGGGTTCGTAGCATGGAAAACAAAAAAATTCTACCGCATACAAACAAACAAGCCAAGATCTATCTACTAGATTGTAGCAACGAGTCGATGGAATAACTCACCCTCGAAGATTCCAAAGTGTTTAACGAGAGCGAATTCTCGTGGGTGATGTAGTCGTACTCTTCCCGATCTTAAGATCGTGTAGACGATCCTTCCGGTGCTGCGTTCCGGCAGCGCTCCCGCAGTCGGTCACACGTTCGGTACTCGACGAAGACCTTCCTCTCCCTTTTTCCAGCAGGCAGCGGAGGTTGTATCACTCTCCTCGCGATTCCGGCAGCACGACGGTGTGGTACCGGAAGTAGAGGGGAGATCTCGTAGGGCTTCGCCTTAAGCCGGAGCGAGTATGGTGGACTATGAGAGAGCCCTCGGTGATCTAGGGTGTAGACACACCAAGTAGAGGGAGCTAGGCCGGCGTCTAGGGCAAGTAGAAGCCCCAACTCGGCGGCTTGGGAGAAACCCTAGGGTGGCGACTAGGGTTAGGGTTTAGAGGGGCAAGATGTAGGTCTTGGAGGGGCAGCCCTGCCCCTCCTTATATAGGTGGAGGGGGCGCCAAGGGGAGGGGAGTCCCTCCCCAACTCGGCTTCCAAGGCCGGCGGTGGAGGGAGAGGGACTTCCTCCCCAAGTAGGTTTCCTACTCTCCCTCCACCAAACAAAATAGCCGTTTGACTTTTCAAATTGGCGTTTGACTTTTCAAACTAGGATATGATTTAACCCTTTATTTTGTTCAGCGATGACACCTAGTACATGATGCAACCATTCCAACTTGTTATGACACATTCATGTACCCTTCCTCTCCGGAGTGCCGGACATTCCGGAACCTTCTAGAACATTCCCGATGAAAACATCGGAACCATTCTCCAACCCCGAAACAGGACTTTCCTTATATGAATCTTATTCTCCGGACCATTGCGGATCTCCTCGTGATATCCCAGATCCCATCCGAGACTCCGAACAACATTCGGTCTCTTACTCATCATTCCATAACTACTCAACAACGTCGAATCCTTAAGTGTGTCTCCCTACGGTTCGTGAATTATGCGGACATGATCGAGACACTTCTCCGAACAATAACCAATAGAGGAATCTGGAAATTCATATGGCTCCCACATATTTCTACGATTACATTGCGATCGAATGAACCACTTACATACGATACCAATTTCCCTTTGTCTCATGATAGTTTACTTATCCGAGGTTTTGATCGTCGGTATCTCTGCATACCTAGTTCAACCTCGTTACTGATAAGTACTCTTTTCTCGTTCCCGTGATATGTGATCCCTTGTGATCCAGTCACATGCTTGCAAGCTAATTGGATGACATTCCACCGAGAGGGCCCATAGGATATCTATCTGTCATATGGATGGACAAATCCCACTCTTGATCCATGTGTCTCAACCAATACTTTCCGAACAATCAATGCCACCTTTGTAGCCACCCAGTTACGGTGTGGTGTTTGATGTTATCAAAGCATCCTTCCGGTGATGGTGATAAGCATGATCTCATGGTCGAAGGAAATAGTTACTATGTATCAGAAAGCATATAGCAATTGAACTATTAAAATGACTTGATCTTTATGCTACGCTTATCTATAGGAGTATGTCCATCATACCATTCTCCTAACGATATGATCTTGTAGTTAATAACATCTCAATGTTCATGATAGGGAAACCACAATCATTTATTAACCAACAAGCTAGTATTATGAAGAGGCTTTAGTAGGGACTTCAATTTAAGTTTACAAATCACACAAGTATTAATATTTCCTTGTTAATACTATTATAGAATGTAAACATTTATCATAAACACAAAGATATAATAATAACTACATTTATTATTGCCTCTAGGGCATATCTCCAACAGTAGGTTCGAGTCACTCGGGGACTGATCTGTTCAATTCAGGGGTCGCCGAATCACACTCGGGCACTCCTTAGGTTATGTCGGCAGAACATATCTCGGCGGAACCAATGGACATTGATGTTGCAGCAGACCCGGAACCACTAATACCAACATGGGCACAACCAATATTCAGTTATTTGAAAGATGGAACCTTGCCGAGTGATGAAACACTGGCAAGGCAAACGGCACGAAGGGCAAAATCATACACCATAATCAACAAGGAACTCTACAAGCGAAGTGTGACAAGTGTAGTGCAGCGTTGCATCAGCTCAGAGCAAGGCCAGGAGATCTTATTGGATATCCATCAGGGAGAGTGCGGGCACCATGCGTCATAAAGAGCGTTGGTAGCCAAGGCATTCCGACATGGATTCTACTGGCCAAGAGCATTAGCACAAGCGCATGAGTTAGTCGGGAAATGCAGTGGTTGTCAACACTATGCGTCCAAGTCACATTTACCAGCGTCTGAATTGAAGACTATACCAATCACTTGGCCTTTTGCAGTATGGTGCCTGGATATGGTAGGACCATTCAAACCAGCAAGGGGAGACATGACTCATATCTTGGTCATGATCGATAAGTTCACCAAGTGGATAGAAGTGAACCCAATCAAGAAATTGGACGGTAAAACAGCTGTCACATTCCTAAGGGATATAATCCTCAGATACGGTTACCCGCACAGTGTGATCACGGACAATGGCACAAACTTTGTTGAAGGATATTTTGCTCTCTTCTGTGGGAAACACCGAATAAGACTCGACGTAGCATCAGTCGCCCATCCAGAATCAAATGGACAAGTTGAACGGGCTAATGGCTTAGTTCTGTCCGAGATAAAACCCCGCTTAATGGAACCACTCCAGATATAACCTGGTTGTTGGATAGAGGAACTACCCTTAGTACTGTGGAGCTTAAGAACGACTCTGAATCGATCAAATGGTTATACGCCATTTTTTCTTGTATATGGGGCTGAAGCAGTTTTGCCTGCCGACATAGAATATGACTCGCCAAGGATAAGGCAATACTCGGAAGCCGAGGTAAAAGAGGCCCGACAAGATGGAGTAGATGTACTCGAAGAAGCAAGGGGACTGGCATTCTCCAGATCTGCTATATATCAGCAAAATCTCCGACGCTACCATAGCCGGAAAGTGCAACCTCGTGTTTTCCGAGAAGGAGATATGGTGCTAAGGCTGGTGCAGCGCACAGCCGGAATGCATAAATTATCGCCTCCTTGGTAAGGTACATTCATTGTAAGCAAAGTGTTGCACAATGATTCCTACTATCTCATAGACGCTCGTGAAGCGCAAAAGAACAAGGCGGATAGGTGAGTAGATGAAACCAAAAGGCCATGGAATGTGGCACTGCTTCGTCCCTTTTATACTTAGGAGAAGCAGTGCATGTATCACTCGAACTCTCATATGTCGGATGTCTTTGCCGGCTATGTGCTGATAATAAAATGGTATGATTCGAAAAACTAACTCGGGGACTACCCCTTAGGCTTTCCATTTCAATTATTTTACGTCGACTGGCGTGATACCCGAAAATTATCTCAGAACAAGTAGTGTTTACATGGAAGAAATCAACTCTTCGACTATGCTGTTGTCCGAAAACATGGCTTCATGGCAAGAAAGACAAAAAGATCTAATACGGGTAAACACGAACGCCGGATAAATACAAGGGAGAAACGCGAGTCGGCTTTAGTTTTTGCCTAACTCTCTGCAGGTTGTGTTATGCTATGTGTCGAGTAATCTCGACCAAGTTATCCAGGTTTCATACCCGCTAACTAAATCCTTCGTACTTTGAGATCCTAATGTCGAACGCCGAAAAATGGTAGACAAGGGCCAAAGGCAAGGAAAGGTGACACGACAAAATTAAACTCGGGGACTTATCCTTGAGTAATTCGCACTCAAAGCATAACGCAAAATATATAAAGCCTATCACAAGGCACATAGTCAAACTTCAAGTGCAATGTATGTTACATTTGTACCCGGCATACCGGGGATCTAATAAAAGTTCGAGTATTTTTTGGCCTAATGAGCAGGAGAACTTGGAGGAGCATTCTCGGAGCCAGGAGTGCTTGGAGCATCGGCCGGGTGAGGGGCATCTACGGCCGATTCATCTGGATCATCTGACTCGGTCGCCTCTCTGTCGCCACCTTCTTCAGCAGGAACTTCGACGAGCGGGTCGCCAAGGTCGAGGAAGCTGGGCCCTTCACACCAAGCATGCACCATGGTGTACTCGATCATGGCATAAGCTCGCTCCTGGCGCTTCTTGATCAGCTCCGGGTCATTCAACCATTTTCCATCTCCCCTTATGCGAGCAAGAATATCAAGGTTGATGTCCTTGTACCATGAAAGCACGAAGGAGAGAGCCTTGTCCGCTGCAGCCCGACCGGCCGACTCACGCCATCGATCCAGCCGGTCTTCAGTAAGGAGCAATCTGTCGGCGAGTGGCTCGATGAGTTCGGGTGGGTCTTCATACGGCCAGAGCATGCGAAACGCATGGATAGCTTCTTTGAGCAAGTCCACACCGCAGAATATGAGGGTCTTGACCCGTTCAGACACCGCTGCAAGGAGCTCCTCCATGGACACCTCGCCGTCAGCAGCAGCACCAGCTTCGGCTCTCACTTTCTTCATGGCTCGGATGGCAAACATGTTGGCCTCTGGAAAGTTCTCTGCAAGCAAAAAGAGAAAGTTAGCAAATAGAAAGGGCAGATGGAAGAAATCCAGCAGGACTTGGACAATGCGTATAGAGTAAGAACTCACTACCGAGAAATAAGTTGATGGCAGTGAGCTTGCTATGCCAAGTCTTGGTCTTGGCTTCAAGGGCATCGAGGTTCATATTTGTCGACTTGACCAATGACTCGGACTCGTCGAGTAGCTTCTTAGTCTTCTCGGCGCTGGCAGCCTGCTGCTCATTCTTCTCGCCAAGCTCCTCCTTCAGCCCTTTCACCTTGGCCAAGTGCTTCTGCTCCGTCTCGGCCATTAATTCCTTCAGCTGAGTCACCTCATCTCGCTCCTTCTGGAGTTTGGCTTGGTGCTTCTCTGCTTATTCAGAACAATATTTGTCAGTACCAACAGAAAAATTTCAGCAATTGGCTTAGGGAGGTAAGAAATTTACTCTCGGCCTCGCTGATTTGCGAGTGAAGTTCATTGATGGTGGAATGAGCAGTGGTTGTGAAACAAGAGTGAGAGGAAAAATGAGAAGATGGACTAAGAAAAATTACACCAAATGAAAAAGAGGAAGAGCAAAGATTTTACCTTGGCCATAGGTGTCAGTCTGTAGCTTCTCATATGCAGGTTCGAGCTTGCGATGCTCCAGGACGAGAGCTTGATGCACCTTGGTGCGCTCGTTATGCGTAAGCTAATCAAATAAGACAGACAAATAAGAAAGAGTCAAGTCAGGCGACCTGCCAAAAAAAAGGGCTTAAGATCTTACAGCCGAGTAAGTTCCTTACTCGGCAGTAACCTCGAGGGCTAGGGATTGAAGCTCTAACATAAGTTTGGCACAAAGGAATCAAAGGGCTTAAGACCTTACAGCCGAGTAAGTTCCTTATTCGGCAATAACCTTGGGGGCTAGGGATCGAATTTCTAACATACAGGCTTGGGGTAAAGGATTTGAAGGCTAAGTGACTATTGAAGAGCTTACAGCCGAGTAAGTTTCTTACTTGACTGTAACCTCGGGGACTAGGTGATATGTATAAAGGAAATACTCAATGATACAAAAGAGTAAGAAGTTAATTTACCTCGTTCACTTCGTCGGCACGGGCCATCAGAGCAATGTCCTGCTGGGTCATGTCGGAGACGGCCTTGGGGCCTAGCTTCATCTTCTTCCCGACACGAGTGCTGACCTCCTGCTCGCCTGCTGCATTCCATGCCACAGCGTAAGGTTCAGCCGAACCAAGGCTCTTTCCACTGAGCGTCTGAGTGAGAACTCGACCCGTTTTCAGGGAGATTCCCACAGTGGCACGGGTTGCAGCAGCAGAGGTATGGAGGGTAACAGCCCTGGAGTCATCACCTGACCCGGCAGTCGCAGATTCGTCCCCCTTACCTGTTGAAGCGAGCTTTGTAGCTGACGTCGGAGGCCGGATCTAAGGAGCAGAACCCGGAGCGAAAACTAGAGTTGTTTGCTTGGAAGAGGTGGATTTGCCAGAAGAGGGGTGAGTAGAACTAGAAGCCTTGGGCTGGGTCTGGCCCTTTGACAGAATTTGAGAGCGAGTAGGAGGATTTTGAGAAGATCTTGGAGCCCCCTGACTGGGTTCAGCAGTTTTGCTGGCTCCAAGATTAGGAAGTTGTTCATTCACATCAGCTTGAGGGCTGATACCAGAGGAACTGGTGGCAGAGGGTTTCTCGGCGCCAGACTTGTGGGCACCAAGATCAGGAAGTTTTTCCTGGCCAACGCCAGGAGCGCTAGCCGAATGACCCACCGGGTCTGACTGACACTGAGAAGCGTGAGCCTCAACAGTGCTAGCCTCAACCCGGACGGGACTCGGCGCCGCTGAGTCAGCTGGAGGAGGTGCAGGCCTAAGCGGCGAGGCAATGCTAGAAGCAGCCTGACTCGCCGTCAAACGTGCAACATTGAAAATAACAAGAAATATCTAAGAGAATGACAGTGATGAGAAAGGAAAGAACAGAGAAGGCAAAGTGCGAAACTTACCCGGTGATGACCGGGTCACGGGCTACTCGGCGCATGACACGGCGCCCAGCAGCTTGACGAGTCTCACCCAGGCTGGAAGCAGCAGAGGCAGCAGGAGCTGCCGGACTGGGCTTGTTCTTCTTAGCCGGCTGAGTGCTGGAGGAGGTTCCGCGTCGCTTCGGCTTAGCGACGGGAATCTTGCCGACTCCGCCCACGGCGAGAGGAGGAATGTCATGTACCTGGCCAGCTTCAAAAGTAAATAATGGGCTTACTCGGATAAGCAAAGAGATTAAGCTCACAAGGCATATACCTTCAAAATTGTACAATCATCATCCTCATCATCATCAGACCAGTCTTGTAAGGGATTGCGAGATTGACTCTTACCCGAAGCAGAAGCGGCTGTAGTGTGTGGTATCGGCATGAAGCACTCTAGGTCATACTCGACCTCATCCTAGTCAGAGCGGTCCCCATGATAACCAGCAGGAGGGACAGTACTGCCATCAACCTGGTGAAGGAGATTATGTGAAAGACAAACAGAATGAGAGACTAAAAACTAAGCTAAGAGTGGCAAAAGAGCTAAAGCCTACTCGGCGAGAAAGTAATCTGGAAACTTACCTAGGGGACAGGCCTGACCCAGCTAAACGGAGGGCAACTCCAGGCCCAATCATCCGCCAAGTTTAGTTTAAATATTGAGCTTACTCGGCGGGCGATGGAGTCATGGGTGAGCTCCTTAGTGGAATGCCGAGTGGGATCATGGGACCCGCTCATGAAGCACATCTTGTGGATCCTGGCTTGGATGGGGCTTACCCGGCGTGAGATGAAGGTGCACATGAGGTCGAAGTCGGCGAGATGAAAGTTCTCTCCGGCGACAGTAACCTTTCCAGAATTGCGTTGGCTTCGTTCACCGCAGCGTCTTGGTCACGCGGGTCAAGATGCCAGTGCTTCTTGTGGGGGACCTCGTCCGAGAAAGGGGGAAGCTGGATGTTATCAGTGGCCCCGCTGTTTTTTGACATAGAAAAAGGTTCTATGCCACTTCTTGCAAGAGTCAATACCAGCAACCCGAGGAAAGATGGAATCCCTCCTGGGCGTGATGCTGGAAGCACCGCACCGAGTAGGCTTCTTCTCGGCACGAGGAACTTCAGGCTGGGGGACAACCTGAACTTTGAAGCGAAAATACTTGGCCCATAGAAGAACTGTAGGCCAAATTCCAAGATAGGCCTCGCAGGCAGAGATGAAATAAGAGAGAGAGAGAGCCAATTGCGTTGGCAGGAAGATGGTGGGTCTGTAGACGGAAGGTAGAAAGAAACGAGGAAAAGAAAGTGCTCACAGGAAGAGCAAAACCATGTTCAAAGTGGGAAAGAAAAACCACCCGCTTGCCAGCTTGAGGTTTAGGGGAGATCTCACCGGCGGGGAGGCGGCAATCCACTTGCGGTGGAATGCGTCTGGTGGACCGGAGCCACTCCACTTCTTCGGTGGAGACCTCCGAGCCACCGCGCTCGCCGGCGGGGACCTCCTGCTCCTCGGCACCATCAGCCCCGTCGCGAGCATCCACAAGGTCGTCGGAGTCTGTCTCCTTCTCGGTAAGGAGAGGCTTGGAATAGCGAGGACCCATGCTGGAATCAAAAGAGGACAGGGGCAATCGCAGCACGGGAGCAAGACGGAGAAGGAACTGCAAAGAGGGCAGTTCGATCTTGCAGGAGCGAGGAGGAAGAAAGGCTAAGGAAACTGAACGGGCATGGGGGAAGTGGAAACCCCCAACCCCTACTTAAGGGCAGTAAAAACCCCCGTAGTGGGATCTAACTGTGCCGTGCGGCCAGCGTGTGGCCGTGTACCAGGCCGGGTGAGCCAGTCAGCGAGCGCCACGTAGCCAAAGCTACACGAAAAATCCAGTGCCACGTCACGGCTGGAAGGAAAAGAGGCGCAGACCGATGGGACTGCCACGGTGACGGGGAATAACTATGCAGCCGTCACTGTGCTGCCAGAACTTGGAACAAAAATTGAGGCAAGTAATCATGATTACTAGTTGTCAGTGACTGAAGCGCGCTGAAAATGACCCGGAATTGGCCAAAATAACTTGGCTCGAGGCAAGAATGAGCCAAGAAGTCAAAGAATTGACCCGAAATTGTCAGACTAACCCGGCAAGGTGCGAAACGGAGATAGATAAAAGAAAAAAACTAAGTTCCATTCACATAAAAGGAACCTGGAGACGCCTAACAGCTTGAACTGCTAGACCTCACCAGCTTCGGGGACTAATGTGGGGGGGATAACCCCCGGTAGGGTCACGAGAGGGGAAACATAGCGCAGCTAGGTTGGCTCCGAGTAAAAAATGAACCAGGCTGGGAAAGATAAGCATGAGAGCTGAGATACAAACTATCTCGGCCCGTATAGGACAAAGTTGTAACCCTTGTAGGTACCAACGAGCCGAGTCAACCGAGGAAGGACTGAGTCAAGAAGGACACGTGGCACCCTTCCGAGTAAGGTTCGGGAAGGACCATGGTAAAGCATGGTCAAAAGAGAAGGGCGACGCCGGGTGACACAAAAGGAGCCGGTTGACGCCCAAAGCAAGCGCTGACGTACAAAGTAATAGCGTGACGCCAAAAAGAACAAGAAGCAGCGTACCAGAAGACCGTTAGCTGTAAAGCTTTATGGACCGGGCCTATGGGCTTAGGGCAAGCCCATAACCCGGCCCATATTGTAGGGAACAAGATCGAAACAGTAAACCCTAGAACCCAAAGGGGTATTAGCTAGCTAGCACTGCCTATATAAGGGAGGGCATAGAAGTAGTAGAAGGAGGTTGGACCAAGTAGAGAACAGGTGTTGCGTACTCAAGCCAATACAGCTCAAGGAGCACTTGTAATCTTTGGGGTATCAATCAAATTGTCAAGTATGGAGAGTTCTTCTTGTTCTTCGTGCATGGATCGACCGTGCACTCCCTCTCCGATGACCACAAGCACCCATTCGACCCCCAACTTAAGCCTACCCATGGCATCTGTCGTGCCACCACCACTACAAACATGATGAATTTTACTTTACATGAATATTCTTATTCACTGATTATTCTTCTAAACTCATTGATAAATCCATTGAATTGATACTAAAGTATTCATAACTTCCTCATATCATGGCTTGGTTGTATCCACCACTCTACTGTTGATATCCTTCCATCCAGATTGAAGGAACATCCGTCGCTGGAAGTTCACCAGATTGAAATTTAGCATCCTGGACCAAAATTTGGTCTAGGAGGCTAACCAGCTTAACATCTTCCTCCTCTTTTCTCGCTGCCTCTGGAGTCAAGGTTTGTTCTCAAGACTGGATTGACCTAGTCTGAGGATCTCTTCCTTTTCTTTCCTCTTGAGGCCAGGGCGAGAAGAGCCGGCCACCTTATCCATTGTTCCTGTAGAGATTACCATGGGATCATTACCCTTGACGGGTTCACCCTTGTTAGTTTCCTTGTCATCAACGGTGACCAGGGCTTTCAAGATTTTGCCAGCATCAGGGGAGGTAGAAGCTCCATGTGCTGACGGAGTAGTGGATGGAGTCGATGGCGGCACAGCAGGGGAGATAACAAGCTTCTGCTGATGCATATGCTTGCCCGGCTTGCTGTCCGGCTTGGTCTTGCTCTTCAAAACTGATTTAGCTCTGGAACACGAAAATCCTAAATATCAGGTGTGTTCTAGAAAGAAATAAAGGTACAAAAGTACTGAAAATGAAAGGTAGGGTGCTTACTTTTTAACTACTGGCAGGACTTGGCTACCAACAGCAACAACTTCCTTCACCTTACGCTTCTTGGAGGCGGGGGCGACAACTTCTTGCACCTCATCATCCTCCATCGCCTCTGGGTCGTCTGAAGCATAGCCCTCTAGTGTAGCTAACTCAGACTCTGAGAGTTTCTCGAGCTAACAAAGTTGAAAAGCATCGATGAAAATAGAGTCGGAGGAAGAACAGAAAAAGAACGGTGAAACGAGAAAGCAGAGTCAGAAATACTTACTGGAGTCAGAGGACGGTTGGTCGTATACATCTTCATGGAAACCTCTGGAATCTTGTGTTCCACTCTTTCCTTGATCAAAATCTACATGACGGTCTTGTAGTCCTTCGTCGGAATCCGGCTAGAACTGACCCGCATCTTGTCCTTCTTGTCGCTCGTAATCTTGTGTATGAGGCAATCTCCGTGGTGCTAGAGAGGCTGAATCCAGCGCTCCAGCCAGCAGTGGATCAAGTCGGATCCACGGAGACCCTCATGCTTCATCAAAAACTCAATCCGCCTCTTGGCGAGGATTAAGATTTCCGACAACTCCGGTACTTCTGCGTCCATGAATTCTGGTGGGAGGCCGCAATGTCGGAAAATGCCGGAAGACCTTCTGCCTTGCCTGGAGCCAGGATATCCTTATGGTAGAAGAAAGTTCTTACCCAGCGTTTGACGGATTCGCTGGCGTTAATCCTAGGATAGACTCGGTTTCTCCTAAGGACTAAGCTAAGGGTGCCGGTGGTGTAAGGCACACCGGCACTGATAGAATTCTTCCGAGTACCATAGTAGTACCGGAAAAGGGTGAGACTTGGCCTAATGCCAAGAAACCCCTCGCACAAAGCTGCATGAGCACTAAGCTCAATCAGTGAGTTGGGAGGAAGATTATGGAGTTACACACCATAGTAGTGGAGGACCTCGATGAGGAAGTCCGACGGTGGCAAGCTGAGGCCGCGGTCGACGTGCGTGCCGAACAACACCCTCTCGCTATCGAGCGGGGCGGGAACAACATGCACTGAGGCGCTCTGCCACGCACCAGCGACGATGAACCCTTCGTCCTCCATGACTTGGAGTTCCGCGTTGTTCATGACACTGGGGATCCAAAGGCCCCGCATCTTCTTTTCTTCCGCCATCGACAAACACGACGCCGCTGCTCCTGAGGTCGAGGCAGAATCCATGGATCTTGGAGGAAGAAGGGCTGGTGGGGGAAGGAGAGATTTTTTCTCATGGTGCGTAGATGGGAACTGGTGCGGAGCGCTGGAGGAGTACGAGGTTGCAATGAATGAATTGATGGAGAGGTGAATCTGAGAGAAAGGGTTTTCTCCCCTCTTTATTTATCTCTGCGTCAAGATTTGTGCGATGAAAAACGTGATTAGCGCCATGCGTATAGGAGAGGGGGAGTTAGCTTCCTCGCGACTCTTCCGCCCCCTTGATTTTCGCGCAGGCATTGAAACAGTGTTCTGTTCCGTAAAGAACGGACCCACCAACGGTCGTGCTGATGGAAATCCTGTCAGTGACAGGACCTGGCCTGTAAAAGTTGCCAGTCAGCATGCCGCTGAAAAATCCGGCTTATGTTTCAAACCAAGCAGGAAAAGATTAAGGTCAGAGCAAATCATATCCGAATCGATTGACTCAGAATCCTACATTAATGAACGAAGTTTTCGGGAACCCTTCAAGATTTTCAAGACGAAGAAACAATCAAGCTAGACGATTTATCCGACTTTGGATCTTGGAGACTTCCGGGGGCTACTATTGGGGATGTACTTTCCGGGTATACCCACAGGACTCGCTAACTAGGGTGGCCCACCAATGGGTTAGAGCTTTTCTTCACGGGCGACCCAGTCAGAGAAAGAGGAGGATCCAGTTCCGGCTACGACAAGGCCCAGAAGAGTTACCGACTTAGGCCTATAGTATTAATTGTAGTCCAAGTTGTACATAGTTACCGACTCCGTAACATAGCCGAATAGGTCTCTCCTGTAACCCTAGTCCCCGGTGAGTATATAAACCGATCCTATGGGAGCCTTTAGGGCACAACTCAATACACACAACCACAACCAACTCGTACATGCGAACCTCTCTTGTAATCCGCTGTAACATCTGGCTTACGTTGATATATTACTGGGTTCCTAGCAGGAGTAGGATACGATCACCACAGTCGGATCTGAACCTGGGTAAACTTGTGCTCGCCGCTCCTGGAACATCTGACGTCTCACACCCCATCCGTCCAACGCCACTAGGACCCCCTATGGCATACTTGTCGACAATCTGACGACATAAGGTAAATATAATTATCATGAACATTCTCAACTATGTATGTGTGGGAGGAACTCCGTATTTGGACAAAGAGGCAGAAACCACTGCTCAAATCATCTTCGTAACCACACTAGCCAGCAATCAACATCAATTGAATTACTGCGCTATTAAGGTACATAATCCCGTAGGACGTATCCCATGGCATGGATAGTGTTTTGTGAGTTTCCTAGATTCCCAAGTTGTGTAGGGTTTGCAGCATAGAAAACAAAAAATTCCTACGATGGGAACAACTATGTACCAAGATCTATCTACTGGATACATGCAACGGGTGGATATACATCCATAGAGAACATACCCTTGAAGACTGACAAATCTTAATGAGGTTGAAATCGTGGTTGACGTAGATGATCTCTTGCCGATCTCAAGATCGAGAGGAAGTCCTAGCACCACAAATCAGCGGCGCATCCGTGCTCGAACACGCGTCCGAGGCACCGAGCAACCTCCTCCTCCTCGCTCCAGCAATACAGCGGAAGCACAACTCTTTCTTGTCGAATAGCCACCAGGAACATGTATCTCGATAGTTCGAGACCATGGGGGATAAATACTAGAGGGGAGACAGATACTTCACGAGGAGGTGTGAGTGAGAAGTGAGGAGGGGGGCTCCTTTTATAGGAGGAGGGGGCACCCAAGGGGGTGGCCACCGGCCATGGGGGCTTCCCCCTCCCCTCCTTCATTCATGTGGGTGGAAGCTCCACTCACAAAATTCCCCTTCAATTTTCTCCACTCAAAAACCCACTCAAATTCCCATTAAATTTCCACCAAATTTAATACAAACTCTCATTAAATAAAACTCCTTTTATTTATTTAGAATTTTGCCAATTACTTTAATGACAACCATTCACATATAACCCCTTTCTAGTATTTCATTTCACATGTAGAAACACTTTCTACAATTTCACCCAAAAATAGTTTTGGTATCTAGTGAAATAAATTCTTGTGCTTTCTTATTCTTTTCAGCATGAAACTATTTGCTCCAAATGGTGTCGGTGTCTCTTAAGTGTGTCACCCTATGGTTCGCGAATACTGTGGACATGATCGAGACTCCTCTCAGATCAATAATTAGAAGCGGGACCTGGAGATCCATACTGACTCCCACACATTCAACGATGACTTTCTTGTGATCGTGAGAACCTTTTATGCTAGTATCTTAATCCCTTTGGCTCGCGATATATTACATGTCCGAGATTCGATCATTGGTATCTCCATACCTAGTTTGATCTCGTTACTGAGATGTACTCTTTTCTTATTCCCGTGATATAACATTCTAGTGATCAAATCACTTGCTTGCAAGCTAATCAATGTGATATCACCGAGAGGGCCTAGAGCATATCTACCCGTCATCGGGATGAACAAATTCCACTCTCGATCCATGGGATTCAACATAACACTTTAGTAGTACTGAACCCATCTTTATAATCACCCTGTTATGGTGTGACGTTTGATATTATCAAGATACTCTTCCAGTTTTAGTGATTGAAATGATCTCATGGTCTAACGATTAGGATCACTTCGTATGATGTTATAGCAATATAAACTCAATGACTTTGATCATAATGCTATACTTCAGATGAATGTTCATGAAACCATTCCAATTATGCTGTGACCTTGTTATTAACAACATCCAATGTCCATGATCAGGAAACCTTGATCATCTTATTGATCAATGAGCTAGTTTATGAGAGAGGCATGAGTAGGAACTTTCTATTTGTTTATTAAACACACATGTATTAACGTTTCTGTATTAATACAATTATACCATGCAAAAAAACATTTATCATATACTTGGAATATACATAATAACCACTTTATTATTGCCTCTCGGGGCATATTCCCTTCAAGTTGATACGTAAGGGGTGCCCACAACTTTATAGTCACTGTAAGTGCTAACATCCCTCCGTCTACCAACAAGTAGTTCCCTACATCAAGTCCCCACAAGAGGCAAATATTGAGAGGTCGACTTCTCCCAACATGAAGATATAGACAATCTAACACATGATCACAGCGATGAATATCATAATAAATTTTATCTTATTTCAATCTCATGCTAGGGCTTATTCATCTCTGATGGGCTCAGATCACTGTAGAGCCTCATTCGGATACCCCAAGAGCAAGGTGTGATGAACACAATGTCGGGGATATGGCCAAATGTACCCCATAGTGAGGGTATAAAGAGACTCGGTCGAGGAAGGACAATTTAGTAGAAGAGAAGTCTTAAATATCGGAAGATAAAATAAAGAGCTAAAATAAAAAAGGAAAAAGATCAGAGGGTCGAATTAGGTCTAATTCGGCCTCAGGATACATTACACGGACCGAATTTGGCCTATCTAGGCCGAATCAGGAACAGACGGACCGAATCATCTCGCTTGGGCCGAATTCACTCACTTTGGCCCACCAAGGATCAGCGCAGGAGCTCCCTTCGTTCCCGCCAGACGTCGCCCCCGACACTTCCGCTCCCGCCAACATCGACTCGATCCGGCGCCACAGAGCATCTCCCCGCCAACATCGACTGCACACCACGCCTCCCCAGCAAAGCCCGGGTGGGCCGACCAGGAGCCGACTCGGCCCACCCCGCACTCCACGTCATCTAGAAGGTCTTCCCCCGCTTGGGACGATTTGGACAGCTCGGACCACCGCGGAGCTACGCCAGCCTCAGGTCCATCGCATCCCTTTTCCTAGGTGGGCCGACATAGGTATGAATCGGTCCACCCTGGGTTACTGCGCTTCAACATCTCCTTTTGGTCATTTTCCACTTGGGCCGACTAAGCTGTGACCCGGCTGGGCCTCTCTAGTGATCCGGCTGGGCCACTTCGGCTGTACCCAAGGCTGGGCCGAATCAAGTGGTTCCCAGGCCAATTTACCACTTCCCAAATCCGAATAATAGTGAACTGGACGCCTCTTTATTTATCCCAGGATGCTACCTCGGCCACTACATCGACATACCTTCGAACCAAGTCAAGATCTTCTTGTCACGTGCTAGTCTTGGGGCGCCCCTGGCTCAGACTGGCACATGGCATATGGAATATGCCCTTGACATCAAGAAGATGCTAGAGAATATGCCCTTGGCATCAAGAATATGCTCAGCATATGCCTTGGCATCCCAAAGATGCCAAGGCATATGCTGAGCATATTCTTGATGCCAAGGGCATATTCTCTAGCATCTTCTTGATGTCAAGGGCATATTCCATATGCCATGTGCCAGTCTGAGCCAGGGGCGCCCCAAGACTAGCACGTGACAAAGATGCCAAGGCATATGCTGAGCATATTCTTGATGCCAAGGGCATATTCTCTAGCATCTTCTTGATTTCAAGGGCATATTCCATATGCCATGTGCCAGTCTAAGCCAGGGGCGCCCCAAGACTAGCACGTGACAAGAAGATCTTGACTTGGTTCAAAGAAGATGCCAGGAATATGCTACGCAAATGCCAAGCGTGTGGAACAAGCCTTGTCCCCTGGGCTCCCCTTTATAAGGAGCACCAGGGGGAACGTTCAAGGGGAGGCCCCAAAGGGCTCTTACCCTCTCTTCTCAATAGGAGCTCTTCTTCTTCTTCCTCCTCCAATCTCACAGAGAGATCTAGATAGAGGCATAGGAGATACAGCTCAAGGAGCATGATTGTAGCCACAAGTATGACAATATTATAAGAGATTAGATGTAGAGAATGAGGTGTTATCTCCACTTGAGAGCCTCAATCCTATATACATTGTATTTCTCTATGTTCATATGAGTGCGGTCTTCACTGCATCATCCCTCCCCGGATTCCTCCACGTCCAGCGGCCCCAACTTTAGCCTACCCATGGCATATGCCGTGATACCACCACGACATTTGGCGCCCACCGTGGGGCTTCTTAGTGGCGTTGGTTGGGTTTCCATCCGGACGGGAGCATCTTCATCAACTTCTTCCTCATAGAGCTCATTCAGCTCCACCAAGCGAACAGAGAACAGAGAGGTAAGCGCATAGGTTCTCCAAGTCTGACTCATCAAAGCAGGTAAGACTCAGCAAGAAGGACTCAAACTCTTCTCTAAGCTTACTGTAAGTACCAGGTAACTCAGCAGGGCAGGTATGACTTAGCGAGAATCACTCCAACACTTCTCCAAGTATACTATAAGTGCCAGATAACTCAGCCACCAACACTCGATCCTTCACCCCGGGGAGAAAATAACTTAACCCGGGGACTAGTCAACGTATCTATAGGGTCACCTTTAGATTGAGAGAACATATTGATGATTCAGATAGAATTTAAGTCAGCTTATTTATGATTCAGATAGAATTTGAGTCAGCTTATTTATGATTCAGATAGAATTTGAGTCAGTTTATTTATGCTTTGGATTGACCCTTAACTCAGCTCACCAGCCAGCTTATTGATGATTCAGATAGAATTTGAGTCGGTTTATGCTTTGGATTAACCTTTAACTCAGCTCACCAGCTAGCTTATTGATGATTCAGATAGAATTTGAGTCGGCTTATTGATGATTCGGATAGAATTTGAGTCAGTTTATTTATGCTTCAGATTAACCTTTAACTCAGCTTAGTAGCTTATCTCTGAATCGGACTAACATTTGATTCAGCTTGCCAGGGTATATTATGATTCGGATTTGTATTCCAGTTTAGCCTACTAACTTATCTCATATTTGGACTAAAGTTTGGATCAGCTCGCCATATGTCCAGGTTATGTTATGACTCGGATTGATATTGGACTATCTTGCCATGTTATCTCGTATCTCGGATGACTATTTGCCAGCATATCATATCTTGAATCTATATCTCGGATCAACATTTGGACTCACATATCTCAGCGATTAGCCCTATTATCATATCCCAAAGCTTTATCTCGGATTCATATCTCAGATCCCTATCAAAGTCAAGTTACCATCTTCTCATCAGATCAAATTGTATCTCAGGAAACATATACCTCGGATTTGAGTCATATACCTCGGATTTGAGTTTTATGACTCAGACTTAAGACATAAGTCAATTTTGAGTAAAGTAACTCGGATTTGAGTCATATACCTCGGATTTGAGTCAGATGACTCAGACTTAAGACGTAAGTCAATTTCGAGTAAAGTAACTCGGGTTTGAGTCAGATGACTCAGACTTAAGACATAAGTCAATTTTGAGTAAAGTAACTCGGATTTGAGTCATATACCTCGGATTTGAGTCAAATAACTCAGACTTAAGACATAAGTCAATTTTGAGTAAAGTAACTCGGATTTGAGTCATATACCTCGGATTTGAGTTAGATGACTCAGACTTAATACATAAATCAATTTTGAGTAAAGTAACTCGGATTTGATTCATATAACTCGGATTTGAGTCATATACCTCAGAATTGAGACATAAGTCAATTTTGAGTAAAGTAACTCGGATTTGAGTCATATAACTCGGATTTGAGTCATATACCTCGGAATTGAATCAGATGACTCAGACTTAAGACATAAGTCAATTTTGAGTAAAGTAACTCAGATTTGAGCCAGATGACTCAGACTTAAGACATAACTCAAATATGAGTAAAGTAACTCGGATTTTGAGTCATGTACCTCGGATTTGAGTCAGATAACTCAGATTCGAGACATAACTCAAATATAAGTAAAGTAACTCGGATTTTGAGTCATATAACTCGGATTTTGAGCCAGATAACTCAGATTCGAGACATAAGCCAAATATGAGTAAAGTAACTCGGATTTGAGTCATATAACTCGGATTTTGAGCCAGATAACTCAGATTCGAGACATAAGTCAAATATAAGTAAAGTAGATCGGATTTGAGTCGTATAACTCGGATTTTGAGCCAGATAACTCAGACTCGAGACATAAGTCAAATATGAGTAAAATAACTCGGATTTGGAAACAGATGACTCGGATTAAAACTTACCAAAAGAGGTTAAAAGACCAGTGCCCAAGAAGGCCAGAAGTCAAAACTTTCCCAAAGGAGTTATAAGACCAGTGCCCAAAATGGCCAGAAGTCATAATTTACCCAAATGATATAAGACCAGAGCCGAAGAAGGCCAGAAGTCAAAACTTACCCAAAGGGGTTAAAAGAGCAGTGCCCAAGAAGGCCAGAACTCATAACTTACCCAAAGGAGTTATAAGACCAGTGCCAAAAATGGCCAGAAGTCAAAACTTACCCAAAGGGGTTAAAAGAGCAGTGCCCAAGAAGGCCAGAACTCATAACTTACCCCAAATAGGTTAAAAGAGCAGTGCCCAAGAAGGCCAGAACTCGTAACTTACCCAAAGAGGTTAAAAGAGCAGTGCCCAAGAAGGCCAGAACTCATAACTTACCCAAATGGGTTAAAAGAGCAGTGCCCAAGAAGGCTAGAACTCGTAACTTACCCAAAGAGGTTAAAAGAGAAGTGCCCAAGAAGGCCAGAACTCATAACTTACCCAAATGGGTTAAAAGAGCAGTGCCCAAGAAGTCCAAAACTCATAACTTACCCAAAGAGGTTAAAGAGCAGTGCCCAAGAAGGCCAGAACTCGTAACTTACCCAAAGAGGATAAAAGAGCAGTGCCCAAGAAGGCCTGAACTCATAACTTACCCAAATGGGTTAAAAGAGCAGTGCCCAAGAAGGCCAGAACTCATAACTTACCCAAAGAGGTTAAAAGAGCGGTGCCCAAGAAGGCCAGAACTCATAACTTACCCAAAGGGGTTAAAAGAGCAGTGTCCAATAAGGCCAGAAGTCAAAACTTTCCCATAGGGGTTAAAAGAGAAGTGCCCAAGAAGGCCAGAACTCATAATTTACCCGATGGGGTTAAAAGAGCAATGACCAAGAAGGCAGGAACTCATGACTTACCCAAAGGGGTTATAAGACCAGATCCAGAGAAGGCCAGAAGTCAAAACTTTCCCACAGGGGTTATAAGACCAGTGCTGAGAATGGCCAAAAGTCATAACTTACCCAAAGGGGTTATAAGACCAAAGCCAAAAACAAGTCGGGAGTCAGAAACTTACCCAAAAGGATTATGACCAAGTGCCCTAGAGGATCAGGAGTCGATGATATATTAAAAACATTATAGGCGGAATAAACAACTCAGGAAGTATTTAGATATAAAGCCTATGAGCAACTCTACGAGTCCCCCATAGCCTCGGGGACTAATGTCGGGGATATGGCCCCATGTACCCCATAGTGAGGGTATAAAGAGACTTGGTCGAGGAAGGAACAATTTAGTAAAAGAGAAGTCTTAAATATTAGAAGATAAAATAAAGATCTAAGATACAAGGAAAAAAGATCAGAGGGCCGAATTAGGTCTAATTCGGCCTCACGATACATTGCATGGACCGAATTTGTACTATCTAGGCCGAATCAGGAACAGACGGACCGAATCATCTCGCTTGGGCTGAATTCACTCACTTTGGCCCACCAAGGATCAGCGCAGGAGCTCCCTCCGTTCCCGCCAGACGTCACCCCCGACACTTCCGCTCCCGCCAACATCGACTCGATCCCGCGTCACAGAGCATCTCCCCACCAACCTCGACTGCACACCACGCCTCCCTAGCAAAGCTCGGGTGGGCCGACCAGGAGCCGACTCGGCCCACCCCGCACTCCACGTCATCTGGAAGGTCTTCCCCCGGGTGGGCCAATTTAGACAGCTCGGACCACCGCGGAGCTACGCCAGCCTCAGGTCCACCGCATCCCTTTTTCTGGGTGGGCCGACATAGGGATGAATCGGCCCACCCCGGGTTACTGCGCTTCAGCATCTCCTTTTGGTCATTTTCCACTTGGGCCGACTAAGCTGTGACCCGGCTGGGCCTCTCCAGTGATCCGGCTGGGCCACTTCGGCTGTACCCAAGGTTGGGCCGAATCAAGTGGTTCCCAGGCCGAGTTACCACTTCCCAAATCCGAATAATAGTGAACTGGACGCCTCTTTATTTATCCCAGGATGCTACCTTGACCACTACATTGACATACCTTCAAACCAAGTCAAGATCTTCTTGTCATGTGCTAGTCTTGGGACGCCCCTGGCTCAGAGTGGCACATGGCATATGGAATATGCCCTTGACATCAAGAAGATGCTAGAGAATATGCCCTTGGCATCAAGAATATGCTAAGGAATATGCCATGGCATCTCCAAAGATGCCAAGGCATATGCTAAGCATCTAAGAAGATGCCAGGAATATGCTACGCAAATGCCAAGCGTGTGGAACAAGCCTTGTCCCCTGGGATCCCCTTTATAAGGAGCACCAGGGGGAACGTTCAAGGGGAGGCCCCGAAGGGCTCTTCCCCTCTCTGCTCAATAGGAGCTCTTCTTCTTCTTCTTCCTCCAATCTCACAGAGAGATCTAGATAGAGGCATAGGAGATACAGCTCAAGGAGCATGATTGTAGCCACAAGTATGGCAAGATTATAAGAGATTAGATGTAGAGAATGAGGTGTTATCTCCACTTGAGAGCCTCAGTCCTATATACATTGTATTTCTCTGTGTTCATACGAGTGCGGTCTTCACTGCATCATCCCTCCCCGGATTCCTCCACGTCCATCGGCCCCAACTTTAGCCTACCCATGGCATATGTCGTGATACCACCACGACACACAACAACAAGTTTTCCCTCAGTTCTGAAACCAAGGTTATCGAACCAGCAGGAGAAAGGAAACAAATCCAAGGTGTTGCTAACAACTTGGAATTCTGCACAACACAAACTCAAGACTTTGCCCCAACTTACAGTGAGGTTGTAAATCTCACTGGTTTGCTGAAAACAAAGGATTAAAAGTATAGTGTGGAAGATATTAGTTGCTTGTAGAAAGTAAACGGTAACAGTAGACGATGTATCAATGGAAAATATTGGACTAGGGTCCACAGTTCACTAGAGGTGTTCTCCTTAAGATGCATAACATGCTAGGTGAACAAATTACAGCGGGGCAATTGACAGATGGAGCAAGCATAACAATGCTAATACTAGACATCATGATTACTATGAGATTTGATTGGGCATTACAACAATATACATAGACCGTAATCCAACTGCATCTATGACTAATAATACAACTTCAGGTTATCATCTGAACCACTTCTAGTATTAAGTTGCAAGCAACAGATAATTGCATTAAGCAATGTGTGTAAAGTAGACAATACAATTGTTCCATGAAAAAAAGATTGTTGTTTTATCCCTAGTAGCAATAGCACATCTACAACCTTAGAGATTCCTGTCACTTCCCGAGATTACTAGAGGCATGAACCTACTATCGAGCATAAATACTCCCTCTTGGAGTCACAAGCGTCTACTTGGCCAAGATAGCTAATAGCAACGGAGAGCATGCAAGATCACAAACAACACAAACATGATAGAATCAATAATCAATATGACATGATAGATTACAAATAGATGATCTTGATCATGAACGGAGCTCACAAGATTTAAACATGATAGCACAAAGGAGGAGAAACAACCATCTAGCTACTGTATGGACCCATAGTCCAAGGGTTAACTACTCACGCATCATACCGGCGGCTGGCATGGTGATGAAGAAGGCCTCCGGGATGATCTCTCCCCTCTGGCAGGGTGTCGGGAAGAGCTTCAGATCCCCCCGATCTAGGGACGATGGTGGCGGCGGCTACGGACTGTTTCATGGAGATCTGATCGGGTGTTTAGGGTTTCTGCATCGGGGTGACTTTATAGGCGAAGATGCGAGGCAGGGAGGCGCCCGAGGGGCCCACACCATAGGGAGGTGCGGGCCCCCCTAGGCCACGTGGCCCTAGGGTGTGGCCATGTCACGGCCCCCCTTAGGCTGCCCTTCGGTCTTTGTGTTCTCCTCGGTAAAATATTAACTTTGGCTTTTGTCCCGTCCAATTCCGAGAATATTTCCTTACTAACTTTTCTGAAACCAAAAACAACATAAAACAGGCAACTAGCACTACGACATCTTGTTAATAGGTTAGTCCCAGAAAATGTATAAAAATACCTCAAAGTGTAGACAAAGCATAGCAAAGTTGATACTAAACAAGCATGGAACATCAAAAATTATAGATATGTTTACGATGTATCATTCTCCCCAAGAACTAATGATCTACTCAAACATGGAGGCAATCAACAACATACCAAAAGTAATGCAATCTATCATAGATGAATAGTACTTGTATAAATCCACAATGAGTACGGGAATTACAACAAGATCTAGACAAGATGTAGATGGGATGGATGGATATGGTGGTGATGCAGCGGTTGATGATGAAGATTGATGCCTTAGCCTCCCGGATCTGTGTAGGGCGAAGATGGATCCCCGGTGGATGAGTTCCCACTCCAGATGCCTTCCGGAGGTTAGGTTTCAATGATTTTTGGGTGTTCTGTGTGTCGTCCCTCCAATCCAGTTGCACGGGGTGAAACTATTTGAGGAAGCGGTGTCGGCACCAACTAGACGTCGGGAACTGTACGGCCGGAAAAGTTCTCCCGCCGTATAGTTGGTCATTAAACCTTCTGTATGCCTAAATTGCTTCGGGTTTTCCTCTGGTGTTATTAATATTTCCCAAATAAGCAATTTACGTAGTTTTTGGCTCCTTTTCACTCCAATATAACTGGTCCAAGAATTGTGTCCATCGGATCCATCATCTGTCCTGATCCTGGTGAAAATAAACATAAAAAGTGTGCACGAACGCCGTAAAATACCAAGATCCTACATATACAATGCAAAATAATAATCTAAAACATGATGCAAATATGTACTCATCACACCAACACAACAAACTTCTGAAGTTCATACAGCATCTAAAGAATTTGGAAGCTCTAGGACAGATTTTCCGGCTAAGGCCGGATTATCCGGCCCTACACCAACTCGTGCTAGGAACAATTAGGATGCTCGGGAATAGGGAGAAACTCCCAGGCCAGATTATCCGGCCCCTCCCTCAGTCGGATTATTTGGCCTTGAGAATTAAGAACAGCAGCCTCCTTTTATGGCTGTTGATCAAGATCAAGGTCAAGCTTCTCCATCTCTTGGTCATGCTGAACAATCTGCTGATCAAGGAAAAGAAAATAGTCAAGGTGAAGACTCAAATGATGAATAAATCCCTCCAAGAAATAAGGAGATTGAAATTCATCGCAAAGATTATGCTGAAAGAAATATGAACTAAGAGGTCATACACTGGATAAAGTTGGGGTCCACAAGAAGGGAACTAGCGAGCTTCAGTGATCATCAAGCTCACATATCTATGGTGGAACCTAAAAAGGTTTTTGAAGCTCTTGAAGATCAAGTTTGGATTGTTTCTATGCATGAAGAACTTAATAATTTTGAGCGCAACAAGGTCTAAAAGCTAGTGAAGAAGCCCAAAGATTGCCGCAATTTTATCGGCACAAAGTGGATATTCAAGAACAAGCAAGATGAGAATGGAAGCATTGTAATAAACAAGGAAAGATTGGTAGCACGAGGTTTCTCTAAAGTGGAAGGGATCTTCTTCAGCGAAACTTATGCTCCTGTGGCTCGCCTTGAGTCAATATGTATCCTCCTTGCCTATGCAGCTCGCCATAACTTTAAATTACAGCAAATGGACGTTAAGAGTGCTTTCCTCAATGGTCCTCTACATGAGTTGGTATATTTCAAGCAATCCCCGGGTTTTGAGGATCCTAACTTTCCGAACCATGTCTACAAACTCGATAAGGGGCTCTATGGCCTTAAACAAGCCCTACGTGCGTGGTATGAGCACCTTAAAGAGCTTTTGTTACACCGTGGCTTCGAGGTTGGGCAGATCGATCCCACTCTTTTTACTAAGAAGGTTAAGGGGAGCTTTTTGTATGCCAACTATATGTATACAATATTATATTTGGCTTTACTAACCAAGCTTTTAATGATGAATTTTCAAAGCTTATGACTGATAGGTTTGAGATGTCTATGATGGGAGAATTAAGATTCTTTCTTGGATTCGAGATCAAGCAACTAAGAGAAGGAACCTTCATTAATCAAGAAAAATACATCCAACACATGCTCGAGAGGTTCAAGATGATGGATCTTAATGGCGTTGCTACACCAATGCAGACTAAATGCCATCTTGAACTCAATCCCAATGGTAAAGATGTGGACCAAAAGGTATACCGGTCCATGATCGGATCTCTTATTTATCTCTATGCATCTAGACCCGATATTGTGTTGAGTGTAGGAGTATGTGCAAGGTATCAAGCTGCTCCTAAAGAAAGCCACTTAGTGGTTGTTAAAAGAATATTTCGATATTTGGTTCATTCCCCAAACTTTGGTCTATGGTATCCCAAGGGCTCGAATTTCTCTTTATGCGGATATATGGACTCAGATTAGGCTGGTGACAAGGATGATAAGAAATCAACTTATGGATCTTGTCAATTCTAGGGAAGGTCTTTAGTATGTTGGTATTCAAAGAAACAAAACTATATATCACTCTCCACTGCCAAAGCTAAATATATGGCTGATGCAAGTGCATGTACTCAATTATTATGGATGAGGCAAACTTTAAAGGAATACAGTGTCAATTGTGACAAAGTTCCTCTTTTATGTGATAATGAAAGTGTAATCAAAATTGTGTACAATCTAGTGCATCATACAAGGACAAAGCATACTGAGATTCGCAATCACTTTATTCGGGATCATGTTGCTCATGGCGATATTGACTTATCTTTTGTGAGCACGAAGAACCAACTTGCTGATATTTTCACGAAGCCACTTGATGAAGCAAGGTTTTGTTACTTGAGGAATAAGCTAAATATCGTGGATTCAAGGAGCTTGGCTTTATTACCCTTGCATACTCACCTATGTCTCTTCCTCTATTTGGTTTAGGTGCAGGCATGGACATAGGGGGAGTGTGGTCCTAATTAATTGGGCTAACCCTCCCCCCATAATGCTGAAAGCAATAAAAATCATTTCTCTTAATATAATTATGTGATATGTGAGTTTTTGATGAGCATTGGTTTTGAACTCAAGATATATCTTCACGGTGTCATGCCATTCGCTCTAGCATGGTGGCTTTGGCCACCGCCCTCTTCCTTGAGAAGAGTTGGTTCCCTGTGAATCTTTCTGGAATTTCTTGCATGTCTTGTGTTCTTATGAAAAACACACCCAATATTGTCTTTTATTTGATTTGTTTTTGAAATGTTGGGTGTGTAGTACCATCTTAGTTTGGTTCTTTAAACCTAAGCCTTTTCCATCCCCGAACCATCTATTCTTGCACACAAGTCCATAGGTACACTTGCGAGGGTTTTTGTTTGGGGTTGTTGGCCTGAATATGTGTTTACAGAAAAAATCAGAGAGGGCCGGAATATCCGCCCCAAGTGGGGGCCGGATAATCTAGCTCGGGTGGTTTTGTCTACTTATGCTACGGTGACGGGGGAGGGATCAAACAAAGCAGTTCTTCCACCCTGCGTCTCTGCCTCTCCATCAGTCGCCGTCGGCCGCCCCAACCCTCCCTAGAGTCGTTTCGACCGCTAGATTCTCCGGGGCCTCCCCAGATTTTCTTCCCAGTGCCTCTGGGTACCCTCTCCTCTGAGTTCTTCTTCCAATGAGTGAGGGTAACTCAACAATTCTTCTTGTTTGTATGGAAGTTGTTGTTTGTAGTGGAAACTCGGTTTAAAGGTTATTCTTTGATTCTTATGCATGCTAGGAACCGTAATCTAGCAACCCTTGTGCCCGATCTAATTTGGTACTATGAATCTGTGGCTGTTCTGAAATTTTTCCAGGGCTGGATTATCCGCCCCTGGCAGGGCCGGATTATTCGGCCTAGAAGGTTTGCATCTAATTTAGATTTTCACAAGTTTCAAGTACCATGTGGATTTGGCTTGTGGATTGTTTTTCTACTGTTCTTAGCAATCCTCATAGACTTGTGTGTGTTCTTATTTCCTTGCTACCCAACTTATTTGCTTCATGAGTGGTTCGAGTGCTCCTAAGACTTACAAGTGCCGTCCCCATGCCTGTTATTTCAGGCCCAATGAATAAGGTGTTCTCGTGGATGAAGTTGAATTGAGGAGTAGCAAAGAGAGGCTGAAAGGATGGCTGAACATGCTAAGAAAGAAAAGAGGACCACTCAGAGGAAGGGCAAGCAGACCAGGGTCAACTACAAGAACATCGATATCATTGAGTATTCCGCCATTCTTCAACGTGATCTATACACAAAGGAAGATATTGATGAGAAGCTTGGGGACGATCACTATTGGTCTTCCCATCAAAGGTACCTCTATGATGATATTTACTCTTCTCTCAAAATTCGCCCCATGCGCCCTCTGGATATGACTGAGACAAAGACAAAGCCGTGACTTGTTGAGGCTTTGGCTATGACTGAGAGGATGGGGTTGCATCCTCTGGTGAATCTGCATTACAACTATGATACCTCAGTGGTGAAGCAGTTCTTCTCAACTCTTGTCATCTATGGAGATGAGCTCCGCACAATGAGGTGGATGACAGGTAGCACCTATATTCAGTATGATTTCCGCATTTTTGGTCAGGTGCTTGGTTACCCCTTCCATGGTCGTGATATTCCTTCTGGTCATCGCACTATCACTCCTATCAAGCCCAACAAGGACATTGCGCTTGCCTTTCTACCAATGGCATTGTTGGCACGCTCTCCGGTCTGTCACCTCTCTATGCTGAGCTGGTTGGTCTTTACAGGGATTGCATCACTCCGAGTGGGGGCAACAATGACAGTATTCGTGGTCACCTTGTTCAGCTGCTTGCTTTCTCTCATGAGTGTGCTACAAATGAAGAACCATCAATGGGATACAAGCTGGATGTCATGGATTTCATTTTCACGAGATGATTGATGCTATGTACAACAGGCTCTCCATTCCTTATGCTCCTTTCATCATGATGCTAATCAAGCATATGCTCCCCCATGAGGATTTCGGCGGTCACCTTGATGGAGAGCAGAAGGCCAAGAAGATCTACAACAAGTCTCGGAAGACCTCTCATCCCTCTTCAGCTCCTGAGTCCTTCATGAGAGATGCTCGGGCTAGTGGGTGTAGGCCCCAGTGCCTTTAGTGGCCCATGATTTCAAGCAACTAAATGGATTCCAGAGAAACATCTTGTGCATGGGGGTAGATACCCGAAAGGGGCATTACGAGGCGTACAAGCAACGCCGTGATATGGCTCACACCCAGCAGCTTATTCTTCACCATGTGCTAGGGGCATCAGGCCACCCTCCAGCTCCTTCAGCTCCCACTCCCTATGATCAGTGGAACACCTCAGGACTCAATTATGGAGAGCTCGAGCGCCACTTATTTCCTGCCCCGGCGAGGGAACCTACCCTTCCGGCTGATGGTGAGGATGACGACGAGTATGATGATGAGGAAGGGGACGGGGACAAGGAAGATGACGAGGAGGACTACCAGGAGTGATCTCTTGGGGCATTAGCATAACTCTTCTTCCTTTTTTCTTTTCAATGTCGAAGGGGGAGAAGTAGTTCTATTTAGGATTCCGTGGATTTGCATGGGTCGGGTGCAAGCACTTGCATTTTTATCATTTTTCTCTATCTCATTGCTTGTGCCCATTTAGCATTGAAATTTTATTTGTGAGTTGGTTTGTATGAGACTATGTGGTTTATGTGGCACTATGGTTCATTTGTGGACTTATCACTGGAATTATCTTTGTGGATTTATCCCCCGGGTGTTAAGAATTTTGGCATTATATCTATGGATGTATAAAGTGGTGTTATGCTTCAAGGTCTCAATAATGATTATCATATTGGCTATCTTTATATAATATTGAGGACTTCTTTCTATAGGTGGTATGATGTTTTGGTTTAACTCATCATTTGTGTGTAGCCTTCAATCCAATGAAATAGTATTGTACCTTCTTGTGTGCATTTGTATTCAAATGCAAATTACTTATATGCACACATTTAAGGGGAGCCTTTTTCATCTTTGGAATGATGTTGTTAGTATCTCTTTATTGCAAATCCTAGTATTGTCATCTAACACCAAAAATGGGGAGATTGGAAGAACACTTCATGATCTCTAGTGTTTTGTGTGTTAGATAACAATATCAAGGAATATTTAATGTGTGTTGAAGTGATGTAGATATTGGTCCATTTAATACCATCAAAACAAAGTGTTGGGGGTGGATTATCCGCCCCTGCCAAGGGCCGGATAATCTGGCCCACCCCAATATTCAAGAGCAGCAAAGGCGTGTTGCACTATGTGGGCAAACTTTCCCTCGGATTGTCCGGCCAGGGCCAGAGTTTTTGCCCGGGCCGGCTAATTCACCCTTAGGGGGCCCTGGATAATCCGCCCCAAGGGTTTTTGCAAAGGGAGCCAAGGCGCGACACTCGGTATGGGGGCGGAATTTTCCCAGAACTTCTGATTCCGGGGCAGAGTTTTCCCCGAGCCGAATAATCCGGCCCCCAAAGTCTCCAACGGCCGAGTTTTGGCAGGGGCATTTATTCCCCATCAGGCTCCTGTCAGAACTCTTGATTCATTTTAAAAATTTCAGTGCTGCTCTTCAAGTTCCAAGCGAGATCTCCATCCTCATCCAGCCAAAGGCTCCGATCTTTGGGGGAATCGAAGGAGGAGGCCTCGATCTTCATCAACACTAATCAAGCTCTCAACTTCCCCTCCAATCACTTGGAGGATTCTCGATCTATTATTTCTCGCAAATATCTAAATCTCCATTTTGATTATTTGATAATCCTTGTTCTTATGGCAGCTTGTTGTTATCATGGGAGCCTCCAATTCAGTTGTGGATGTGTGCCCCTCTAGTGTTGTAAAAGACACCGGTTCCTGCCTCGAAGGGTACCAATATTGGAAAAGTGGATCGAGCCTTTGGTGGCGAGATCCATTGGAGAATAGGGCGAGGCCTATTGTGGCATGGTAGTCTTAGAACCGTCCACCCCCTCCACCGAGATGTACTCCCCTTAACAAGGAAGGAACTATGGTCAAACAAATATTTGTGCCTCTGCGTGCTCCACTATGGTTTCCTTGCTCCTCACTTTTACTCGCTAGTAGTTAGGTTTGCATATAGGGAAATTCTGAGTAGTTGGGAGAATTTAATTTGTCTCAAGCCTAAAATTCAAAAGGTATTAAAATTTGGAGTAGCACCTATTCACCCCCCCCTCTCTAGGTGCCCATACGATCCATTTAAACTCCCTCGTGTAGACGACCCTGGAAGGGGCCTCCGTCAAAGAAGGTGAGTCCCTTCCTAACAACCCGTCCAGCCGACTTTTTGTTTTCGAGCTCCTTCCTACGCTAACGCCCTGCGAAAAGGGGCCTATGGTGATACCCTTTACCCGTACCTTCCCGCGGGACCTTCAGCCGGGCAAGGTGGAGTCGCTGTATCGAGTGTCGTACCTCAATGATACGTTGCAAACGTATCTATAATTTTTTATGCTTCATGCTTGTTTTACAACAATTGCTTTATGTTTTTCTTGCACTTTGTGGCATTTTTATGCATTTTCTAGAACTAACCTATTAACAAGTGCCACAAAGCCAGTTTTCTGTTTTCTGCTGTTTTTGGTTTCAGAAAAAACTAGTAAAGAAATATTCTTGGAATTGGATGAATCAAAAGCCAAAGTTCCTATTTTTCTGACACGACACGGAGTCCAAAGCAGAGACGGAGGAGGTCACCAAGGCCGCCACACCATAGGTTGGCGCGGGTACCCCCTGGTTGCGCCTGGACATGGTGTAGGCCCCTCGGGCGTCCATCGACCTTGCCCCTTCACCTATATATTCCCCCCAAAACGCAAACCCTAAAAATCAGATCAGATTCCATGAAAAGTTCCACAAAGCCGCCTCCACCGAAGACGAGATTCTGGGGAAAGAAGTCTCTATTACAGCACCCTGCCGGGACGGGAATTGCCCCCGGAGCCATCTCCATCGACTCCACTGCCATCTCCATCACCATTGCTGACTCCCATGATGAGGAGGGAGTAGTTCTCCCCCGAGACTAAGGGATCTACTGGTAGCTATGTGTTCATATCTCTCTCCATAGTGTTATCTTATTGTGTTCATGAGCTTTGTAATCTATTTGAATAAGTAGATCTTACTCTTCATCTATTATGCTACTCAAGTTCTTTTATTAATGTGATCTCCGGAGACACCTTGTCCCACGTGTGTGAAGGTGACAGTGTGTGCACCGTGTGTGGCTCTTAGGCTAAAGATTACAGAAATATGTATCATGAGTTATAGTTTGATTTGGATGTCTCTATGAAATTGTGGTGTTTGTTTGGAACCATGTAGCGCTCAAGGTGACAGTGTGGGGTCTAGATTGGGAATGCAAACTTTAATGTGTGCTTCTATATCCCTACGTGGTGAATTAGTGTTCGTTATCCAACCGGAGAGTAGTTCAGGGTAGCATAGTGAAGAGGAGATATTTATGTGTTCAATTATGTTATCATTGTTGAGAGTGTCCACTAGTGAAGGTATGATCCCTAGGCCTTGTTTCTAAGCATTAAAACACCGTTTACAACCAGTCCTGCTACATGTTTGCTTGCTGACATTTTTATTTGAGATTGCAATTACCACTTAGAATCATCCATATTACTTGTATTTCACTATCTATTCGCCGAACTAGTGCACCTATACACCTGACAAGTGTATTGGATGTGTTGGGGACACAAGAGACTTCTTGTATCTTAATTGCAGGGTTGCTTGAGAGGGATATCTTTGACCTCTTCCTCCTTGAGTTCGATAAACCTTGGGTGATCCACTTAAGGGAAACTTGTTGTTGTTCTACAAACCTCTGCACTTGGAGGCCCAACACTGTCTACAAGAATAGAAGCGTGCGTAGACATCAAGATCTTTTCTGGCGCTGTTGTCGGGGAGGTAAAGTAAAAGGTACTCACATCCTCTGGCTATTAAGCTATCTTCTACTACTGTTGTTGGTGTGTGAGTGCTCGAAGTTATTTCCTTTAGATTCTGCAATTATATATTTTTGTTTCTTGTTTTTATTTTCACTAGTTAGGCTTAATGGAAAACAATGAAAAAAATTAGAGGGCTTTATAGTATTTAACTTGAGTTAGGACATGAAGTGTTTGAAGAGAAAATTAAAGAACCTATGGACCCTTATTTGCATGCTAATAGCAATGTTATTAGTATGAATTCTTTGAACACCATTATTGCTAATGCTATGGAAACATCTAAGCTTTGGGAAGCTAGTTTTAATGAAAATGATCTTTTTAGTTCTCTAGCTTTAGAGGAGAAAATTTGCTATGATGATACTATACCTCCAATATATGATGATTACAATTATGAATATGATATTTTCAGTCTACCTACTATTGAGGAGAAAATTAATTATGATTACAATATGCCTCCTATATTTGATGATTATGGTGATGAGAATAATAATGATAGCTATTTTGTTGAATCTGCTCCCACTTCAATTAATAAGAATGACTATGCTTATGTGGAGAGTAATAATTATTATATGCATGAGGCTCATGATAAGAATGTTTTATGTGATATTTATATTGTTAATTTTATTCATGATTCTACTGAAAGTTATTATGAGAGAGGGGAACATGGTTTTATGTATCTCAAAAATATTAAGTTTCCCCTCTTTATGTTGAAATTTTTAAGTTGCACTTGTTTTGCTTTCATATGCTTGTTGCTTTGTGATCTCATGACTTATTTCTATACAAGATTATTTTTCATAGGAAGTGGGTTAGACTTAAATTTGTTTTATATTTGCTTCTTGATGCTCTCTTTTACTTCAATTCATATTTCTTATGTGAGCATCATCAAAATTATCATGCCTATCTTAATGGCTATAAAGAAAGAGCTTTTGGGAGACAACCCATTATATTTTTGATTTCAGTTTATTTTTGTTTATTTGAGTCTTGGAAGTTGTTACCTCTGTAGCAAACTCTCCTTATCCTTTTTATTTCGTTTTTGTGCCAGGAGTAGCCTATAATAGGAAGAAGGTAAGATTTGGGGAAGTTGTTGTCCCGAAACAGATTTATGTGCTTTGCTATAAAAATCGTGAAAAATCACAGAACATCGTATTGATCTGCAAAAAATTTTGCGCATGCCCCAGGTTATTATCTAACTTTTCGATTTGAGCAACAACAGATTTTCGAAAAATTCGGTCTTTCCCTGAAGGTCTGTTTTGATAGATTTCTGCCATTATTTGCATTTGCCTCTTAATCGATTTCTTTTTGAGTTCTTTTGATCACTTGAGCTTTTAAAAGGAATTTCTACAATAGCTTATGTTTTAATGGATGAATTACTTGAGTTGAAACTGAACCCAAAAGTTTATCATCTTGCATACACTAATGTTGCTAATGAAGATTGTGTGAAGTTTTGTATGAAGGAAGTTCTCAAGTGTAGGGAGAGAATGTTGTGATGATATGAAGTATGGACAAAAGCTCAAGCTTGGGGATGCCACCCGTGTAACCCCAAAAAATATTCAAGAGGTACAATCATTAAAGCTTGGGGATGCCCAAGGCATACCCTTCTTCATCAACAAAAATCTCAGGTTTTCTTTCAAGATACTATACTTTTATTGCTTCATGCACTATGTGTTGTTCTTGGAGCGTATTTGTTTCTGTTTTTAGTTTTCTTTTGTTTTGTTTTCTGCAATAAGTTGGTTGGATCCTAGCACACTTCTTTTGGATAAGTCACACCCCGTTCTTCATTGCATAGAACACTCTAGTTTTCACTCTTATTGTTCTATGGGTGTTCTCTTTTGCTAGCACTGCGTTTAGCTTTAGTTTTCTTCTTCTTTCTGCTTAGAAATTTTTAGTTCTTTTTTGTAGTTAGGGTGCTCTCTGGTCTTTATTGACTACTATCTTTGTGAGTTGTTTTAAATAAGTTGATTGGTGCTGGAAAAGAGTGGAATGTTTCATGCTTATGGTGGTACAAAAATAAGCTTGTTTTGACTATGATTTAGACTTTATCATGTCATGTTAGATGTTGCTTTGACCATATGCTTAGAGATTATTGATGTAGCATGACTTGTTTCAAACAATTGAGATTGCTTAATGTGCCATGAAAGAATCATGCGTTGTTTTAGCATACAAAAGCATAATATTGTGGTATTCTCCTTTGATGCTTTATTTGGGTTGACTTGGCACATGCTTACACCATGTTATGACTATGAACTAGTCACCTTAGACTCTATAATCATTTAGTTTTTTACTTGTGATATCACTTTATGCTTTGATTAATAATGTGTAGTCGCTCTGCATGATTATGACCATTATTGCTCTCTTAGTTGGTCGCTCCCAGTCTTTTGCTAGCCTCCACCTGTAAGAGTATGAGCTCTACTCATGCATCAAACTCCCAAGAATCCAAGTTATTCCACAGAGTCCACTATAAACTTGTAACATCCCAACATTAGAGCTCAGAAATAAGTTGAACCTAGATGTGTGCATTGCATTCATGCATCAGAAAATCCGGAGAATTTTCGCGCAAAACTAAAGAAGCTATAGGGGGATCGAGATCTCTCTTGCTCTGATGGAAACATCAGGACAGGTGCGATGAATTTCGACATGACCCTACGGTATTTTTGTGTTTGAAGGCAAGACCATTTAAATTTGAATATTTAATTGATAGATTATTAATTGGAAACCAAATTATAATAAGGAATAAAAGGTGAACCCTTATTTATGAAAAGATATCACAAGTACAAGTCTCAAGAAATAAACAAAATTGAATGAAATGATTTATAATAATAAATAAGAATGGACTTCTTATTTATAAGTAAGATATACATACTTAAATAGTTCCAAGGGTAGTGGAACCCTTTATTGTAGAATACAATGTTTTATTGTTGTTACAATAAAAGAAATCTACTATAAAATAATTGATATAAAAATGAATTACATAAATGAATAACTAAAAATATTCTTGATTACAAGAAGATATAAATATTACATTGTCTTTGCAAATGCATTATAAAAGAAAGAAGAAAACTAGTAAACTTTATTGAATACAATACCACAATACAATATTTATTTACAAAAGATGAATGAATAAATAAAAGAATTCCTTTATTACAATGCCTTATATTTCACAAAATAAAAATTAGATTACCAAAGAATAAAAAAACTTAAAACTAAATTCATCTTAATTTTCTTTATCTTCTAAATCCTCTCTTTATATTCCTGATCTTATACCTACAAACAAAAAAAAATAAAACAGTAAGTGTGAAAAAGGGGGATTGCTCTCAGAATGAACAGTGTAATGCACTGTAATCATTTCATCGCTGAGCTAATCTTGAAAGGGGCAAGTTTCACCAAGTAAAATAGGATCTGTTCTTATAAAATTTTAGCTTCAACTTTTAGCATCATTAGCATAGAGTCAAAAATTACACTTCGCAACTCAAAATAATGGTCAGGAGCAGATAATACCAAACCATCCGAGCACAGCCTTAGCAAAGATATCCCACAGATGAAACCTGGACAGGGGGAGGTTCCCTGGACTAGCAACACACATGCATGCAGGCCTATGTGTTGTCAACACTACATGAGGGTACCAAATAGACAAAGAGCACAGCCGCAGCTAGCAAACCATACCATTCCACATCCAACCAGTCCACATCCACAACTCCAGAGCACATGGTTCAACACTAAAGCTCTCACCAGCACCCTGGTTGCTTGGGAAAGCCATCCAGGAGCACCAGAAGAAGGACAAGAGCTAGGAGAAGCAGGCTTACCAGTAATGAAGTAGTAACAAATCCAAAGGATCAAGTTAGGAGGTGAGAGGAAAGGGGTTGGCACAACAGTGATCCATAATAGGCACAAAAGCAACCACAACTCCAACACAACAGGTTATCTCTCCAAAATCATGTCCTTGCATCTATTCTTATTATTGCATCTTAAAGAAAATAGATGGGTCAATAGAAAATCCTTAGCTCTGTACTCAAATGGAGTAATAGCTCATCATTGGATAATTTCTTAAGTAAGCAATAGATTTTGTATACAAACATCATCAAAGCCTCGGTCTTTGCATCCTAGGAAGAGCCAAGTAATGAAGGGAAATGTTTGCCTTAACCTATGCTTCAGACCAGCATCACAAGCATTCGGGTTAAGCAGTTTTGTTTTGTTTTACAAGTAGTAGATTATCCCACTTGTGATTATATTGTGCACACTCCTGTATGGAGACACCACAAAAATAATCCAAGAAAGAGAAGCCACTAGAACAGGTTATCTAGCAGCATATCAATGACCTACTATTGTGCACTCTCCAAGGTTGAAGGCACCACAGTAGCAGCCCAAGAACAGCTAAAGCCACCGGAATGATCCTTACATATTAGCTAGCTCACGAGTTATCCAAACACAACAAATTTTATCATTTTCCCAGTTCAGTAAGCTAGGAATCATTTTAGGATATGTGATTAACATCATTACTGAACCATAGGTTCAGTTCATCATGAACATTTCATATATAAACTCAACACTGAGCCAAATACATCATTTATAATCTACCACCAGAAAATTGAATTAAATCATCTCCCTGACATTTTAGGGATCATTTTTACAAGTTGCTTATGGATTTGCATCCATCATGAGAGTAAGATCTGTTGGATAGAATATATCCTCAGAGATACACTCAAATGAAGTGTTTATCAACATGGATAACTCAAGAAGGGTCTAACAACATTTTTCCATCTGAAGAGAAGGTCTCAGATCATACACCATTGACCTAAACTACTGTTCACTAGTTTAGAACTAGGTGACAACAGATTCATTAATGAACTACTACTGGGAACATTCGATATAATGGTAGCACCTCTGTAGCAGTTTCATCCTTCAACAATTTCTCTAATTAGAAGTACAAGCATAAGAAATTACACCAGGATATTCAAATCATCTTCCTAAGTCACACCGGCTAGAAATCATTCATTAAACTAATCACATCAGCAAGCCGTTCCCCAATAAACCAAGCCACTAGACTGAACCACAGCCAGTAAACAGATATCTCATAAGCTAGTAATCTTACTGAAGCACACTGATCATAGACAAGATCAAAGACCATGTATAAGGGACAATACCAAGACTCACTAATCTTAACTTAATCGAACCACAGGTCACAAGTAATTTTGTCAATCAAATGAACCCTAGAACATGGGATTAGCCCCAATTAGAGTTGTTAGAGTAGCAGTAAGGAATCGAAGGGGAGACAGAGAACAAGGGGGAGGAGAATCATCACTTACCCGTGGTCCTCGCTTAGAGACTGGAGAGGAAGCAGACCGGCGGTGAAGATGGGCGTGGCGGCACGAGGAGCACCAGTGGCGCTCAACCCGCGCCAAGCCTTGCCAATATCACCCAAGGGAATATGATAGCCATCAACAAACATCAGCCTCACGCCACCAACCCAACGAGCAACCATGTAAGGTCATCGGAGCACGGCGAAGCCACGGCGTCCGAAACCCGTCTTGCAGAACAAAAGGGGGCGAGCGGGGGAGGGCTTAACTTCCAAATCCAGCTGGGTGAGAGAGAGGCACATGATCCACGACCAGTGACAGCAACTGGAGTGGCCGCGTCTACCGGAATCGAGCAGAACCAGGGGCGGCCATGGCAGCACCAACATGAGAACGAGGGAGATAAGGTCGAGCGTAGGCGAGAGGGAGTAAGGTCCGATTTTGTTCCTGCTTTGGGCCAAGTTGGGTCCAAATGGGCCAGTTGGTGAGCCTGGCCCGATTCCAAAGGAAAAATAAAAAAATAAGATATTTATCAAATCACTAAATGACCAAACTACCCATGAACATAATTTTTACCCTAGAAAATCCCAAAAATACATATGATATATCAAAATGACCACAAGAATAATATATACATAGAAAATTTATAATTTTACTTGTTAATATAAATATAAAGCAAATAACTAATCACACTATTAAATCTTAAGTGAAATTTCATAAAATAAAGAAAATTAATAAAAATAACTTTTGCATATACAAATAAATCTACTATTTTATAAAAATATTAACTTAATTATTTTATAAATAAAATTTGGAGTAAGTATTCAAAAATATTTAATCCTTTATGAAATTTTATAAATATAATAATAAAACTTAAAAATAAATAAAAATCCTTTTTAAGGTCTTCTATAAGTATATTGCACTAGAAAAATATTAAATACATTATTAGTAAAGTTTTTTTACAGTAAAAAATCCTTATCTACTATCTATTTTAGAAAAATTCTTTAAAACATTTTTTAAAGTAAGAAATAATTATATTTATTAAGAAATATTAAAACCTTACAATCTAATTACTAAAATTCTAAACCATAATTAAGGTTTAAATAAAACTTAAGTGTAATCATTAACTTTATAATATCTTTTGAAACCTTAAATCAAAATTTCAAACCCATAACCTTCAAAATAACTCTATACATCATTCACTGATATTAAAGGGGAATAATATTAATATCTAAATAATAATTAACATGACTTTAAATATAACACATTCATAATATCATCCAATTTATACTTACATTTAATAATTGCATATTGTTTTCATAATAGCAAAACAAATTCAATTTAATCATTCACTTAAATATAAAGTGAATAACTCTACACCTTAGTCATACTCATCATAAATCTAAAACTTGGGAATAACTAAAACATATTACACCTTAAGTTACTTACCTTTTTAAAGTTAACTTTAGTCTCAAAGCTTATAAACATCATGTCTAATAAACTACTTATGTTTTTATAGTTAACTTTGGTCTATTTCAATTATGACATAAAGCATCTCAAGTCCAAACTAATCACTCAAACACAGAAAGACATTGATCACATTCGATTAACTATAAATATTGCTTAAACCTTAGAAAAGAATCCTTTTGTTCAAATGTTATTCTTTTTGCCACTTCAAGCAACAACTCTATGAAAGTTATTTCAAATCTTAATAATCCAATACATATACTTCCATCATAATTACCAAATAAGCAACTAATCTAAATCTTAGATTACTATTACACTCTATTTTTATATCTTATATATCAAGACTTACAAATTCCTATAAATGCATTTTCTATAAAGTAAAAAAACTAGAAGATGAATCAACTCTTAAAGGAATCACCTAAGTTCACTTCACTTATAGTATTGGAGGTTCACTTTGAGAGTTTTACAAAAAGCATAGCATTACTTATGCACAAAATCATATTGCCTCTTTAAACATTAGTCCTTACCGGACCAATGATGCAGATTTCTGATATTGGATCTTATGTCATCCCGAAGACCGTGAGTGCATAATCTTGCAATCACAAAAGGCAAGTTCACACTTGCTCATGTCCTTTGATTATTTTCTATAAAGTATTTTACAAATCCAGTGTTGTCATCACCTGCATTTGAAAAAAGGTCCGAAAATACTATTTTCATAATAATGTGATTATAGGTTATTTACCATGAGGTAATAACCTACTATGAAATTTCCGGTGGTAAAGGAACATATTATCTAGGACTTAACAACCATGAGATTTGGAATGGGACAGAGAAGTCAGATGTATCTTCTTCCTCTCGTATGTAGCCGGATGTGCAGGTCGTGGCTGTTATCACTCGTAGCGTGCATATTAATTGGTAATTCGTAGAGGATATGCAGCATATGGGTGGGAACCCTCAATGTCTCACGATAGTTCTGGCATCTAACGGTCTGTACAAACCATTGCCATAATTCAATGTGTGGGCATGGTGTACAACAAGGAGGCATGCGAGGTCGTGAAGGGGGCAGTGATTGGCTTGGATCTTAGACTGGGCCCCATACCAAGGAATTATGGACAAGGTCATGACTTGGTTGTGCAACAAGGATAAGGTCTCTCATGGGTAAAGTAACGCACCTCTGTAGAATGTAAGAACTGTAACTTGTTACTCCCTATTCCAGGAAGGAGCTGTGAACGCGGCGGGAAAGGAACTTCATGAAATTTCTAGTAAACCCGTGAAGGCTGACGGACATAGCTTTTATGAATAAAAGCAACCTTTGAAGAAATGTTTATGAAAGCTTGCATTGCCTACGACCTACGGTCTATGGCTATAGTTATAGTGCATCAAACACTCCTTTTCTAGTGGACTTGCTGAGTACGCTCGTACTCAAAGTATCTTCTTAACCCTTGCTAGATTCTGAAGCCAATACAGACGATGTCTACGTCAAGTTATGCCCCAGGAGTCATCATCAAAAGCTAAAGTTCTTCAATGAAATCAAGAAAGTCAATATATATATATATATCAACTCAAGTGAAGACGAAGCTACTGATTAGATAGGAATATAATCTCTAGCCATACAACCTATTTTTTAGTGTATTGCAATAGAAGCAATGCCAAACCAGTAGTTCACCTACTAGTCTTAAAAGTATAATAGCTTCTGCGTTGTTATTATTTGATTCTTCTTTGTAAGGAGTTATTTCTCTCTCTTTAACCTAGATTGTTCTCTGTATCTTGTGTACGGAGTGAGTTGTAACCTTTAGCCATGTTTTGGACCTGCTGTGTTTCTGTTGTACCACTCTGAGGGATGTAATACTAGTGAATAGTGTTTCATTGGTGTTATGTCAACTACTATAGTGTACTACATCATGCAGTGGTATGCTGGGTCACCGCAAAACTCCTATGCATGGTGTGTTACACCATTCCAAGTATATTCATGTTTTTATATATCTTCCAAATTAAATTTTTGTTATGTGAAAATTAGTGATTAAAGCTCTCACGAACTTGAAGGCACATTTTATTTCTTGCACTTAATAATCCTGAACCATTGTGACTATCTTATGATGCATATATGCTTGTAAATTGTAAGTTGGGAGTTAGCAAAACCATGTTGTCATGGGGCATGCTTTCAACATTGCACTTATTCTATTTAGTTGATATCATATTCTTTTGTTTATGGATGTTGTCGGTGTGAAATAATATGGGAGCTTGCAAGTCCATGGAGTATGTATATGTGTTAGAGAAACGCTTGGGCGTCTAGCCTAAGCCATGCCTAATCATGGTGGAAACTTGCAACAAAACCATAGTGTCATTCTATGAAGCATCCTCAATAAAAAAGTATGCAAGTAGAAAATAAAAAGATCGCTGAGATGCTCATTGTCTATTGCCTTGTCATTTTGATATGGGATAGATCATGTGTCATGGGGCCAGGGGTACCCCGTCGGAGGTTCTCTATGATACACATATACTTACAATGACAAGAACTTGCATGGGACCAAATTTGAGTAGCATGAGGTCTCGGTACTCGTACTCAAGGGGAATGAGATTTTCAACTTGTGATTTGTCAAGCATATAACTCATACTTGCCCTCACTTTAACCTTAATCACTTCAAGATGCTTATAATAGGGGCACTGAGTGCTCAAAGCTAATAAGTACCATAATTTTTGGAAGCTTTATAAAATCATTTAATCCCTACTTCCCTCTGCGAAGGGCCCTTCTTTTACTTTTTGTTGAGTCTCCGTCTTCTATATTTATGCACCAACTAAAAGAGCATAGTTGTCATTCTGAGTTCAATGTGCATTGTCCCAAAACTTGTTAATTGATTCATAATTATTGTTTTACTTGTTCTTAAATTATTTGTATCTAGTCACTCTTATGAACTTTGAAGGTGTCCCATGCATTTGTGTTTTGCTATTCCATGAAGGACAAGCTGAATACCACTCTTGCTAAGTTTTCTATATGTGAAACAAACAAATGTCTTTAAAAGCATTATTCATGATCCTTTGTTTGTGTTTCCTTTCATGATGCAACATAGTTGATATGTCTTATTGTTAGAAATATATCTTTCATGCTTATGTTTAGAGTACTTTGATCCCAACTATCAATTCTTTGCAATACCTTGATCAAGATTGTGATGGTGCATGTCACCTCAAAAATTATTCTTTTTATAACTTACCTACTCGAGGATGATAATGAGTTAAGCTTGGGGATGCTCCATGCTTGTTTTACACAAATTTCTTTATGTTTTGCTTGCACTTCGTGGCATTTTTATTCATTTCTGGAACTAACCTATTAACAAGTGCCACAGAGTCAGTTTCGTGTTTTTTGCTATTTTTGGTTTCAGAAAAACTAGTAAATAAATATTCTCAGAATTGGACGAAAGAAAAGCCAAAGTTCCTATTTTTCTCGACACGACACGAAGTCCAAAGCAGAGACGGAGGAGGGCACCGAGGAAGCCACACCATAGGGTGGCACGTTTACCCCTCTAGCCGCGCCTGGCCATGGTGTGGGCCCCTCGGGCGTCCACCGACCTTGCCCCTTCGCCTATTTATTCCCCCCGATACGAAAACCCTAAAAATCATATCAGAATTCCACAAAAAGTTCCGCTGCGCCGCCACCACCAAAGACGAGATTCAGTGGACAGAAGTCTCTGTTCCGGCACCCTTTCGGGACGGGAAATTGCCCCCGGAGCCATCTCCATCGACTCCACCGCCATCGACATCGCCATCGCCGTTGCTGACTCTCATGATGAGGAGAGAGTTGTTCTCCCCCGAGGCTAAGGGCTCTACCTGTAGCACTGTGTTCATCTCTCTCTCCATGGTGTGATATTATTGTGATCATGAGCATTGTAATCTAGTTGAATAAGTAGATGTTTCTCTTCATTTATTATGTTACTCAAGTGCTTTTATTAATGTGATCTCCGGAGACACCTTGTCCCACGTGTGTGAAGGTGACAGTGTGCGCATCGTGTGTAGCTCTTAGGCTAAAGATTACAGAAATACTTATCATGAGTTATAATTTGAGTTGAATGTCTCTATGAAATTGTGGTGTTTGTTTGGAACCATCTAGCACTCAAGGTGACAGTGTGGGGTTACTTAGATGGGGAATGCAAACTTTAAGGTGTGCTTTTATATCCCTACGCGGTGAATTCATGTTTGTTATCCAACCGGACAGTAGTTCAGGGTAGCATAGTGAAGAGAAGATATTTATGTGTTCAATTATGTTATCATTGTTGAGATTGTCCACTAGTGAAAGTATGATCCCTAGGCCTTGTTTCTAAGCATTAAAACGTCGTTTACAACCAGTCCTACTACATGTTTGCTTGCTGCCATTTTTATTTCAGATTGCAAATACCACTTATAATCATCCATATTACTTGTATTTCACTATCTCTTTGCCGAACTAGTGCATCTATACACTTGACAAGTGTATTGGGTGTGTTGGGGCTAGAGACTTCTTGTATCTTAATTGCAGGGTTGATTGATAGGGATATCTTTGACCTCTTCCTCCCTGAGTTCGATAAACCTTGGGTGATCCACTTAAGGGATGATGGGGATATGCCGAGTGGGGTATACCTAGCAGGACGTTTCCCATTGGCCCATGCTGCCAGCGAGTGGGCCTGCAGGACAGCGACTGGATCAAGACCCAACACGGAGCTAGGCGACTGGAAGCTGAAGGCCCAGAAGCGTAGCTAGGCCCAGTCATATTAGGTCAAACACCCTTTGAGTCCTTATCCAACTCGGTTGTAGATCTGTAAACCCTAGTGAGGTGACTTGATACGTCCAATTTGCATCACCATTCTATATCATAATTTGCCTCTATTCATTGATATATGTCTTATTATGAGGTATTACTTATCTCTTTTCCACAGTTTTTGCATGTTGAATGATTCTTGGAGGATGGACTGCTGGAGTCAGGATTCTGATGGAAAAAGAGGTGTTTTGATGCAATTTCGCGAAGATCAGAAAAATACCAGAAAAATATTAGAAAATTATATTTTCCCAGAAGACGGAGGAAGCCAGAAGGGGAGGCGTAGCTGGGCCACAGGGGGCCCACACCCCCTAGGCGCGGGCCCACCTTGCCCCACACCTAGGGCAGGTGTGGCCCACATGGTCGGCTCCTGACTCCGCCCTCTCGCCTATATCTTCCTCACGTAACCCTAATACCAGGGGAGCGACCACAGAAAGATTTCTGCCGTGTCTGCGGGGCGGAAAACACCGAGAGAGAAAGATCTCTCTGGTAGACATATGTCTGCCGGGGAAATTCCTTCCCGGAGAGGGGAGATCGTCGCCATCAACACGGTCATCAAGCTAGACTTCGTCGGGATCATCATCATCATCATCATCCACACCATCATCTCAACCAGCACCATCATCACCACATCATCCCACTGTAACAATTGTGTTGGATATTGATTTAGTTCTTATGAAAACTTTCCCGGTGTTAATTACTATTGTAGTTGATGCTTGTGAGTGGAACCAATGGATTATTGTTTATATTCAGATTTTTATTCATCACCATATCATATTTGATCTTGACCCATATGATGTATTGGGAGTAGTTCGTCTAGTTCTTAAGGACATGGGAGAAGTTCTAGTTCTTGAGGACATGGGAGAAGTCATGTTATTAGTAGTGGATTTGTGTTGAGTTATTATTCAATGGTTTAGTATTTAAGTTGTGGTGCTATTCTTCTAGTGGTGTCATGTGAACGTCGACTACATGATACTTTACCATTTATGGGCCTAGGGGAATGCATTGTGTATTTGGCTACTAATTGTGGGGTTGCCGGAGTGACAGAAACCTAAACCCCCGTTAGGACACCTTTGCACAAGGGAGTGTAGGATCTCACATTTTAAGGCTGTGATTAGGTTTATATCTTAATTACTTTCCTATAGTTGTGGATGCTTTCAGGGGGTTTAATCACAAGTTTGTATTAGTCCAAGTAAGTTAGGTACATTAGCACAGGTTCACCCACACAACACTTACAACACCAAAGAAGAGTACTCAGCTATTTGAAGCAAAAGCACTTGACGGAATTCCCATGTGTCCTCGAGAACGTTTGGTCCTTATAAGTATTTCCACCGTCTTGTCCTTTGATAAGAAAGGATTGGGCCACTTGCTACAGTTGTTCGTTATCTTTATTACTTGTACTTTTTTTTGTTGCTTAATCAGAAAACCCCTAAAAATCCGTTTGCTAAGTATTTACAGAGATTTCCTGCTCCATACCACTAGTCAACACCTTCTGCTCCTCATTGGGATCGACCTATTTATCGAAAGTACTACGATACACCCCCTATACTTGTGGGTCATCAAGACTATTTTTTGGCGCCGTTACTGGGGAGTAAAGAGCTATTGAAGAGTGGAACTATTAAAGGAAACTTCTACTATGAGTATTGGTTTTTGTTTTTGTTTGTTACTTTGTTTCCAATATGGATAACTCACTTGGTTTTCTGTTTGGGAAAACTACTACCACTGTTAGGGTAGTAGATGAACCACCGCCTGTTGAGACATATCCTTTTAAGATACCTACAAGTATTGTTGATCGTGTTATGGATAATTATTATTTAGGAGATGAAACTGTCCATCCTGGTGATCATTTGATTTTTATCCATGAATTATGCGGGTTGTTTAAGTGTGCAGGTATCACAACTGAACAGGTGAAGAAGAAGTTACTCTCTATATCCTTGAAAGGGAGAGCTGAAGAATGGTATAAGCTGCTGAAGAATGGACAATCCATGGAATGGGAGAAAATGGCATCTCTCTTTTATTCTAAATTATATCCTCCTAGTGAGATTCATAAGGATAGGAATCAAATATATAAATTTTGGCCTCATGATGGAGAGAGTACATCTCAAGCTTGGGGGAGATTGAAGTTACTAATGCTTAAATGTCCTATTCATGAACTCCCTAACAATATTATTATCAATAACTTTTATGCTAGGCTTTCTCTTCATGATAAAGATTTACTAGATGCTTCTTGTGCTGGATCATTCACACGTATGAAGGAAGAAGCTAAATGGGATCTACTAGACCGTATTCAAGAGAACACTGAAGCCTGGGAGAATGACAAAGGAAGAAAGTCAGGTATAAACTATGATTATGAATGCATTAAATATTTTATGGGAACTGATGACTTCCATGATATTAGCAATGAGTTTGGTATTGATTCCCAAAGTATTGACAATTGTTTTAAAGCCTTTTCCTCTTACATAGAAATTCCCAAGAAGAAGTGGAATAAGTACCATGCACCTTATAAAGATGTTGTTAGTCATGTTCCTGTTAAAAGCACTGAAGTTTGTACTACTAATCATATTGTGCATGAACCTTATGTTGAGAAAATGCCTTTCCCAGCTAAGGTAAAGGATTATTCTATGATTATTAGTGCAAATAATAAAGGTACTAAGAAAATTGTGGAGCCTAATGAGCTTATTAATATTGAGCCTGTGGTAGCTATTGTGGAAGACTCTGTCACTAGAAATATAGAGGATGTGCACATTGTCTTCTGTGAAGACGCTTCTAACATTATCTCTCATCCTAGAGAATCTAGAAAAGCTAGTATTCATGTGCTTTCTGTTAAAATTGGTGATCATTGCTATTATGGTTTATGTGATATTGGTGCTAGTTCTAGTGCTATTCCTTATGAGCTTTACAGGGAAATTATGCATGAAATTGGTCCTTGTGAGCTTGAGGACATTGATGTGGTTATTCACCTTGCTAATAAGGAAACCATTTGCCCTATTGGTATTGTAAGAGATGTGGAGGTCCTCTGTGGTAAGATTAAGTATCCTGCTGATTTTCTAGTGCTTAATTCTATAGCTAGCAAAACTTGTCCTATCATTTTTGGTAGACCTTTCTTGAACACTTGTGGATCTATTATAGATTGTAAAAAGAAAAAAGTTTTAACTAAGTTTGATGGAGATTCTTATGAGTTAACTTTTCCAAATTTACTAAAGCTCCTTGTGAAAATAGCTTGCCTAATAAAGATATCAGGATGGAACAACTTGCTTCTATTGATCCAGTTTATGACCTTGGACCTCTTTTTGATGACTGTAAGTATGCTCATTCTGATGATAAATTTGTTGCCAGTGACAGTTATATTGTCAACTTTATTCAAAATGCTACTGAAATTTATTATGAGAGAGGGAAACACGGTTTTATGCATCTCAATAGTGTTAAGTTTCCCCGTTTTATGTTGAAAGATTTGAAGTTGCATTTGTTTTGTATTCCTATGCTAGTGGCTTTTTGTTTCAACAATTTGATTTCTCATGACACCCCCATGCATAGGACGTGGGTTAGACTCAAATGTGTTGGTTATTTGCTTCTTGATGCTCTCTTTCACTTCAAATATTTATCTCCTTTGTGAGCATCTTTGAAAGTTTCAAGCCTAACTTAAAGGCATTAAAGAAAAGTACTTGTTTGGAGATAACCCAAGAGTTTGGTTGAGTCTTGGAAGTTATTACCTCTGTAATAACCGCTCCTTATCCTTTTTTGTTTTGGTTTTTGTGTCAAGTTCAACTACTTTGGAGAAGTGGAGGAGTTGTGAAAAGTGGTTGTCCTGGGACACATTTTTGTGCTGCATTGTAAACATTCGTGAGGGAGCTCAGTACGTCATATGGAGCTGAATTTTTCTGAGCTTGTTATCCAAGTTGTTACCCAACTTTCATTAGTACTGCACTTTTTGATTTGAGCAACAGAAGGTTTTCGAAAAATCAATCTTTACCTGCTGGTCTGTTTTGACAGATTTCTGCTATCATTTGCATTTGCCTCTTACAGAAGCCTTTGTTTTGATGGATTTCAGTTGAAGTGTGCACATAAAGGTTAAATGTTTTTGCTTACACTAATGTTGCCATTGACGTTTGTGTATTGCCTTATGAGAAAAGGAATTTCCGGGAGAAGGGAAAAAGGATTCTGCAGAGTTCGTCTTTGAATAGGTAAAAGTGGTGAAAACAGAAGGTTCGTGAAACCACAATCTTTTTTTATTTTTGATGTTCTTAATACATAAGGGAAGTTACGAGACAGGACAGAGGAGGAACCAGAGGCTGGGGTGGCTAAACCCACCCCAGGCGCGGGCCCTAGCTGGCCGCGCCTGGAGGGGGTGAGACCACCCCGAGCTCTGTCTCCGCCTCGTTTTCGTATCAAAACCTTCCTTATGCTTTGAAACTTCGTAATATGTAACCCCCAGGAACCCCCGAGGTTCGTGCATCGTGTTCTCGTCGTGTTTTTGTTTCGATCTGTTTCTATCAGGAAAACTTCTCAAGTTTAGAGCACCATGGTCTCTGCCAATGACAAAGACAAGAATCCCGAGGAAGATGATCCTAAAAATCCCGAGGAGGACAAGCAATCGGACACCTGCGCTATTGTCGCAAGCAATGGAGTGGTGGCAAAATCTACCAAGCTTAGGAGGACAGCACGGATGTCTACAGGAGGGAAACCTCCGCATCATATCCTCGCTCCACGGACACTTCCTCCTCGTACCACTCGTTCTAACCATGCAGGGAAGGAGCATACTAAGAAAAAAGAGTGGGGAAAGAATAACAAGGACTAGAATTCTCAGCCGACATGATCATGAACCTCATTGAGCAGAATTCAGAGTTGATTCGTACTCTGACCTTTGAGCTTGAGAATTTGAAGAAACTTATAAAAGAGCTTATCCAGAGAACACCACCACCGCCGAAGGAGTAATTCGTCATCAGGTTTGGCATCCCCTTGGCTTGTTCCAAGCTTGGAGGAGTGTCGTGGTATCACCATCATTATCTTTTATATTTTATCTTTTTAGTGGATTCGTATATTTGGTAGAGATATTATCTTATAGCTTGGTTCACATGTGGAAGTATCTCTCCTTTAGTTGATTATCTATGTAGCCCTTGGTGTGAGTGCCTTTATGGATTATTAATGAGAGGTTTCATCTTTTACTTTTTGCACTTCTTATTTTAGTTTGCAATCTCTATTATATGATGGATCTTGTTGATCAGTATTGGCATCACTTTGGGAGCATCAAGTGGATCTAAATTGTTTTGGCAAACCGAGCTCTGGTTAGTAGCAATACTTTTTGAGGTTTTTGAGAGAAAACGAGAAAAGCTTACAGGTATTTTGTATCATTTATTTTATTTTGTTGGATCATAAGCTTAGTATTCTCTATTTAAGATCTTTTGTGTCTTCAAGGAAGATTGCATGTTTGGCTACATTACTTGTATGTTTTCTTGTTTCTTTCAACTCTTTTGCTTGCTACCTAGCCTTGCTAGCCAAAAACCTGTTTTGAGAAGGCATACTTCTCATGTTTCCAATCCTTTTGAACCAAAACCTGTGCCTTTTGTGTCCACCATATCTACCTATTAGCATTATTGCTATTCCAAGCAAATTCTCAAGCTTCATCTATCTTTCGAATTAGAAAGTATTTTGTTATGTGAAAACTAGTTAGTAAAGCTCTCACGAACTTGATGGCACACCTTATTTTATTGCCCCTAATAGACTTGAACCATTGTGTCATCGAAGTTGTATATGCTTGCATTTATACGTTGGAATTAGCAGAACCGTGCTGCCATGGGGAACGCTTTCAACATTGCACATGTACGTTGTACACAGTTGATATCATGCTCTTTTGTGTGCGGATGTCGACAGTGTGAAATAAAGAGGGAACTTGTAAGTCCATGGAGTGATGTATGTGTCTTAGAGAAATGCCTGGGCCTCTAGCCTAAGCAATGCCTAATCATGGTGGAAACTTCCAGTATCACCATAATGAGCATTCTGTGAAGCATCCTCAATAAAAAGTTATGCACATAGTAAATAAAAAGATCGCTGAGATGCTCATTGTCTGCTTGCCTTGTCATTTTGGTTATGGGATAGCTCCTGTACCATGTGCAAGGGGTACCCCGTTGGCGGTTCTTTATGATACACATGTACTTACAATGACAAGAACTTACCGGTGACTAAAGTTGAGTAGCATGAGGAGCGACCCTCGTACTCAAGGGACATGAGATTGCCAACTTATATTTTGCCAAGCATATACTCCATCTTAGTGCACTTTAACCTTAATCATCTCAAGATGCCTATGATAGGGGGAATGAGGGCCCAAAGCTAGTAAGTACCATAATCTTTAGGAAGTTCTTTATGATTTGAAATCCCTGCTTCCCTCTATGAAGGGACATTTCTCCTATTTTCTAAGTTGAGTCAGTAAACCTACTTCCTCTATATATCCAGCAAGCATTTGAGTTGTTGTGTTTCAAGCATTCATATGGTGATTTATTCAATCATGTTCTTTATCTTCCTTGTTTGCACAAGACTCTTATCTATTGAGTATTACTTTGAAATCCTTCATTTTGAAAAACCTTTTTGAGCAAAGAGTGCTCCTGTTTTTAAAACTTCTACAAAAGCTTTTTGTGAATCTGTTTGCCAGCTATTCTCTGACCAAGAACAAAGTTTGCCAATTCCAGTTATGATTTATCTTTATGCATCTCTATTATGACTCGTGTACTTGTTGCAAGCTAAGTTATATAATGATGAGTTGCTTTCTTCTATGAGTTGTGCAATGGTAAATGTGATGCTTCTTGTCCGCATTCTTTTATCGATACTTCACTCCATAAACCTGTGGACAGGTTTACTGAGCTCGGTTTTCTCTTGGGGACAAGCGAAGGCCTAAGCTTGGGGGGAGTTGATACGTCCAATTTGCATCACCATTCTATATCATAATTTGCCTCTATTCATTGATATATGTCTTATTATGAGGTATTACTTATGTCTTTTCCACTGTTTTTGCATGTTGGATGATTCTTGGAGGATGGACTGCCGGATTCAGGATTCTAATGGAAAAAGAGGTTTTTGATGCAATTTCGCGAAGATCAGAAAAATACCAGAAAAATATTGGAAAACTATATTTTTCCAGAAGACGGACGAAACCGGAAGGAGAGGCGTAGCTGGCCCACACGGGGCCACACCCCCTAGGCGCGGGCCCACCTTGCCCCGCGCCTAGGGCAGGTGTGGCCCACCTGGCTGGCTCGTGACTCCGCCCTCTCACCTATATCTTCCTCACGGAACCCTAATACCAGGGAGCAACCACAGAAAGATTTCCGCCGCCTCTGCGGGGCGGAAAACACCGAGAGAGAAAGATCTCTCCGGCAGACAGATTTCTGTCGGGGAAATTCCTTCTCGGAGAGGGGAGATCATCGCCATCAACACCGTCATCAAGCTAGACTTCATCGGGATCATCATCATCATCCACACCATCATCTCCACCAGCACCATCGTCACCACTTCATCCCGCTGTAACAATTGTGTTGGATATTGCTTTAGTTCTTAGGGGGAATTTCCCTGTGTTAATTAGTATTGTAGTTGATGCTTGTGAGTGGAACCATTGGATTATTGTTTATTTTTAGATTGTTATTACACACCATATCATCTTTGATCTTGATCCATATGATGTCTTGTGAGTAGTTCATCTAGTTCTTGAGAACATGCGAGAAGTCATGATGTTAGTAGTGTATTTGTGTTGAGTTATTATTCAATGGTTTAGTATTTAAGTTGTGGTGCTATTCTTCTAGTGGTGTCATGTGAACGTCGACTACATGATACTTCACCATTTATGGGCCTAAGGTAATGCATTGTGTATTTGGCTACTAATTGTGGGGGTTTCCGGAGTGACAGAAACCTGAACCCCCGTTAGGACACCTTTGCACAAGGGAGTGTAGGATCTTAGAGTTTAAGGTTGTGGTTAGGTTTATATATTAATTACTTTCCTGTAGTTGCGGATGCTTGCAGGGGGTTTAATCACAAGTATGTATTAGTCCAAGTAAGGTCGGTACATTAGCACAGGTTCACCCACACAACACTTACAACACCAAAGAAGAGTACTCAGCTATTTGAAGCAAAAGCACTTGACAGAATTCCCATGTGTCCTCGAGAACGTTTGGTCCTTATAAGTATTTCCACCGGCTTGTCCTTTGACAAGAAAGGATTGGGCCACTTGCTACAGTTGTTCGTTATCTTTATTACTTGTACTTTGTTTTGTTGCTTAATCAGAAAACCCCTAAAAATCTGTTTGCTAAGTATTTACAGAGATTTCCTGCTCCATACCACTAGTCAACACCTTCTGCTCCTCGTTGGGATCGACACTCCTATTTATCAAAAGTACTACGATACACCCCATATACTTGTGGGTCATCCACCCGGACACAGCGATACACTGCTTCAAGACCTCGTGCCGCTACGAGCCTCTGGTCGCTAAGCTCAAGCGGGTGTACAAGACACTCGACAACATCCCAGACCTCCTCGAGATTGCTAAGCGGTACACGGAGGAGGACCCGAACCAAGAAACCGACGACAAGTCGGGTGGAAACCGTCCCCCAAGCGGCCACGACAACAGGAGGCGACCTGACCTATGCTACAGCAACACTCGCCTCACCGGCAAGCTCCACGGTGATGGGCGAGTCGACTTCGTCGCCAACGCCGGCTACACGCCACGCGAGCCGAAGAGCTTCTGCTACGATGAAGGACAGTGCCGCGACAGCAGAAAGTACAAGGCGAGGCTGAAATTCGACCCCGCGGATTTCCTCAACCAGCCCTATGTGTTAAACAGTAAGGATGGGAAGCCCTCCACGCACACGATCGCCGACTGCCACTCCTTGAAGGAGATCGAGAAGCCACGGCGCACACGGGAGGACCCCAACAACCACCCGCTAAATGGCGGGGCATTCGGCAACGACATGGGATTGCGCCACACCTCATCGGGTTCAGCACCAAGCGCGAGAAGAAGGTCATCGCCCGCGTTGTCGCTGTCAACACGGTATCCCAAGTCGACATCCCCCGCTTCCTCAACTGGTCCGAGCAGCGGATCACCTGGAGCCGCGAGGACCACTCGCCACGAATCGAATATCCGGGGCGAGTCGCCTTAGTGGCCAAGCCCAATATGGGCGACTACTAGCTCCCCAAGACGCTGATGGACGGCGGGAGCTCCATCAACATCCTCTACCTGGACACATTCAGGCGATTGCGGATCCCGCGGTCGATGATCAATACAACCTACACCACCTTCCACGGCATCATCCCCGGTCGGAGGGCGTACCCGATCGGCAAGATGATGCTGCTAGTCACCTTAGGCACACCAGCGAACTTCTGCACCGAGCGGATCGTCTTCGAGCTGGTGCCCTTCAACAACCCCTACCATTGCGTCTTGGGGCGGCAAGCGTTCGCCAAGTTCATGGCAGCGCCACATTATGTGTACAACGCGATAAAGCTCCCAGGGCCGTGTGGCATCATCACCGTCCACGGCGACCCCGACATGGCCACGGAGTACGAGGCTAAGGGTGTCGAACTCGCCGACACCGTCGTCTCCGCAGAGGCCAACCACGCAGAGGAGCTCGCCAAGTATACAAGCGGGGTCAATAACGATGACCCCATAATACTCAAGAAGCCCAACTCGGAGAACGGCGGCTCGAGCACGTTCGAGGCAACCACGCACACACACTCCGTCGAGCTGGTCACAGGCGATTCCAGCCAGACGGTGACGATCGGGACGGGAATGATCCCAACATAGAACAGCGCGCTCATCGAGTTCCTACGTGAGAATGGGGACATCTTTCGCATGGAAGCAATCCTACATGCCTGGTGTCCCGAGGGAACTCGCTGAGCACAAACTCAACGCTGACCCCAAAGCGCGACCCATCAAGCATTCGCTATGGCCCTTCAATGAAGAGCGTCGCCGAGCAATCGCCGAGGAGGTGCAGCGTCTACTCGCTGCAGGCTTCATACGGCCAATCAAGTACTCCAAGTGGCTGGCAAACCTAGTTGTAACACCCTCAGAATCGACCCTATGCAAGTTTCAGCGATTCCCGCCAAACCCGCATAGAAACGATTCAAAGGTGCCCACCAGGCACTTTCGTGCGGGTGGAAAATGAAGTAATAACATTACACAACAGTCCTCGATGGGACCCACAGAACAGATATATATATAACAGCGACTCAAAGAGTCAAGAATACAGATATACAATACAAAGATCCAAATCACCTTGAAAACGATAGAGCGTCCAGCTACGGACAAGATGCAAATGGGGCTAAGAGCCCTGAAGAATAACCAATGGCGTCCATCACCCTGCCCAGGCCAAGCCGGAAGGGTAACCCTGCTAACGACGTCGATCTCAAAACCTGCTTAAACAAAAGGGGTGCCGACAAAGGGCAAAGGAAAAAGAGGAGCGTCGGTACTGAGGCCAGTACACGGCGAGGCTAGAATTCGGCGGTCCTCGCCTACATAGGTATGGTGGACTGAGGCGGCAGCGCAGCATGCACTAAACAACCTATAGAGACTCGGTACAACTGTCGGTTATCAGAGAGGGATAAGAAAGACCTATTCGAAACCAACCTGATGCTATCATCAAACAAACCCATCCTGGTGTTTCCCCCTCGAGACCAAACGAGGAAGTCAACCGAGGAACTCACACTGTTGGCAGTTTTATTTATTCAGTTATCGTTGCAGCACTTACTAGTCAGGTATAGATAGTCATCCTGATAGAATAAGCAGTGGGCACTTTTAGATAACCATTCCGTTATAGTTGCAACACTTACTAGTCAGATACAATTAGCATGAGATATCCCAAAACCCAGCAGTTGTTGGTACTTTTATTTAGCCATTCCGTTATAGTTGCAATACTTACTAGTCAGATACAATGGTCGCAAGCGACAACCCAAACAAGCAATTGTTGGCAGTTTTATTTAGCCATTCCATTATAGTGAAGCTGATTACTAGTCATTATAAAGTCAAATTTATAGCACTACTTTAGTTATAGTTGTCTATGATCGAGATACTGTGCTCCAAGTCGTCCATAACCGCGGACACGGCTTTCAGAAAGTTTTACCCTGCAGGGGTGCACAAATAGCAACACACACTCGATCAACCTCGGAAAAACCAAATCAAAACCCAACGAGGCCTTCACGACAAAGCAATCACAAGATTCAGAAATATTTCCGGGGGCCACCCCGTTGAGTACACCCGCAACGAAGCTAGCTGACTCCGAGACGGACTCAAGGTTTGTGGGGCCGGCTGTAAGCGACTGGGAACCCAAAACTGGGCTTGTCTATACCGCGTAAATGGGTCACGATCCTAAACAGTACAGTGTGCTCCTCGCACAATCGTAAATAAAGCAGTAAAGCATGGCATAAGTACAGGATAGTAAATAAAACCTCAAACTAGTTTGTGGCCCCAAGAAATAAGAATGAATCAAGCTCTAGCTCAGGGGGGTCCCATAATCCTCCCGGATGTGCATAGCGCGAATATTCAAGGAACAGGTATCAAGTACTCGGGGTCCTACGGGACACAAGTGTACGGTTAACAATAAAATAACATCTATTTCTCACCTGTGCCTCTGCTTACTTCAATTTTAGTTGTTAAACAGTAATTAAAGTTATGATCATCTCCAACCATAAACATGCGGCAAATACTCCAACAACTGTGGTACTTGACTACACGCAACAGCACCTGAGCAAGCGACTACGACGCGCAGGTCCAACTATCTACCAACCAACAGGTAATAGGAGGTGTCCAAGGCAATATAAGGCTGCAAGGGATATCACGGGTACGAAAGCTAGAGCATCTCAACACAGATAGCAATAGATCAACAGGAGGGAATAAATACTATAAAAGTAAGATAGGTAGAAAGGGGGAGGTGCTCGCCTGAAAACATTGTCGAAGGTTCAACCGAAGATCGGGTCGACACTCGCATCAACTCAACGGCCTTATCCGCGAGGAAGCAAAACACTAGAATAAACACCGGATGCACTATTTAATACAACAGCAGAAGATCGGGCATGATGCATGTATGATGCATGACATGGCAAAGATACGATGCAATTAGATCATATTAAGCGGAACCGGGGTCCCGACATTTAATTAAACGGTTCAAGTTATTTGTCTACCCCGCAAATTAAATGTTGTAATAACAGGGCAAGATAAGTTACCGGTTCGCTACACAAATTTAAATGAGGCCAATATAAGACTAGATTTGCCCGCATATGGGCCCCATATTTAGTTTAAGTGAATTGGCGTAATGCCCCCAAACCACAAGAGATGTATGCGAGCATGCTCAATTAATATGCAACAAGTATATATTATTATAAAAATAGGGGCTTAGGGTCACACATTAGGGTTCGGCAGATCTTGGTTCAGGGGGTTCGGGGTGCGACAGGGTTCGGATCTGGGGTTTGGTCTCGGCGGGATCGTTCTCGGATAACAGAGTAGATCTTGGCGTTCCGTGAAGGAGGACTTGGTTGGCGTCGGGGCGCATCGGGCTCGCCCTGGTCGATGTCGTTCTTGTCGTCATGAAGACCTTGTTGGGTCCGCGGGTCGGGTCGGACTTGGTGTCCGGGGTGAAGTGCTTGCCGTTCCATGGCGATCTTGGCGGCTTCGGAGGGGTTTAGGTTCGGGCTTCGGATCCGTGAAGTAGATCTTGTCGATTCCGAGGTTCTTGGTGAGGTACTCGTCAGACTTGTTTGATGGAGGTCACTGAATCAGATAAGTCTCCATCTTCACGCGGTCGCCATTGCAATCATCTTCACACCCCACCTTCTCCTGATCAGCACCAAAACACGGCACATGGCGCCAACCCGCTGGTACTAGAGGAACCTTGCCTTAGCACCGAAACATACAGCAGCACACAGGGGCTGCGTTGGGGGCGGACACCAGGGGGAGGAAGGCTGGGGAAGGACGTGCGGGGCCCAGGGACAAGGCCACTGGCCAGGGGACCCAGGTCGACGACGAGCCGGGGACGGCCATAGCAGAGCAACTCCTGGGAGGAAGCTCGCGGGCGGCGCTTGGCGAGGAGGAGGTGGGCCGCGGACTCGAGTAGAGCGGCGGAGGAGGACGGACGGAGAGGGGCTGTGGACCGGCGTGCTGCGGGGTGCAGACGGGGCCACCGAGAGGCGCGGGCGAGGTGGACCGTGGCGGTTGACACCGGCGCCTGGGGCCCGATGAGGAAGAGGGCGGGCGCGCGGACGATGGTGCGGCCGGCGGCGGGCGTCGGGTTGAGGCCGGGGCCGGCGGCGGCGGAGGCGCTTGCAGGCGGTGGTTGATGGGGAGGTCGAGGGCGGACGCAGGCGGAGGGAGGCGCCGGCGGCGAGGCGGGGTGGAGGCCGCGGTGGCGGGAGGAGGCGCGGCCGGAGGCGGGGCTCCTGGGCGGCGGCAGGCGCGGGGCTCGCGCGGAGGAAGAGGGGGGGCAAGGCGAGCTTGGCCGGCGAGAGGAGGGCGCGGCGCAGAGAAGAGGGAGGCGGCACCGGAGGAGACCGGGGGTGACCGGGAGGAGCACCGAAGGCGGTGGACGGAGGACAGGTGGGGGCGTGTCGGCGGGGGAGCTTGAAGGGAGGCGGACGGTGGCGGTAGACGCCGGAGGGGAGGTAGAAGGGCGGGGACGGGGCTAGGGAGAGAGAGGGGGAGAGAGGAGCGAGGCGCGGGTGGGGAAGAGGACAGAGAGAGGAGGCTGTCGGGGTGGGGTCGGGTACAGGAGCGGTGGGGCTAGGGAGAGGGTAGGGCCGGTGCGGGTGGGGCCCAGGGACAGGGGGAGGGGTGGCTGAGTGGGTGCGGATGGTGTGTGTGGTGCGTGCTGGGCCGGCAGGTAGTGCTGGGTGGGGCCCAGGCGGGCCAGGGAGTGGGGGGGAAGTCTGGGATTGGTGAGGTGGCTGTGCTGAGGATGAGGTGGAGGGAACGGTGAGGTGGCAAGCGGTGGTTGGTGGGTAGACTAGGTTTGGGTAGGAATAGATTAGGGTTTGGGTTTTATTAGTTTGTAAAATATTTATGGTGTTGTCTTGTTTTAACTCTTTTTAGCAAAATAATTTTTAGGCAATTAATTTAACAGATAATTATAAGACTTGTTTTGAAATAAGAGAAGAGGTATTGTATCAGACAAAATAGTTTTTAGCTACAATATTCTGAGAGCCAAAGATGCATGATGATGTCATGGTGATGCCATGCACAAAAACAACGCGATTTTCTAGTAGTGGTTTTGCGTGATGTCACACTAGTCCTGGTCGAAAAGAAGAACGGGACCTGGAGAATGTGTATCGATTACACAAACCTCAACAGTGCCTGCCCGAAGGAGCATTTCGTCCTCCCGCGGATTGACCAAATAATCGACTCGACCACGGGCTCGGAGTTGTTGTGTTTCCTTGAAGACTACTCTGGTTATAACCAGATCAAAATGGCAGTCGAGGACGAGGAGAAGACGGCGTTCATCACGCCATTTGGAGCATTCTGCTACACCACCATGACATTCGGCCTTAAGAACGCCGGAGCGACCTACCAGAGGTGCATGCAGGAATGCCTTGCGAGCCAAATTGGCCACAACATCCACGTCTACGTCGACGACGTGGTGGTGAAGTCTACTCGCCAGGGCGATCTACTCGCCGACCTGGCTGAAACCTTCTCAAATCTGTGGAGGTACAAGATCAAACTAAACCCAGGAAAGTGCACCTTCGGTGTACCTACTAGACAGCTGTTGATATACGTAGTCTCCAAGCGAGGCATCGAGGCGAACCCCACCAAGATCAACACGATCGCACGGCTCGGCAAACCCGAGTGCCTGCGCGACGTCCAGAAGTTGGCCGAGCGAGTCGCGGCTCTCAGTCGCTTCATCCCTCGACTAGGCAAGAAGGCAATGCCCCTCTACCGCCTGATGCGCAAGAACCCCATGTTCCAGTGGGACAAGGAGGCAGACAACACGCTCCACGCACTCAAGGAAGTGCTACTCGCGACCCCGTTACTCACTGCCCCCATCGACAAGGAGCCCATGCTCGTCTACGTCGCGGCTTCTGAACGAGTCGTCAGCGCCGTCATGGTCATCGAGCAACCGGAAGAGGGCAAGGAGCGCCCAGTCCAGCGACATGTCTACTATATCAGCGAAGTCCTCATCGAGTCGCGCCAGCGTTACCCGCAGTACCAGAAGCTAGTATATGCGGTCTTCCGAGCCCAACGGCGACTTCCGCACTACTTCTAGGAGCACCCAATCACGGTCGCCTCCTCGGAGCCGTTGCAGGACATCATCCGCAACCGCGAGGCGACTGGGCGAGTCGCCAAGTGGGACGTCAAGATCGGATTCCATAACATCAGGTACGAGCCCCACAAGGCAATCAAGTCGCAGGCCTTGGCGGACTTCCTCGCCGATTGGGAGGAGGCGCAGTAGCCGGAGAAGTTGTCATACCTCCACTACTGGTCTTTACACTTTGACGGGTCCAAGAACGCAGACGGTGCAGGGGCAGAGATCGTCCTCACGTCACCCAAGGGTGACAAGCTGCGCTACGTCATGTACCTCGACTTCGCCCCCTACACCAACAACATGGCCGAGTACGAGGCCCCCCTTCACGGCATGAGCAGCCAAGGAGATGAACATCAATCATCTACGCTGCTACGGCAACTCCGACCTGGTCGCCGCACAGGTCGCCGGTACCTGCGAGGTCGTCTCCCCCACCATGGCGGCATACCGCCAAGCAGTGGGCCAGCTGGGGGGCCACTTCGCTGGCTACTCCATCGAGTGGATCGACCGGCGCAAGAATGAGGAGGCCGACGCCCTCTCTAGCATCAGGTCGGCTCGCCTCATGCCACCCGCTGCGTCTTCCTCGACACCATCACCAAGTCGTCCGTCTCCCCCCCGAGGGAGATAGACATCGGAGTACCACTGCAACCAGAACCAGCCCTGGTCGCCATGGTCGCGGATCCAAGCGACTGGACCATGCCCTACATCGCCTACCTGGAGGGAGGGACCCTACCCGCCCATGATACGAAGGTCCGGATGATAGTACGCCGCTGCAAGTACTTCATCATCATCAACGGTGAGCTCCACAAGCGCAGCGTGACCGGCGTGTTCCAGCGTTGCGTACAACCCGCGGAAGGTCGCAAGATCCTCCACGACATCCATGTCGGCGACTGCGGCCACCACGCTGGCGCCCGGTCCCTGGTCGGCATGGCCATGCGACATGGCTTCTACTGTCTCACCGCACATGCCGACGGGGTCGACATCGTCCAACGCTGCGTCAGGTGTCAGAAGTACGCCAATCAGACGCACATACCAAGCTCGGCGCTCAAGACCATCCCCATCACCTAGCCATTCGATGTGTGGGGCATGGACATAGTGGGCCCTTTCAAGAAGGCCCCCTCTGGCTTCACCCACCTCCTAGTCGCAGTCGACAAATTCACAAAGTCGGTGGAGGCCAAGCCAGTCCGCAAGTGCGACGGGAAGACCACTGCCAAGTTCCTACGCGAGCTCATCTATCGCTACGGGTTCCCGCACAGCATCATCACGGAAACGGCACCAACTTCGCCAAGAGAGCCATGGCCGAATTCTACGAGGAGCACAACATATGACTCAACCTCGCCTCAGTCGCCCACCCGGAGTCCAACGGCCAGGCGGAACGCGCCAACCAGAGCATCCTCCACGCCCTGAAGCTGTGACTGCAATTTCCCCTCGAGCAAACTCCGGGGTGCTGGGTCGAAGTGCTCCCCTCTGTCATCTATGGCATCCGCACCTCCATCAACAGGTCGACTGGGTTCACCCCTTTCTTCATGGTATATGGCGCTAAAGCTATCATGCTGACCGACCTCGAGCACAACTCGCCTCGGGTCGTCAACTACGTGGAAGCCAACAATGAGCTCGCACGCCAAGACGGAGTCGACCAGCTCGATGAAGCACGGGACCTAGCTCGCTCCCGCACCGCCATCTACCAGCAAGGACTCTGTCGCTACCACAATCGTTGAGTCCAAAGTCACACCTTCTAGGAAGGCAGCCTGGTCCTCTGGCTGATCTAGGACAAGAAGGGCATGCACAAGCTCTCTCCCCCGTGGGAGGGACCATTCGCCATAAGGCGAGTCCTAGGAAACGACGCTTACTACCGCATCGACATCTGAGGCGACGGACAACTCGATGTCAAGCGGTCGTGGAATGTAAACCTCCTAAGGAAGTTCTACACCTTGAACTCCAACATGTACTCCCCCCCCCTGCTATGTAATACAGAAGATAGGTTCGCACAATTCGTGTCCACTCTCCATACCTTGTGCCACTTGCACTGTACAATTAGCATTACGCTAATCGCGGAAGTCAACACTTGGTTATGCGACCAGCACGGCTAAGTAATGCGATACGAGGGAACTGATAAATTCCAGGCCTTGTATCGTCCATGGAAACGCCAACCCGGAGCCCCATCGGAGTCGCCTCGCTCGACTGGCTTTCCGAGCCAAGACGACCGCATTCGCTTCCCACAATGACCTAGTCCTCCACATCCTTGGCGCAGCGACTCTAACGGTTAAGTACCACGCTCGGGGACTGACGCCAGCACAAACCCAAACGGCTAGGGAAAACGCCAAGTATGAGAGCGCGTCCTAGACTCGCCATCCTCCGGGTCAGGTGAAGCGATGCGCCTAGTACAACGCGCCTCGTCCTCATCTACCTTGGGCATGCGACTAGAATGGATAAGTACCACGCTCGGGGACTCGGCCAACCGACCCCGTTCACGCTCGGGAAAACGGCTAAGTATAGAGCACCCCTTGGGGTCGCCATGCGACTGGCTTTCCAAGCCACATCGAGTTGGCCTAATCTAACTAACAGTATAATAACAAGAGTACACACAAAGAAACGCGGTAAACCCCACAAAAGGGCGGACGCGCTCGGGGACTCGCACAACCCAACAATTCATAATCAAAATCACACTGGCAAAAGCTTCCATGCATTCCTTATGGCAACAAAATTTTGTTCGCTTACAAGGGCAGGCACAAAATATTTACAACTAACGCCGATTAGCACAGTGGTCTACTCCACAGGTTTCAACGACGAGCATCACCGCCACCGCGAGCACGGATGAAAGGAACCCACGGGTTCGACGGGTACATCGTCAAAGCACCCGCCATCACCGCCCGGAATGGTTGCTCCACCTTGAAGTCGTGGCTCGCCGGCTCGGGGTCGTTTAGGGAAATGATCGTCTCTTGATACGGAAAAAGATCACCCATCGCCAGCACCCGATCAGAGTAGACTACGGCCCGGTCAGTCAGCTTTAGCACGTCGGAGATCTCGACTGCGCCCGTCGACGAAGGATACCCGCTGGTGACGTCGTCGAGGTCGAAATCTTCGGGGAAGTGCACGAGCCCGACGCTCAGCGTAGTTGCAGCCCCACGGCAGAGAGCCGACCGCGACATGAACTCCACAACCGCCGAAGCCTTCTCCAGATATCACCAGACCTCGGTGATCTCGCTAGGGATCACCTCCGTCGGCGAAATCTCCTGAAGGTACGCGCGAATGCAAGTCGCCGATAGAGCGGAAGAGTCCATCAACGTGGTGACATACTGCCGTGCATCATACGACTGCACTTCGGCCTCGTCGTCCAGAATCTTCCCTGCAAAGCACAAGAAGTTCACAATCAGAAGGGTGCAAAAAACGCAAAGGCGACCCGTGTGCTCGGGGATTCGCCAAACCAAACACACGAAAGTTAACGGAGCTCAACAATCAACGGACGGCATATCCCCGTAATGAAGTTCTGCAGACTCGAGAAGTCAGTCTGCAGCCCGGCAGCGAGTGCATCCGACACCTTCCGCTCCTCAGCAGCGGCAGTGATGGCCGCTTTAGCTCCCTCGTCCATCGAGGTCTCCTCCGCCTTCGCGGCTTTGAGCTCTCGCTCCAGCTCGGCCACCTGCTTCTTCGCGGTAGACAATGACGATTGGGCAGCCGTCAAGTCGCTCGCAGGGACCAAACCCTCGCGAGCCTTCTCCATCGCGGCCGCATAACCTTCTATAGAAACACGAGTATGAGTACGAAATCATAAAAACGCCCATGGAGAAGGGCTCCTCAAGTTCTTACCAGCAGCCGCTTGAAGTCATTCGTTAAACTCCCGCATGGAGTGGAACTCCTTCTCCAGCCGATCCTTGGCGGCCAGCCGCTCCGCCGACTCGCGCTAGAGACCCTGCATAGATATGGCAAACATCAGCAAAAGATTACAAAATTTCCTAAGTGCCTAGCCGCTGAAATTCAGTGACTAGACAATCAGGGACTGAACAACGAAGAATTTCCTAAGTGCCTAGTCACTTCTCGGGGACTTTGAAACAAAAAAAAAGTAAGAATCTACCCGCTGAAATTCAGCGACCAGGTCCTCGGGGACTGGGAATACCTGGATCGCTGCACCCAGCTGATGGGTTTCACAGCATAGTAAATCGAAAAAATTCTACGGATGCGAACGGGAAAGCCAATATCTAATCTAGGAGATTCAAACAACGAGGGGGGTAGATGAGATCTTCATACCCTTGAAGATTCGCATAGCGGAATGTTCAGCGGAACGTGGTTGATGTAGTCGTACTAGCTTCTCCTCCTCGAGATCCGATCAGATCCAACACCGCAAGTGGCGATGCCTCCGAGAGATGCACATGTACGGCACCTCGACGTCTCCTCCTTCCTCGGTCCAGCAAGTGGGGTGGAGAGATAGATTGGATCTATAACACGACGGTGTAGTGCAAAGGTGGAGAGTTTCTGCGGTAGGGCTTCGCCTACGCGCAGTCGGGAGAGAGAGAGATCTGGAGGGCAGCAGTATGGCGGCTAGGGTTGAAGGAGTAGGGGAGGAGGTCTGTGCCCCTGCCCTCTATATATAGGGGGCTGGCCGGCCCCCTTGGCCCCTCCTCCAAGCCCTAGGGCGGCGGCCCCAAGGGTTGGAGTGGGGGGCTAGAAGATTTCCCTAGGGTTTCCCTAGGGTTTTGGCCGGCTAGGCCTATGGGGCCTTGTGCCCCTGGCCCAATGCGGCCAAGGCACTCCCTCGTAGGCCCACGCCCCCTCCCGATAAGTGGGGCCACGTTGGTCCCACTCCAGAAGGTTCTAGAAGCTTCCGGTACAATACTGAACAATCCGAAACGATTTCGAAATCCAAAAACTGCTTTCCCTTATATGAATCTTATTCTCCGGACCATTTCGGAACCTCTCGTGACGTCCTGGATCTCATCTGAGACTCTGAACAAAAACTCATAAACCAATTATCCATTCTATCCTAGCGTCGAGACACGTTAAGTGTGTGACCCTACGGGTTCGAGAATATGCAGACATGATCTTTTATCAATAATCAACAGCGGGGTATGGAAACCCATATTGACTCCCACACATTCATCGACGATCATATCGGATGAACCTCGATGCCAGGATTCAATTAATCCCATATATATATTCCCTTTGTCACGCGATATTTTACTTGCCCGAGATTCGATCGTCGGTATCGGCATACCTAGTTCAATCTCGTTCACAGCAAGTACTTTACTCGTTCCGTAATCCGATATCACTTTGTGATTAACTCCTTAGCCACGTGCTTGCAAGCGGTGTTGATATCGATTACCGAGTGGGCCCGAAGTATATCTCTCCGACTTGGGAGGGACAAATCCCATCTCGATACATACAACCCAACAAGTACTTTCCGATCACCTGAGAGACATCTTTATGATCACCCTCTCATAGGATGACGTTTGATGACCTCAAAGCTTTCTTCCGATACCAGGGAGTTGCATTATCTCATGGTCTAAGGAATACAATATTTGACATAAGAAAAAAAGCTTCGCAAAGATGAACACGATGACACGGTCTAATTGCTCTGCTTGATTCGGGTATGTCCATCATATCATTCTCCCAATGATATGATCTCATTATTAATTGACAACTCATGTCTATGGTTAGGAAACCTTAACCATCAATAATCAATGAGCTAGTCCATAGAGGCATACTAGGGACACGGTGTTGTTCATAAACCACACAAGTATCAAAGTTTCCGCTTAATACAATTCTAGCATGGAATATAAACTTTATCGTGAACAAGAATTATAATAATAACATCTTTATTATTGCCTCTAGGGCATAATTCCAACAGTCTCCCACTTGCACTAGAGTCAATAATCTAGTTTACATCTAGCAACAATCTAACACCCATGGCACTAAGGTGCTGATCATGTTTTGCTTGTGGAAGAGGTTTAGTCAACGGATCTGCGACATTCAGATCCGTATGTACTTTGTTAATCTTCAGATCTCCATCTATTATATAATCTCGAATTATATGAAACTTGCGGTTGATATGTTTGGTCTTTGGATGATATCTTGGTTCCTTCGCCAGTGCTATGGCGCCAGTGTTGTCACACAATATCTCCAGTGGGTCCAAGGCACTTGGAACCACACCAAGCTCAGTTATGAAGTTCCTGATCCAAACTCCTTCACTTGACGATTCTGCAGCAGCCATGTATTCCGCTTCTACTGTAGATCCCGCGATCACGCTTTGATTGCAGCTTCTCCAGCTCACAGCTCCTCCATTCAAAATATAAATGTATCCTGTATGAGATTTAGAATCATCCTTGTCGGTGTCGAAACTAGCATCGACGTAACCTTTTACAATGAGATGTTCATCACCTCCATAGACTAAGAACATTTCTTTAGTTGCATTTAAATACTTTAGGATGTTCTTCACGGCTGTCCAGTGTTCCACTCCTGGATCACTTTGGTATCTGCTCGTCAAACTAAGAGCACTGGACACATCCGGTCTAGTACATAGCATGGCATACATGATAGATCCTATGGCCGAGGCATAAGGCACTTTGCTCATAGCTTCTCTATCGTTTACCATAGCTGGACACTGAGCCCTTCTCAATATCTTACCTGACAACATAGGCACTGAACCTTTCTTTGCTTTATCCATTCTGAACCTTTTCAGAACTTTGTCTAGGTATGTACTTTGGCTTAAAGCTATCAGGCGTCTTTGTCTATCTCTATATATTTTGATGCCCAATATATAAGCATCTTCCCCTAGGTCTTTCATTGAAAAACATTTGTTCAAATAACCCTTCACATTGTTAAGCATGTCAATGTCATTTCCGATAATCAATATATCATCCACGTATAGTACCAAAAATGTCACTGAGCTCCCACTCACTTTCTTGTAGATACAAGCGTCGTAGCAATTTGGAACAAATCCAAAGCTCTTGATCACTTGATCAAAACGAAGGTTCCAACTCCGAGATGCTTGCTTCAGTCCATAAATTGAACGCTGAAGTTTGCACACCTTATCAGCATCCTTAGGATCGACAAAACCTTTGGGTTGCATCATATACAACTCTTCATCAATGTTTCCATTGAGGAACGCAGTCTTGACATCCATCTGCCATATTTCATAATCATGAAACGCAGCAATTGCTAATAAAATCCGAATGGACTTAAACATCGCTACGGGAGAGAAAGTCTCATCGTAGTCAACACAATGAACTTGTCGAAAACCTTTCGCGACAAGCCGTGCTTTATATATAGTAACATTACCATCCGCGTCCGTTTTCTTCTTGAAAATCCATTTGCACTCAACGGCCTTTCGGTCGCTAGGAGGGTCCACCAAAGTCCATACTTGGTTTTCGCTCATGGGTCCCAATTCGGATTTGTAACATCCCAAAACTACTAAAATTGGATCATCAAACTCTAATCATAAAAATTAGGGTTAACAAAAACTTTTCTAATTAAAATTATGAAGGTATGCATATGTGTATGCATTTAATTTGAAATTCTTTTGAACCACCTTGTTTGTATGTTTCCTTGCTTGTAAAATGTTTCTTAGGTGAAATAAACATCATCTAAAACATTTCCCACACTTTTCATAAAGACAAGTAAATCAAAACAAATATATAAAAGGAATGGTCATTTTGACCAATTTAACTCTCATGCCTACTTTGGATGTCTCAAACTTTCAAAATCTAACAGAAACCTTTCTGGATCTTTGCACCCCTTGAATGTACTCATAACAAAGTATCAATGCCCACTTTGTGATCATCCAGAAACTTTCAAATGCATAGTTTAAATGACAATTCAAAATTGAATCTTTATCATATGGGAAGATCCCACTTTTCAAAAACCACTCAAACAAGCTCAACTTTCAAAACCCAAGCATCTGCAGACTCACCAGCACCAATCTAGCAAACCCACCAAAAATCTTTTCAAAATTCAAAACTTGATTTCATGTGGCCATTTCATCAAACAGGTTGCAGACACAAATCAAACAAACATCAAACACTATTGTGAGCAGTGATTCTTGCCTAACCGGTTCCCCATTTAGCTCACAACCAGCTCAGTAGATCATCTAGCAAGATTAACCAAGCACTAGCACCACTGTGAGCTTGCCATTGCCATCAATGGTGAACAGCCGAGCACACCCTTGCCACCCCATAGTCGACAGCAAGCTAGGAGCAGCAGCAAGCCTAGCCAGCATGTCTAGGAGGCAGCCCACCGTCCATCGCCACTCACTGTCCCAGCCGCGAGCGTTGCCAAGCACTGGACCACGCGCACGAACCGCGCCCAGACCGCCAGAAACCATGCCGAGCGTGCACCAGAGCACCACCCTCGACCGAAGCTCACAGGTCGCGCGCCGCCCTTGCCGCGTGCATACACAATCCCCACCGACCCAGGAGACCGCCAGAAATCCCCGTTCGCCGCCCCGTGACGCATAGCCACCACTCGCCGTCGAAGACGCCACCTCTGCCGCGCAGAGCATCGCCAGTTCCAGACCAAGCCGCACCGCCCCATGCCTCGAAACCACGTCGTTGAGCATCGCCAGGAGACACCACACCGTCCCCTACCCTTGCCCATGCCAATAGTCGCCTGTAACATCGCCCCCAACGAGATCACCGTGTGCCCCGACGGTCCCCTCGCTCGACTATAAATAGAGGCCACCCCCGCTCGATTTCTTCACACCATCTCACTCCCCTCTTCTCACTGATCATGCCACATCGTTCTCAGAGCAAGGCGAGCACCACCCCGCCGGAATTTCACCGGAGCCCACCGCCTCTGGAGAAGAAGGGAGCCATCGATTTTGTCCGCCCCAGGAGCTGCCGCGACCACCCCTGAGTTCACCGTCGTCGACTTCGTCGTTCGCCCGCCTCGCCGACCCTCGCCTGCACCCCGGTGAGCCCCTAGCACCCCCCACTAGCCGCGCTAGGTTTCGTTCTCGCCGGCGTTGTCTCACGTCGATGATGACTCCCAGCCGTTGGATTAGAAACTGATCGAACGACCCACGTTGCCCCATACCGCTTCACCCAGCCCCGTGTCACTGACGAGTGGGGACACCCACTTAAGCAGCCCGCGGGAGCACCACGCTTAGCAGGCCGGCCCGTTAACTTTTCCCGCGCAGCCCAGTTATTCAAATTAAACCTTTTCTATTTTAATTCAAACACACTTTTGTACCCATTTTCAAAAATAAATCCAGGTCGATTTATAGCACCAATTTGAATGAAACCAATTTTGTTGGAAAGGTCTATGAATGCTGAATCCAAGCCTGTTGGATTCAAGTCATTTGGATCTGTAGATCATCCTTAGTAAAAATAACAAGGCAGAAGCTTTTCTGCATTCAAACATTTTTCAAATTTAAACCATAATAGCTTTTGAGTTGATTCCAACTCTCAAAATCACATTTAACCATACCTTTCAAAATATATAAAAATTTATAGGTTTACTTGCAGAAATAATGTTCAAGTAATAAAAGAATGCTACATAGGCATTTCTAGCCACTTTAATTAATTAGAATAAAAGGGTAAAACCTTATTAAATTGTGACACCATTTTAAATCACATTCCCATGGACTACAATATGTGGTGATGACATGAGTCAACATGATCCCATGTTTGGTTTGGAGAATATTAAATCTTAAGTAGTTTTTCAATGAGTAGAAATTACTTTTCTAAAAATAAAAGGAATTAAATCAAGCCTTAACCTTGTAATGTTAGAGATGATGCTAGATCATCTATAGGACCCTTGTGTGTGATGATTGCAAGTAGTTAAGTATTGTTTGGTGATTGTGTACCTCGTATTTATTCATAGACGCTAGTACCGACCAAGGATACGAGGAGGAAGGAGGATACTACGAAGAAGAAGCCGAGGAGAACTTCAACCACTGCTCTGCACAAGGCAAGCTAAAACTTGCAAGACACTCTACTTTAGCAAGCCTTACTAATCAAGTTGACCTATGCAAGCTAACACTTGCAATTTAGCAAGCTTATACTGATATTGTGCAAGCAAATACTTGCTTGTTACTATGCCTACTATATGCCTTAGGCATATGTGATCATACCCACTTGATAAACCAATCCTAGTTTTATTTGCAAGCTTCTTACTTTATTTCTTTATCAAAGCTTTAACTTAGAGTTGACTTAAGTGACTTGTAGATACTAGAAAGATTCTGAAGGTTGCATAAAGAGCATAAAATTTGGCCTAAGTTAGAAACCTTGATATCATCCTAAGATATAAGGTTGTACTTAGTTGAAACTCCACTAGTTTACCACCCCTCATTAGTACTACCCCCACCTGTAGATGCTAGTGCTAAGCATAAAACTTGATCAACTTTAGATGGGTTTACTTGGTGGAAAAATGGTTATGAAAACCTTGGAATGATGATCATTCTATTGAAATGTTTTGGACATGTGTTTCCGAACACTTGATGATTTTGGTGATGAAAATGTTGAGGCATGAGCCTTAGCCCTTTATAAAACTGATGGTTGTCTGGATGCGATACCATTCCAATTTCATCGTACAACCACAATACCCGAAGATTTGGGTAGGGATTAACTAGAAACTTATATACCTTAGTATTAGTTCCCTCACGGCCAAGGTCTGAGCTAAGGCTACCTTGTGAAGATTGTCCACCTGTGTAGTACCCAAGATGACAGTTGGTCATGGTTGGGAGGCCAAACTCACAGGAGAGGTGCGTATACTAGGGCGTGTAATTGAAAGGTTAGGATTGATTATCCGCATACTGAGTATGGTGAATTCAGGATTTGTTCCTGACGGATGTATCGAATGTTGTGGTGAAAGTGTACAATCTTTGCAGAGTGTCAAACTATTCGAATATCCATGTCCGTGGTTATGGACAGTTGGAGTGGCCATACTGTTCCCCCGTCAAACTTTTCAAAATGACTTGTGAAATGAATTGAGACTTTGACTTGACCACAACAGAGTTGTGACATGAGTACAAGAGCCCACTGAGGAGTTATAAAATTGTGACTAGCTTTAGAACTTAGTAGAGATAAATCTGGCTTTTGCAAAACAACCCTAGAGCCTAGGGTCCTATTATCCGAAAACCCCTTTACCTGTTAGTATTAGTTTGCGAGTACTTAAAGAGTACTCATGGCTTTGTCCCTGGCTATTCCCATGGCCAGACTATGAAGAGGAGTACCTGGAGGATGGACCCCGGGAAGGTTACGACAACTAGGATCTTCTCCCATCGTCAGCATTGCCTGTGAACTAGAAGATGGATCTTCTCCTATGCTACCGTTATTATTACGTATTCCGTTGCTTGAAGTTGTATTAAGAACTGGATCATGAGATCCCTATTTGTGTAAGAACTTATGTATCGTTTGTAATGGATGATGTACTATGGTATCCAATTCTCTTATGTCTCGCAAAAATGGTAATCCTGGGAATGCGATGTATGGCATAACAGGCATCTAGGATTAAAAATCCGGGTGTTGACAGGATTTCATGGCCTCTAGCCATTTCTCAGAGTCTGGGCTCATCATTGCTTCCTCATAGTTCACAGGTTCACTGTTGTCTACTAACAAGACATTTAAGATAGGGTTGCCGTACCACTCAGGAGGGGCACGCGACCTTGTCGACTTGCGATGTTCAGTAGTAGCATCGTCCGAACCATCATGATCCTTGTCATTAGCTTCCTCTATTGTTGGTGCAGACGACACTAGAACAATTTCAGGAGCTGCGCTACTCTCCAACTCAAGAGAAGGTTCAATAACCTCGTCTAGCTCTACTTTCCTCCCACTCACTTCTTTCGAGAGAAACTCCTTCTCAAGAAAGGATCAGTTCTTTGCGACAAACACTTTGCCTTCGGATCTGTGATAGAAGGTATACACAATCGTTTCCTTGGGGTATCCTATGAAGACGCATTTCTCCGCTTTGGGTTCGAGCTTGTCCGGCATCAACTTCTTGACGTAAGCTTCGCATCCCCAAACTTTAAGAAACGACAATTTAGGTTTAGCACCAAACCACAGTTCATACGGTGTCGTCTCAACGGATTTAGATGGTGCCCTATTTAAAGTAAATGCAGCGGTTTCTAATGCATAACCCCAAAATGATAATGGAAAATCTGTAAGAGACATCATCGATCGCACCATATCCAATAAAGTTCGATTCCTGCGTTCAGACACACAATTGCGCTGTGGTGCTTCGGGTGGCGTGAGTTGCGAAACGATTCCGCTTGCTTTAAGATGCATGAGAAAATCATAACTCAAATATTCACCTGCACGATCAGATCGTAGAAAATTAATTTTCCTGTTACGATGGTTTTCCACTTCGTTCTGAAATTCTTTGAACTTTTCAAACGTTTCAGAATTATGTTTCATTAAATAGATATACCCATATCTACTTAAGTCATCAGTAAAAGTGAGAAAATAGCGATAACCACCGCGCGTTGAAACACTCATTGGTCTGCATACATCGGTATGTATGATTTCCAACAAGTTCGTTGCTCGCTCCATTATTCCGGAGAACGGGGTTTTGATCATCTGGCCCATGAGGCATGGTTCGCACGTGTCAAATGATTCAAAATCTAGAGACTCCAAAAGTCCATTAGAATGGAGTTTCTTCATGCGTTTTACACCAATATGACCTAGACGACAGTGCCACAAATAAGTAGAATTATCACTACCTACTTTGCATCTCTTAGCCTCAATGTTATGGATGTGTGTTTCATTGCTTTCAAGATTCAGAAGAAATAAACCATTCATAGCAGGTGCATGACCATAAAAGATGTTACTCATATAAATAGAACAACCATTATTCTCCGATTTAAATGAATAACCGTCTTGCAATAAACACGATCCAGATATGATGTTCATGCTCAACGCAGGCACATAATAACATTTATTGAGGTTTAAAACTAATCCCGAAGGTAAAACTAAGGAGAGCGTGCCGACGGCCATCACATTAACTCTTGATCCGTTGCCAACGCGCATCGTCACCTCATCCCTCGCTAGCCGCCGTCTATTTCGTAGCTCCTGTTTGGAGTTACAAATATTAGCAACTGAACCAGTATCAAATACCCAGGCACTACAACGAGGGCTATTAAGGAAAACATTAATAACATGTATATCAAATATACCTTTGATGGTGCCAGCCTTCTTGTCCGCTAAGTACTTCGGACAGTTGCGCTTCCAGTGACCCTTGTCCTTGCAATAGAAGCACTCAGTGTCTGGCTTAGGTCCAGACTTGAGCTTCTTCTCAGCAGGGGCAACGCGCTTGCCGCTGCCCTTCTTGAAGGACTTCTTTGCACCCTTACATTTCTTAAAGCTGGGGGGCTTGTTGACCATCAACACATGATTATCTTTCTTGATGTCCACCTCCGCAGCTTTCAGCTTAGCGAAGAGCTCAGTGATCGTATCAGTGGAACCAATCTGATTATGAGTAACTACAAAACCTTTGTAGCTAGGAGGGAGTGATTGCAGAACTCTTTCAATCTTGATCTCCTCTGGAATCTTGCAGTCCAGTTGCTCAAGGCGTTGAGTGTAGCCCGGCATCTTAATGGCGTGCTCACTAACGGAACTCCCTTCCTCCATCTTGCAGTTAAAGAATTTCTCAGAGATCTCATATCTCTCAGAACGGGCCTGAGTCTGAAACATAGTTTTCAGTTCCTCAAGAGTCTCAAAGGGCCCGGGGAACTCCTCAATACGATTTTGAAGGTCCGATTCCATAGCAAACAACATGGTTCTCTTAATCACACCATAATCATCCTTGCGTGACTGATAAACAGCTTTCTCATCAGCCGGCGCATCTACAGCAGGGGCGTCACCTAGCGCTTTCTCAAGGACATAGTCCTTTTGTCCGCTAGAGAGAATGATTCTCAGATTGCGGAACCAGTTGGTGAAGTTAGACCCATTGTTCTTAAGCTTTTCTTTCTCAGCAAAAACGTTGAAGTTGAAGTTGGACTTAGCCATTTGATCTACAAAATTTGCAAGTACAATTTAGACTATGTTCATGATAACTAGTTCAACTTAATCAAATTACTAGATGAACTCCCACTAAATTCAACATCCCTCAAGTTGTTTAGTGAACATGATCCAAATTCACCACACCTAATCCGATCTTCACGAGAAGAGATGTGGTTTCAATGGTGGACAACAAAGTGTCGATCATATCATTCATATGACTCATGCTTAACCTTTCGGTTCGTGTGTTCCGAGGCCATGTCTATACATGCTAGGCTCGTCAAGTCAAACCCAAGTATTTCCGCATGTGCAAAACTGGCTTGCACCCGTTGTATGTGAATGTAGAGTTTATAGAACCCGATCATCACGTGATGCTTGAACACGATGAACTTTCGCAACGGTGCATACATGGGGAGAACACAGTTTTATCTTGATCTTTAAGTGAGGAATCATCTTAGAATGCTACTGTCACGATCTAAGCATAATAAGATACATAAAAGGATAAACATCACATGCATATAAGTTTATGTGACATGGTATAGCCAATCTCCACGCAATGGTCTCCATCTTGTGCATGCCAGCATGATCTCCATCACTCCACCATGATTGCCTCCACCACGAATAGCAACTACAACTATTGCTAACTACTTAGCGATAAAGCAAAGCTATTACATGGCGTATAAGAAGTTGACACACAGGTCATACACAATTATAAACACAACCATATGGCTCCTGCCGGTTGTGTACTCATCGACATGCAAGTCGTGAAACATTACAAAACATGATCATTGCATACAACATACACATCACATCTTGGGCCATACCATATCACAGAAACACTCCCTGCAAAAACAAGTTAGACGCCTCTACTTTGTTGTTGCATATTTTACGTGGCTTATGGGAGTAACAAGCTAAGAACGATTCTTACCTACAGAAAGCCACAACGGTGATATTATGGTTGCCAACATCCGGTGTAAATCCCATGACAACTATAGTGAGAGAAACTGGCATCCACCAGCCGCATGTGTGGAACAAGCCACACGTCAAGTGCGGAGCCGGTCTCGCGAACGAGGTCGCGTAAAGTTGGCCTGGGCCGCTTCGATCTCACTATACCGCATCATAAGAAGTACACAAACAAGAGACTTGCAACAGAAACATCAACGCCCGCAACAAGCATGTTGAGTTCTACTCGTGAAACACATCTACGCATAGATCTAGCTCTAATACCACTGATGAGTTTTGCAGCATAGTAAATCAAAAAAAATCTACGGATGCAAACGGGAAAGCCAAGATCTAATCTAGGAGATGAAAACAACGAGGGGGGGATAGATTAGATCTTCATACCCTTGAAGATTCGCACAGCGGAACATTCAGCGGAACGTGGTTAATGTAGTCGTACTAGCTTCTCCTCCTCGAGATCCGATCCGATCCAACACCGCAAGTGGCGATGCCTCCGAGAGATGCACACGTACGGCACCTCGACGTCTCCTCCTTCGGTCCAGCAAGTGGGGTGGAGATATAGATTGGATCTACAACACGATGGTGTGGTGCAAAGGTGGAGAGTTTCTGCGGCAGGGCTTCGCCTACGCGCAGTCGGGAGAGAGAGATCTGGAGGGCAGCAGTATGGCGGCTAGGGTTGAAGGAGTAGGGAAGGAGGGCTGCGCCCCTGCCCTCTATATATAGGGGGCTGGCCGGCCCCCTTGGCCCCTCCTCCAATCCCTAGGGCGGCGGCCCCAAGGGTTGGAGTGGGGGGCAAGTTTTCCCCCTCCTTCTAGAAGGTTTCCCTAGGATTTCCCTAGGGTTTTGGCTGGCTGGGCCTATGGGTCCTTGTGCCCCTGGCCCAATGCAGCCAGGGCACTCCCTCATAGGCCCACGCCCCCTCCCGACAAGTGGGGCCACGTTGGTCCCACTCTGGAAGGTTCTAGAAGCTTCTGGTACAATACCGAACAATCCGAAACGATTCCAAAATCCAAAAACTGCTTTCCCTTTTATGAATCTTATTCTCTGGACCATTCCGAAACCTCTCGTGATGTCCTGGATCTCATCCGAGACTCCGAACAAAAATCATAAACCAATTATCCATTCTATCCTAGCGTCGAGACACGTTAAGTGTGTGACCCTACGGGTTTGAGAATATGCAGACATGATCTTCTATCAATAATCAACAGCGGGGTCTGGAAACCCATATTGACTCCCACACATTCATCGATGATCATATCGGATGAATCACGATGTCAGGATTCAATTAATCCCATATATATATTCCCTTCGTCACGCGATATTTTACTTGCCCGAGATTCGATCGTCGGTATCGGCATACCTAGTTCAATCTCGTTCACAGCAAGTACTTTACTCATTCCGTAATCCGATATCACTTTGTGATTAACTCCTTAGCCACGTGCTTGCAAGCGGTGTTGATATCGATTACCGAGTGGGCCCGAAGTATATCTCTCTAACTTGGGAGGGACAAATCCCATCTCGATACATACAACCCAACAAGTACTTTTCGATCACCTGGGAGACATATTTATGATCACCCTCTCATAGGATGACGTTTGATGACCTCAAAGCTTTCTTCCGATACCAGATATTTGCATTATCTCATGGTCTAAGGAATACAATATTTGACATAAGAAAAAAAGGCTTCGCAAAGATGAACACGATGACACGATCTAATTTCTTTGCTTGATTCGGGTCAGTCCATCATGTCATTCTCCCAATGATATGATCTCATTATTAATTGACAACTCATGTCTATGGTTAGGAAACCTTAACCATCATTAATCAATGAGCTAGTCCATAGAGGCATACTAGGGACACGGTGTTGTTCATAAACAACACAAGTATCAAAGTTTCCGCTTAATACAATTCTAGCATGGAATATAAACTTTATCATGAACAAGAATTATAATAATAACATCTTTATTATTGCCTCTAGGGCATAATTCCAACACCAGCATACTGTGTAGCTCGACCGCGCCCACTGACAGGAGCACAAGAGGTGTGTGCCCGCGGCGCTGCTCGACCTCCGACCATGGATCTTCGAGCACCTGGGTTGATTGCGCCGACGCACTCGCAGTGGAGGCCCTCGCCACAAAGCGAGGAAAGTTTTCCACCGCCGCTCCTGCAGCACTCGCCGACAGGCCTGTTGCCCCAACTGACGCCACAGGTTCCATGCGCTGCGACTTCGCATCCACTCCGACCTCCGCGGCCGCACCCGCTCCAGTCAGAGCCGCGCTCGGGGCGTCGACTGGCTCGTCTGAGATCGTGACGACCTCGGAGCCCTTCGCCTTCTTCGCGCCCTCAGCAGGTGCCTCGACCTCTACGCTCTTCCTCTTCTTCGAGGGACCGACATGCGCCCCTATGGTACCCAATGGAACCTAGGCCACCGAGGGGTGACCTATTTTCTTCACACTATTCCTGCAACGCAACATCGTCAGCAAGTTCACCAGAAAAGTACAAGACAGTCGCTTAACGGAATACACCAAAGATACTTACTTAGCGACTGGGATGAAGCGTAGGCCGGTGCGAATATGCGCCGACTTTTCCAACTCCGGCCCCAGCTTCCGGCTGAGGCCTGTCTCGAGCAAACTCGGATCCCAAGACATGAAGGGCTTCTTCGAGGATGATGTCGCGACAGGAGGATCCGCAGCGATCGACGCAGGTGCTTACCTCGGTGGTGAGGCCCCTGCGGATGGAGCAGCCCCGAGCCTGATGACCCACAAGTATAGGGGATCGCAACAGTCTTCACGGGTAGTATTACCCAATTTATTGATTCGACACAAGGGGAGCCAAAGAATACTTGCAAGCCTTAACAACTGAGTTGTCAGTTCAGCTGCACCTGGAAATAGTTCTTGCTCACAGAAGTTTATCAATAGCAATAGCAAAGCAACAGCAACAGCAACAGTGGAATAGGAGCAATAGTAACAGTAACGGTAACAGTAGGATTCGAGTGCGGTAGGCATAGGGATGGATGGACGGGCGTTGCATGGACGAGTCTAAACATGTAACTTCAAGATCTAGGGCATTGCAGATAAATAATAACAAGCATCCAAGTACTAAACAATCCTAGGCATGTGCTCCAAATATAGTCATACGTGCTCGCAATGAGAACTTGCACAACATCTTCTTTCCAGCCAGCCCGTGGCAGCGGGGCCTCTAGGGAACTACTGTCAATTAAGGTGCTCCTTTTAATAGAGCACCGGAGCAAATAATTAACACTCCGTGAACACATGTGATCCTCACACCACAGCCATCCCCTCCGATTGTCCCAATTATTGTCACTTTGGAGCCTTTGGATCCGTACAATGATATGTGTACACAACTTGCAGATAAGATCACAAACAATACTATCATAATGATTCAATAATAAGTTTAGATCTGAGATCATGGCACTCGGGCCCTAGTGACAAGCACTAAGCACAACAAGTTGCAACAAAGTCAAATATCACTAATAGAGATAATAGGCACTATGCCCTAACAGATCTTATTCGATTACATGATAGAATTCATCCAATCCCTGCCATCCCCAAGCCTACAGCGGGGGAATACTCACTCATGGATGAGGGAAACATCGATGGTTGATGGAGATGCGTTGGTGATGACGATGGCGATGATCCTCTCCAAATTCCCCGTCCCGGCAAGGTGCCAGAATGGAGTTTCTGGATCCGAATCTTGGTTTTTGGTAGCTGCGACGGAGCGGAACTCTTTCTGGAAAACTATCGAACCCCCCTGAGTTTTTAGGTCAGAAGGCAACTTATAGGCGCAGAGGGAGGCCGAGGAGCTGCCTGGGGTGGCAGCACCTCCTCTAGGCGCGGGGTCAGGTGGGCCCACGCCTGTGGTGGGTCTGGGCCTCCCAGGCCTCCTCTCTATCTCCCCTTCTGGCTCCGTGGATCTTCTCGTGAAAATTAGTTTTTGGCATATTTCCCAGGATTTTCCTCATAGTTCATTTTCTGCACAAAAACAAGACACCAAGGTAATTCTGCTGAAAACAGCGTCAGTCCGTGTTAGTTGTATCCAAATCACACAAGTTTAGAGAAGAAACAATAGCAAAGTGTTCAAGAAAGTAGATACGTTTTAGACGTATCAACTCCCCCCAAGCTTAGCTTATTGCTTGTCCTCAAGAAATTCAGTTGAAAACTGAGTGCGATAAAAGAATTTTCACGAACACTTTTCTTCATATGATGTATATATTCTCAGCACAAGATTAGATTCTTAGATAATTCACAATAAGGAGTATGCAACTAAGTCTACTCAATAGTCATTGCAAGCTATGAAGAGAAACCAACTCAATAATAATAAGTAGCATGAAACATAAACATAAGCAACATTGGTCATAATAAGGTATGATAGAGTGGTATCTCGCTTGCCTTTGTTTGAAGAGCACAATATAAATGCCAAGGCACCTCTGAAGTTCACATGAAGACTAGAGATAAAGATATCAGAGATACAAGCATCAAAGTCATGACATAATTAACCAAGTTTTGGAACAAACACAAAAATGACAATTATGCTCTCAAGAAGGTGCTCATAGAATAAGTGGTGACTCAACAAGGTTGTGAAAACAGTTTTGTGAAGGTTTGAAAGGCTTCCGAATGCTGAAAGGAAGGTACTCATTAGCTTTGAGCTCTCATTACCCCTATCATATGCATCTTCATGTGGTTAAGGTGAAAGTGGGGCCCACTCTGAATCATATGCTTGACAGACCATAGACTGAAAATCTCAAGTCCCTTAAGTATGAGGGTCGCTCCGCATGCTACTCAACTTTGGTTATCTGAAAGTTCTTTTCGTTATAAATACATGCATATCATCGAGAACCACCAACGGGGTTGTTTGACGTGATTTTCTACTCGGTATATTAAAAATCACGTGGAATTTTAGTGCGTATGGTGCACATATAATTATGTGACACAAAATAGTCTTAATTAAAAATAAATAATATTTCTCCAGGAAATGGGAGCAAGATGGTTTGTATTGCTTTCACATACTAATCTTCTTTGATTAAGTGCGTGCGCTAGCTTTACATGCATACAGGTCAAGGTCACGTGCACGGATGTATCTACACATCCTGGCCAGCTGAGGCAATGGTGGCCGGGTAGGACACGTAGTACGACTGCACGTATTGCTTTCTCTAGAAGGTATCTACAGATCCTGCATGTACGTCTACGCCCCACACTAGGCCAGTATCGATCAGTTGTGCGGCCTTGCGAGTCCACAATAGACTCTGCCGATCTCTACCGGGTCGTCCGATGGATAAGTAGCTGGCCAGCCGTGGAAAGGATAAGCACGCCTCCAACTGAGCCGTGAAAAGAATAACCTACGCAACAACTCTGCAACGACGCCCGTGCAGCGCGTTGCGATTAATTTTCGCTCGACGCTCGTCTATAAATAATGCTGAGCCGGCAACTGAGCAACGGGGAGCAAGGAGACAAACACTTACACACACAGACGCACACAGAGAACACACCCATGGCAGCGGACGGCGGCAGCTACACGGCGCATGCTGAGAGGCTGCCCACGATATGCGCGCCCAGGAGTCGCGACAGAACGTGCCCAAGGCTTGAAGACAGAGGTCGTCGCCGGCACGGCGCCGCCGCCGGCGACTCGACGTCGGGCTGTAAGTTACCTCCGGAGAAGAAGTCGATGAAGCTCGACGCTGCCGGCTACAACACCAATGACTCGGCGACGACGCCGAGCACGGGTGCCCTCTTCATCCGGGTCGCCGGAGCCTGCAGCCGGGCCATCTACGGTCTACCTCGACATCCACTTCTAACTCATTTCCTTTAGCAATTCCATATGCAGATCAATATGCCCGCATCCCAAGAACAAGAGTCCCGCACGACCATCAGACCGCGGTGCCGGAGGGGACACACGCAGAAAACGGCAGCGGACGGTGTACCTCTACCGAAGATGGCGATGTTGTACCGTCAATACACAGGTCATGCGATCGATATTCTTGAAGTCCCAAGGACGAGGCGTGTGCATGCATGAGTTCATACTCCCTTCAGGTACTTGAGGAAGTTATAGATGTTGCCCGGCGACTTCCTCTATCAACCATCGAGCTCATATCCCATGGGCCTGTTGGCTTCACCGATGCGAATACCAAGGCCCCGCCATCATGGGCAGCAGCACACCGCACGCGCCAGGAGCTTGGTGGACGCCATTGTCAGCGCCGACTCGGCACCGAAGGCAGCTGACGACCGAGCGTCCGTGTTCATCTCCGGCTTGAGCACTGGATGGATATATGCCTAGAGATGCATATTTGAAGGAGCCAATGCATGCACCAGGCCCATGCATAGCCCTTTCTAATTTGTACGATCGTCAAGGTATATATGGATACTGATTGATTATTACTTTACCATATACAAGTATGTTGGTTATGTTATCAGGTACAAAGTAATGGAGCACTGCAAGTGCATACATGGACAAGACGGATATTTCCTCTTCACGGACACTCCAAGCGATGCTGGGGGCATTCCACCATTTGGGTCACCCAGTAAATCCACTCACATACCAGCCGCCAGATCCGCGAGAATGTCGGATACATCTGCATGGCGTAATCTTCATCAACATCTTCTCCGGCACCAGACAACTGACTACATCAACACCGTATCCCACTCCCGGATAAATCACGCGACCACGACCTCTCAAGCTCCAACGAGCCCAATTACACCTCTGGCGTCACGAGATCTACATCGCCAAGACTATACACCGTCGCTATCGAGCCATACTACTGCTCAGCGATACCCAAGTCTACATCGACTCCTATACCAACACTCTTCTTCAATCTCGACCTAGCACCGGCGAGGCGAGGCCACTTCACCGACATGTCCTTCTCCGATGAAGCAATTCATTTCTTGCCCGGCACCGACGAGGCGAAAGCAAGCCATCAAGTCCGACACCGACAAGGCGGACACCACCTGGCCAGGCACCGACGAGGCGAAGGCCGCCCACCTATCTGAGCCGATGAGGCCAGACATCTTCATCATCGGACATCGACAAGCCGGGAAACACGGCTAGGCATCATCGGGGCGACGGACGTACCGCCCCATCTTCCACTTCATCATCACACCACCAGCTTGAGTGCCACCCTCCAACCGCGACAAATACCCCGACCCCACTTCTTCCGAGGTGCGGCGACAACGGTCGGCGGGCAACCACACCTGCCGATGCGAGACAACGCCTCCGACACCTCTTCTCCCAAAGCTTGTGAGACGACGCTCTTGTGTAGGACGACAGCCATGAACTCGGCGTCGGACTGAGACGAGGTGTCGACCACACTGGTTGCACCGACTTGTACGTGTGCGTTGGTTTCATACCGACGCCGATCTATATCAATACTTACTCCCGCGAGTCATACCCTTGCACACCCCGACGAGGCTTCTGGTTGTCAAAAAGTCCTAGCTAAGCGGACTCATGCTACTCCGATCCAAATTCAACTACAATGACGACGTCAAGACCGACGAGGCATGGCGGCAAGGGCGAGCATGGCCGGATCAAAGGCCACGCTACTCGCGGCGCGTGTACCGGCGAGGACACGGGTACTGCCGCCGCCCACACACACCACCATCACATCATGCATGGAGAACGCGAAGCGAAGACGGCGAAGACGACCATTGAAGCAGCTTAATCGGAGGTGGTTCGCGATCTTTAGTCGCGTACGTAATTAATCGGGAGCCTTCCGAGGCCCCATGAACCAGAACACACATTCGCACAAGTCATATTGGCCGCGCAAGCAAGCCACGGAGCGCATATGTAAAGGGATCATGTAATTTTGTTTCTCCATGGAGAGATTAATAAAAATGCATGTTTCCCTATGTCTTTATTGTGTACTTAGTACACTGGCACGCCCGCATATTTATTTTCCCCTGCGCGTAGAGAGATAATATCCGTATCGCGTTTTTATTATTTCTCGTGTCAAACAAATTGGCACGCCCGGTGGGACCTAGTTCTCCTCCCATCTTCGCTGCGCAACAATGGTCGTCGAATTCGTCTTCAAGCAGTTCTCTATATATCAAGACGGAATCTCGGGCACATCTTTAATTTGCCCTGACATGCGGTTTTCGTCCAAATGATGGCGGCCAAGTTAAGAAGGCGCCGCACTTCACCTCAAATCCTGAACTTTTAGGACTAGGGGCATCTCTTGTAGCAGGGAGGTATACTCTTATTGGCAAAAAATTGAGCTTCCTCAACATTGATGAGAAGCCAAATACGTGACTACAAAATATGTTCGAGGTCTTCACCCAAAGAAGACGAATCTATCGGGATTTCTTCCCCCGTCGATGAAAATATAGAATTTTTTTTTATAAAGAAGACGACAACACACCCATCACAATGGGCCCATCTTCTCCAACCTACTGGCCTTGCGTGAGGGCGACATGTTGAGTGCAAATCTTCGTCAGGCGCAGGTTCTATTTAAAGAGCTATGGCAAATTAAATATGGTCTTCACTTTTTTTAAAAGAAAAATTTTCACCACGCATATCATATCATTTCACCTCTTCCCATGCTTTGAGGAAAATTCTAAGCATCAATAATGTTTTTTTAATAAATCTGCTTGTGTTTGAAGAATTGGCTACCTTTGGACTTGTGGGAGGGCGGCGAATTGTGCCATTTTATGAATCAAGCTACACCCACACCATAATACAAGACGCGTGCCAATTGAATGCTTCTGGGGCCGTAGAGGAGGCCACTTGGAGACTTCTGACATCGAGACTCCACGCCCATCATGCTTCCGACGTGTCTCTAGCTCACAATGGCTCACATCCGAGGGAAGATCATAGAAAAAGACCATAAAAAGGCTGCCCAACTTGGTGCGTAGACGTGTGGCAACCCTGGGGCGTTCCACCATAAGCTTCAGATAAAGTGCATGAGGGTTTAGTAGTCTACCAAGGTGAATGGTTGTCTTCAAATTCTTAAGGTGGGCCCTTAATCAGCACGAAGAAATCCAAAAGTTCAAGTAAAAAAAGGTCCAAAGAAAATATCCCAAAAATTCAAGCAATCTCTGTCGGGTTCGCAGCATAGAAAACAAAAAATTTCCTACGATACGAACAACTATGTACCAAGATCTTATCTACTAGATACAAACAACGGGCGGATGTATATCCGTAGAGAATATACCCTTGAAGACCGACAAAGCTTAACGAGTCCAAAATCGTGGTTGATGTAGACGATCTCTTGCCGATCTCAAGATCGAGAGGAAGTCCTAGCGCCGCAAAACAGCAGCGCATCCGTGCTCGCACACACGTTCGAGGCACCGAGCAACCTCCGCCTCCTCGCTCCAGCGATGCAGCGGAAGCACAACTCTTTCTTGCCGAAAATCCACCGGGAACATGTATCTCGCTAGTCCGAGACCATGGGGAATAAATTCTAGAGGGGGGGAGAGATCCTTCACGAGGAGGTGTGTTGTGAGAGGAGGAGAGGGGGGCCTTTTATAGGGGAGAGGGGGGCACCCAAGGGGCATGGCGCCCAGCCATGGGGCTGCCCCCACCTCTTCCACATTCATGTGGGTGGAGCTCCCACTCAAAATGAAAAGCCTCCACTCCCATTAAAAAGCCTCCACTCAAAAATCCACTCACATGCATTAAATTTCCACCAAATTTAATGCAAGCTCTCATTTAAATAAAACTTTTTTATTTATTTATTCAGAATTTTGTAAATTACTTTAATTAACAAACATTCACATAAAACCCCTTGCTAGTATTCCTTTTCACATGCAGAACCAGTTTCAGCAATTTCAACCGAAACAGTTTCGGTGTCTAGTGAAATAAATTCCTGCTCTTTCCTTTTCTTTTTGGCATGAAACTTTTGCTCCAATTGGATGTCGGTGTCTCTTAAGTGTCACCCTACGGTTCGTGAATAATGCGGACATGATCGAGACCCCTCTCGGATCAATAATCAGAAGCGGGATCTGGAGACACATACTGACTCCCACACATTCAACGATGACTTTCTTGTGATCGTCGGAACCTTTTATGCTAGTATCTTAATCCCTTTGTTTCGCGATATATTACATGTCCGAGATTCGATCATCGGTATCTCCATACCTAGTTTTATCTCGTTACTGACATGCACTCTTTTCTCGTTCCCGTGATATAACATTCTAGTGATCAAATCACTTGCTTGCAAGCTAATCAATGTGATATCACCGAGAGGGCCCAGAGCATATCTATCCGTCATCGGGATGAAAAAATTCCACTCTCGATCCATGGGCCTCAACATAACACTTTAGTAGTTCTGAATCCATCTTTATAATCACCCTGTTACGGTGTGACGTTTGATGTTATCAAGAAACTCTTCTGGTGTTAGTGATTGACATGATCTCATGGTCTAAGGATTAGGATCACTTCGTAAGTTGTTATAGCAATATAAACTCAATGACTTTGATCGTAATGCTTTACTTCGGATGAATGTTCATCACACCATTACACTAATGTTGTGACCTCGTTATTAACAACATCCAATGTCCATGATCAGGAAACCTATGATCATCTTGTTAATCAACGAGCTAGTTTATAAGAGAGGCATAACTAGGAACTACCTTTTGTTTATTAAACACACATGTATTAATGTTTCCGTATTAATACAATTATAGCATGCAAAATAAACATTTATCATAAATAAGGAATACGATAATAACCACTTTATTATTGCCTCTCGGGCATATTCCCTTCAGTCTCCCACTTGCACTAGAGACAATAATCTAGTTTGAAAACTTTGTGTATTGAACATCTATGGCTTTCTGGTGTTCCAAATACGCAATTGCAAGTCGTTAACATAATCTACGGAGCTGACGCTTTAGGTCCGTGTGTATTTGCATGTCTTTGCGTCTCCACGCATCACTCATTCTCCAATGAGATGGCATTGTATAAATTTGGTCTTTTGGTGAGACCTTTAGTTCCTTGGGGTTAAAACACATCGATACTATTGTCATACAATATATCTTTAGTGTTAGCCCATTGCGAACCACACCTTAGTTTGATAACAAACTTCTTGACACAAATTCCCTCCTTTGCTGCTACTATAGCAGTCATATACTTAGCCTTTTTGTTGTAGTATTCGTCACAATGTCTTAACTATGGATTTCATCCAAATCCATCATGGAAACTTTCTTTCCATTTCATTGTGCCACCCATAGTTTATATTGAGATAAACTTAATTTGTATGTTTTGACAAAACTAGTATCAATGTAACGCTTTACAATGAACTATTTGTAATTGTTTGTCACCTCTTCACAAATATATTCTTAGTTCTTCCAAAAGATCATAAGAATATCTTTACTATCGTCCAATGATCATTTTATGATTCATTCTGGTATATGCTCATAACACTTAGAGCATAGGACATATCTGGATGTGTACATATCATGGTATGATTGATCAAAACATCCTTGTGATTTCACTCATCAAGTGTCAAAGCACTTGAATCTTGTTTCACTTATCAAGTGTCAATACACTTGAATCTTGATTCAATTCCTTTCCATGCGACAAGAACCGTTTCTTATCGTTTCTATATTGAACTCCTTCAATATCTCATATATGTGCGTTTGACACAACCATATTAGCATCAAGGTCTATCCACTATAGACTTTCATGCTAAATATTCGGGTTTTGCCTAAGTATTTCATCGAAATAAAATTCTTAACCTTTGTCAATAAAAGATACATCATTTCTAATCAACAATATGTCCTCCACATAATGTATTAGAAATATGTCTTAGCGCTCCCACTTAATTTCTTGCAAATGAAAGCATCTTCATCGTCTCCTGATGAAAAACTCCTTTTCATCATGGTGAAGATTCCAACTCCGCAATGCTTACTTCAACCATTGAAGTTTGCATGCCCTTTTAGCATCCTTTGAATTTAACAAAACCCTTTGTACCGTGTCATGTACACGTCCTAGGTAACCATTCTATTAGAAGAACTTTGTTTTGTTTATTCATCTACCATATACCAAATTATATGTAGTGGTTGCTACTTTAATCCGTCCAGACTAAATATCGCTATGAAAGATCAAATCTTGTCATAGTCAACTCCTTGGACATTGTCATAAAATACTTTACGACATGTCGACTATTTCATAGATGTGAAACATCCATGTCTGTTTCTTTATAGATCCAAATACGACCGATAGGTTTTTACACCTTTCCGGAGGGTCTTCCAAGTTCAAAACTTGATTTCTCGTGTATGGAACTATCACGGATTTTATGGCTTCAAGCCATTTGACGGAGTCAGGGCCCATCATCGTTTCTTTGCATATAGTCGGTTCATCATTGTCAAACAATAATGATTTACTCTCAAATCTTAATATTTGATTGTTTATTCGACCGACTTGGTTCAATAATAACTTAGATCTCCGTGACCACAACCTTTGAGGCACATAAGCTATGAGCATTATGGCAGCCTCCGGAACGATTTCCGGCGCTGCGCAACTCAGCACATTTAGCTAAGGTTCGTTAACCTTATCAAATTTCTATTGTCCTCCCACTCAACTTTTATGAAAAATTCCTTCTTCAAGAAACTTCACATTTCAAGCGACAAACCCTTTTGTCCTCGGTGTTATGGAGGAATAACCAATTGTTATTCGAAATAACCTACAAAGACACGCTCATCCGACTTTGGTTGTAAAACATCTTACTTATGTTTAGCATACCAAAATTTAAGAAATGACAACTTGGGTTTTACCCCAAACCATAACTTCCATGGTGCCATTTCAACGGATCTAGATGGAGCTCTTTTCAGTGTAAAAGCGGTAGTCTCTAAAGCTTTAATCTTTTAAAACATAAAGGCAGTTTTATAAATAGCACCTTTGATCCAACTATGTCAAACAAGGTTTCATTACAAATCTCAAACACTCCATATTCCTATGGTGTTTCGGGATATGTAAATCTAGGTGTTTTGCTAAACTTGCAACTCAAATAAATCCCTTTATGATAAAACCATAATTCATTTATTTTTCTTGTTACACTTGTAACTCAAATAAATCCCTTATGATAAAATCATAAACCATTTATTTTCTTGTCACAATGATTTTCACTTCATCTTGAAAGTCTTTGAATGTTTTCAAATATTTCACACTTCTTTCTCATTAAGTGAACATTCACTCAAATTTCCAAAGAAAGCATATGAAGTTGAAACCCATCGCTTACAACTATAAATAATGGACTACATACATCGATAATGTATAAATTCCAATATTTTAGTCGTTCGTTCTTCTTTGGCCTTTGAACGAAGTTTTAATTATCCTGAGAAAAGTCTCACAAGCGTCACTTGATCAAATCAAAGAATCCAAAAATCCATGAATATGGAGATTCTTCATGTTTTCTTTCCAATATAATTTAAACAACGATGTCACTTCGTAAGTGATTTTTCAATCATTTGTCTTGCGACATTTTAGCATTAGGTTTTATGGATGTGATTTCTCCAACTAGATTTGTAAATCATCCATATTATATGGAATACGGTAATTATTTGAACAACCTTTGTTCTCATAATACCTGATTTAAATAACAATTATTAAAACAAATCTTGAAGTCAAGCTTTGATGTCAATGAGGAATACAAACAACGGTTTATTTGTTTTCGATTAACATCATCACATATTCTTTTGCTAGTTACTTAGGCCATTGTGGTTTATGAATTGCGTTGTTCCGTATGAAATTTCATACCAACCAATTCGGTATCCAATACCCAAGAACCACATTGTTTAACAAGCAAAGAATACAACCATAACATGTATATCATCTATATACCTAAACTGGATATTTCCAGTCTTCTCTTTTCTGCCAAATTTATTTTATAGATTCTCTTTCAGCATTTCCTTTTCCTTTTTAAAAGAATTTATCAACATCAAAAGTGGTGCCAAATACTTGACACATAGTCCAAAGCGTGTATATTCAAATAATAATACCATTGGACTTGCACTTTGAAGTAGATCACCATCATCAAAATGATCGGTATTCTTTAAAATCCATTCTTTAGTAATCTTTTAGTGTAGTAAACACTTTACATACATCTTCTATTCATCCTTATCATGACGACTTTCATGATCAAGCTACTGTAGCTTATAAAGGCAAATCGTGAGTATAACATTACTTTCCAAAACCCTTTTGGATGATTAAGATGTCTAGCATCTCCAACCTTCGTAAATTCTCATCCAATATGAGAACATATATTATACTCTATCATATTGCAACCAAAACATTGTTTCAGATATCGTTATATCTGCCACACATGATAGTTTCTGAAACAATTCTTTCAGCTCCTAGATAATCTTGATATTTAAATCAAGAATCATGGAGGCAAATATGATACTTAAGATACTAACACTAGAATTGTTACTCTTGATTTAATACCAATTATTAAATCTCACGGAGTAAATAAAGTTTGCTGAAAGTTTGCAATAGGACTTAAACTTTATTTTGACACTCAACACAATACGATACCAGTTCGTAAAGTATATATCCAGAATTCTATAGTTCTATTATCTCAATTACAACTATGCATAAGGTGGTGAACGAATGCCAATGACTACAACAAATTATGCAAATTCACTTTGATTTAATTTATGATAAATTGAGTTCTACTACTCCAAATTAGAAATAAACTCCCACTTAAAAACGACATCCCTCGTGTCTTTTTGGTGATTACATGAACCAAATCCACTACACCAAGTCCGATCATCACGTGAGTCGGTATAGCTTCAAAGGCGAGCATCCATATGGTCATCATATCAAAACATATGACTCATGCTTAACCTTTCGGTCCGTGTTCCGAGGCCATGTCTGTACATGCTAGGCTCGCCAAGTAAGAACCTTAGTATTCGTGTGTGTAACTGTCTTACACCCGAGATATGCTCGTGGATTCAAGTACACCCGATCATCACGTGATGTCTTGAAGCGACGAAACATTGTCGGTGCATACTTAAGGAAGAACACATTTTTATCTTGATATCTAAATGAGGGATCATCTTATTATGCTAATAAAACGCCAAACAAGCAATATAAAATGCTATCAAACATCACATGTTTATTAGTGAAATGATATGGTTCCCGCATATGATCTCCATCATGTGCACCGTGGTATGATCTCTATCATACCTTTATGTGTAAGGCCAAGGTCTATGGAACTTACACACTATGTGTGTTGTAAGAGTATTATCTCATACTTCTACTTACAACATCACCATATCATAACACTAGCCCAGCAACAATCTAAACTAGACGCCTCTAATTTATCCATTGCAAGTTTTACATGGCTTAGGGCTTTCGAAGATAGAACCGTTCTTACCTACGAACATGAACCACAACGAGGATAACCAAATTGTTGACAACTCGTTGCAAATTATATATTGACTATAGTAGGAGAGACAGACACCCGCTAGCCACTTATGCAAAACTAGTTGCATGTCAAGCGTGGAACAGGTCTCATGTGCGAGGACATGTAAAGTTTGTCCGGGCCGCTTCATCACACTATGCCACCAATATCCAAAGTACAACTAAGAAGCAATAAAATGATCATCATCGCCCACATACTCATATGTGTACTACCCGTGCAAAGCATCTACGCATAGATCCGGCTCTGATACCACTGTCGGGTTCGCAGCATAAAAAACAAAAAAATTCCTACGATGGGAACAACTATGTACCAAGATCTATCTACTAGATACAAACAACGGGCGGATGTATATCTGTAGAGAACATACCCTTGAAGACCGACAAAGCTTAACGAGTCCAAACTCGTGGTTGATGTAGACGATCTCTTGCCGATCTCAAGATCGAGAGGAAGTCCTAGCGCCGCAAAACAGCAGCGCATCCGTGCTCGCACACACGTTCGAGGCACCGAGCAACCTCCGCCTCCTCACTCCAGCGATGCAGCGGAAGCACAACTCTTTCTTTCCGAAAATCCACCGGGAACATGTATCTCGCTAGTCCGAGACCATGGGGAATAAATTCTAGAGGGGGAGAGAGATCCTTCACGAGGAGGTGTGTTGTGAGAGGAGGAGAGGGGGGCCTTTTATAGGGGAGAGGGGGGCACCCAAGGGGCATGGCGCCCAGCCATGGGGCTGCCCCCACCTCTTCCACATTCATGTGGGTGGAGCTCCCACTCAAAATGAAAAGCCTCCACTCCCATTAAAAAGCCTCCACTCAAAAATCCACTCACATGCATTAAATTTACACCAAATTTAATGCAAGCTCTCATTTAAATAAAACTATTTTATTTATTTATTCAGAATTTTTTTAATTACTTTAATTAACAAACATTCACATAAAACCCCTTGCTAGTATTCCATTTCACATGCAGAACCAGTTTCAGCAATTTCAACCGAAACAGTTTCGGTGTCTAGTGAAATAAATTCCTGCTCTTTCCTTTTCTTTTTGGCATGAAACTTTTGCTCCAATTGGATGTCGGTGTCTCTTAAGTGTCACCCTACGGTTCGTGAATAATGCGGACATGATCGAGACCCCTCTCGGATCAATAATCAGAAGCGGGATCTGGAGACACATACTGACTCCCACACATTCAACGATGACTTTCTTGTGATCGTCGGAACCTTTTACGCTAGTATCTTAATCCCTTTGTTTCGCGATATATTACATGTCCGAGATTCGATCATCGGTATCTCCATACCTAGTTTGATCTTGTTACTGACATGCACTCTTTTCTCGTTCCCGTGATATAACATTCTAGTGATCAAATCACTTGCTTGCAAGCTAATCAATGTGATATCACCGAGAGGGCCCAGAGCATATCTATCCGTCATCAGGATGAACAAATTCCACTCTCGATCCATGGGCCTCAACATAACACTTTAGTAGTTCTGAATCCATCTTTATAATCACCATGTTACGGTGTGACGTTTGATGTTATCAAGAAACTCTTCTGGTGTTAGTGATTGACATGATCTCATGGTCGAAGGATTAGGATCACTTCGTAAGTTGTTATAGCAATATAAACTCAATGACTTTGATCGTAATGCTTTACTTCGGATGAATGTTCATCACACCATTACACTAATGTTGTGACCTCGTTATTAACAACATCCAATGTCCATGATCAGGAAACCTATGATCATCTTGTTAATCAACGAGCTAGTTTATAAGAGAGGCATAACTAGGAACTAACTTTTGTTTATTAAACACACATGTATTAACGTTTCCGTATTAATATAATTATAGCATGCAAAATAAACATTTATCATAAATAAGGAATACGATAATAACCACTTTATTATTGCCTCTCGGGCATATTCCCTTCAATCTCGTCAAGTGGACGTCCAAGTGGCTTGTCCGAGCAGTCCATACAAGTGGGGAAACATCCCAAAAATGTCAAGAAGTCGTTAGAGTAATCCTGAGAAGTAAGGGAACCACTAGAAATAAGGCGGGGACAGTCATTCACCACCCCTCAATCAAGGCACGGAAATATTTTCAGCCGTTGTCCCAAAACCATTTACCTAATTTATCCTCACCTAAGTCTTTGGGTTATTGAGGCTCGTGCAAAGGGCATGATTGGGCCATGAGGGCTTCTTGATACGATGATGTTCTAGAGTATGACCCTCCCCTACCACTCATAAGCATCCGTGAAGCACGGCGTCTCCGCATACGTACACTAAAGGAAATTCAATATTGAGTTGCGACCGTCATAGTCCTTTGACGGTTTCCAATGACAAGTACTTTTGTAGCCTTTCTGATTACGCAACTTTGCATCATGTTCCAAAGTTTTTTTTCTCTTCTTATTAAAAATGTGCAAAACATACATGCTTGCATATTCTTTAAATCTAGATTTACTGCAGCCATCGTCTTTATGACGGCGCACGTGTAGAACCCGCGCGAAGAGGGTGGCTACTTGGATCGCCTCCTCTCTGCATCTATTATACCGCCAGCGGCATTTTAACGCCTAACGGTATAGATCAACAACAAACAACATCGACGTCGGGGGCAGCGACATCTGTGCGCCCAAGATGGATCGATGACTCCACGACATCCACCATTGCTACAAAGACAAAGATCATGGGTGGTGGGGGCAACAATACTCGTGCACCATAACATTGCCGACGACTTCCCGACGCTTCATCTTCTACACCGACCTACATCATGGGCACCGGGGCAGCAATACTCGTGCACCATAACATTGCCGACGACTTCCCGGCGCTTCATCTTCTACACCGACCTACATCATGGGCACTGGAGGTAGCAATACCCGTGCACCATAACATTGTCGACGACTTCCCGGCGCTTCATCTTCTACACCGACCTACATCATGGGCACTGGGGGCAGCAATACCCGTGCACCATAACATTGCCTACGACTTCCCAGCGCTTCATCTTCTACACCGACCTACATCATGGGAACTAGGGGCAGCAATACCCGTGCACCATAACATTGCCGATGACTTCCCGGCGCTTCATATTCTACACCGACCTACATCATGGGCACTGGGGGCAGCAATACTCGTGCACCATAACATTGTTGACGACTTCCCGACGCTTCATCTTCTACACCGACCTACATCATGGGCACTAGGGGCAGCAATACTCGTGCACCATAACATCACCGACGACCTCATGACGATTGGTCCTCTTCACCGACCTGCATCATGGCGCTAGGGGCAGCAATTCATGTGCGACGTGGCTTCGCCAACAACTGGTGTGGTAACACCGGAGCATCCATGATCTCACGGATCACTTCCCCGTGTTCGATCCTCTCCATCCGTGCTACCAGGACGCGGATGACACTCCGACGACTCTTCTCCAACAAGAACGATGATGGAGGCAACACCACCTCCCCTTGGCCATCTACATGGACGATGGCTAGCCTTACAATCTCTCTTATGACCACGCCGAAGTCATTCCGTCATATTACTGTCCTCTTAGATGTGGGCGGTCGACGACTTTCCGACCCTTCTTATGCATCATATAGGACCCCAAGTTCATGGAAGCAGTGTAACACGCTAGTGCGGCTAGCGTGAATTTGTGAAACCCTTCAATTTAGTCGGCTGGCACCGCGGCAGCTAAGCGGTCGCGACTAGATTGGTAAAATTTCTTCAAAACACGGCAATGGCATTTTCGCTGTGAAATGAAGGCAAAAAAACGAGGCCGTCTTCTTGGCTAGAACCGTGCATGTACATGGTCCCAATTAGCTTCCTCGTCAAGTGATAGTGCGGATGAACTTACCTGCACTAGACTCTAATGGGTCTTTTCACCCAGCTTCTCACACTCTGCATCGACCGTCAACTTATTGGCGTCCCTGCTGATGCTTTTCTATGTACGGTGTTTTCACGGCTGCGCATGAGGGCCCGTGACTGTACATATTATCATGGTTGTGGAACTCGTGGCGGCCATCTTGTAGACTACCCGATTACAACTTCGTAATCTTTGCCCTGGCAATGTTCTGCATGTGTTGATGCTACTAGTCCATTCAGTGGCGCGTGACATCAATTAATCGTTCCCATACTCACATGTTTTGGAGCAAATGAAAAAAAAGGCGCCTATACTGGCGCTCTCTATTACTGGTACTACTGCATATATACGTCTGCCTATCGAGACGTGGTATTCCACTTTTAAATAGCCTGCAGTCATGCAGGTATTGGAAAAATAAATGGGTTCTATAGAGCTCTCTGGTCGTGTGTATGGTAGATGGACGATTCATTAGCCTGAGTCGCGTGTGGTATATTGACCTTATGAGTTATGAACACGTCCATTCCCTCTAGTGATTTCTGGCCTCGTTCATTTCAAGTGAATGAGTTAAAAAGAAGTCTGGTGGCAAGTTGTCTAATCAAGCTATATTACTGATGTAGATTATCTCATGTCTCATTCATCTCGTGCTAATAGAGTTCTTGCCAAGACAGAGCTCATCAGTAAGGAACCGTTCTATACCAGCCTCGACGAAGCTACGGTGCGCGCTGTTAAAACGCCGTCATGCTCACCGATGGAGCTGAGCATAATTACAACATCTGCTAATCATGATATTAGAGTACACTGTGGACAAGTGGCACGATGGGGCAGATTGCCCACAAATAATATGGCATACAAGAGTTGCAATACAAGCGGTCCAAGTTGCGGAAATTGATAAAGCCATCACTTTATTAAAACAGGAAATTGTCCGATACAGAATGAATAAGTAAATAATAAACCTAAGATACTCAATTGGGGTGCACGCATGATAATTGCCTCTAAGAGGACTTGGAGTATATCTATTTTTATAAAAAAAACTTGCAGGTGATGGTTGCATGGCTGTGCTGTTTATGCCGTCTGATATGCCAAGATGGCAGTAGCCTTCGGCGGATTGATTGTCTTCATCAATGGGGCCCCTCTGTCTATCAAGGCGGCTCAAGAAGGATGTCACCTCCTCTCGACGCCTTGCAAGAGCAGCAACTTGGTCCTCCGAACTGGAGACCGCATGGTCATGGGCTTCGAGGGCTTCAACGATCTTCTCTCCACCACGGCGAGCCGCCGCCTCACGCTCCCTAGCCTTGGCAGCCATCTTCTCATGCCCCTCAGCTTCCTTCTGAAATTGGGCCTGAGAGGATTCTAGTTCGGCACGCCGCTTCTCTAGCTTTGGGCAGTCAGCTTCCACAAGTCCAAGCTGGTTGTACACGTTAGAGTAGGCCTCATCCAACTCTTTGAGGAAAGGAGCGTACCTCCTTTTTGCGAAGGCTGCCTCCTCTTCCCCATAGTTTTCTGGGTTGGCCGTCCCTCGAGCCGATGCATCAAAGCCCTCAACAAGGTGTCCAGTCTCCACAGATCGTCGGGATACACCAAGACATACTCGTACAGCTTCTCGCACGAAGCAGTGGCTAGCCGTATGTAGCACCCCGGGGTAAACCACTACTAGAAAATCATTGTTGTTTGTATTTGTACATCATCATGACATCATCCTGCATAACTTTGCCTAAAAGCTTTTCGATAAAATCCTATCTTTGTTTTATCTTTACTCCCCTATTCATTTCAAAATGCAAAAAATCCCAGGTCTGTCAGAATATTTTGTTTGCTCAAAACTATATTACAAAAATATAGATTAAATTAAAACAAACTGCAAGTAAAACAAATATTTTTGTCTAGAGAGACAGCCCAGCCGTTTAGACAAGGCCGCCTACTACCCGGCAAGCCCAGCCCATTTTAAACCTAAACCCTAAACCAACCTAACCCTAACCCTAGCTAGACCAACACCACTCCCCTGGTACCCGCGCGCAGCACACACACATAGCAAGCAAAACAACCCCACGGTACACCCTGTACTGAGCACCAAACCCACACTCGCACCCAACCGCCCTGTACCCAGACACGACTCACACATCGCGCGCATCGTCGCCCACCCGCCTGCTCCTCTCTCTCGGGCCCACCTACCGACGCGGTGCCGCCCCGTTCCCCCATCCATCGATCGACCCCACGCCTCGCGACTCCCTCTGTCCTTCTCCTCCTCTCCCTAACCTCGATGCCAATCGCCGCCGCCACAGGATCCCCTCCCGCCGCCAGGCGTCGCCCTCGCCAGGCCCAGCGCCTCTCCCTCCCGGCGGCCGCCTGCGTGAGTTCCGCGGGCATCTCCTCGCGTGCGTCTGGCCACGCCGTGCCCCGCGAGCCCTGCTTCGGCCGTCCTTCTCCGCCTCCCCGTCGAGCTCTGCGGCCAACCCTCGCGCGTCCCCAGCCGCCGTAGCGCTGCATGGCCGCGGTCTCTACCGCCATCGCCTCGTCTTCTCTCCAGCGCCCCTCCCTTGCGCGTCCGCCGCCTGTCAAGATCGTCCCTCCCGCTCAGCACCACCCGGCCATGGCCTCGTCGCCGAGCTCACCTCTGCCGGCCGCCTCGCCCCTTCTCCCGTGCCGCCGGAGCCTCGCTCGCGTCCCCTCCCCGGCCGCTCGTACCCGGCCTCCGGTGCGCATGCGTGCCTCAAGCGCTTCAGCCTTGTTTTCTTCACACGATGACCGTGTAGGTGGGCACCTCCCCTGCAGTTTCTCCTTTGTTTTTTCCCAACGATGCTCATGTGTGGCTTCATGTGGCATATATGTTGAGCTGATCTGTGTTGTTGGCGTGTGGTTGTGAGAAGATGAGGTGCAGATGATGTGAAGTGGTGTGTGCTACCCCAAAGACCTTGTTGGTGTAGTAGTGTGGTGTTGCCAACTCGGCTACTTTGGATCCGCAAGGTTGCTCGAGTCCCTTACCCATAAGAAAGATCGACGCTGACCCTGACGCACCGGATAAACCATCGGTGCCAAGACTCTCGATCACGGATCCAAAGACCCCCGAGGATCTGAAGACCGATCTTGGCGAGACCAAACTCCAAGACCATCGGTACCGAACCCTAAATGTGTGACCCCTTTTTCCAAGACCCCTATTTTATAAATGATATATTTTGTTGCATATTAAATTGTTCATATTTGCACAATATCATGTGGTTTGGGGGCATTATGCTGATGCATCTCATAACTGAACATAAAGATCATACGCGGACGAATCTAGTCTAATATTGGTCCCATTTAAATTTGTGCATCGAACCGGTGACATATTTTTCCCTATTAAGACAACATTTAAATTTCAGGGTAACTAAACAACATGAACCTTCTAAGTAATTGTCGGGACCCCGGTTCCGTTTAATATTGCCTAGTTGCATCGCACCTTTGCCATGCCATACATCATATATGCATCATGCTCGATCTTCTGCCGTAGTATTAAACAGTGTATCAGATGTTTCTCCTAGTGCTTTGCTTCTTCACGGATTAGGCCGATGAGTTGATGCGAGAGTCGATCCGATCTTCGGATGAACCTTCGGCAATATTTTCAAGCGATCATTCTCCCTCTTTCTACCTATTTTATCTTTCTAGTCTTTATTTTCTCCTGTTGATCTATTGCTATCTATGTTGCGATGCTATAGTTTTCGTACCCGTGATATCCCTTGCAGCCTTATATTTCCTTGGACACATCCTATTTCCTATTGTTTGATAGATAGTTGGACTTGCGTGTCGTAGTCGCTTGCTCAAGTGCTGTCGCGTGTCGTCAAGTACCACAGTTGTTGGAAGACTGCCATATGCTTTATGTTGGAAATGATTATAACTTTAATTATCGTTTAATAACTAAAATTAAAGTAGGTAAATAATGCAGAGACACAGGTGGGCAATAGATGTTATTTGGTTTTTTAACCGTCCACTTGTGTCCCGTAGGACCCCGAGTACTTGATACATGTTCTTTGAATATTCGCACTATCCGCATGTGGGACCATGAATCCCCCTAGCCAGAGATTGAGTCATATTTATTTCTTGGGGCCACAAAGTAGTTTGGGGATTAATTACTATCATGTACTTATACCATGCTTTACTGCTTTATTTACGATTGCGCGTGGAGCGCATGTACTGTTTAGGTAAGTGGAATGTTTCCACGGTATCGACAAGCCCAGACACACTTTCGGGTTCCCAGTCGTTTACAGCCATTGGCACAAACCTCTGGGTTCGTTTCGGAGCCGGCAACTTCTACGCGGGTAGCTTGGCAGGGTGGCCCCCTGAAATTTATATGAATCTTGCAATTGCTTTGTCGTGATGCCTCGTTGGGTTTTTATTGGTTTTTCTCAAGGTTGATCGTGCGTGTGTTGCTATTTGTGCCCCCTGCAGGGTAAAACTTTCTAAAAGCCGTGTCCGCGGTTATGGACGACTTGGAGCACAGTATCTCGATCATAGACAACTATAACTAAAGTAGTGCTATAAATTTGACTTTATAATGACTAGTAATCAGCTCCACTATAATTGAATGGCTTAATAAAAGTGCCAACAATTGCTGGTTTGGATTGTCACCTGTTGCCATTGTATCTGACTAGTAAGTATTGCAACTATAACAGAATGACTAAATAAAAGTACCAACAACTGGTGGGTTTTGGGATGCCTCATGCTATATGTATCTGAATAGTAAGTACTACAACTATAACAGAATGGTTAACTAAAACTGCCCACTGATTATTATATCAGGATGACTCATGCTATATATATCTGACTAGTAATTGCCGCAACTATAACGAAATGAATAAAACTGCCAACTGTGTGAGTTCCTCGGTTGACTTCCTCGTTTGGTCTCGAGGGAGAAATACCAGGATGGGTATGCTTGATGATAGTTTCAGGTTGGATCCGAATAGGTATTTCTTATCCCTATCTGATAGCCGCCAGTTGTATTGAGTCTCTATAGGTTGTTTAGTGCATGCTGTGCTGCCGCTTCAGTCCACCATACCTATGTAGGCGAGGACCGCCGAATTCTAGTCTCGCCGTGTACTGGCCTCGGTACTGACCGCTCTCTTTTTCCTTTGCCCTTTGTCGACACCCCTTTTGTTTTTAGCAGGTTTTGAGATCGACGTCGTTAGCAGGGTTACCCTTCCGGCTTGGCCTGGGCAGGGTTATGGACGCCATTGGTTATTCTTCAGGGCTCTTAGCCCAATTTGCATCTTGTCCGTACTTGGGCATTGTATTGTTTTCAAGGTGATTTGGATCTTTGTACTGTATATCTGTATTCCTGACTCATTGAGTCGCTGTTGTATATATCTGTTCTGTAGGTTCCATCGTGGACTATTGTTTAATGATATTACTTCGTTTTCCACCCGCACGAAAGTGCCTGGTAGGCACCTTTGAATCTTTTCTATGCGGGTTTGGCGGGATTCGCTAAAACTTGCATGGGGCCGATTCCAAGGGTGTTACAGAGTGGTATCAGAGCTCAGCAGTTACGATACCCCACTGGTCCAGCTTGTAGGATAACCTAGTTAACTGTCATCATAGAGTGTCAAAACTATTTTGAAAAATCGGTTGGATATATCTGATTAGGTCTACTTTTACTTCTTACCCTTATGATATTCTCCTCTTATCTCGACGTGATTTAAATCTGCTCTCTTATCTTTGCTTCGAGTGCAGGAATTCTCGCGGTTGGGTTTCCGTCGTACCTTTAGGGTTTCGCTTCTTCCTCTTATAACGGTGCTTTGACATTCGGACTTCATGCTATCTGATGAATCTTTCATCTGTTGTATCATTCAGTGGACCAAAAATTCACTAAACTTTTTCTTGGTATCGTCCGGTGATTTTCGACACGACGAAGTCATCTACATCAGGTCTGATGAGAATCTCCATCCCTCCTTTGTTTCCAAACCTCGCTTGTCGAGATCTTCAGTCTGATTCTGAGAGTTGGTTGCATGATTATCCTATTCATGTACAGAGTAATGCTTTGGGTGCGCGATGGACTGATCACCATCCGACTACTCTTATCATTTGCTCTTATACATTGAATGGTGGATCGATGCAATTTTACTCCTTCCATAGAAGTTAGAGGTGGCCTTATTTTTGAGACCTCGACCTTCATCTTTGTTTATACGGAGTGTTCTCTCGTCGAACGGGAGCATCAACCCTTGTTGGTGGTGTCGCCGATTTCAAGATGGAAAAAGAACCCTTGTTAGTGGTGTCGCGAAGATCTACACAAAGCGCGAAGGATCAGATCATCGGCCTTCTTCCCCGTACCATGAGGCGGATCTCGAGGGCGAGATCCATTGTTAGTAGTGTCGAATTGTAGCACCCCGGGGTAAACCACTACTAGAAAATCGCTGCTGTTTGTATTTGTGCATCATCATGACATCATCATGCATACCTTTGCCTAAAAGCTTTTCGATAAAATCCTATCTTTGTTTTATCTTTACTCCCCTATTTATTTCAAAATGCAAAAAATCCCGGGTCCGTCGGAATATTTTTTTTGCTCAAAAATATATTACAAAAATATAGATTAAATTAAAACAAACTGCAAGTAAAACAAAAAATTTTGTCCAGAGAGACAGCCTAGCCGTTTAGGCAAGGCCGCCTACTACCCGGCAAGCCCAGCCCGTTTTAAACCTAAACCCTAAACCAACCTAACCCTAACCCTAGCTAGACCAACACCACTCCCCTGGTACCCGCGCGCAGCACACACACATAGCAAGCAAAACAACCCCACGGTACACCCTTGTACAGAGCACCAAACCCACACTCGCACCCGACCGCCCTGTACCCAGACACGACTCACACATCGCGCGCATCGTCGCCCACCCGCCTGCTCCTCTCTCTCGGGCCCACCTACCGACACGGTGCCGCCTCGTTCCCCCATCCATCGATCGACCCCGCGCCTCGTGACTCCCTCTGTCCTTCTCCTCCTCTCCCTAACCTCGATGCCAATCGCCGCCGCCACAGGATCCCCTCCCGCCGCCAGGCGTCGCCCTCGCCAGGCCCAGCGCCTCTCCCTCCCGGCGGCCGCCTGCGTGAGTTCCGCGGGCATCTCCTCGCGTGCGTCTGGCCACGCCGTGCCCCGCGAGCCCTGCTTCGGCCGTCCTTCTCCGCCTCCCCGTCGAGCTCTGCGGCCGCCCCTCACGCGTCCCCAGCCGCCGTAGCGCTGCATGGCCGCGGTCTCTACCGCCATCGCCTCGTCTTCTCTCCAGCGCCCCTCCCTTGCGCGTCCGCCGCCTGTCAAGATCGTCCCTCCCGCTCAGCACCACCCGGCCATGGCCTCGTCGCCGAGCTCACCTCTGCCGGCTGCCTCGCCCCTTCTCCCGTGCCGCCGGAGCCTCGCTCGCGTCCCCTCCCCGGCCGCTCGTACCCGGCCTCCGGTGCGCATGCGTGCCTCAAGCGCTTCAGCCTTGTTTTTTTCACACGATGACCGTGTAGGTGGCCACCTCCCCTGCAGTTTCTCCTTTGTTTTTTCCCAACGATGTTCATGTGTGGCTTCATGTGGCATATATGTTGAGCTGATCTGTGTTGTTGGCGTGTGGTTGTGAGAAGATGAGGTGCAGATGATGTGAAGTGGTGTGTGCTACCCCAAAGAACTTGTTGGTGTAGTAGTGTGGTGTTGCCAACTCGGCTACTTTGGCTTCGCAAGGTTGCTCGAGTCCCTTACCCATAAGCAAGATCGACGCTGACCCTGACGCACCGGATAAACCATCGGTGCCAAGACTCTCGATCACGGATCCAAAGACCCCTGAGGATCTGAAGACCGATCTTGGCGAGACCAAACCCCAAGACCATCGGTACCGAACCCTAAATGTGTGACCCCTTTTTTCCAAGACCCCTATTTTATAAATGATATATTTTGTTGCATATTAAATTGTTCATATTTGCACAATATCATGTGGTTTGGGGGCATTATGCTGATGCATCTCATAACTGAACATAAAGATCATACGCAGACGAATCTAGTCTAATATTGGTCCCATTTAAATTTGTGCATCGAACCGGTGACATATTTTGCCCTATTAAGACAACATTTAAATTTCAGGGCAACTAAACAACATGAACCTTCTAAGTAATTGTCGGGACCCCGGTTCCGTTTAATATTGCCTAGTTGCATCGCACCTTTGCCATGCCATACATCATATATGCATCATGCTCGATCTTCTGCCGTAGTATTAAACAGTGTATCCGGTGTTTCTTCTAGTGCTTTGCTTCTTCACGGATTAGGCCGATGAGTTGATGCGAGAGTCGATCCGATCTTCGGATGAACCTTCGACAATGTTTTCAGGCGAGCATTCTCCCCCTTTCTACCTATTTTATCTTTCTAATCTTTATTTCCTCCTGTTGATCTATTGCTATCTGTGTTGCGATGCTATAGTTTCCGTACCCGTGATATCCCTTGCAGCCTTATATTGCCTTGGACACATCCTATTTCCTGTTGTTTGGTAGATAGTTGGACTTGCGTGTCGTAGTCGCTTGCTCAAGTGCTGTCGCGTGTCGTCAAGTACCACAGTTGTTGGAAGACTGCCATATGCTTTATGTTGGAGATGATTATAACTTTAATTATCGTTTAATAACTAAAATTAAAGTAGGTAAATAATGCAGAGGCATAGGTGGGCAATAGATGTTATTTGGTTTTTTAACCGTCCACTTGTGTCCCGTAGGACCCCGAGTACTTGATACCTGTTCTTTGAATATTCGCACTATCTGCATGTGGGACCATGAATCCCCCTAGCCAGAGCTTGAGTCATATTTATTTCTTGGGGCCACAAAGTAGTTTGGGGCTTTATTACTATCATGTACTTATGCCATGCTTTACTGCTTTATTTACGATTGCGCGTGGAGCGCCTGTACTGTTTAGGTAAGTGGAATGTTTCCGCGGTATCGACAAGCCCAGTCACACTTTCGGGTTCCCAGTCGTTTACAGCCATTGACACAAACCTCTGGGTCCGATTCGGAGCCGGCCAACTTCGTCGCGGGTAGCTTGGTGGGGTGGCCCCCTGAAATTTATATGAATCTTGCAATTGCTCTGTCGTGATGCCTCGTTGGGTTTTTATTTGTTTTTCTCGAGGTTGATCGTGCGTGTGTTGCTATCTGTGCCCCCCTGCAGGGTAAAACTTTCTGAAAGCCGTGTCCGCGGTTATGGACGACTTGGAGCACAGTATCTCGATCATAGACAACTATAACTAAAGCAGTGCTATAAATTTGACTTTATAATGACTAGTAATCAGCTCCACTATAATGGAATGGCTTAATAAAAGTGCCAACAATTGCTGGTTTGGATTGTCACCTGTTGCCATTGTATCTGACTAGTAAGTATTGCAACTACAACAGAATAACTAAATAAAAGTACCAACAACTGCTGGGTTTTGGGATGCCTCATGCTATATGTATCTGAATAGTAAGTACTACAAGTATAACAGAATGGTTAACTAAAACTGGCCACTGATTATTATATTAGGATGACTCATGCTATCTATATCTGACTAGTAATTGCCGTAACTATAACGAAATGTATAAAACTGCCAACTGTGTGAGTTTCTCGGTTGACTCCTCGTTTGGTCTCGAGGGGGAAATATCAGGATGGGTATGCTTGATGATAGTTTCAGGTTGGATCCGAATAGGTATTTCTTATCCCTATCTGATAGCCGCCAGTTGTATTGAGTCTCTATAGGTTGTTTAGTGCATGCTGCGCTGCCGCTTCAGTCCACCATACCTATGTAGGCGAGGACCGCCGAATTCTAGTCTCGCTGTGTACTGGCCTCAGTACTGACCGCTCTCTTTTTCCTTTGCCCTTTGTCGGCACCCCTTTTGGTTTTAGCAGGTTTTGAGATCGACGTCGTTAGCAGGGTTACCCTTCCGGCTTGGCCTGGGCAGGGTTATGGATGCCATTGGTTATTCTTCAGGGCTCTTAGCCCAATTTGCATCTTGTCCGTACTCGGGCATTGTATTGTTTTCAAGGTGATTTGGATCTTTGTACTGTATATCTGTATTCTTGACTCATTGAGTCGCTGTTGTATATATTTGTTCTGTGGGTTCCATCGTGGACTATTGTGTAATGATATTACTTCGTTTTCCACCCGCACGAAAGTGCCTGGTGGGCACCTTTGAATTGTTTTTATGCGGGTTTGGCGGGATTCGCTAAAACTTGCATAGGGCCGATTCCGAGGGTGTTACACCGTATGGACGTGATGATGTTTTTTCCTTATGAAGAGGCTTCTTGGTCAGCTGACGCTGGATGGCTTTCAGATCCATGCGTACGATCCCCGCATTTCACTCTGAGGCGATGTCCGTGGCGGGAAGATCGAGGCGCGGCTTCTCTCTCGGCTTCACATCAGCCACTGGCGGGATCATCGTGAATGGGAGTTGAGGCCCATGAGATACCAGGGCCTCAAAGTAATTCGACGTCGTGGCATGTACCTCCTTGGCGTGCCCAACTAGGATGGCGGCCCCATCTTCGTCCTCCAGGCCATCTGCAAAGGAATATAGATGCGTTAATATGACGCTCTTTTTCTTTTATATAAGCTAAAAAAAGGTTCATGAAAAATGTTGATTACCTTTCGATGGCGAGCGGGGTTTCTTTGGATCCCCTTCTTCAGCTTGTCCAGAGATGGACGGGGCCTGTCGTTTCTTCTCGCTGGCAGAAGAAGACGGAGCTGCGATCGTTCCCGCACACCCCAGAGCCGGGGCGAGGAAGGTGGGCCTGTTCATCGCTTGTTCGGCATCCTGGCGGTGCGCCAAGTCTAGCGCCCGGTCGATCACCTGCAACCCTTCCCTTTTTATGAGATGGGAGATCTCATTCAAGTTGTCATGTATATGAGGCACAAAAATAATTCAAAAGGGATTCTATGGTAAGGCTGTAAAAAGGGAGTAATTATACCATAGGGATTGGAAGTGGCGCCTCGAGCTTGACCATGCTATCTTTAATGATTCCCTTCACCTCCAACGGCGGGGTTGGAGCAACAATGGCAGCCAGTGTATGGTGCCGCTCAGATGTGCCATGTCTCGGCGGCGGGGATGGCGACGGTGTTGGTGACCGAACGTAGGTGACCTTATCATAAGGGCCTTGTCGGCGTAAAATCAGGAAAGAATCTCTTGATGACCCGTTGGCGCGCCGGTCATCGTGGCCGTTGAATCGACCGCGTCCTCCACCTGATGCTGATGTGAAGACGGGCTTTGGCTTAGCGGCCGGAAGCCTCAGCTTGAACTTGGTGTCCGCAGAGCCAGACTTCCTAACTCCTTCGTCATGACCGTGTCCCATGGCTGCGCTTCCAATCCATGCAAATAAAAAAATACAAGATTAATATGCACACACGACCCTAGCTACGCAATGAAAATAATAAAGAGTACACATGCATGTAAGCTTGCTACTAATCAATAGTATCATGTTGGAAGGTGTGCTACTGCTAATCAATCTAGCCTGAAACGCTCCAATTGTTGAGATGAAACAGAGGTTCCAATACCTTTTCTATGCGCTGAGACGACGGTTGGATTGTTCGCTGAGGAATGGCGCCGACCAGAGTTGACGTGGAGCATCTCTACAATGGTCGTACTTATATAGACCTTGAGAAAATAAATCTGAACAAACTCGCGATTCGAAATTGATCTGGATCCGTTACCAGGTAACAACCGGTGACTTGTGTGCACGACGAAGGGAAAAGTTGTTGAATAGATAATGCAAGATACTAAGTCGTTGAATCAGTACTGCAAAAGTATCGAAACTGGCTGTTTTATTCAATATGCGTCTTTGTTTTTTTAATTGAAAGAGCAGATTTTCACCGATTTAAGTTCAAATTGCTTCACGCACGGACTTACCTCGGTGAGGGGGCATTTGTTTGACGTGATTTTGTACTCGGTATATTAAAAATCACGTGGCATTTTGATGCGTATGGTGCACATATAAGTATCGTGACAAAGAATAGTCTTAATTAAAATAAATAGTATTTCTCCAGGAAATGGGAGCAACATGGTTCGTATTGCTTTCCCATACTAATCTTCTTGATTAAGTGCGTGCGCTAGCTTTACATGCATGCAGATCCTGGCCAGCTGAGGCAATGGTGGCCGGGTAGGACACATACGTACGACTGCACGTATTGCTTTCTCTAGAAGGTATCTACACATCCTGCAGACTGCACGTATTGCTTTCTCTAGAAGGTATCTACACATCCTGCATGTACGTCTACGCCCCGCACCAGGCCAGTATCGATCAGTTGTGCGGCCTTGCGAGTCCACAACAGACTGTGCCGATCTCTACCGGGTCATCCGATGGATAAGTAGCTGGCCAGCCGTGGAAAGGATAAGCACGCCTCCAACTGAGCCATGAAAAGAATAACCTACGCAACAACTCTGCAACGACGCCCGCGCAGCGCGTTGCGATTAATTTTCGCTCGACGCTCGTCTATAAATAATGTTGAGCCGGCAACTGAGCAAAGGGAGCAAGGAGACACACACATACACACACAGACGCACACAGAGAACACACCCATGGCAGCGGACGGCGGCAGCTACACGACGCATGCTGAGAGGCTGCCCACGATATGCACGCCCAGGAGTCGCGACGGAACGTGCCCAAGGCTTGAAGACAGAGGTCGTCGCCGGCACCGGCGCCGCCGCCGGCGACTCGACGTCGGGGGCTGTAAGTTACCTCCGGAGAAGAAGTCGATGAAGCTCGACGCTGCCGGCTACAACACCAATGACTCGACGACGACGCCGAGCACAGGCGCCCTCTTCATCCGAGTCGCCGGAGCCTGCAGCCGGGCCATCTACGGTCTACCTCGACATCCACTTCTAACTCATTTCCTTTAACAATTCCATATGCAGATCAATATGCCCGCATCCCAAGAACAAGAGTCCCGCACGACCATCAGACCGCGGTGCCGGAGGGGACACACGCAGAAAACGGCAGCGGACGGTGCGCCAAACATTTAAATGGAGGCGGCGCTCGTTCGTGCTCATGCCTGGTCAACGGCAGCAGCTAAACGGCGCACGCCGAGAGGCTGACTAACGGCATGGGCGCCCTCTTCATCTGGGTCGCCGGAGCCCGCAGCACGGCCATCAATAGGATCCGCTACGTTCTACTTTGACGTCTCCTTCTAATTCATCTCCCTCGACAAGTGCATCGCTGCCGGAGCTGGATGCACAGCCCGCCGACGTACCTCTACCGAAGATGGCGATGTTGTACCGTCAATACACAGGTCATGCGATCGATATTCTTGCAGCCCCAAGGACGAGGCGTGCGCATGCATGAGTTCATACTCCCTTCAGGTACGTGAGGAAGTTCTAGATGTTGCCTGGCGACTTCCTCTATCAACCATCGAGCTCATATCCCATGGGCGCGTTGGCTTCACCGATGCGAATACCAAGGCCCTGCCATCATGGGCAGCAGCACACCGCACGTGCCAGGAGCTTGGTTGTCGGCGCCGACTCGGCACCGAAGGCAGCTGACGACCGAGCGTCCATGTTCATATCCGGCTTGAGAGCTGGATGGATAGATGCCTAGAGATGCATATTTGAAGGAGCCAATGCATGCACCAGGACCATGCATAGCCCTCTCTAATTTGTACGATCGTCAAGGTATATATGGATACAGATTGATTATTACTTTACCATATACAAGTGTGTTGGTTATGTTATCAGGTACAAAGGAATGGAGCACTGCAAGTGCATACATGGACAAGACGGATATTGCCTCTTCACGGACACTCCGAGCGATGCTGGGGGCATTCCACCATTTGGGTCACCAGTAAATCCACTCACATACCAGCCGCCAGATCCGCGAGAATGTCGGATACATCTGCATGGTGTAATCTTCATCAACATCTTCTCTGGCACCAGACAACTGACTACATCAACGCCGTATCCCACTCCCGGATAAATCACGCGACCACGACCTCTCAAGCTCCGACGAGCCCAATTACACCTCTGGCGTCACGAGATCTACATCGCCAAAACCATACACCGTCGCTATCGAGCCATACTACTGCTCAGCGATACCCAAGTCTACATCGACTCCTACACCAACACTCTTCTTCAATCTCGACCTAGCACCGGCGAGGCGAGGCCACTTCACCGACATGTCCTTCTCCGATGAAGCAATTCATTTCTTGCCCGGCACCGACGAGGCGAAGTCAAGCCATCAAGTCCGACACCGACAAGGCGGACACCACCTGGCCAGGCACCGACGAGGCGAAGGCCGCCCACCTATCTGAGCCAACGAGGCCAGACTGTTGGAATTATGCCCTAGAGGCAATAATAAAGATGTTATTATTATAATTCTTGTTCATGATAAAGTTTATATTCCATGCTAGAATTGTATTAAGCGAAAACTTTAATACTTCTGTGGTTTGTGAACAACACCGTGTCCCTAGTACGCCTCTATGGATTAGCTCATTGATCAATGATGGTTAAGGTTTCCTAACCATATACATGAGTTGTCAATTGATAATGAGATCATTTCATTGGAGAATGATATGATGGACAGACCCAAACTAAGCAAAGCAATTAGATCGTTTCATCGTGTTCATCTTTGCGAAGCTTTTCTTATGTCAAATATTGTATTCCTTAGACCATGAGATAATACAACTCCCTGGTATCGGAAGAAAGCTTTGAGGTCATCAAACGTCATCCTATGAGAGGGTGATCATAAAGGTGTCTCTCAGGTGATCGGAAAGTATCTGTTGGGTTGTATGTATCGAGATGGGATTTGTCCCTCCCAAGTCGGAGAGATATACTTCGGGCCCACTCGGTAATCAATATCAACGCCGCTTGCAAGCATGTGGTTAAGGAGTTAATCACAAAGTGATATCGGATTACGGAACGAGTAAAGTACTTGTTGTGAACGAGATTGAACTAGGTATGACGGTACCGACGATCGAATCTCGGGCAAGTAAAATATCGCGAGACGAAGGGAATATATATATGGGATTGTTTGAATCTTGGCATCGTGGTTCATCCGATATGATCATCGATGAATGTGTGGGAGTCAATATGGGTGCCCAGACCCCGCTGTTGATTATTGATAGAAGATCATGTCTGCATATTCTTGAACCCACAGGGTCACACACTTAACGTGTCTTGACGCTAGGATAGATTGGATAATTGGTTTGTGAATTTTTGTTTGGAGTCTCGGATGGGATCCGGGACATCACGAGAGGTTCCGGAATGGTCCGGAGAATAAGATTCATATAAGGCAATGCAGTTTTTGGAGTTCGGAATTGTTCCGGGTTAATCGGTATTGTACCGGAAGCTTCTAGAACCTTCCGAAAGGGGACCAACGTGGCCCCACCTTCCGGGAGGGGGCATGGGCCTATGAGGGAGTGTCCTGGCCGCATTGGGCCAGGGGCACAAGGCCCCATAGGGCCCAGCCGATCCTAGAGAGTTTAGATCGTTTAAACTAGAGATAGGGTTTCTAGAAGAGGGGAGAGTCCATGCCCCCCACTCCTTATCCTTTGGGCTTGGGGGAGGGGCTAGGGCTGCGCCCCCCTCTATATAAAGAGGGGTGGGGGCGCACCAAACCCACACACCTCTCCTCCAAACCCTAGCCGCCTTGCTGCCTTCCTCTCTCCCTCCCGACTGTTTGTAGGCGAAGCCCTGCTGCAGAAATTCTCCACCATATACACCACGCCGTCGTGTTGTAGATCCAATCTACCTCTCCACCATACTTTCTGGTCCGAGGAAGGAGGAGACGTCGAGGTGCTGCACGTGTGCATCTCACGGAGGCACCGCCACTTGTGGTGCTAGATCGGATCGGATCGCGAGGAGGAGAAGCGAGTACGACTACATCACCCACGTTCCGACGAACGTTCCGCTGTGCAAATCTTCAAGGGTATGAAGATCTAATCCAATCTCTCTCGTTGTTTGCATCTCCTAGATTAGATCTTGGCTTTCCCTCTGTTCGCTCCGTAGAAAATTTTGATTTACTATGCCGCGAAACCCATCAGTGGTATCAGAGCTAGATCTATGCGTAGATGTGTTTCACGAGTAGAACGCAACATGGTTGTTGTGGGCGTTGATGTTTTCTGTTGCAAGCCTGTTGTTTGTGTTCTTCTTATGACGCGGGATAGTGACATTGAAGCGGTCCAGGCCAACCTTACGCGACGTCGTTCGCGAGACCGGCTCCGCACTTGACGTGTGGCTTGTTCCACACATGCGGCTGGTGGATGTCAGTTTCTCTCACTATAGTTGTCATGGGATTAACACCGGAGTTTGGCAACCATAATATCACCGTTGTGGCTTTCCGTAGGTAAGAATCGTTCTTAGCATCTACTCCCATAAGCCACGTAAAACATGCAACAACAAAGTAGAGGCGTCTAACTTGTTTTTGCAGGGAGTGTTTTCTGTGATATGGTATGGCCCAAGATGTGATGTGTATATTGTATGCGATGATCATGTTTTGTAATGTTTCACGACTTGCATGTCGATGAGTACACAACCGGCAGGAGCCATATGGTTGTCTTTATAATTATGTATGACCTGTGTGTCAACTTCTTATACGCCATGTAATAGTTTCACTTTATCGCTAAGTAGTTAGCAATAGTTGTAGTTGCTATTCGTGGTGGAGGCAATCATGGTGGAGTGATGGAGATCATGCCGGAACGCACAAGATGGAGATCATTGCGCGAAGATTGGCTATACCATGTCACATAAAGTTATATGCATGTGATGTTTATCCTTTTATGTATCTTATTATGCTTAGATCACGACGGTAGCATTATAAGATGATTCCTCACTTAAAGATCAAGATAAAAACTGTGTTCTCCCCAAGTATGCACCGTTGCGAAAGTTCATCGTGTCCAAGCATCACGTGATGATCGGGTGCTATAGACTCTACGCTCACATACAACGGGTGCAAGCCAGTTTTGCACACGCGGAAATACTTGGGTCTAGCTTGACGAGCCTAGCATGTACAGACATGGCCTCGGAACACAAGAACCGAAAGGTTAAGCATGAGTCATATGAATGATATGATCGACACTTTGTTGTCCACCATTGAAACCACATCTCTTCTCGTGATGATCGGATTAGGTGAGGTGAATTTGGATCGTGTTCACTAAACAACTTGAGGGATGTTGAATTTAGTGGGAGTTCATCTAGTAATTTGATTAAGTTGAACTATTTATCATGAACATAGTCTAAATTGTACTTGCAAATACTGTAGATCACATGGCCAAATCCAACTTCAACTTCAACGTTTTTGCTGAGAAGGAAAAGCTTAAAAACAATGGGTCTAACTTCACCAATTGGTTCCGCAATCTAAGAATCATTCTGTCTGGCGGACAAAAGGACTATGTCCTTGGGAAAGCGTTAGGTGACCCCCCCTGCTGCAACTGCGCCGGCTGATGAGAAAGCTGTCTATCAGTCGCGCAAAGATGATTATGGTGTGATTAAGAGCACCATGTTGTTTGCTATGGAACCGGAACTTCAGAATCGTTTTGAAACCTATCCCGGGCCCTTTGAGATTCTCGAGGAGCTGAAAACCATGTTTCAGACTCAAGCCCGTTCTGAGAGATATGAGATCTCTGAGAAGTTCTTTAACTGCAAGATGGAGGAAGGGAGTTCCGTTAGTGAGCACGCCATAAAGATGTCGGGCTACACTCAACGCCTTGAGCAACTGGAATGCACGATTCCAGAGGAGCTCAAGATTGACAGGGTTCTGCAATCACTCCCTCCCAGCTACAAAAGTTTTGTAGTGACTCATAATCAGATTGGCTCCACTGATACGATCACCGAGCTCTTCGCAAAGCTGAAGGCTGCGGAGGTGGACATCAAGAAGGATAATCATGTGTTGATGGTCAACAAACCCTCCTTTAAGAAAGGTAAGGGAGCAAAGAAGCCCTTCAAGAAGGGCGGCGGCAAGCGCAATGCCCCTACTGAGAAGAAGCTCAAGTCTGGTCCTAAGCCCGACACTGAGTGCTTCTATTGCAAGGACAAGGGTCACTGGAAGCGCAACTGTCCGAAGTACTTAGCGGACAAGAAGGCTGGCACCATCAAAGGTATATTTGATATACATGTTATTGATGTTTTCCTTACTAGCCCTCGTTGTAGTGCCTGGGTATTTGATACCGGTTCAGTTGCTAATATTTGTAACTCGAAACAGGAGCTACGGAATAGACGGCGGCTTGCGAGGGATGAGGTGACGATGCGCGTTGGCAACGGATCAAGAGTTGATGTGATGGCCGTCGGCACGCTCTCCTTAGTTTTACCTTCGGGATTAGTTTTAAACCTTAATAAGTGTTATTATGTGCCTGTGTTGAGCATGAACATTATTTCTGGATCGTGTTTATTGCAAGACGGCTATTCATTTAAATCGGAGAATAATGGTTGTTCTATTTATATGAGTAACATCTTTTATGGTCATGCACCTCTTATGAATGGTTTATTTCTTCTAAATCTCGAAAGGGATGAAACACACATCCATAACATTGAGGCTAAGAGATGCAAAGTAGATAGTGATAATACTACTTATTTGTGGCACTGTCGTCTAGGTCATATTGGTGTAAAGCGCATGAAGAAACTCCATTCTGATGGACTTTTGGAGTCTCTTGATTTTGAATCATTTGACACATGCGAACCATGCCTCATGGGCAAGATGATCAAAACCCCGTTCTCCGGAATTATGGAGCGAGCAACGGACTTGTTGGAAATCATACATACCGATGTATGCGGACCGATGAGTATTTCTACGCGCGGTGGATATCGCTATTTCCTTACTTTTACCGATGACTTAAGTAGATATGGGTATATCTATTTAATGAAACATAAATCTGAAACATTTGAAAAGTTCAAGGAATTTCAGAATGAAGTGGAGAACCATCGTAACAGAAAGATTAAGTTTCTACGATCCGATCGTGGAGGTGAATATTTGAGTTATGATTTTCTCACGCATCTTAAAGCAAGTGGAATCGTTTCACAACTCACGCCACCTGGAACACCACAGCGCAATGGTGTGTCTGAACGCCGGAATCGAACCCTATTAGATATGGTCCGATCAATGATGTCTCTTACTGATTTGCCGTTATCATTTTGGGGTTATGCATTAGAAACCGCTGCATTCACTTTAAATAGGGCACCATCTAAATCCGTTGAGACGACACCGTATGAACTGTGGTTTGGTGCTAAACCTAAGTTGTCATTTCTTAAAGTTTGGGAATGCGAAGCTTACGTCAAGAAGTTGATGCCGGACAAGCTCGAACCCAAAGCGGAGAAATGCGTCTTCATAGGATACCCTAAGGAAACTATTGGGTATACCTTCTATCACAGAACCGAAGGCAAAGTGTTTGTCGCAAAGAACGGTTCCTTTCTTGAGAAGGAGTTTATCTCGAAAGAAGTGAGTGGGAGGAAAGTAGAGCTTGACGAGGTTATTGAACCTTCTCTTGAATTGGAGAGTAGCGCAGCACCTGAAATTGTTCCAGTGCCGCCTGCACCAACAATAGAGGAAGCTAATGACAAGGATCATGAAGCTTCGGACGATGCTGCTACTGAACGTCGCAGGTCGACAAGGTCGCGTGCCCCTCCTGAGTGGTACAGCAACCCTGTCTTGACTGTCTTGTTAGTAGAAGACAGTGAACCTACGAACTATGAGGAAGCGATGATGAGCCCAGACTCTGAGAAATGGCTAGAAGCCATGAAATCCGAATTGGGATCCATGAGCGAAAACCAAGTATGGACTTTGGTGGACCCTCCTAGCGACCGAAAGGCCGTTGAGTGCAAATGGATCTTCAAGAAGAAAACGGACGCGGATGGTAATGTTACTGTCTATAAAGCACGGCTTGTCGCGAAAGGTTTTCGACAAGTTCAAGGTGTTGACTACGATGAGACTTTCTCTCCCGTAGCAATGTTTAAGTCCATTCGAATTTTATTAGCAATTGTTGCGTTTCATGATTATGAAATATGACAGATGGATGTCAAGACTGCTTTCCTCAATGGCAACATTGATGAAGAGTTGTATATGATGCAACCCAAAGGTTTTGTCGATCCTAAGGATGCTAGTAAAGTATGCAAACTTCCGCGTTCCATTTATGGACTGAAGCAAGCATCTCGGAGTTGGAACCTTCGTTTTGATCAAGTGATCAAGAGATTTGGATTTGTTCCAAATTGCTACGAAGCTTGTATCTACAAGAAAGTGAGTGGGAGCTCGGTGACATTTCTGGTACTATATGTGGATGACATATTGATTATCGGAAATGACATCAACATGCTTAACGATGTGAAGAGTTATTTGAACAAGTGTTTTTCAATGAAAGACCTAGGTGAAGCTGCTTATATATTGGGCATGAAGATCTATAGAGATAGACAAAGACGCCTGATAGCTTTAAGCCAGAGTACATACCTAGACAAAGTTCTGAAAAGGTTCAGAATGGATAAGGCAAAGAAAGGTTCAGTGCCTATGTTGTCAGGTAAGATATTGAGCAAGGCTCAGTGTCCAGCTACGGTAAATGATAGGGAAGCTATGAGCAAAGTGCCTTATGCCTCGGCCATAGGTTCCATCATGTATGCCATGCTGTGTACTAGACCGGATGTGTCCAATCCTCTTAGTTTGACGAGCAGATATCAAAGTGATCCAGGAGTGGAACACTGGACCGCCGTGAAGAACATCCTAAAGTACCTAAATAGGACTAAAGAAATGTTCTTAGTCTATGGGGGTGATGAACAGCTTGTCGTAAAAGGTTACGTCGATGCTAGTTTTGACACCGACAAGGATGATTCCAAATCTCAGACAGGATACGTTTATATTTTGAATGGAGGAGCTGTGAGCTGGAGAAGCTGCAAGCAAAGCGTGTTCGCGGGATCTACAGTGGAAGCGGAATACATGGCTGTTGCAGAAGCGTCAAGTGAAGGAGTTTGGATCAAAAACTTCATCACTGAGCTTGGCGTGGTTCCAAGTGCATTGGACCCACTGGAGATATTGTGTGACAACACTGGCGCCATAGCACTCGTTAAGGAACCAAGATATCATCCAAAGACCAAGCATATCAACCGCAAGTTTCATATAATCCGAGATTATATTGCAGATGGAGATCTGAAGATTAGCAAAGTACATACAGATCTGAATGTCGCAGATCCATTGACTAAACCTCTTCCACGTGTAAAACATGATCAACACCTCAGTGCCATGGGTGTGAGATTGTTGCCAGATGTAAACTAGATTATTGACTCTAGTGCAAGTGGGAGACTGTTGGAATTATGCCCTAGAGGCAATAATAAAGATGTTATTATTATAATTCTTGTTTATGATAAAGTTTATATTCCATGCTAGAATTGTATTAAGCGGAAACTTTAATACTTGTGTGGTTTGTGAACAACACTGTGTCCCTAGTACGCCTCTATGGATTAGCTCATTGATCAATGATGGTTAAGGTTTCCTAACCATAGACATGAGTTGTCAATTGATAATGAGATCATTTCATTGGAGAATGATATGATGGACAGACCCAAACTAAGTAAAGCAATTAGATCGTTTCATCGTGTTCATCTTTGCGAAGCTTTTCTTACGTCAAATATTGTATTCCTTAGACCATGAGATAATACAACTCCCTCGTATCGGAAGAAAGCTTTGAGGTCATCAAACGTCATCCTATGAGAGGGTGATCATAAAGGTGTCTCTCAGGTGATCGGAAAGTATCTGTTGGGTTGTATGTATCGAGATGGGATTTGTCCCTCCCAAGTCGGAGAGATATACTTTGGGACCACTCGGTAATCAATATCAACACCGCTTGCAAGCATGTGGTTAAGGAGTTAATCACAAAGTGATATCGGATTACGGAACGAGTAAAGTACTTGCTGTGAACGAGATTGAACTAGGTATGACGGTACCGACGATCGAATCTCGGGCAAGTAAAATATCGCGAGACGAAGGGAATATATATATGGGATTGTTTGAATCTTGGCATCGTGGTTCATCCGATATGATCATCGATGAATGTGTGGGAGTCAATATGGGTTCCCAGACACCGCTGTTGATTATTGATAGAAGATCATGTCTGCATATTCTCGAACCCGCAGGGTCACACACTTAACGTGTCTTGACGCTAGGATAGATTGGATAATTGGTTTATGAATTTTTGTTTGGAGTCTCGGATGGGATCCGGGACATCACGAGAGGTTCCGGAATGGTCCGGAGAATAAGATTCATATAAGGCAATGCAGTTTTTGGAGTTCGGAATTGTTCCGGGTTAATCGGTATTGTACCGGAAGCTTCTAGAACCTTCCGGAAGGGGACCAACGTGGCCCCACCTTCCGGGAGGGGGAATGCGCCTATGAGGGAGTGTCCTGTCCGCATTGGGCCAGGGGCACAAGGCCCCATAGGGCCCAGCCGATCCTAGAGAGTTTAAATCGTTTAAACTAGAGATAGGGTTTCTAGAAGAGGGGAGAGTCCATGCCCCCCACTCCTTATCCTTTGGGCTTGGGGGAGGGGCTAGGGCTGCGCCCCCCTCTATATAAAGAGGGGTGGGGGCGCACCAAACCCACACACCTCTCCTCCAAACCCTAGCCGCCTTGCTGCCTTCCTCTCTCCCTCCCGACTGTTTGTAGGCGAAGCCCTGCGGCAGAAATTCTCCACCATATACACCACGCCGTCGTGTTGTAGATCCAATCTACCTCTCCACCATACTTGCTGGTCCGAGGAAGGAGGAGACGTCGAGGTGCTGCACGTGTGCATCTCACGGAGGCACCGCCACTTGTGGTGCTAGATCGGATCGGATCGCGAGGAGGAGAAGCGAGTACGACTACATCACCCACGTTCCGACGAACGTTCCGCTGTGCGAATCTTCAAGGGTATGAAGATCTAATCCAATCTCTATCGTTGTTTGCATCTCCTAGATTAGATCTTGGCTTTCCCTCTGTTCGCTCCGTAGAAAATTTTGATTTACTATGCCGCGAAACCCATCACAGACATCTTCATCACCGGACATCGACAAGCCGGGAAACACGGCTAGGCATCGTCGGGGCGACGGACGTTCCGCCCCATCTTCCACTTCATCATCACACCACCAGCTCGAGTGCCACCCTCCAACCGCGACAAATACCCCGACCCCACTTCTTCCGAGGTGCGGCGACAACGGTCGGCGGGCAACCAGACGTGCCGATGCGAGACAACGCCTCCGACACCTCTTCTCCCAAAGCTTGTGATATGACGCTCTTGTGTAGGACGACAGCCATGAACTCGGCGTCAGACCGAGACGAGGTGTCGACCACACTGGTTGCACCGACTTGTATGTGTGCGTTGATTTCATACCGACGCCGATCTCTATCAATACTTACTCCCGCGAGTCATACCCTTGCACACCTCGACGAGGCTGCTGGTTGTCAAGAAGTCCTAGCTAAGCGGACTCATGCTACTCCGATCCAAATTCAACTACAATGATGCCGCCAAGACCGATGAGGCATAGCGGCAAGGGTGAGCGTGGCCGGAGCAAATGATAGGGCAAAGGTGTCCGATCTTTCGATGAGATGGCGATAATCGATTTGGTGGAGTTCGGGCTTGACGATCCGACTACACGTGCGAGCACGAGCGCCAATGCAATCGCTAGGCCAATCTCCTGGAGGTTACCGATCCTACGGGAACACGATCAGCCTGACCAGCGAGGGTCTTAATTCCTACCTGAAATCGAGAACAAGTAAGAACCAATATTGCAATCAAGATATTGCGGATTAAGAGGAAAGCTTTATTGAAAAGGTGGGATCCTGAATAGGTGCGAAGTACAAGAGGCCTCTACGACGCTCGAGCCTTGGCGAAGTTGCTACGATGGCTAACTTAATGTCTAAACAAAATCCGAGTCTAGGGTGATGGCTATGGGGAGTATTTAAGGAGGAAAAGATGGGGTTTCGGCCAGCCATGGAAGTGGTGGCCGAATCCAACCCTAGAAGTCCTTTTCCCCTCAAATACGGATTCTAAAAAGTGGCTATTTAAAATCCTGCGAAAATTACATGGGTCTGGCCCAAACTAAAGGTGTCTCAGCACCATATTAAGCTATCGACGAATTCGTGAAGTATTAATCTTGAATATTTCGTCCAAGCCTTCTTTCTTCATTATGGTGGTCTCAAAGTTCTGAAATCTCCATCCATGGCCTTCTCTTTGATCATCACATGCTTGCTGCCATCTCCATGCATGGCCATGCTCCAATGCTTGTCCCTCTCATCCATGCTTGGTCCATCATTCCTAAGAGTAAGAAATACATCTGATTTAGGCAGCATCATATTCTCATGTATGTGAGGAATAGTTCCAAGAAACGAAAGTACCTGATAGTTAAGTTGTTTGGCACGAGATCTTGTGATGGGTCCTTGTATGTGTGTAGCCGTAGGTACAACGATTGTATCAATAGAAGGGATGTCCACATCATGCTCCCCTTCTTGAATTGAAGTCGTCCTCGACGCAATCTCATCTTCCTCACCAAAGTAAGGCTTCAAATCTGCAATGTTAAACGTAGGACTAACCGTACCAAAGTCTGCAGGCAACTCAAGTTTATATGCATTATCATTTATTTTCTCTAACACCTTAAAGGGACCAGCAGCACGCGGCATTAACTTAGACTTGCGTAAATCAGGAAAACGATCTTTACGCAAATGTAACCAAACAAGATCTCCAACATCAAACACAACATGCTTTCTCCCTTTATCCCTAGCAAGTTTATACTTAGCATTCATGTGTCCAATGTTATCTTTAGTAGTCTTATGCAAGTTTAATATCAGTTCAGCGCGTTGTGTAGCATCCAAATTATTTTGCACCGAAGAAGGTAAAGGCAATAAATCAATAGGTGCACGAGGAACAAAACCATACACAATCTCAAATGGGCACATCTTTGTGGTAGAATGCAGCGAACGATTATAAGCAAATTCTATATGAGGTAAACACTCTTCCCACAATTTTAAGTTCTTCTTTAAAACAGCCCGCAACATAGTAGACAAAGTTCTATTTACTACTTCAGTTTGTCCATCGGTTTGGCGATGACATGTAGTACCAAACAGCAATTTAGTCCCCAACTTAGCCCATAAACATCTCCAAAAGTGGCTAAGAAATTTAGTATCACGATCAGAGACAATAGTATTTGGCACACCATGCAAACGAACAATTTCATGAAAGAACAAATCAGCAATATGCGCAGCATCATCCGCTTTATGACAAGGAATAAAGTGTGCCATCTTAGAAAACCGATCCACAACAACAAAAATACTATCCCTCCCTTTCTGTGTTCGTGGCAATCCCAAAACAAAGTCCATAGAAATATCCTCCCAAGGAACACTAGGAACAGGAAGAGGCATATATAAACCATGTGGATTAAGCGAGACTTAGCTTTTTGACAAGTAGTGCAGCGTGCCACAAATCTCTCAACATCTCGACGCATACGTGGCCAAAAGAAGTGTGCAGCAAGAACATCCTCCGTTTTCTTGACACCAAAGTGTTCCATCAATCCTCCTCCATGCGCCTCCTGTAACAACAAAAGACGAACAGAACTATCCGGAATGCATAGTTTGTTAGCACGGAACACAAATCCATCATTAAAGACGAACTTGTTCCATGTTCTACAATCTCTACAATTCCGCAACACATCTTTAAATTCAACATCATGCACATATTGTTCCTTAATAGTTTCTAATCCAAATATTTTGAAGTCAAGTTGAGATAACAAAGTATAACGGCGCGACAAAGCATCAGCAATAATATTATCTTTACCCTTTTTGTGTTTGATAACATAAGGAAAAGACTCAATAAATTCAACCCACTTTGCATGGAGACGATTCAACTTAGATTGACTACGAATATGCTTCAAAGATTCATGATCAGAATGAATAACAAATTCTTTAGGCCATATATAATGTTGTCAAGTTTCTAATGTCCGAACCAAGGCATATAATTCTTTATCATAAGTAGAATAGTTCAGACTAGCCCCACTCAATTTCTCACTAAAATATGCAACAGGTTTTCCCTCTTGTAATAACACCCCGCCCAAACCAATTCCACTAGCATCACATTCAAGCTCAAAAGTCTTAGTAAAATCAGGAAGTTGGAGTAAGGGAGCATGTGTTAGCTTATCTTTCAATATGACGAAGGCCTGTTGTTGTGCATCGCCCCAAACAAAGTGCACATCCTTCTTGGTAAGCTCATTCAGCGGCGCGGCAATTGATCCAAAGTCTTTGACAAAGCGCCTATAAAAACCAGCGAGGCCAAGAAAACTCCTCACTTGTGTGACCGTCTTGGGCTGCGGCCAATTCTCAATAGCTTCAATCTTGGCTGGATCCACTTCAATACCCTGTGATGTAACAACATAGCCAAGAAACGCAACTCGATTGGTGCAAAAGGTGCACTTCTCAAGGTTACCAAACAAACGTGCATCACGTAAAGCATTGAAAATAGCACGTAAATGGTCCAAATGATCCTTTAAAGATTTGCTATAAATCAGAATATCATCAAAGTAGACTACCACAAAACGTCCAATGAAAGCACGTAAAACTTCGTTCATTAATCTCATGAAAGTGCTAGGTGCATTAGTTAAACCAAACGACATTACTAACCACTCATATAAACCGAACTTAGTTTTAAATGTTGTTTTCCATTCATCTCCTAATTTCATATGAATCTGGTGGTAACACTACGCAAATCAACTTTAGAAAACATGGTAGAGCCACTCAATTCATCAAGCATGTCATCTAAACGTGGAATAGGATGACGGTATCGAATAGTAATATTATTGATAGCTCTACAATCAGTACACATGCGCGAAGAACCATCTTTCTTAGGTACCAAAATAATAGGAACAGCACAGGGACTAAGGGACTCACGAATATGATCTCTGTCGAGTAGTTCCTGAATTTGGCGTTGTATCTCCTTTGTCTCCTCTGGATTTGTTCTATATGGCGCGCGGTTGGGCAACGTAGCACCAGGAATTAGATCAATTTGGTGCTCAATTCCTCTAATAGGAGGTAGTCCTGGTGGCAGCTTAGCGGGAAAGACGTCCTCATATTCCTGTAAAAGGTTAGCAATAGCGGGTGGCAAAGAAGGAGGCATATCCTCAAATGAAAACAAAACCTCTTTGCAGACAATTGCATAACATTGAGTATTGTTTACATCTAGTTCAGCAATATCAATTTTATTTGCAAGCATACATGGACTCTTCAAACGAATTTCAGTAGCATGTGCAGAATCAGATTTAGTGTTCTTTGGTGGTACAAAATCTGCAGCAACAATCTTATTCTCACTTTTATTTTTCTCCTCAGTTTTAGCTCTACTAGCTCTAGCAAGATCATCTTTTAAAATCTGTTCGGGAGTCATAGGTTTTAGACCAATTTTCTTTCCATCATGCATAAGAGAATAGTGATTAGTTTTGCCATTATGAACAGATTCTCTATCAAATTGTCATGGTCTACCAAGTAACAAAGAACAAGCTTGCATAGGTACAACATCACAATCAACAAAATCAGAATATGTACCAATAGTAAAATGCACGCGTACCGTTCTTGTTACCTTGATCTTGCGAGAACTCTCAAACCATTGGATGTAATATGAATGTGTGCGTTGTCTTGTTGGAAGGGCAAGCTTCTCTACCATGTCAACACTAGCCAGATTGTTACAACTCCCTCCATCAATGATGATCCGTATAGCTCTTTCCTTGACAACACCACGTGTTTGGAACAGGTTGTGGCGTTGATCTTTCTCAGATTTTCTCAACTGCACACTCAACACACGTTGTGTAATTAAGCTCTTGTATTGATCAGCAGCTTCAGCTCCCATTACCTCTGTCTCTTCATCAGCATCAGAATTGTCTCCATCACGAGCATAACTAAGGGCTAATGTATCTTCATCAAAGTCACTCGCTGAATCGTATTGACCATCCTCCCGCACCATCATCACACGTTGTGTTGTGCACTGTCTCTCAATATGACCAAAACCCCAGTACTTGCGGCATTGTATATCCTTTGTCTTACCTATGGAAGCCATAGAAAATGCACTACGAGCAGGAGCATTGGATGATGGTGGAGGAGCAGCTAGAAATCTTGTGGTGGCCTTGGATGTGGTAGTAGCTGGTAGCGAATCACGAGAAGGAGGCGCTGATTGTCGGGATGTCCAAGTGGATGTGCGACCTGCAGAATTATTAGTCCTCCTCCATGGTGGTTGGCGATCCTGCACTTCACGTTCAGCTTTGCAAGCAAGATGAAACAAATGAGTGATAGAATTATATTCCTTATAATCTAATATGTGTTGAATGTCCTTGTTTAATCCACCAAAGAAACGTGCAAGCATTTGTTCATTAGATTCAATAAGACCACACCGAACCATCCCCGTTTGCAATTCCTGATAATACTCTTCTACAGAATTTTTCTCTTGCTCTAAACGTGTCAGATTCTTTAGTAAATCACGTTGATAAGTGGGAGGAACAAAACGAACACGCATAGCAGTTTTTAAAGCAGTCCAAGTACTAGGAATAGTAGTAGGATTTAAACGACAATTCTCAGACCACCAAAGAGAAGCAAATTTAGTAAATTCACATGTAGCAGCACTAACACGCATATTCTCAGGATATTTTAAACATGCAAAATGTTGTTCTACTTCCATCTCCCATGTAAGATATGCATCAGGATTATATTTACCCTCAAAAGATGGAATATTTAATTTAAGTTTTGCAACATGATCATCGTCACGTACCGGTGGTCGAGCGTTGCGGTAGTAATGTCGGGGACGGCCAGCAGGTACCTGTGGAGGTTGTTCAACCTCCTCGGCAAACAGATCGTCGTCGTCGCACTACAAGAAGACCTCCCCCTAATGCAACGCGTTTATGCGTATCTAAGTGTCCATATAGGCGTTGCTAGCGACTTTACCAACGGATAAAAATGTGTTGCGTTTTTTGGCGTTGCTAGGATATAATGCAACGCATATACGTGCGTTGGTAACCAATGCATAAGCGTTGCAATTATCAAGCAACAACTATATGTGTTGGTAGAGAGATGCTACAAGGATTGGAAATTCTATTTGAAAAATACTATTTGCATGACCGGATGGTTTGAAGATGGTATTTTTTCTCAGCGAGTGAACATAGTTAAAACATGAGATACCACGACACACAAATAGTAGAATGGGAATGGTTCGTGTGAAAAAAATTAAATATTCATTATTGGGATCGCCATCTCATACATGAAAATTATCCGAAGAGTAGTCAATCTACAATCTTGCAAATATGACATTCTACCTAGTCGTACTCATGGATTATACAGATAAAATATTGCATAAAAAATGATGATCAACCGACTCCAATATATCTACTCTAATATTCGCCTAACAAGTTCAGAGCTCATATCTGAATATAGCAAGTCTTGCTGATGTATCAGACCTGCACACAAAAAAACGTGATTTCAGTATCAAATTGGCACAAGACACAATAGCGTAGAATGAACTCTAATAAGCAAGCGCACAACACATTTCCTACAGTTAAGTTCATTTGAAATAGCATATCGGACCCACAAATCAGAAATAGCTGATCGGATCCACAAGTAAAAGCAGATTCAGGAAACTAAAATTTGCAGGACAGACATTTGATATCTAAATTATTTTAGACACAAATACAAGTGTACTTAGCAAAATAACATGTAATAAAACCATTAAAAAGGCATTGCTAAACTACTAAAATTGTATCCCATATCTTGAAACTCTTATTTGCTGCCATAGTGCACTTACAATTCCAAGCGAGGCATAAAAATATGAATCTAAAGTCATATCTTATAAAAGTTCTAGTTGTACAAAACACGAGAGAAGGAAGTAATAAATGCCTTCTTGTCATGTTATAGTACGAGCCATCATGGCGGGCGGTAGACAAAAAGTTTGCCATCCAAAAATTGTCTGAATCTAATATGTTCATCTACAAGCCAATCATGGTGTGCGGGCGGTAGGAACTACCTAAAAGTTATAGTATGAGTTTATGTGTTATACAACTGCTTATGTACGTGGTACCCACCAAAACCATCAGCAACTAAGCAGACTATTTAAGTACTAGCATTGACCAGTTAAATTAAATACTTTCTCCAACCCATATTAATTGACTTAGATTTTTCAAAATTTGGATGAACCTATATACTAAATATTGTATAGATTAATCCAAATCTAGACAAATTTGAGTCAACTAATATGGGTCGGAGGAGTACCAAAATAGTCTTCACCAAAGTACTCTGAAACTATATTTAAATCAAATATCAAATAGATACCATAAAGCTTCTGCTTTAATAATAAAAGATTACCTTCAGTAAGATGTCATTAATTCCCTTAGTGCTCAATACAAGGTTAGCACAAGCCTTGAGAACTTCTTCGGTTCGCTATTTTGTTATGTCAGATTCCTTGCCAGGAAAAAGTAATATTAGGCACTGTTGGAGATCGTAAAAATGCCAGACCAATTGCATGAAGATTTAGCACGAAAAGTGAGAAAGAAAACATATACCGAATTGTTCAAGATAACAAAAATCAGTAATACTGAGGTAACAGAAAGATGCACATACCTTTAACAGATCTTCTCTGCTTGGATCAGATACAAGGACCTGTTGAATTTTTGTCATTGGCCTGTTTAGTAGGCATTTCTTGACACGTCCTAAATTTCTACTCATACCAATTCACCTGGTAACTATCATTAGCAGTTTTACCATGAGATTTAAAATGTTAATACTCTGAAGAAAAACAAATCGATCATTGCAGGAAAAAGATTAATTTAAAAAATCGCAGAAGATGGAGCAATATTGGATGCGAGATAGATCCGTAAAAGGGAATTAATACCTGCATGTTGTAGGTCGTCCTGCTGATAATTCTTGCTGGTGATGCGTGCCCGCCTGGGGGTTCTCCATCTGGCATATCGTGCCACTGCAGTCTGCGCTGCTGCCAGTGCCTCTAGGACATCAATGATGCACAAAATTCCAAGAAAAATTGTGAACACGGGTCAACCTAAAGGAAAGGAAGAGGAATCTGACACGGGAAAAGAGAAATTTCACCTCGAGCCCTAACCTTTGTCCCACACTTGAGACGCCCCCGAATGGCTCCCAGTCAATCGCCACGGCTGCTGAAAAATATCTGCATCATGTGGTAGCCTAGATCCTCGTTGCACTCATGTTTTCCGAAGTTAGTTTGGGGCGATCTGTATCAGCGGCCTTGCTGAGCGGAGCGAGCAGCGAGGCGGCTAGGTTAGGGAAGGGGAGGAGTGGGACTATAGACGCGTGTTTGTGCTGATCGTGGCTAGTGGGTTAATGCCAGGTAGTGGTGCTTAGTGGGCTGGGCTCATTTTCTACAACGGTTCGAGCCTCCAACGCATGCATGTGTATCTACTGATAAAACTTGCAACGAATATTTACGGTGTTGCCGATTATATATTGCTATAGGGGTGTTCTTCTTGTAGTGTCGGGGTCGTAGTAGTACCTGTCGTCTGTCCCCAATGTTGCAGCAGCAGCCGCGGCGGAAGTCTGAGGTGCGTCAGCCGCAGCGGTAGCCGTCTGGGGTGCGGCGGCAGCCGAACCAGCAGTCCGACCCGTAATCGAAATGCGCCATGCGCCAGGTACGGGTGCGGGTGCGGGAAATCTATTCAAAATCTCCTTGAACCGAGCGTCAAGCTTGGCGTTGAAGGATTTTTCGAGTCCATCGATCTTGTCCACGGCGTTGGTGAGCTTGGTGTCAAACTCTCCTAGGCGTGTATCCACGTCTTCAGCGCGACTGACCAAGAGCTCGGAGAAGTGGGCATGTAGTTTTTCGTTCGTCATTGTGGCAGGGTTCCGCGAAGTATCTGTCATGGTTAGTCCTTTAAAAAGCACAGGTATATACTACAGAAAAATGGTGGAAGTCACGCGTAATCCGTCAAGCAATATACGAAGCTCTTACAAGTTCTTACCAAACAGCAGGAAAAGGCGATGTGCAACCGCGAGGATCAGTGGGTCCAGAGATTGAACCGAGCGATTACTGGGAGTCGAGACACCGCACGTGGAGAATATCTGTGGAGCTCTGGAAAGGCTTAGCAAAGGGGGTTAGCAATTATCAAAACAGCAATGCAAAAGTTGAAAGAATGCTCAACGATGGTACTGTGTTGGTCCTAGGCTAGACCGTACTAGAGACGCGAGCCTAGATCACCAACGATGTCACGACGCGACACAACAAGCAATGTATGATGATATGGCACCCTGAAAAGCGAACCGAGAGGTGGAAAATCACTATGATGGCGAGTGTCTAGAACTGATCTACGGGATCCAAAAATAGGTTAGCCCCAAAAAAAAATCGATTTTTTTTTATTGTGCTCCGGAAAGCGCGCAGGCGCAAAAAAATATCGCTATAACGGCCGATGGAGAAAAGTGATCCCCGGGGCCGAAAACTAGTATAGCCAGAAAAAAATTCGGAGGCGGTTCCAAACTTTTTTTTTTGCTCTCCTTCTGGACTTACGACCGGACTCTGAGCTCGACACGGACTTTAGCTGAACACGGAAACAACAAAGAAGGAAAGTAAAAAGAAATAACTAGGAACAATAACTCTACTCGGACTCGTACCGCGGTAGGAAAACTGATCGGATCTGTGTCGTGGTAGGAAGGCGGTGGCGGAGTATTAGGGTTTATGGTGGCTGGGTGTATGGCGGCGAAATATGGTGGCGGTGATCGGCGAGTGTGGCGGTGACTACTATGATCAGAACTCGAAACTCTAAGGGATGAGACACTAAGACCAGCAACTCGACGCGACGATGTAGACACAAATTCAACAATGCAAAAACTAAAAAGATAATGCGAGGCGTAGATTGGTTATGGGATGGATCTAAACTCTAACTGTGTTTTTGGCTTTTTCATGGGTTATAGGTAACAACAGATCTAATCTATGAAAACAGTAAAATCTCACCGAGCAACCTGAAATCTGATACCACTTGATAGGGCAAAGGTGTCCGATCTTTCGATGAGATGGCGATAATCGATTTGGTGGAGTTCGTGCTTGACGATCCGACTACACGTGCGAGCACGAGCGCCAATGCAATCGCTAGGCCAATCTCCTAGAGGTTACCGATCCTGCGGGAACACGATCAGCCTGACCAGCGAGGGTCTTAATTCCTACCTGAAATCGAGAACAAGTAAGAACCAATATTGCAATCAAGATATTGCGGATTAAGAGGAAAGCTTTATTGAAAAGGTGGGATCCTGAATAGGTGCGAAGTACAAGATGCTGGAGCCTTGGCGAAGTTGCTACGATGGCTAACTTAATTTCTAAACAAAATCCGAGTCTAGGGTGACGGCTATGGGGAGTATTTAAGGAGGAAAAGATGGGGTTTCGGCCAGCCATGGAAGTGGTGGCCGAATCCAACCCTAGAAGTCATTTTCCCCTCAAATACGGACTCTAAAAAGTGGCTATTTAAAATCCTGCGAAAATTACATGGGCCTGGCCCAAACTAAAGGTGTCGCAGCACCATATTAAGATATCGACGAATTCGTGAAGTATTAATCTTGAATATTTCGTCCAAGCCTTCTTTCTTCATTATGGTGGCCTCAAAGTTCTGAAATATCCATCCATGGCCTTCTCTTGGATCATCGCATGCTTGCTGCCATCTCCATGCATGGCCATGCTCCAATGCTTGTCCCTCTCATCCATGCTTGGTCCATCATTCCTAAGAGTAAGAAATACATCTGATTTAGGCAGCATCATATTCTCATATATGTGAGGAATAGTTCCAAGAAATGAAAGTACATGATAGTTAAGTTGTTTGGCACGAGATCTTGTGATGGGTCCTTGTATGTGTGTAGCTGTAGGTACAACGGTTATATCAATAGAAGGGATGTCCACATCAGCAAAGGCCACGCTACTCGCGGCGCGTGTACCGACGAGGACACGGGTACTGCCGCCGCCCACACACACCACCATCACATCATGCATGGAGAACACGAAGCGAAGACGGCGAAGACGACCATTGAAGCAGCTTAATCGGAGGTGGTTCGCGATCTTTAGTCGCGGACGTAATTAATCGGGAGCCTTCCGAGGCCCCATGAACCAGAACACACATTCGCCCAAGTCATATTGGCCGCGCAAGCAAGCCACGGAGCGCATATGTAAAGGGATCATGTAATTTTGTTTCTCCATGGAGAGATTAATAAAATGCACGTTTTCCTATGTCTTTATTTGTGTACTTAGTACACTGGCACGCCCGCATATTTATTGTCCCCTGGCGCGTAGAGAGATAATATATGTGTCACGTTTTTATTATTTCGCGTGTCAAACAGGGGTACCCCTTGCACATGGTACAGGAGCTTTTCCATAACCAAAATGACAAGGCAAGCAGACAATGAGCATTTCAGCAATCTTTTTATTTACCATATGCATAGCTTTTTATTGAGGACGCTTTATAGATGCTCATTATAGTGATGCTGCAAGTTTCCACCATGATTAAGCATGGCTTAGGCTAGCGGCCCATACGTTTCTCTAACACAATGTATGAGCTCCATGAACTCACAACCTCCCCTTTTATTTCACATCGTCGACATCCGTAAACAAAAGAGCAAAGTATCAACTGGATGAGATATCCAACAGGTGTTGAAAGTGTTCCCCGTGACAGCACGGTTCGGCTGACTCCCAGTATATAATAAGCAAGCATATAACTTTCATGGACTAGTTGAAATGGTTCACGATTATTAAACGCAAGGAATAAAGTGTGCCATCAAATTCGTGAGAGCTTTACTAACTAACTTTCTCAAAACAGACAAACATTTTATTTTGTAAGAAAACATGACATATATAAAATATGCACTGAAGTAGCAAATGATGCTAATAGGTAGGCATGGTGGACCCAGATGGCAATATTGGTTTTGGGGAGTTGGAGGCACAGGTAGAGCACATATCAGTGCAAGTGAAGGCTAGCAATAGAGAGGGAGTGAAAAACGAGAGAGCAATAGCTGTCATAATCATGCTTGCAATAAAACATGACTAACTATGTCATGAAAGTGATACAAGAACTCTGAGGCAAAATAAATCATCGAGGCTTACTGACTATTGATTAGTCATATGCATGCGCGAGCATGTGCCAAGTTGATTCACATGAACAATCACAGGAGGATACCACAATGTCATACTAAAGTATGAATAAAACAATGCAAGCAAACATTCATATGACATGCTACAAAATATTAGCAAGCTGGAGCTAATCATAGACAAGCAAGAACTACTAAGTATTCATAATGACATACACCTTACACAAATAGGCTAAGCATGCTCACAATGATGAGAATATGTACAAAAATGAAACAAATAGAGTTCGTTACCAGCCTCTTACCACACCTCGAGTTGTCTTAATCTTCATTATTGCCCTTCACTTGTGTGACTTGAATAATTAAGATGAAACCAAAATCCACTGAGGACAACTGAACCCTGCAAAGAACTCACAAAACCAAAGAAGAAGAACGAATATTTTTGGCGTTTTCGATTTTTTTAGAAACAAACAAACAAAGAAAAACCAAACAAAAACAAAGCAAACTAAACAAAGCAAAATCTTTTGGATTTTTTTTTGTTTTAAGGCAAACCAAGAGAAACAACGATTTTTTTTTGGTATTTTTGTGTTTTTGAGAAAGAAGCAACAAGAACCAAAAAGAAAGCGAAACAATGGATATACAAAGAACCGACCGAACATGATATATATATATATGAATGTGATGTCGATATACCTCCCCCCAAGCTTAGGCTTTTGGCCTAAGTGGCGCTCAATCCCATGGTGCCCAAGTAGATGCACCTCCGTAGTATGTCGAAGAAGCTCCCTCGTCCTGGTACGAGATCGAGGACTCCCTTGTGTAATGTATCGTTGGGCCATATGAGGGCGCTTTCCTCCTGATAGCGCCCATAGAAGTTCAGAGAGCGCAACTCGTCATCCATCTCCGCCTTCGAGCGTGACCAAGGTTCCTGAGAAATACTGAGCAAAGTGGTTTGGGGTAGAGGGATCTCTCTCTCTTCCCCATCAATAAACAACATTCTATAAACCAAGTTATCAAGAGTAGAGCTAGTGGTGACAAAGTGGTGCGCCTTCATGGAAGCAAGATCAAGCCTCTGAGGGGCCAAAACTATATCATGTGGATCAACAGCAATATCCAAGGCAGCAGCAACATGAGTAGCAATAATTCCCCCATAAATGGGTCCCTTAGTAGCTAAACGATGAGTAATGAGAGAACCAAGATTATATTTATCCTCATTGTTGAGTGCAGCAGCTAAGAAGGCCAATTGATAGTTGGAAATATTACTAATGTTCTCCCTACCAAGAACACTGGTGGCAAGATAGTAGGCAAAATACCTGATGGCTGGAAGTTGAATATTCTTTATCTTCCCTCGCTGAGCTCTACGGTCATCATCATTGGTTATTCCTCGGTAAAGCTCTAACAAATCAGCGGATAGAGCTTTAATCTTCTTTGATGACCCAGCTGTACCAAGTCCCAGGGCCTTGCAAAATTTCTTCAAAGACACAAAAGGCTTGAACATACTATTAGTAAAGGATAAACTCCTCACATATGTTTTAGTAAGGAAAGCATATTGTGCACTCTCATCCTGCATGTAACTTTTTAGACCAGCTCCTTGTACCAAAGCCATAAAATCATTAAGAATCCCAACAGCTCGCAAGAAAGTTTGGCAAGGAAAGGTGGAGGGGTGCGCATCCCCTACATCTCCCTCACCACCGAATCACGGAGTGATGAGATCCTCATTATATGAGGGTCTAGAACTGGTAGATGACCTTGGAAGCCTTGCCCTTTTAGGTTCATCATTCTCAAATATGTCACCAAAGGTGTGGTGGTCCATGACTTCCCTATTCTGAAATTTTAAACAACCATCAAACCAAGTGATTTCTAAGTTGATAAATGATGAGCAACTACTATAGGAACTTGCTAGAGGACTACACATGCATCAAAACAAAGTTTCTAAGCAAAGAACAAACATGGAAGCTCAAATAACCTATCACCTATAGCAGCAAAATACTCAAGATACAATATACCAATCACAAATCTAATTGGACAAGTGGAGGAGGCACATACCAAGGAGCAATCCCTCCAAAAATCAGCACATGAGATGGGCTGAACAAGGAGATCGAAAATCACGAGAAAGAACAGCAAGAACTCTAGCTTGAGAAAGTATTCCGGTGTTTTTCGGGAGAGAGAAAGAACGTGGCTTTGAGGAGGCAGTCTGGAGGGGCCCGGGTGGGCCAGACCCCCCAGGCACCCGCCAGTGGTGGGCCCACGCCTACCACAGGTGTGGTGCCCCCTGGGTCACCTCAGGTGCCACTCTGCCCCTTTTTTCGAGGAATATTTTATTTTGAATTTTTTGGGATTTTTTGGGAAACTTTGTTTTTGGCCAATTTTCAGGGTATGAAAATTGATTTTCTCGCAGAAAAAGTTTTTCAAAAGAAGCAAGAGCAAACCAAAAGCCAAACTACAAGAGCTCTAAGAAACTCAAACAAGCAAACAACTAGCAAAACTAAAGCTAAAGCAAAGACTAGGAAGGAGAAAGGAAAAAAAGAAAGCAAGTATAACCACAGTGGAAACATTATTTTGTTCATTAAAATCCTTTTGTTAACAAGGTTGATCAAGTCTTGTTACCAAAATAATCTTATATGAAGCAAAACTTTGCATTCCACAAGGTGATTATGTTACCTCATACTAGATAGCAATGGTCCCAATCATAATAGTTTCAGAATTTTCTTGTGGAATGGGACAATATATTTATCTAACCTTGATGCTCTCAATATTTTCAATGGAATTCAGGCAATAGCTCTTAACAACCTTCTTGGGGAAATAGACAGTGTGCTCTTTGTCATTAATATTGAATGTTACTTTTCCTTGATTGCAATAGTATTAAGAAAAGGTCTCCCAAGAATAATAGGCATATTATCATCTTCATGCATTTTAAGCACAACAAAATCAGTTAAAACCATGCAATTATGAGCTACTTGAACAGGAACATCCTCACATATACCAACAGGACTAGTAGTTGACTTATCATCCATTTGCAAAGATATATCAGTTGGTATCAACTTTTCTAGCTGGAGTCTCTTATAGAGAGAAAAAAGGCATAACACTAACTCTAGCTCCCAAATCACATAAAGCAGTTCTAACATAATTATTCTTAATAGAGAAAGGAATAGTTGGTATACCTGGATCACCAAGTTTCTTTGGAACCTTACCATTGAAGGAGTAAGTAGCAAGCAAAGTATAAATCTCCTCATTAGGAATCTTCCTTTTATTAGAGACAATATCCTTCATATACTTTGAATAAGGAGGCAATTTAATAGCATCAGTCAAAGGAATTTGCAAAAATAAAGGTTTCATCCACTCACAAAACTTGTTGTAGTGTTCCTCCTCCTTCGACTTGTGTTTGTTACCTGGAAAAGGCATAGGTTTCTACACCCAAGATTCTCTCTCTTTACCATGTTTATTAGCAATAAAATCTTCCTTTGTGTACCTAGTGTTCTTAGTGTTCTTCTCAGGTTCTTCCTCACCTTCCTCCTTATCAGTAGACTCATTTTTATCGTTACCACTCTCAGTTTCAGCATTAGAGACGGATATACTATTAGGATCTACAGCAGGTTCAAGTGGTTCCTCAACTATCTTATGTTTCTTTTTCTTTCTCTTACGAGGACTACCAATATATTCACCTTGTTGGGAATCCTTCTCTATTCTTTTAGGGTGTCCTTCAGGATATAAAGGATCTTGAGTAGCTGCACCACTCCTAGTTCTAATTCCATAAGCATGTTTATCTTCTGAAGCATTAACTAGCATATATTTTTGTACCTTAGTAAGTTGATCAAGTTGGGTTTGAACCATTTGAAAGTGTTTACAAAGCATTTTAATATCATTAGAAGTTATTTCCACAATATCTTTCAACTCATGGATAGCTCTAGAGTTTTCCAATAAATGATTTTGAACCTGTTTATTAAAATACCCTTGTTTAACAATAAAAGTGTCAAGTTCCTCTAAACATTGATCAGGAGGTTTACCATAAGGAATATCACCTTCATCAAAGTGTTGGAAAGAGTGTACCTCAATAGTGTATGAGTGGGGAATTGGCTTACATAATTCTTCTATAGGAGGTAGATTCTTTACGTCTTCAGTTCTAATACCTTTCTCATTTAGACACTTCTTAGCTTCCTTCATCACTTCATCATTTAATGCAATAACTCCCCTTTTCTTTGTTGTTGGTGTTGGAACTGGTTCAGGAACAACTGGTTCATGAGTAATAGGCCCAGGTGCATTCAGCTCAGTTGAAGTCCAATCATCATAATTATTGCTTATTTTAGTCATTAATTCTCCAGCATCTGTAGGAGTTTTTTTCCTGAAAACACAATCAGCAAAGCTATCTAGGTAGGTCCTAAAATCATCAGTTAGTCCATTATAATAAATATCAAGAAGCTCATTCTTAGGTAATGGACATCCAGGATGTCCATGACTCAAGGCACAGAACCTTGTCCATGATTCAGGCAATTTCTCTTCTTCTCCCTGTTTAAAATCAAAAAGTCTTTGCAAAGCAGCATGTCTAGCACTGGGAGGAAAATATTTCTGGAAGAAAGAAGCAATCAAGCAATCAGGGCTATCAATGGAACCAGGAGGTAATCTATTAAACCAAGCCCTAACTTCTCCTTTTAATGAAAAGGGAAGATCTTAGTAACAAAGTACTTGCGCATCTTAAAATCATCAGAGAACAAAGCACTCATAGTAGAAAGCTCATTCATATGAGCCACACCACTCTCATTTTCAGTACCACAAAAAGGTTCTTTCTCAACAATATCTAAATAAGATAAATCAAGAGAGAAATCATAGTTTTCATCTTTAATATCTATGGGAGAAGTGGAAAACTTAGGATCAGAGGACATCTTAGGCATAATAGTAAGTCTAGCAAGGAGACTCTTAATAGCACTAGCACCATGTGTGTTTCGGCACTCTTCAACAAAATCATCAGTGAACTCAATATAACCATCATTAATATCATAACTCTCACTAGCCTCAGGTGAGCTAACAGGTGTAACACTGTCTTCACTAGGAGTTTCGGTATTTCCTAGACTAGTGATAGTAGCATATAGAAAAGGACCTAATGAACCACTCACATCAAGCATAGTAGAAGTAACATCATGAGCATCAAAAGCCGTTTTAGACTCAGCAATATTAGCAGTGTGTATAGCATGTGTATGTGGTGGTGGTGTGACAAGATTACTTATAACAGACGGTGAATCAAGAGCAGCAGAGGTGTTTAGGACTGTACCTCTTCTTGTAGTGTATGGTAGAATAGGGAACTTTCCATCACGAGACTTCCCCATGATGAAAGGAGTAGCAGCGAACAATAATAGATCCAAGTGAACTTACAAATAAAGCTATGCTCCCCAGCAATGGCGCCAGAAAATAGTCTTGATGACCCACAAGTATAGGGGATCGCAACAGTCTTCGCGGATAATATTACCCAATTTATTGATTCGACACAAGGGGAGCCAAAGAATACTTGCAAGCCTTAACAACTGAGTTGTCAGTTCAGCTGCACCTAGAAATAGTTCTTGCTCACAGAAGTTTATCAGTAGCAACAGCAACTGTTGGAGATATGCCCTAGAGGCAATAATAAATGTAGTTATTATTATATCTTTGTGTTTATGATAAATGTTTACATTCATGCTATAATAGTATTAACAAGGAAACATTGATACTTGTGTGATTTGTGAACTTAATTTGAAGTCCCTAGTATAGCCTCTATACTTCACTAGCTTGTTGGTTGATATATGATTGTGGTTTCCCTGTCATGAACATTGAGATGTTATCAACAACAAGATCATATCGTTAGGAGAATGATATGGTGGACATACTCCTATAGATAAGCGTGGCATAAAGATCAAGTCATTTCAATAGTTCAATTGCTATATGCTTTCTGATACATAGTAACCTAATTCCTTCGACCATGAGATCATGCATATCACCTTTACCGGATGGATGCTTTGATGACATCAAACACCACACCGTAACTGGGTGGCTATAAAGGTGGCATTGAGTGTTCGGAAAGTTTTGGTTGAGACACATGGATCAAGAGTGGGATTTGTCCATCCATATGACGGATAGATATACTCTGGGCCCTCTCGGTGGAATGTCATCCAATTAGCTTGCAAGCATGTGACTGGCTCACAAGGGATCACATATCACGGGAACGAGAAAAGAGTACTTATCGGTAACGAGGTTGAACTAGGTATGCAGAGATACCGACGATCATAACCTCGGATAAGTAAACTATCGTGAGACAAAGGGAAATTGGTATCGTATGTAAGTGGTTCATTCAATCGCAAAGTAATCGTAGAAATATGTGGGAGCCATATGAATTTCCAGATTCCTCTATTGGTTATTGTTCGGAGAAGTGTCTCGATCATGTCCGCATAATTCACGAACCGTAGGGAGACACACTTAAGGATTTGACGTTGTTTGAGTAGTTATGGTATTATGAGAAAGAGACCGAATGTTGTTCGGAGTCTCGGATGGCATCCGGGATATCACGAGGTGATCCGGAATGGTCCGGAGAATAAGATTCATATAAGGAAAGTCCCGTTTCGGAGTTCGGAAATGATTCCGGTGTTTTCATCGGGAATGTTCTAGAAGGTTCCGGATTGTCCGGCACTCCGGGGGGGGAGGGGTACACGAATGTGTCATTACATATTGGAATGATTGCATCATGTACTAAGTGTTCTTGCTGTCCCAAATAAAGGATTAAATTGAATCCTAAAACAGAAAAGTCAAATGTCCAGTTTGAAAGTCAAACGGCTAAAACAAGAAACTGTGGGAAACAAGCAAGAGGAGGCCAAAACCGAGTTGGGGAGGGAAACCCTCCTCCAACCGGCGGCGCCTCCACCAGGCCGAGTTGGGGAGGGACTCCCCTCCCTCCCCTGGCGCGCCAGCCCCTCCCACCTATAAAAGGAGGGGCAGGGCCTCCTCCTCTAGACACACAAGTTCCTATCCTCTAATCTCCGGTTTAGAGCCGTTTTGGTTTAGAGCTTCTAATTGCCCTAGCCTTCGGTTTAGAGCCTTCTAATTGGTGTGTCTAATCACTAGACCACTAATAGTACTCTCTCATACTCCACCATACTCGCTCCGTCTTAAGGCGAAGCCCTGCGGGATCTCCCCTCTACTTCCGGTACCACGCCGTTGTGCTGCCGGAATAGCGAGGAGAGTGCTACAACCTCCGCTGCCTGCTGGAACAAGGGAGAGGAAGGTCTTCGTCGAGTACCGAACGTGTGACCGACTGCGGGAGCGCTGCCGGAACGCAGCGCCGGAAGGATCGTCTACGCGATCTTGAGATCGAAAAGAGTACGACTACATCACCCACGAGAATCCGCTCTCGTTAAACACTTTGGAATCTTCGAGGGTAAGTTATTCCATCAACTCGTTGCTACAATCTAGTAGATAGATCTTGGCTTGTTTGTTTGTATGCGATAGAAAATTTTTGTTTTCCATGCTACGAACCCCTACAGTGGTATCAGAGCCGTGTCTATATGTAGATCTGTTGCACGAGTAGAACACAATGGTCATTGTGGGCGTTGATGCTTTTATTGTCGATTGCTTCTTGTGTACTTTGCATCTTGCGGTATGTTGGGATGAAGCGGCCCGGGCTAACCTTACATGACATCGTTCATGAGACTTGCTCCACGCTTGACATGCAACTTGTATTGCATAAGTGGCTTTGCGGGTGCCTGTTTCTCTTAGAATAGTTAAGATCCAATTTACAACGGGTGATTAACAATACTAGTATCAATGTTGTGGTTCTTGTTCGTAAGTTAGAACGACACTTATTGAAAGCCCCAAACCACGTAAAATATGCAAAGAAAGTAGAGGCGTCTAACTTTGTTTTGCAGGGGTGTGCAGTGATGTGATATGGCCATGATTGTGATTATATTTGATGTATGCAATGTTCCTTATTGTAAGTTGGCAACTGGCAGGAGCCATATGGTTGTCTTTAATTTATGTTAAGACCCGCGTGTCTATTCAAAGTAGTTGTAATAGTTGAAGCCGGTGGACGACAACCATGGAGTAGCGTCATTGACCTTGATGCAATGCCGGTGATGATGGAGATCATGTTCGTGGTTGAAGATAGAGATCGGAAGCACGAAGAAGAAAGGCCATACATATCACATATATATTGAATTGCATGTGATGTTAATCCTTTATGCATCTTGTATTGCTTAGTAGACGACGGTAGCATTATAAGATGATCCCTCATGCACATGAATTTCAAGTCATAAAGTGTTCACCCTTAGTTAGCACCGTTGCTAAAGCTTGTTGTTTCGAAGCACCACGTGATGATCGGGTGTGTTAGATTCCGCAAGTGTATACAACGTGAGCAAGCCAGATTTGCTCATGCGGAAACTAAGGTTTGATCTTGACGAGCCTAGCATGTACAGACATGGTCTCGGAACACGGATCACCGAAAGGTAAAGCATGAATCATATAGTAGATATGATGAACATGATGATTGTTCGCCATTGAAACTATATCAACTCTCGTGATGATCGGTGTTGATGTAGTGGATTTGGTTCGTGTGATCACTAAAACAATGTGAGGGATATTTTTTTGAGTGGGAGTTCACCTAGATTAACTTTATTAATTAATTTGAACTCAATTTATCATAAACTTAGTCTAAACTATTGCAAATATGTTGTAGATCAATGGCAGCCCCTACCATCAATTTTAATGCGTTCCTAGAAAAATAAAAGTTGAAAAACAATGGAAGCAACTTCGCGGATTGGTTCCGCAATTTGAGGATTGTCCTCACAGCTGGTAATTTGACCTATGTGCTGGATGCACCGCTGGGTGACCCACCTGCAGATGATTCTCCCGATGAAGTAAAGAATGTTTACCTCGCTCAGAAGAATCAGTACTCCATAGTTCAGTGTGCTATCTTGTATGGTTTGGAATCGGAGCTTCAGAAAAGGTTTGAGGATTCAGACCCATATGATATTGCCGAGGATCTCAAATTGATTTTTGAGACTCATGCGGCAATTGAAAGCTATGAGGCTTCTGAAAAGTTCTTTAACTGCAAGATGGAAGAGGGCAGCTCCGTCAGTGAGCATGTGCTTAAGATGTCTGGGCACGCAAACAAACTTCAAAGCTTGGGTATAGTGATTCCTAATGCTTTGGGGATTTACCGTGTCCTCCAATCACTACCACCAAGTTACAAGAACTTTGTGATGAACTACAACATGCAGAACATGAATAAGACGTTGCCAGAACTCTTTGCCATGTTGAAATCTGCAGAAGTGGAGATCAAGAAAGAGCACCAAGTGTTGTTGGTCAATAAGACCACCAAATTCAAGAAAGGCAAGTCTAAGCAAAAGGGACACTTCAAGAAGGGTGGTAAGAAAGTTACCACGCCAGCGAAGAAGACCAAGGCTGGACCTAAGCCTGATACTGAGTGCTTTTACTGCAAGGGAGAAGGTCACTGGAAGCAGAATTGCCCAAAGTACTTGGCGGATTTGAAGAACGGCAACATCAAGAAGAAAGGTATATCTGATATACATGTTATTGATGTGTATCTCACTAGTACTCGTAGTAGTGCATGGGTATTTGATACTGGTTCGGTTGCTCATATTTGTAACTCGAAACAGGTGCTGCAGAATAAACGGAAGCTAGAGAAGAACGAGGTGACGATGCGCGTGGGAAATGGATCAAAGGTTGATGTGATCGCGGTCGGCACGCTACCCCTTCATCTACCATCTGGATTAGTTTTATACTTAAATAATTGTTATTTGGTGCCTGCGTTGAGCATGAACATTATATCGGGATCTTGTTTATTGCAAGACGGTTACTTGTTTAAGTCCGAGAATAATGGTTGTTCGATTTATATGAGTAATATGTTTTATGCACATGCACCTTTGATAGATGGTCTATTCTTATTGAATCTCGATAGTGGAAATACACATATCAACAACATTGAGGCTAAACGTTTGAAATCAAGCGATAATTCGACCTATATGTGGCACTGTCGTCTTGGTCACATTGGAGTGAAACGTATGAAGAAACTCCATTCCGATGGACTTCTTGAATCACTTGATTTTGAATCACTTGAAAGATGCGAAGCATGTCTGATGGGTAAAATGACTAAGACTCCATTTTCTGGTATGATGGAGCGAGCTACGGACTTATTGGAAATCATACATACCGATGTGTGTGGTCCAATGAGTGTAGCATCGCGCGGTGGTTATCGTTATGTTCTTACCTTCACGGATGACTTGAGTAGATATGGGTATATCTATTTCATGAAACATAAGTCCGAAACTTTCGAGAAGTTTAAGGAGTTTCAAAGTGAGGTAGAGAATCAACGTAACAAGAAGATTAAATTTCTACGTTCTGATCGTGGAGGTGAATATCTAAGTTACGAGTTTGGCGAGCATTTGAAGAAATGCGGAATACTTTCACAATTGACACCGCCGGGAACACCACAGCGTAATGGTGTGTCCGAACGTCGTAATCGAACTCTCTTAGATATGGTTCGTTCTATGATGTCACTTACAGATTTACCGCTATAATTTTGGGGTTATGCATTAGAAACAGCCGCATTCACTTTAAATAGGGCACCATCTAAATCCGTTGAAACGACACCGTATGAATTATGGTTTGGAAAGAAACCTAAATTGTCGTTCCTTAAAGTTTGGGGATGCGAAGCCTATGTAAAGAAGTTACAGCCGGACAAGCTTGAACCCAAAGCGGAAAAATGCGTCTTCATAGGATACCCGAAGGGAACTATTGGGTATACCTTCTATCATAGATCTGAAGGCAAAATCTTCGTTGCCAAGAATGGATCCTTTCTAGAGAAGGAATTTCTCTCGAAAGAAGTGACTGGAAGGAAAGTAGAACTCGACGAGGTTGTCGAACCTTCTCTCGAAATTGTGAGTAGCGCAGCACCGGAATAAGTTCCTATGGTGCCTGCACCAATAAGAGAGGAAGCTAGTGATGGTGATCATGAAACTTCGGTTGAAGTTGCTACAGAGCCTCGGAGGTCAACGAGAACTCGTACCACTCCAGATTGGTATGATTCCGTTATGAATGTCATGTTGGTGGACAACACCGATGACCCCGAGACATATGAGGAAGCGATGATGAGCCCAGATTCCAATAAATGGCAAGAAGCCATGAAATCCGAGATTGGATCCATGTACGAAAACCAAGTATGGACTTTGGTGGACTTACCAGATGGCCGGAAGGCTGTCGAGAACAAATTGATTTTCAAGAAGAAAACAGATGCTGATGGTAATGTTACTGTCTATAAAGCTCGACTTGTCGCAAAAGGGTTTCGACAAATTCAAGGAGTTGACTACGATGAGACTTTCTCACCAGTAGCGAAGCTAAAGTCTGTGAGGATTATGTTAGCAATCGCTGCATATTATGATTATGAGATATGGCAGATGGATGTAAAAACAGCATTCCTCAATGGAGACATTGATGAAGAGTTGTATATGATGAAACCCAAAGGTTTTGTCGATCCTAAAGATGCTAACAAGGTATGCAAACTTCAACGATCCATCTATGGATTGAAGCAAGCATCCCGAAGTTGGAATCAATGTTTTGATAAGGTAATCAAAAGTTTTGGTTTTATACAAACTTATGGAGAAGCTTGTATTTACAAGAAAGTGAGTGGGAGCTCTGTAGCATTCCTAATACTATATGTGGATGACATATTGTTGATTGGGAATGATGTAGACCTTCTTAATAGTGTTAAAGAATATTTGAATAATAGTTTTTCAATGAAGGATCTTGGCGAAGCAGCTTACATATTAGGCATAAAGATTTATAGAGATAGATCGAAACGCCAAATATCATTGTCACAGATTACATATTTGGACAAAGTTCTAAAGAGATTTGGAATGGAAGAAAGCAAGAAAGGGTTCTTGCCCATGTTGCCCAATACGACCTTGAGTAAAACTCAAAGTCCGACATCGGCAGAAGATAGAGAAAGGATGAGTAAGACTCCCTATGCCTCAGCCATAGGATCTCTAATGTATGCCATGTTATGTACTAGACCCGACATTGCATATGCTGTTAGTTTAACTAGCAGATATCAAAGTGATCCAGGAGTGGATCATTGGACAACGGTCAAAAACATCCTTAAGTACTTGAGAAGAACTAAGGATATGGTTCTTTCTTATGGAGGTGATGAACAGCTCGTTGTTAACGGTTACACCGATGCTAGTTGGAACACCGATCCGGATGATTCTAAATCACAATCCGGATACGTATTTATTTTGAATGGTGCAGCAGTTAGCTGGAGGAGTGCAAAGCAAAGCGTTGTGGCGAGATCTTCAAACTGAATCGGAATACATGGCTGCTTCGGAGGCTTCACAAGAAGCGATATGGATGAAAGAGTTCATTACAGAGCTGGGTGTGGTTCCTAGTGCGCTGGACCCAATGTCTATCTACTGTGATAACATGGGCGCCATAGCCAATGCGCAAGAACCAAGGTCACACAAGAAGCTAAAGCACATCAAGATACGTTTTCATGCTATTCGAGAACATATCCAGGATGGGGATATAAAGATTTGCAAAGTACACACAGATCTGAATGTGGCGGATCCGTTGACTAAACCTCTCCCGAGGGCAAAACATGACCAACACCAAACTGCCATGGGTGTTCGGTATATTACCATGTAATCTAGATTAGATGACTCTAGTGCAAGTGGGAGACTGTTGGAGATATGCCCTAGAGGCAATAATAAATGTAGTTATTATTATATCTTTGTGTTTATGATAAATGTTTACATTCATGCTATAATAGTATTAACAAGGAAACATTGATACTTGTGTGATTTGTAAACTTAATTTGAAGTCCCTAGTATAGCCTCTATACTTCACTAGCTTGTTGGTTGATATATGATTGTGGTTTCCCTGTCATGAACATTGAGATGTTATCAACAACAAGATCATATCGTTAGGAGAATGATATGGTGGACATACTCCTATAGATAAGCGTAGCATAAAGATCAAGTCATTTCAATAGTTCAATTGCTATATGCTTTCTGATACATAGTAACCTAATTCCTTCGACCATGAGATCATGCATATCACCTTTACCGGATGGATGCTTTGATGACATCAAACACCACACCGTAACTGGGTGGCTATAAAGGTGGCATTGAGTGTTCGGAAAGTTTTGGTTGAGACACATGGATCAAGAGTGGGATTTGTCCATCCATATGACGGATAGATATACTCTGGGCCCTCTCGGTGGAATGTCATCCAATTAGCTTGCAAGCATGTGACTGGCTCACAAGGGATCACATATCACGGGAACGAGAAAAGAGTACTTATCGGTAACGAGGTTGAACTAGGTATGCAGAGATACCGACGATCATAACCTCGGATAAGTAAACTATCGTGAGACAAAGGGAAATTGGTATCGTATGTAAGTGGTTCATTCGATCGCAAAGTAATCGTAGAAATATGTGGGATCCATATGAATTTCCAGATTCCTCTATTGGTTATTGTTCGGAGAAGTGTCTCGATCATGTCCGCATAATTCACGAACCGTAGGGAGACACACTTAAGGATTCGACGTTGTTTGAGTAGTTATGGTATTATGAGAAAGAGACCGAATGTTGTTCGGAGTCTCGGATGGGATCCGGGATATCACGAGGTGATCCGTAATGGTCCGAAGAATAAGATTCATATAAGGAAAGTCCCGTTTCGGAGTTCGGAAATGATTCCGGTGTTTTCATCGGGAATGTTCTAGAAGGTTCCGGATTGTCCGGCACTCCGGGGGGGAGGGGTACATGAATGTGTCATTACATATTGGAATGATTGCATCATGTACTAAGTGTTCTTGCTGTCCCAAATAAAGGATTAAATTGAATCCTAAAACAGAAAAGTCAAATGTCCAGTTTGAAAGTCAAACGGCTAAAACAAGAAACTGTGGGAAACAAGCAAGAGGAGGCCAAAACCGAGTTGGGGAGGGAAACCCTCCTCCAACCGGCGGCGCCTCCACCAGGCCGAGTTTGGGAGGGACTCCCCTCCCTCCCCTGGCACGCCAGCCCCTCCCACCTATAAAAGGAGGGGCAGGGCCTCCTCCTCTAGACACACAAGTTCCTATCCTCTAATCTTCGGTTTAGAGCCGTTTTGGTTTAGAGCTTCTAATTGCCCTAGCCTTCGGTTTAGAGCCTTCTAATTGGTGTGTCTAATCACTAGACCACTAATAGTACTCTCTCATACTCCACCATACTCGCTCCGGCTTAAGGCGAAGCCCTGCGGGATCTCCCCTCTACTTCCGGTACCACGCCGTTGTGCTGCCGGAATCGCGAGGAGAGTGCTACAACCTCCGCTGCCTGCTGGAACAAGGGAGCGGAAGGTCTTCGTCGAGTACCGAACGTGTGACCGACTGCGGGAGCGCTGCCGGAACGCAGCGCCGGAAGGATCGTCTACGCGATCTTGAGATCGGAAAGAGTACGACTACATCACCCACGAGAATCCGCTCTCGTTAAACACTTTGGAATCTTCGAGGGTAAGTTATTCCATCAACTCGTTGCTACAATCTAGTAGATAGATCTTGGCTTGTTTGTTTGTATGCGATAGAAATTTTTTGTTTTCCATGCTACGAACCCCTACAGCAACAACAACAGTGGAACAGGAGCAATAGTAATAGTAACGATAACAGTAGGATTCGAGTGCGGTAGGCATAGGGATGGATGGACGGGTGTTGCATGGACGAGTCTAAACATGTAACTTCAAGATCTAGGGCATTGCAGATAAATAATAAAAGGCATCCAAGTACTAAACAATCCTAGCCATGTGCTCCAAATATAGTCATACGTGCTCGCAATGAGAACTTGCACAACATCTTCTGTCTAGCCAGCCCGTGGCAGCGGGGCCTCTAGGGAACTACTGGCAATTAAGGTGCTCCTTTTAATAGAGCACTGGAACAAAGCATTAACACTCCATGAACACATGTGATCCTCACACCATAGCCATCCCCTCCGGTTGTCCCAATTATTGTCACTTTGGGGCCTTTGGATCCGGACAATGAGATGTGTACACAACTTGTAGATAAGATCACAAACAATACTATCATAATGATTCAATAATAAGTTCAGATCTAAGATCATGGCACTCGGGACCTAGTGACAAGCATTAAGCACAACAAGTTGCAACAAAGTCAAATAGCACTAATAGATATACTAGGCACTATGCCCTAACAGATCTTATTCGATTACATGATAGAACTCATCCAATCCCTACCATCCTCAAGCCTACAGCGGGGGATTAATCACTCATGGATGAGGGAAACATCGGTGGTTGATGGAGATGCATTGGTGATGACGATGGTGATGATACTCTCCAAATTCCCCCTCCCGGCAGGGTGCTAGAACGGAGTTTTTGGATCCGAATCTTGGTTTCTGGTGGCGGCGGCGGAGCGGAACTCTTTCTGGAAAACTATCGCCCCCCCTGAGTTTTTAGGTTAGAAGACAACTTATAGGCGTAGAGGGGAGGCCGAGGAGCTGCCTGGGGTGGCAGCACCCCCTCCAGGCGCGGGGTCAGGTGGGCCCGCACCTGGGGTGGGTCTGGGACCCCAGGCCTCCTCTCTATCTCCCCTTCTGGCTCCATGGATCTTTTGGTGAAATATAGTTTTTGGCATATTTTCCGGGATTTTTCCCGACAGTTCATTTTCTACACTAAAACAAGACACCAAGGTAATTCTGCTGAAAATAGCGTTAGTCCGTGTTAGTTGTATCCAAATCACACAAGTTTAAAGAAGAAACAATAGCAAAGTGTTCGAGAAAGTAGATACGTTTTGGATGTATCAGAGCCCGGAGACTGCGGTGAAGGGTGGTGGCAGCGATGCCAACGGCACCTCGTCTTCTACCATAGCCGCATAGGTTGTCGCAGTCGCCCGCGCCAGCGCTAGCCCCAGCCTCGTCGGCCGCGCCGGTCGCTTCGGAGCTTCTCGCAGACCGAGGCGGCGACACCGCCTTGGCACCCCTTCTTCTTCTGCGGCGATTTCTTCTTCGATGGCGTTGCCCGCGAGTCTTCCGGACTGCGGGTGCGGTGACCTCCACGGCCTCGTCGTCATCTTCATCATCATCGTCATCGTCATCGTCATCATCATCATCATCACCTCCGACGTTGCCCTTGTCGGAGGATGACTCGCTCTCGTCCTCAGCAGACTCGCTCGAGTCTTCATCATCGGCGGGAGGAAGCCAACCTTCCACCACTTGGAATAGCTGCACAAATGAAACACAATCAGTAAGAGCTGCGACTGCAATTCTGCGACTGCGAAATGAACAGGGGAAGGTAGACTCGCTGGTGGTGCTTTGCGTCTCTCGGTGTACGGGGGAATCCCGGCCTTCGAGTCGAGATATTCCGCGTTGGTGATCTTCCTCAACGTGAGGGCATAGTCGTCGGCGCTCCATTCGGCGGTGCAGGACTTGGTCGTATCGTCCTTCCCTGTGTACTCGTACATCCAATAGGCGTGGCTGGCCAGAGACACCAACCGCCGCCCGAGCCAGCAGTTGTACAAGTTGATGGTTTGGAGGACCTTCTTCAGGTTGCGGATTGTCATCAACATTTCGTCGACCACCATCCGCGGGTCGTGCGGGAGCTTGGCGACTTGAAGCCGACGCGGCTCCGGCCGGTCGGCAGAGTACATCGGAAGCGCCACCTCGTTGTCCAGTATCGACTCAGTCACGTAGAACCAATGTTTCTTCCACTCGTTCGCCGCTTTCTTCGGCAGCATCAAGTCGAGGAAAGAGACCTTGGACTTCAGCTGGAAGGTGAGGCCGCCCGCATCTAGCATCGGGCCGCCTGCCCCTTCGCGCCCGACTCGCCTGTGGAACAGATCTTGACACAGGGGGAAGTATGGGCGGCCGACCAAATAGCACTCGCGAAACGCCACAAAAATGGCGAGTTGCTCGATGTTGTGCGGCCCTAGATCCGACGGTTGGATGCCGTAGTACGTGTAGAAACGACGGAATAAGATGGAGGTGGGGAAGCTGAGCCCCCTCTCCAGGTGGCTGGTGAAGCAGATGAACTCCCCGGCGCGCGGATCCGGTACCACCTCTCCAGCCGCGGGGATTCGCCATCTCCCGGCATGGAGGATTCCCGCATCCTCGAAGGTTTTTAGCAGCGTCTTGGTGCATTTGGATCTTCCCCACGAATCGGTTGGAGGCCCCATCGATCGGAGGATCTGGGCTTACGAGGTCGCTCTGGATCGCTCTAGACGGCTCTAGGTCGCTACAGAGGAATGGGAGATTGGGAGACGCGCGGGATCAGAAGAAATGTGGGGAATGATCACCCCTCGCCCGTCACTCTCCTTATATAGCGGTTGCTACCCACCATTTTCGTAGAGCCGTTACCGCGCGGTGATTACGCCGATGTTACCGTTGGGTTACCCAACGGCTAGTTTGACCAAGATTGACGGCCCAACTTTGTCTACTCGACTCGACTGCTCACCAACCTGTTCGCCATAGCCGCGATTCAACTACTCGCCGATTCATTCACCATGGCCGCAACTTAACTTCTCGCCGACCCATTCGCCATAGCTATGATTCGACTGGTCGCCATTGTTGCGATTAAGACGACATGTTTTCTCTTTCATTGAAGGAGTCCACCGCCGATTCGACTGGGCGTCCAAATTGGACCCGAATACTCCGACTGCCAAAGAACACCTGCGACGAATCAACGAAGACCTCGGGGACTACTGATGGGGATATGCCGAGTGGGATATACCCAGCAGGACGTTTCCCATTGGCCCATGCTGCCAGCGAGTGGGCCTGCAGGACGACGACTGGATCAAGACCCAACACAGAGCTAGGCGACTGGAAGCTGAAGGCCTAGAAGCGTAGCTAGGCCCAGTCGGATTAGGTCAAACACCCTCCGAGTCCTTATCCAACTCGATTGTAGAAATGTAAACCCTAGCGAGGTGACTCTATATAAACCTCCCTAGGGTACGCATAGAACTCACGTTCCATCATACACCCCCTGCGACTCGCCGCCTAGTCGTCGAGCTCGCCCTTGTACTCTCTCATCAATACAATCTAGCAGGAGTAGGTCTTTACCCTTCGGGGGCCAAACCTGGGTAAAACCCTATGTCTTCTCCCTCATCTCGCATCGCAGATGGCTGGCCGCCCTTGCCCCTCGTTCTACTACTCGCTGCCGATTGCAGCATCTGCCGTGGCCATTCCCACGACAAGGGAAACTTGCTGCTGTTCTACAAACCTCTACACTTGTAGGCCCAACATTGTATACAAGAATAGAAGCGTGCGTAGACATCACTCACCCATCCCGAAAGTGTCCCCAGGAGAAGATGAGTGGTTGGGTGATCCTGCCTGAGGTCCCGCCCTCCTCGCTAAAGAAGGGCAAGTGGGCCTTTGATACCAACTTCTGGTGAGAATCCCCTTTTTTCCTCATCTTCACACTGATTTCTCTACTCTAGTTTGCTTAAGTGCCTTTGTTCCCAGGTGAGTCCCTAGCGTTGTGGAAGTCAATGCATTAGAGCGAACCCAAAGGCCTTCTCCAGCGAGGGTCCTAAGCCGCTCGACATAGACGTATTAGGTTTTGCCATTGCTTTCCTTCCTAACCGCGCATCCCGTGCTAAGGGTATCTTCTCATTATGTCCTTCTTGTTATGTTGCTAGGTCTTGAAGTGCTTGGAGGAAACGAATTCTTTCCTAGCTTTCGGCGGAGGAGGCAGGGGGTCCTAGGGACCAACGGCGCCGACCTCCGGGGGGAAAGGCACGCCTTCGTGGGAGCTCTCCGCCATCCCCCAAGTCCACATGCTGATCACGGTCAAAGCGGGACCGTCATGCTTGACCGCGGCTATCAGAGTATCCCGACTGGGACCATCCGGGGAAGGTGTTCAGACGGGATGGCCCCTGACCTGTCCAGGGAAACGGCCCGCTCCCGGGCAGAGGAAGCTCTCTCCTTGAATGAGAGAGCCCTGGAAGCCTGCACCGAGGCATGAGCCGCTCTCAACCGCCCTGCGACCTCGGGTGGGGGATCGCAGGTCGATGAGGATACGCCTCTAAGGCATGAACTTGAGAATATCCTGGGTGAGCACTCCTGACTCCTAGAGGAGTCCACCAAGTTTTCTTAGGGCCGGGAAGATATGTTGCGCGAGCTTTTTGATCTCCGCTCGGAGGCATCGCGCTTGAAGGATGAGGTCCGCATTGCTGCAAATCAGATGGAAGAGGTCCGGCGATAGGCGGGTGGTGCAAATATGATGCATATTTCTAGATATAACTATGCCCATTATGCATGATACCTAGTTCTCATTCATTTTCACATGGACTTTGCACAACTAGTAGATTTAGTAGGATTTTATTAATTTTCCTTGTCTTTGACTTGTGTGTAGGTGCTATGGATAATCATGGATAAAATGAGCCAATAGAATTCAATATGGAGAAGTTATAGGTGTGAGACTTAGCCATATAAAATGTGAAAAAGTCATATTTTCCATCATCTAATATTGTCGATCCAATACCATGGTGTTGTAGTCCTCGTTCATAAGAATCCAACGAGTCGAAAACACCTCAATCAGAGTATGTATGAAAAAATAATGGCCAAAACGTACCTAGCTTCATAGGGTATTTTTTCGAAAAGGATACCAATCACCCGGAAGAAACAATCCTCCGGTAGCTGTCGCTCCGTGCTGTGTATTTTGGAGGCCCACATCTCCACGTCTCTTCCCTAACCTCACGATGTCGTGTCTTTGCTTCCGTCTAGAAAACGCATCTGTCGCCGCACCGTCTGTAGGTTGCCGAGGTGCACCGCTCTTGTAGCTTCTGCTGCCGACGCGCCTTCGTTCGTCCAGCCCTGCAGCTCCGACCACCGCACTGCCATCCGTCCTTGCAGTTCTCCCATCGTCGGCCTCCACACAAGCACGCCCGCGCCGCCCCATGGATGTAGTGAGCGCCGGCCGCGACCGCGTGGGATCTCACCGCTGCGCCCCGCACCATCTCCCGGTGCTCCCGCTAGCGAGACCTCCCCCAGCTCCTACTCCAGGGACACGAGCCCGCCGCACGTGCTCCGGGCGCCGTCGACGAGGACCGTCTCCCATGGGGCCAATCTACTCCACCGTTTCCTATGGTACCCCCATCTCTGTAGTCCCGCTACAGTCGTTGCTACCTGCGGCATCCATAGCTGCTACCTACGTCGAGCGACGCTGCTACACACAACAACCGATGCTGCTACATGTGATGAGCCATCATGCTACATGCAACGAATGAATCTGCTACATACGACTTCTGGTGTTGCTACATACGGTGAACGATGCTGCTACAATGTGACATTTTCTTTGCTACAAGTTTTTGCTATGACATCTCCGACGATGTCTCCGGTGAAGTCGGATTTTGCTACATTAGCATAATTATTTCGCTACATATGTTTTTTGATTTTGCTATATTAGTGTAAAGTTTTTGCTACAAGGTTTTTGACGAAGTCTTCGGCGAGGTCTCCGGCGAAAGTCTCCGGCGAGAGTCTGATGAGGTCGATTTTGCTACATTAGCACAACTTTTTTTGCTACACAGTCGTCGGTAAGGTCTCCGGCGAAATCTCCGGCGAGGTTCAATCTGTTTTTCTATTTTCGGGGCCGAACCGTTTTTTGCTACATGACTATTTATAGCAAAAACAGTTATATTTATAGAAAAACAGCATTTTGAAGATTGTTTAAGGAATATGTGTGAGCAGGAGTATTGAATTGCATACACTAGCCATCTAGACCAAAAGTCCGAACTGATGGAAAGAGCTAGGCGTGTATTATATTCTTAACAATCCCCCTCACGTCTAGGCTATTTTAGTCCTTAGCGTGTGTTCGATGCAGGCCGCAGAATTTTTTTAACTGCGTAAGCAGGGTCTTGAACTTAAGACCTCTTGGCTCTGATACTATATTGAATTACATGCACTAACTGTCTAGACCAAAAGTCCGAACTGATGGAAAGAGCTAGGCCTGTATTATCTTTACTATTAAAAGGAAGTTGGTGATCATAGGTCGCCTTCAAACATCAAACATTAGAGCAATCTAGACTGTCCAATCTATATCTAATGATCCTAATACGTGCTTAGCTAATTACGTTTTGTGCCACCGATAAGTGGACAAGACGTACCAGTTCAGAAAAAGGCGTGGACGCCCCGAGGCCCTTGAGGCCCCCAAGACCCATTGTCCCTAACCTCCTAACCCTAGCACAGGTCCCGCTGCCGCCACCCTTCCCTCTCTCCCCTAACTACTTCCCTAGCCGCCCTCACGTCGCATGTCTCTAGAGCACCTCCAAGACGGCCGACCGCCTCCAGCCCGACGTGGTCTAAGATCACCGCGTCGGCGACCGCGACGACGCCGAGATCCCCTCTATTCTCCAATTGATCCCTGCTCCTGCTCCTCGCAAGCTCGTCACGCCGCTGGGTGGCGGGAGGACGAGATTGGTACCTATTGGGAGGGTGGAAGACAGGAGGGAGCTGCTAGCCTAGGTGCTCGGCAAGGAAACTCCAACTTCTGAGAAAATGGCGTGTAGGTGTTCCCCTCTGGCTGCTCCTGCCAAACAATCTTTGAACGAGGTAATTGCTAATATAGACTGCACCTGACTACACTTGTGCGGCTTATTCTAAGAGCACCTATATGAATTAGTAGCGAGGCTTCAGTGGTCAGTGCTGACTTTTAGGAACAATCACAGGTGTTGTATTATCTATAGCTGGGTTTAGCTGGCGCTCTTGTCGATTCGATCCGGTGCATTGAGTTTAGCTAGCGTGAGATGAATCGTGCCTACATGTCCAATCCGTTACGATGTTTTACTTCTAAAATTGCTAAAGGATTCACAAGGAAATCAAACCGTTATATGTTTTACTTCTAAAATTGGTGAAGGATATTCCTATTGCAGGCTTCCTGACATTTATTTTACATGTGAGTTTTTATCTGACTGATATTTACTACACACACCAAAGTATGAAGTATAGACTAATTTTACTCAATCACATTGGTATGTGGAGTTCGGTTCCGGTCAAAAGAAACACAACGCATTGTAGAGTTATATCCACCAGAGTGTAGAGTAATTTTGCCCAGGCTTGTTGTTATGCAGTGGTTCTTTCCAATCAAAAGGAACACAATTCCTTGTATTGTGATAGCCAACATTTGTTCTACACTTGATTGATGCTGAAACTACAACCGCAACATTTTAATAATTGTTCTCATGGATACCATTATTTTGCTCAAATTAATCTGCCATGGGCAGGGTGAGGGGTGAGTCTTCTTTTTTTCTATAAGTTGCTAAGTTTGAATAATTGCCAAAGGTTCGGTTTTGTTTTCCCTTTTCCGGTCAGTTTTTGTGCTTAAAACTACTTAAGTGTACACAAAGTTGGCATTTTAGCAAAATGCTAAACTACAGAATGCTACAATATACGAGGTGGTATATAGTCAAGTGCCAAAGTAGAAAATGGTGTATGATGAAACTCCCACGAAATAATTAATGTAGTGAATAATCTTGTTGGACCTATTAGAACAAACAAGAAGTCAACGGTGGGTTCGAGATTCTTGGGAAGGATTCCTCTGGCGTAGAGGAGCCGGATGCACACTCGTATCACATGTGATTTTTTCGGGTTGCGCTGGTGCTGATCCAGTAAATTGTTTGGTTATGGTTGGAACTGCAGGATATTGGGGATTTCGGGTTTGGAACCGACCAACAACTAATGATCGTAGGTCGCCTTCAAACATTAAACATTGGAGCAATCTAGACCATCCAATCTATGTATAATGATCCTAATACATGCTTAACTAATTACGTTTTGTATCACACAAGTTATTCTGATTGAAGGGAGTTTAGTGAACTTTGATGTAACAAGTGATGATTTGTCTTTACTGGTTGAATCATATCCGGTAGGGTTTAAGAATAGGAGAGGAGAGATTGGAAGCATATGCATTCTGTTTCAATATATTGTTTACTATTGCAGCATGCAAAAATTATTTATGGTTACTTCTACTCTGCTTCTTTCATCTCACGAAGAAAACTCTGCTTGTATTAACTATTTAAACTTGTATGGTTAACTATTCAATTTATGCAGGTATTGTAGAAGGGCGAAGGTTGTGTTTAAGGTGCTAAATCGACATGTGATTGTTCATTGAAAAACCACTTCGGACTAATGTTATATTATTACCTTGTAAGATATGCCTTGTGTATTACAAATATCTGTGTTTTGAGATGGTTCTTCATTTCATACCATTTAACTCTATTGATTCACATGTAAGCAGCTTCAAATATTATTGCTTGGTTTTATTTGCAGAATGACCATTCCCTGGTTTGCTGTGACGCTTTCGTTGCCTACATGGCTGGAGGCGATTGGAGGGGAGATGATACCAAGCATGGAACCTTAGGAGGAAGATGATGTCACCTTGCGAAAGCCGGTTTTGTGTGCACAAGGTGAAGCCACTAACAATATCATTGACATGGACAGGAGTCAACAGCAAAGTTACAAAAGGTTATCCTAGAGATATTTGGCTCTGAGCTGCACGAGAATGGCCTCACAACGTTTGTCATGGCCCCTATTGTGCTTTCTTTGGCCTCTATTCGCCACCCAACCTCCATCTAATCTGAGAGGAGAAAAGAGGGAGGGAGGCACGACATGGATTTTGGTGTTCTTGAGGGCTCCACGGAAGAGAGCAACTAGGAAAGAACAAAGATAGAAGATAAGAGAAACTCCATCACATCCTGACGGTGATCATCAAAATCTGTAAGTTGAAACCAAATTGATGAGCTACTGGTATTCTATATACTGTAGATGGTTTTCAATATTATGATTCTTATACTTTCTAATTGAATAACATATCGCTACATATCACTTAGAATCATCGAAAGTGGTTTCTGTTTTGATTGCTAGAAACTTAGAATTGTTGTTTCCTTTGATCAATTCGACCATCAATTTGTTTGCTCATTTTTTTGTGTTGTTACAATGAAAATAGAGGGTTTGTACATGCAGATGGTAGCTCATTTTGAATCTATCGGCATGGTTTTAAAGGCGTCCAGGCGTCCCAAGGCGATGGGGGGGCTCAACGCCTAGGCGCTCAAGGCGCGTTGCAAGGCGACTCCTTTGAGGGAGGCAAGCAGACAAACATCAGTACTACACCTAACACTTACCCACCCCTACTCGAACCAGACGCGCGCACCCCACCCCACGTCGGCTCGTGCCCACGACGTGATCCACCCAGCAAGCTGCACCCACGCACGACAACTCCCTGCATATACCCCACCAGACGCTCCACACGCCGTGCCCCTGACCCCTCTCCAGTGCCCTACACCGTCGCTAGCACAACCGCCACCGCGACCACCCTCCCCCTCCTCCCTCTGCACTGAGCAGCTCCGCCGCCGTCTCCTCGAGCGCCTCCCCGAGCCCCGCCGGCCCTGCCACAAGCTTGGCCGGAGTTGGGGAGGCCGGTAGATGGCGGAGCAGGAGCGAATCTGGCCGGAGTTGGGAGGTCGCGTGAGAGATCTCCCTCCTCTCTCTCTCCCAATCGATTCCCCTCTCTCTCTTCCCTCTCTTTTCCCTATCCTTGGCCCCCAATTTCTCTCCCAGCCTGCCAATTTCTGGTTTCCCCTCCCACCAACCCTTATTCCCCGCGCAACTTGACTGAGGCGTCCAGAAGCGAGGAAGGCGACGATTTTCCCGCCTAGGCGGCGACTTGGGACGCCTATGGACGCCTTCCTCAGCAGTCAAAGGCGACGACGACGCCTTGCACTCTCGGAGCGCTTGAACGCTTAAGCGTCGCTTAGGCAATGCCTAGGCGACTCCTTTAAAACCATGTCTATCGGCATAGGAAAATTGGTGCCAGTTCTCAATATCTTCTTATCTTTTTGTCTAGAGTTTGTGTCCCCATTTTCATCCTTACCATTAGCTTGTACGATTGTAAAAAACTGTATCCAGGAGCAGGAAGCCACATTTGATGTCATGAGTAGAACATACAATCAAATTTCCAGGAATATTCACACCTTTGATGAACATGCCTGATGAGTCTAAACATAGATTCAATTATGTGTTTACAAAAATGGCATGCCACTTGGATTCATCTTTTTTAGCAGCATTAGAAAATATCACAAACTTACCCCAACTTACTTTTCTTGCTTCAACCTATCTATTGTAGGCCGACTGTTGTGCAAATATTTTCTGAAGATGAGGGCATAAGCTGTATATTTATTTATTTGTAGTACTACCTATTGATTTCATTGCAAACTTGGTTCACTATTATTAGGAGTTTTGCTTCACCTACAATATCAGAATTCCTTGGTTTCATGTTTCAGAGGTGTCAAAAGGCAAAGGGACTAATTGATGTGGAAGAAGACAATGCTTTGATTAAAGTATCCATGTTCATCAATGCTTTGATCAAAGTATCCAGCTCAGTACATTGAATTCACATTGACACAATGGTGTGAGGACATGTTAGTTTTTGGAATGGAAAAACTGCATGTACTTTGCAAGATATAAATCAACGGAATGGGCTGATTAGATATCTATTGTTACTCCCAACATATTTGATGCTTGCTTCGGGGATTATCTGAAGAACAATATTAGTGGCAGGAGCATTCATTTCTATATCTAGGGCCATCACAGAATCTTCAGGGTACAGCTGCGGCGACCGCATCGTTGCATCGTTAAAGAATCTAGCTCAACTGCTTCGTGTCGTCGCTATCTTAGGAGGATGGATGGGAAGTGAGGAGAAGAAGTGGTGTTGGTGGTTGCAGGGACGAGGAAGGGAGGCCGATGATGGTATGGGTTGGGAAGATAGGGGAGGAGCAACAATAAATCTAGCACTACTCAATTTCCCTCTATGGCCCTATGTACCACGTCAAGTTCCACAACGATCCTCATCAACCTTAGCTCTTCAGGTAAATGCTTCTTTTTTCTGACCAATTTTTCCATTGGTGTCGTGGAACTGGCGGTCAAGAGTATTCATTCTTACTATCTTCTTGGCTGCTATGATCTATAGTGGACTATGGCTGCATCTTATTTCCATTGTAATCTGATTGTTTTTTCTATTCTGCTTAAGTTCAGGTTAAGTGCTTGGACTATACCCGTTACCAGACTAGATACAGTATGGAGAGAGAAATAGTGAGGAGGAGGTGTTGCTAGGATCGTGAGGTAGGGAAGTGGAAGCCAACAAGTAGTGTCTCGGCCATGGCCAAACCCCAGCCTGGTTGATGACAAACAAGCACTACTTGAATTTTTTCGGCACTAATATCTCGGCTACCCTATTCGTTTTAAGATGATCCAAGTAGACCATTACCCGTGCAATTTCGCGAAGTAACGACCTTTTGCTCTGAACCATTTACATGCACACTGAAGACATTCCAGGTCTAAACTGGATAGAGAATTAGTAAAATCTAACTGATCAACTTGCATGTCATATATTGAGTGTTTTTCTTATAACAAGCAAATCAAATAACGAGTCAAAGCCATGTGATATGAAAGATTTTAAATTGTATCCTTTGAGAAAATTAGATGGTTAAATGGAAAAGTCTGACAAGTTGAAAAAATTACAAAAAAAATGCTTGGCAAGCATTGAGTGAAAAGGATAACTGAATGAGGCAAAAAAAAAGTGAAAGATATAGTGCACCGAGTAGTTTGGACATCGCATCACAGATTATGCATTATATATGCTTAATCTTTTTTCTATGGTTGGAGTTCTATTTTATAGTATGAGTGATTAGAAAAACTAACAAAACGGAAAAGAAAAGGAGACCAAGCACATTGCTTGTGTTGCTGCACTATGTTTCAATTAGTCAGCAAAGTCTACATCTTCTCCTTATACGGCTGTGCAATTCACCAATGCTGCAGGGGTTAGGACTTATTGTTTGGTGTTCCAGTCATCTCCACATTGCAAGACTAATATAGCTCCAATTTTATTTTAAAACCTCATTTCTCCTTTTTAAGATTAAAGGATGACATATATATCTCCTGTGTTTTCTTGAAAAGAAAGAGTAGCTTGTATAGAAAAGTTAGCTTTATGTGCAACACAAGTTATTCTGATTGAAGGGAGTTTAGTGAACTTTGATGTAACAAGTGGTGATTTGTCTTTACTGGTTGAATCATCCAGTAGGATTTAAGAATATGAAGGGAGAGGGGAGAGGTTGGAAACATATCCATTCTGTTTTAATATATTATTTACTATTACAAAACATGCAAAAAATATTTATCTTTTGAATTGATAATAAAACATACTTTAATATATACAATTTTCTAAAGCTGTGATAGTGATATATATAGGCAACCATGTCTCATGTTTGCTTGATCGTAGTCTTCAGAATCTGGGCATATGATGAGAACTAGAGAACCCTAAATGAATCATTTTTTGTACCATAGCGACACACGGAGGTGGACGTGCTGAGACTTTTTTTAAGACGTGGGGAGATGACTTTGCTTCAATTGGCTAATGAGACTGAAGAACAATTATAAGAGCAGACGACATGAGTGACCCGAAGTGTGATGGATTGATTCAAGCCTAACAATGTCAACTTTTACATTACAAGGGCAATGTACAATGAAATATATTAAATTTGTCTCTACCCTATGAATAAAAATGAAATCATAAGAAAAGATAAGAACTAATTACACATGGTGCTTTCGTTCAAATTGACCTGCCAAAATGGCTTATGTTTTTGAATGGACGGGGTAGAACATAGATGTTCAACAAAGTGGAATGATTGTTTTTTAGAATAATATGCAATATCTCTTTGTATGCATGTGAAAGATTTTTGTATTATTTTTATATTGAGATAAAAAAATAAATTTGTGAAAGCCGTAGCAACGTACGGACACTCAACTAGTATTCTTAACAAGGAAGACCCAGTAGAAGCATTCGGAAGGGGCGAGGCCTTCATTTCGTTGGCAGAAGCAGAAACGATCCAATCCATTCGGGGCTTTAGAAAAATATCCGGAGGAACGCGTAGTATGGGCTTTCTTTTTACATGACGTAATTTACAACTGTCTGAAATAACTTCTTTCCAAAATTCAGCAGGTACGCCCCCACGCTGCACTCACATCACAGTGACCAAGCCATACGCGCTCCCGGAGAAACAAGACAAAGCGGAGCGACTACCGGTCGTAACGCCCTCGTGCTTCCACATTCCTCCTCTTCTTCTTCTCCGCCCCCAAAATCTCCCAAACCCTCGGCTCCGGTGGCCAGCCCGGGCCGCATAATCGGGAGCCGTCCAGGTATCCAGCTGGGCGGCACCTTGGGTCGAGGAGGGAGCGCGGTAGATGCGGTCGAGCCGGCCGGCGGTGCACCCGGTGGAGGCGCCGCCGCCGCAGGGGGAGAACGCGGATGGTGCACCGCTTGGGGCGCGGATGAAGGACACCCAGGGGTCCCCGGGGACGCCCGGAGGTCTCGGCCTCCGCCTCGTGCAGGTCTTCTTCGCGGCCGCGTCGCTCGCCGCCATGGTGTCCACCAACGACTTCGCTTCCGTCACCGCCTTCTGGTGCAGTACTAATTTGGCTACTATTTGAGATTTGCTGGAATGATTTGAGTAGAGGAAAAATGTTCACTACACAACCACTAAGATATTTTAGAAAAACTGTCAGCCGTGCGATAATCAAACCAATGTGATACTCCTACCTCATATTTCTTGCCTGGGCAGCGTTAGTTACAAACTACATGTCTTGTACGATATACCTGTGTCTTTTTCAATTAAGATTACGGAATTTCCTTGTTTGGACCATGGGCTTAGGATTACTCCAGTAGCCAGTTTTCCTTAGTATCATTTGTAAGAGATATGTGGAACTAGTGGTGGAGCTTGACAGAGATTGTTGAAGAGCGACTAGAGTTGAGTGAGTTAAAAAAGACAAATTGTGCTTGAAATTCGACTAACCTTTGAAATTTAAGCCATATAATTAAGTGTATACTTAGGAATTGTCCTAGAGTAGTTGGAGCCATTGCCTTGCACCTCTATTGAGTAATGCCTGAGTCGTAGCATAAGGTCTGACCCAAATTGAGCGAAGGCGGGCCACTTCGTGATATTGTGCCAATTCCAGTTTTGAACTACCGCAGACTGGTCCCACTCTAGCCCTTGAAAAGCTCCGCCACTGTCTGGAACAGTCCAGTAGAAATTATTGCTGGGATTCCTTAATTACACAAAGAAATATATTGATATTTTTCGCGGGATTTCAATATTTTACACCTTGCGATTAATTTGGCATCCTAAAAGAGAAGATACAGTTAGATGGTAACATGATCATGTTTGCTAGGACCCCAATATTTTATCCTCCTATAGATGAACTTATTTTGTTCTTTTGACCAGCTACCTCGTAGCAGCACTCATTTTGCAATGCCTATGGAGCCTTTCCCTAGCCCTTGTGGATATCTATGCACTTCTTGTCAAACGTTCCTTACGAAATCTTCGAGCCTCCTGCATATTTTCCATTGGAGACTTGGTGAGTCATATTATCTCAGGCACCTCAATCACCATCGGTATTGTGTACTTGTTTTTAAAAATTCTTTGAATCCATGAGAAAGCAAATAATTATTTAAAGACCACGTGCAATTTTTTCCCTTAAAAATTATCTACTTTTGACCTTGATTTTCTCTGTAGATCACAGGGACGCTAACCTTGGGTGCAGCATGTGCATCAGCAGGCATCACCGTTCTCATTGGTAATGATCTGGAGATCTGCGCGGGTAATCACTGTGCAAGCTTTATGACTGCTACTGCAATGGCTTTCATCAGCTGGTTTGCACTTGCACCATCATGTGTCTTGAACTTCTGGTCGGTGGCATCAAGATTGTGAAGTTAGGAGTGTATATACAAAATCCGGCCATTTGTGCAGCAGATAGCTTTTTGTGACAACTGGGACACGGTGTGGCACATCTAATTCAACTGCAATGGAAAAGTAACGAATGCCTGTCAAATGAAGTGTGCCATCGAACATTCTGTTCAAAATAGGGAATAGCTTGATGTGCAAAAGGGTTGTTGTGTAGCTCTGCATTTCCTTTTAGGACACTTTGCTTCTTATGTGGCCGTGTTTGTAATCTGGTAATGAACTGATGGGTTTTACTAGTGTAGAGCTTAAGGTGCTGATATGCTATGTCTGTTTTAGTTTGCAAGTTCAGATTTTTGTATCAATATTTAGGTCTTGGGCATCGAAAGAGTAGTGCAGTTATCACTTGTGGGTGTCAGATTATCAGTCAGGAGGCCATGATAGTGAGGCTCCTCCTGACTTCAGGTTTCAGTTGAAAACCATTTTAGGTGGCACTTGCATGCCTTTTACTTAAGCTATCCGAAAAAATAGAATCGGAGCTCCAAAGTTGCCCTTTCAAACTCTGCCTAGTACAGAATTTTGCCGAGACTTATATAGTAGCACTCCTAAACTGCAACGATTCAGCACCCTCTCTTGGCTCCGCTCTCCTCTCTTTTTAACATATGGTTTTTCTTTTACTCTGTTTTTTCTACATGCATGTTGTCTAGCTGGGTAACCTGCCAAGGGCTTCTTCTGAGATACAAGCCTTTGTGTCCCAGTTATTTTACTGTTTTTGTCTGGCAATACTTTCTGGATCTCAACAGCTGGTACTGGTTGTGCGTCTGGTTCATTCTTTCCGAAGCCTGACAGATTTCAGTGGTCGGTAGCATCATGGACGTGGATGGCGGCTACGCCTCACGTGCAGATGCTGCCACAGGACTTCAAGGTGGAAAGGTTGCAGTGGAAGGTAAGTAATTTCATTTTAAATTTTGATCTATATTTTCATTGATCTGCTTGGTTTTTCTTGTTGCAGGGTCACATGCTTATCTTCAGTTGATGGTGCTTAGAAATCTGTGTTTATTCCCAATTGACAGATATAAGGAGTCATTTTTCCCCATGAGATTTAACTGGAGCATCGCCTTTGCTAGGGATGGATGGTGTCATGGTATCCTCTCTCATGAGCATGTCACTACTCAGTGGCAGAGGACGTAAAAAATCTAAGGTAGGGTGAACTTCAATTTTTTTTATACCAACTCGATCTTGATAATCTTTGCCATCAAGAAAGCCCTTTTAACTGTTGTTGTCCCCACCAGTAAAAGTAATGCCAACTCAACAAGACAGTAAATGATATGAAGCATGATCTATCATTCAAATATTAAGATAATATCTGAAGTCTTTAATTCTCCACATATGAATAATGAATATCTCAAGGCTACCTTATATAGGCTTATGCTCATAATAAGATAAATCCCCATGATAAATCTTTGAGAAATCTTATTCACACTGAATCTACAAAATGAGTCACTTGAGTCAATGCAAGAAGTTCTGAAGCAACTCTAACGATAGATCCTCAAAGCGATGGTCAAAATCAGTTGTAATAGATTCTATAGAAAAATATAAGACGTTCACGCTCCAAAATAATCAATAGTGAACTAGTGTCTCCTCGTTTCTAATGACTTTTCACTTATTTTGTTTCTATTTCATCCATACTTAAGATTTTGATATCATTTTTTGCGCGAATTCACATCTTTCAGGAGTGCTCTAAACCATCATTTCTCCAATTGAGCAAGTATGTAAATTCAAATTTTAGATCAATAGTATATACTCCCTCCGTTTAGAAATGTAAGATGTTTTAGCTTTGTGAATCGAATGTATCTAGACGTATTTTAGTGTATAGGTTCGTAGAGGTTCTGAGTGAACTTATACACTAAAAGGCGCCTAGATACATTCATTTCACAAAGCTAAAATGTCTTATATTTCTGAACGGAGGGAGTACAAGGCAAACTGAAAATATAAACGTCACATAATTAGAGCTGGTTTTGACCACATGTCATAAGGTAGCCAAAAGACTCTCGGGTCCTCTTTAGATACTCCGTATAGGACACTGTTTAGAGTCGAGTTTTATTTGATTGAGAATTAGCTATTGTAAAGAAAAAGAGTTGATTCAAAACTAGACTACACCAAGTCTTTATTTCACTTGGAATCAGTTTTGCGCAGTGTTCACTAAAACAAGCATAACTTTCTCATACAAAGTCCGTTTTCAGCGTATGACCACTCAAATTGTTCAGAAAAAACATACGCATCTAAAGCTTCTTGCCAAAATTCAAGGTAGGGCGGCTGCCCTACCTTGCCCTACTGGGAGCTCCGCCCCTGTCAGTACTCCCTCTTCTCGCTTTCTTTTTCGTGATATTCATTTATTTCTTGGATTTTATTCCTTTATTGGTCTTTTTGGGATCTTCCACGTCATGTAACAATATGTACGAACTTATGGACCAATTACACCATTTATTTGAAGGGCCATTTTTGTTATTTGGTTCTTCGTCAGGTAGATATACATTATCTCAAGATAAAAGTTTTCTAGCTTGCTTCTTTGGCATTGGTTCTATTTGGTACTCTCTTAATTGTTTTCGATTCAGATGCGTTAGGCAGCATGTATTTTCTCCAGTCTCTGATTCCAGTTTTCTGATTTCTGACTGCTCTAAACATGAGGTGTGCACCATGCAGATCTGAGAAAGAAGATAGGAAGGAGAAGCTAGGAGATTGGTGAAGAAGATCATAGTCATGTTTTTCTCTGATGTGCTTTTGAGAATAAAATCGCCTTTTCCCTTTGATCCCTGATTTTAATGCTGATTCGTAGCTGCTGTACACATGATGTGTGCAGATCTGGTAAATAAGATTAGATGAAGAATCTACCGAGATGACTGCAGTAGCCACAAATCATCACAATATGTGGTCAAACCTTGTAATAAATACTAGTGAACAGTAGTTTATAATGATTTTGCCAAATGTCATTGGGGTCAATTGACCCCAGTGTAGCTCATTCCCTGCAAGCAGGCGATTTTCATTGCTTGTTTGCCTTCTTGGTTTCTTTTGTGCGTATCAGTTCTCCTTTCGTCTGCAATCTGTTGGTTCTCCTTTTCTTTTATTATAATAACTTGGTTCTCCTCCATAGATTGTACTCCAGTTCTTTTTTTTCCAGATTGTCTTCATGTAATTTGATTTGGGTCTAGCTCATTTTTCCCCGTGGGGACTCTGTGGCTCATGAAGCTTTATGGAAGATCACCGAACAGGGATTCGATTGCTATTCTCCCATGAAGGTATGGCATGTTCTCATTGTTACTTCATTTCCCTATATAGATTATGGTTAAATATAACATAGTGTGCGATCTATGACACATTTGTTCTTAGAACATGACAAATTTACAAAATTCACCTTAAGATGGGAGACAGATTTCTTGCTTTGTTTTACTTTCTGCTACTAATTACCTCTTGCATGAATTGGCTTGTTTTAAGTTACTGATTGACCTCCCAATAGGAAATTAGGGCTGTAGGTGGCGCCCACATACCGTCCCTCAAAAGCAGAATTAGAAGAAAAAAAGCTACAGGATTAAAGCAGAATTAACAGAAACGCATCCCGCCCTGCTTGCACCCCTATAGGAAAGCATAATGTTCTTCCTTGGATCTGGACTGGACCTTTTTGAGAACAAAATTTTATTTTCGCACGGGGGGTGTTTTGAGCCTATTAAGCATGAATTGATTAGCAACAAGCAATATCTTGGGGTAGTGGAAGATCATATTTCAACTGAACATGATTGTTGCATGCCATAAAGATGATAAGTGCATAGAACTTGCAATGTGAAGCTATGGTAGGCTAGCTACTGTCGGAGCCACACATGCTCGCTGTCGGAGCCCCATCCTGGACGCAGCCTCTCCACGAGTTCGGCATCGCTGTCGACAAGGCTATACCTTAACACGCAGCGGTCAAAGAGGAAGTAGACGCACCCGCCGTTGGCGTCATCTGGATGTGCGACGTCTATGGTGAAGCTGGCCGGTGATCCAAGGAACAAGACACGGTCGCTCAAGCTACGGCCACTCCTCAGCACCCAACGCATATTACCACCTTTCTTCTTCGATGCTTCCAGCATGTGCACCTTCACAGACACTGCTTGGGTCGGGTCACGGTCGGCATCAAGGTGGCGCCAATCCTTGTCAGCGAAGATGGTCACCCAAAGCAGCTCGCCATGGGACTCGAGGACGTAGCTGTCGCGGAAATATTTATTTTCCACATCTCCACGCATCCACGCCTCAAGCCGGCCTCCTTCAATGTCCTCGCCGTCGTCTACATAGTCCGGGGTCAGGACGTACCATAAATACTTATACACGTCCGCGAATATCAAGACCTTGCCATTGTGATATGTGGCTCCAGTACAACGACCTCCTATGACATGTAGCTTCTTTTTCACGATTGTCCATGCCGCATCACCTGCACGTAGAATGGCCGCCGTGAATGTGGGTGGACGCCCGAGGCCTCGGGTGTCATTCACGAAGCTGTACAAATAGAGGGTGCCGTTGCCATAGACAATGCCACGCGAGTACTGGATCGACTGCACGATCTCGTCGTCTGGTAACCGAGGCAGCGAGGTGACCTCTCTGGTCACGAGGTCAAGGAGTCTCGGCTCCGGACTTGCAATGAAGAACCATGCGGCTGTCCCGTCCGAGCTAGCCACCCAGTTCCTTTCGCCGGTAAATCGGGCGAACGGGGCGTAGTTGCGGCGGTACCTTGGTGAGGGGAAGTAGAGACGTCGGGGTGAGTCGACGGTGGAGTGAAGGATGAAGCCGTTACAAGGCGTCGAGGCCACGCGGAAGAGCGGCAGCGGCGACGTGCGGCGCCATGGCCTGCAGACCGCGTGGAAGCAGACGTTGTCGGCGACGTCGCACAGGCGGCCTGAGACGTCCTGGAGAAGGTCCGGCGGGAGGTCCGCCCACGGCCTGCGGCTACGGGCGGACCTGCGGGAAGGCGTCACGGCGTGCATCGTGATCAGATCCGGCAGAGGAGAGAGATCAGATCGAGTTGTGATGCAGCCTCGCTCGTAACAATGTGATCTACTATATGGAGTAGGCCTTATTCCTAGTAGTTGGTTAGTTCGTAAATACTCCTGACACGGGCATTGTCATGACTCTGTCGATTAGCTTCCCCATGGCGTACGACACCGGTCACCGGCGCTGCTAAATCTGTTACAGCTTGTCTAACGATACATACATGGACGGTACATACATACAGATGATCTAATCCGTGATGAACACGTTCGGTTTCTTAACATCGACAGAGTACCAAAGCTATCTCTTAAAATACACACGCCTCGTTTATTTTTTTGCGAAAAGGTGATTTATATTACTCAACCACCAGTATTACAATCATTCAAACAGAGGCTGGGCATCTCGTTTGGACCCGTACTTAGCCAGACCGCAGTCATGTCCATACGGCCCATCTTGGCAAGAGCATCACTAACCAAGTTAGTATAACGCTAGTTATAGTAGAAATAATTTAGACAGTAACATGCATATCAATATGCAATGCCAAATAAACGGTGACATGGCATGATAATTAATGAAGAAAGAGAGAAAGGTAGTAGTAACTTAGCTACTCCCTCCGGTTCAGTTTATTAGACACGCACGCAGTTTAAAAAGTTTTTTGGACCATCAATTTTGACCAATAAAATATGCAATATATGTTCTAAAAAATATACCATTGAAAACTACTTTTAAAGATTAATCCAATGGTATAATTTTTTGACATATTATGTAAAATTTATTGATCAAAATTAATGGTTAAAAATGTTTTTAAACAACGTGTATGCCTAATGCATACACCGGACCGAAGGGAGTAGTTATCATAACATCACACGTACCAAGACCATATGAGTTTATAATCTTAATACTCCCTTTGACCCATATTAATTGACATGGATTTGTCAAAATTTGAATGAACCTTTATACTAAGCAGTGTCTAGATTCATCCAAATCCAGACAAATCTGAGTCAACTAATATGGGTTGGAGAGAGTATTAATTAGGTTTTGCATGACAGCACATACATGTTATTACCTACTATGAAGATAGTAATATAAACTAATAACATGTCTAAGTTATCTTTTTTTAGGTTGAACTACCTTTATTAAACTTCAACAGAGATAGGTATACATAAGCCTTCTAGCGGTTCTACTAGTCACACTCGGTGGCCTGGATCATCTACTACTAAAAACCTCATGTGCAAGTTACTAATCTTAGTTATTTAGCACTATAACTAACCTAATGATTACCGTTTTATCTCGTACGGACTAGTTTAAAGCCCACGTACCTGTACCTGTACCTGCACCGGCTTCCACTTCCTTGGCCACGCTCACAAACCCTAGCAACCAAGCTAGGGATTGTCTATCCTGCAGGTTTGCCGGCGATGGCACGGGGCAACGTTGCAAGTGGGATGGGCCTGCCGCTTAGTCCTGCCTCTCGTCCCGCCAGCAGAGCCCATGTATTCTATTCCTAGGATCGTGTCGGCGAGATTTAACACTGCTGTACCATTAATCCCACTTGTAACCCACTTGTATACATAAACGGGCACTGGAATAGCAACCTCGTACAGATGAAGGCGTTGGGACATCTCCACCGGGCCGACCCATTCGACCATTGGCTGTTTGAACTTGTTCGTGTGGACAGGGGGTCGACCCAGCGGAGCGACCCATTCAATCAACACGGCGCGGACCTGTCTGTGATGACCCATTTCCAGTCTAAATTTGTGTCGCTCCGAACAGCACGCTCGACCGCGTGTGTCATCTCTTTATCCTCCTCTGGCCCGCCAGCTAGTGGGTGAAACCCCCCATTCTCCCCTAAAATTGACCTCCACCTTGGCTCGCTCCGCCACAACGCCACAGCTGGCCTCCAACGCTGTCTTGCTATCCACCTAGCAGCTGTTGAACTCGTCGTAGTTCTCCACCTCCACATGTAGCCTCGTGCATCACCGGAGTAGCTCGGCATCTTCGACCTCCATCCGAGTCTTCGGGACCAGGACATCACCGGTTTATTGTGCTGCAGCGGCTTCGTACTGGGAAGCCGTCCACGCCAACCCCATCTCGCCTGCCCTTTGGCTACGAATCTTACATGGCCTGCAAAGCCCACGACCTGTTCGGCTATTTGCACGGCCTAAGCGATGGCAACGAGCTCCAGCTCAATCAAGTTCTTCTACGACAATTTCATGGACATGTCGTCCGACGACAACTTCGGCGATGATACCGAGTCCATGATGGTGGCGACGACCCTCATCGCCGACCACGCCGAGAGCATTTAGCTCATCCACCATCCACCGGGGCTCGGTAAAGGGGCGCATGGCGAACTTGCCGCGTGGTCGAGAAGGTGGCTATGATAGGCTGTTTAAGGACTACTTCCATCGGACGAACCCGCTCTTCCCAGCGCATATTTCGGCACTGGTTTCGAATATCAAGGAATTTGTTTGAGACCATTGTTGATGGCATCAGGGACTACGACAACTACTTCGAATATAAGAACGACTACACTGGTAAGATTGGCTTTAGTTCTTACCAGGAATGTTGCTCTACTATTCAAATGCTTGCATATGGAGTGACCGGTGATCTTGTCGATCAGTACATGCGCATGAGCGAGAGCACCTGCCTTGAGACGATGTACAAGCTCTAGAGAGCTGTGGTTGCAGTTTTTGGTGACGTTTACCCGAGATGACCAAATCTCGAAGACACTGAGTGTCTGTTGTCTATCAATGAGAAGAGGGGATTTTCAGGGATGCTGGACAACATAGATTGCATGCATTGGGAGTGGAAGAACTGCCCTTTTGCTTGGCAAGGGCAGTATAGTGGGCATGTGGATGGCTGCACAGTGATTCTTGTGGCAGTTGCATCTCAAGATCTGTGGATATGGCACTCTTTATTTGGCATGGCAGGTTCCAACAATGACATCAGTGTGCACCAGTGATCCCAGGTATTCTCTAGGCTGACGGAAGGCAATGCTCCACAGATTCACTATGAGATCAGGGGTCATGCATATGACAAGGGGTATTACCTTGCTAATGGAATCTACCCAGATTGGGCAACCTTTGTGAAGACTATACGTGAGCTGGAGGATGAAAAATATGCAAGGTTTGCTAAGGAGCAAGAGGCTGCTAGGAAGGATGTGGAGTGGGCTGTAACACCCTCAGAATCGGCCCTATGCAAGTTTTAGCGAATCCCGCCAAACCCGCATAGAAACGATTCAAGGGTGCCCACCAGGCACTTTCGTGCGGGTGGAAAACGAAGTAATAACATTACACAACAGTCCTCGATGGGACCCACAGAACAGATATATATACAGCACGACTCCAAGAGTCAAGAATGCAGATATACGGTACAAAGATCCAAATCACCTTAAAAATGATACAGCGTCCGACTACGGACAAGATGCAAATGGGGCTAAGAGCCCTGAAGAATAACCAATGGCGTCCATAACCCTGCCCAGGCCAAGCCGGAAGGGTAACCCTGCTAACGACGTCGATCTCAAAACCTGCTTAAACAAAAGGGGTGCCGACAAAGGGCAAAGGAAAAAGAGGAGCGTCAGTACTGAGGCCAGTACACGGCGAGACTAGAATTCGGTGGTCCTCGCCTACATAGGTATGGTGGACTGAGCGGCAGCGGCAGCATGCACTGAACAACCTATAGAGACTCGATACAACTGGCGGTTATCAGAGAGGGGTAGGGAAGACCTATTCGGATCCAACCTGTTTCTATCATCAAACAAACCCATCCTGGCGTTTCCCCCTCGAGACCAACGAGGAAGTCAACCGGGGAACTCACACAGTTGGCAGTTTTACTTATTCGGTTATCGTTGCAGTAATTACTAGTCAGGTAAAGATAGTCGTCCTGATAAAATAAGCAGTGGGCACTTTTATTTAATCATTCCGTTGTAGTTGCAGCACTTACTAATCAGATACAATTAGCATGAGATAACCCCAAAACCCAGCAGTTGTTGGTACTTTTATTTAGCCATTCCATTGTAGTGAAGCTGATTACTAGTCATAACGGATACAAGTCAAATTATAACAGTAAACTTTAGTTATAGTTGTCTATGATCAAGCACTGTGCTCCAAGTCGTCCATAACCGTGGACACGGCTTCTCGAAAAGATTTAACCCTGCAGGGGTGCACCAAAGTATCCACAAGCACTTCGACCCTTTTTGCCAGATCAGTTAACATACAACCATCAGTATGTCGGCGGGGCCTAAGTCACGACGTTCCCAGACCCAAAGCAAGTACATGGGGGCCACCCCACCAAGTCGACACCCGCAACGAAGTCGGCCGGTCTTCGTGACGGACTTAGGGTTTGCGTCAGTGGCTGTAAACGACAGCAAATCCCCAAACGGGGACTGTCGATACCGCGAAAACACTCCGCTTCCTAAACAGTACAGTGTGCTCCTCGCACAAACGTAAATAAAGCAGTAAAGCATGGCATAGGTACAGGATAGTAAATAAAACCTCAAACTAGTTGTGGCCCCCAGTACAATACTTTGAAAACAGGTAATAATCAATGGGGGGCCCATATCTCCCCACCTGTGGTTAGCGCGCTCGATCTCGGAACAGGTGTCAAGAACTCGGGGTCCTACGGGACACAAGTGGGCGGTCGAAAACCAAATATTATCTATCACCCACCGATGCCTCTGCTTAATTCAATTTTAGTTGTTAAACAGGAATTAAAGTGAACGATAAGTAAAACCATGATCATCTCCAACATTGAACATGCGGCAATTCTCCAACAACTGTGGTACTTGACGACACGCAACAGCACTTGAGCAAGCGACTACGGCGCGCGAGTCCAACTATCTACCAAACAACAGGTAATAGGAGGTGTCCAAGGCAATATAGGGCTGCATGGGATATCACGGGTACGGAAACTAGAGCATCGCAACACAGATAGCAATAGATCAACAGGAGGGAATAAATACTATAAAAGTAAGATAGGTAGAAAGGGGGAGATGCTCGCCTGAAAACGTTGTCGAAGGTTCAACCGAAGATCGGGGCGAAGCTCACATCAACTCAACGGCCTTATCCGCGAAGAACCAAAACACTAGAAGAAACACCAGATGCAATATTTAATACTACGGCAAAAGATCGGCATGATGCATGTATGATGCATGACATGGCAAAGGTGCGGTGCAATTAGGTCAATATTAAGCGGAACCGGGGTCCCGACAATTTATTAAACGGTTCAAGTTATTTAGAAACCCCCGCAATTTACATGTTGTATTACATGACAAAAGATAATACGGGTTCGCTACACAAGTTTAAATGAGGCCATTATAAGGCTAGATTTGCCCGCATATGGGCCCCATATTTAATTATAAGGTGAATCGGCATAAGGCCCCCAAACCACAGACAAGGATGCATGCGTGAACAATTAATATGCGACAGTTGATAATATGTTATAAAATAGGGTTTCGGAAAAGGGGTTCACACATTAGAGGTTCGGCAGATCTTGGGGTTCGAGGGGTTCGGGGTCGGTCCCGGGGTTCGGGTCTGAGGTTCGGGGTTCGACGGGAACGGTCTCGGCAACAGAAGTAGATCTTGTCGCATCCGCGGTGGTCGGCCATGTTGTCGGTCTTGTCGTCTCACGCGGAGATCTGGGCGTTCCGGGAGGGAGTACTTGGTCTGGCGTCGGGGCGTCGGACTCGCCCTGGTTGCTGTCGTTCTTGTCGTGGCGAAGCTCTTGTCGGGTCCGCGCCCTCGAGTCGGTCTCGGCATTCAGGGTGAAGCACTTGTCGTACCGGTGGCGTTCTTGGCGATCTTCGGGTTCGGGCCTTGGCGCTTCGGACCGGTCTTCAGGGGTCCAGGAAGGCGATCTTGGCGCTCGGGTTCGGCGGTATCGGTCCTCGGACTCCGTGAACGGGGCATCGGAGTACCCAAGTCCGTGTGGCGATCTTGTAGTTCCGAGGGTTTTTCTCCGAGTCCGAGATGCGTCCGTGTGGTAGATCTTGGGGGTACCGGTGTCGTCGGGTTCCACGGGTTCGAGCTCGAGAAAACGGAATCCGGGAACGGGTCTTGGCGAACTTGGCGGGGGTTTGTCGGTCTTCGAGTTGGTCTTGCCGTTCGCATCCGCACCCGTACACGCCACGCAGCAACCGAACGCGGACGACTCCGGTCGAGGAGAGGCGGGGCCGCGGGACGAGGACGGCGGGGCGCGGAGAGGCAACGCACGCGGGGCGAACGGGCCGCTGCAAGAAGATGCTGCAGAGGCGTCGGCGCCGGAGGGAGACGGCCGGAGGGTGGGTCGGGCTCCGGCGAGGGGCACGCGCGGGGCCGGCTGCTGCGGCGCAGGCGCGGACGAGGGCGACGCGGGGTCCTGCTGCGGCGACGCTTGGGGACGGGGCATGCAGCAGCGGAGGCGACGGTGGCCGGAGGCGGAGGGGAGAAGCTCGGGCCGGCGGCGGACGCGGGCCGGTGGTCGGCGGGGAGCCGAGAACGGCGGCGGACAGGGCGGTTCCGGCGGCGGGGAGGCGAGCGTGGCGGCGGCGTGGTTGGGCTCGCGAGGACGGGGAGGGAGGCGCAGAGAGAGGGAGGGAGAGGCGAGGGCCGGCGAGCAGAGGGGTGGGGAGGGTGGTGGAGCGGGGCGACGGGGCGAGGCCGGTCGGCGCTGGAGAGGAAGCGGGGAGGAGCGGCGGGGTACTGGCGTCGGCGAGGCGAGGTGGGAGCGTGCGCGTGCGGGGAAGACGGTGCGGGGAGGGAGAGGAGCGTGGGCGCGTGGGCCGTGCGGGGACAGGTGGGGCCCAGGGATCGGGTGAGTGGTGGGACTGGCGTGCGTGCGTTGTGTTGTGTGCGTGCAGGGTGTGTGCTGGGGTGGGCCCCAGGGAGAAGAGAGGGGGAGAGAGAGGGAGGGAAGAGAGGCTGGTGAGGTGGCAGTTTGGGGTTGGTTAGGGGGAGGGAGAGGGTGAGGTGTCAGGAGGCCATTGGTGGGGGTGATGTGGAGGGGGGTGTGGGTAGATAGGTTGGTAGGTTTGGTAATTAGGTGGACCGATTATATTTCTTCTGGGGCGGTCGTTCGGGTCGATTCGGCCCGTTCGACTGCCCCACTAAAATAATTCAAACTTTTATTTAATTTGGCAATACATTTTTGTAAATAGTTTTTAGACAAACAAAATATCCGGAAGCATCCGGGGGTGTAATTTGAAATAGAAGGAGGGTAAATTTAGAAAACGATTGTCTTTCGCAATTAGTTTTTAGGCAAATTAATATGCATGATGATGACGATGCTCAAATGCAATGTGGCATGATGACATGAGCATGCGGTCATGATGATGCAATGCACGAAAACAACGCGATTTTCTAGTAGTGGTTTTTGCGGGATGCCACAATTCGACACCATTAACAATGGATCTCGCCCTCGAGATCCGCCTCATGGTACCGGAAGGAAAGGTCGGCGATCTGCGTCTTCTCGCTTCGTGTAGATCTTCGACACCACTAACAAGACGTCGTTGATCCCGTTCGTCAAGAAAACACTCCGGATAAACAACGAACGAAGTTAAAGGTAGGGCCACCTCTAGCTTCCATGGAAGGAGTAGAATTGCATCGATCCACCGTTCAATATACAAAGCAAATGATAAGAGTAGTGGTATGGTCGCGACTCCATCCCGCACTCAAAGCATTACTCTGTACACGAACAGATAGATTATGCAACCAACCCTCAAGATTCAGACTGAAGATCTCGACAAGCGAGGTTCGGATCAAAGGAGTGATGCAGACTCTGCATCGTATCTGGCGTAGATGATGTCGTCGCGTCGGAAAACACCGGAAGGCACAAACAAGGTACAAAGAATGGTCCACCAGACGAAAGATTCCTCGGATAACATGAAGACCAGATGTAGCAACACCGTTATCAAAGGGGGAAGCGAAACCCTGAAGGTACGACGGAACCCAACCACGAGAATTCCTGGACTCGAAGACAGAGAAGAGAGCGGATTTAAAACACGCAGAGGTAAGAGGAGAATAGCAGAGGGGTAAGGAGTAAAATCAGACCTAATCAGAACTATCCAACTGATTTTGCAAAAATAGTTTTGACACTCTACTTCGGCCGTTAGCTAGGTTATCCTACAGGCTGGACTTGGGGGGTATCGCAACTGCTGAGCTCTGATACCACTCTGTAACACCCTCAGAATCGGCCCTATGCAAGTTTTAGCGAATCCCGCCAAACCCGCATAGAAACGATTCAAGGGTGCCCACCAGGCACTTTCGTGCGGGTGGAAAACGAAGTAATAACATTACACAACAGTCCTCGATGGGACCCACAGAACAGATATATATATACAGCACGACTCCAAGAGTCAAGAATGCAGATATACGGTACAAAGATCCAAATCACCTTAAAAATGATACAGCGTCCGACTACGGACAAGATGCAAATGGGGCTAAGAGCCCTGAAGAATAACCAATGGCGTCCATAACCCTGCCCAGGCCAAGCCGGAAGGGTAACCCTGCTAACGACGTCGATCTGGGCAGTCGTTACACCATTCGTGCAGGTCGCTACTTATGCGACAAGGGGTGCCGACAAAGGGCAAAGGAAAAAGAGGAGCGTCAGTACTGAGGCCAGTACACGGCGAGACTAGAATTCGGCGGTCCTCGCCTACATAGGTATGGTGGACTGAGCGGCAGCGGCAGCATGCACTAAACAACCTATAGAGACTCGATACAACTGGCGGTTATCAGAGAGGTGTAGGGAAGACCTATTCGGATCCAACCTGTTTCTATCATCAAACAAACCCATCCTGGCGTTTCCCCCTCGAGACCAACGAGGAAGTCAACCGGGGAACTCACACAGTTGGCAGTTTTACTTATTCGGTTATCGTTGCAGCAATTACTAGTCAGGTAAAGATAGTCGTCCTGATAAAATAAGCAGTGGGCACTTTTATTTAATCATTTCGTTGTAGTTGCAGCACTTACTAATCAGATACAATTAGCATGAGATAACCCCAAAACCCAGCAGTTGTTGGTACTTTTATTTAGCCATTCCATTGTAGTGAAGCTGATTACTAGTCATATCGGATACAAGTCAAATTATAACAGTAAACTTTAGTTATAGTTGTCTATGATCAAGCACTGTGCTCCAAGTCGTCCATAACCGCGGACACGGCTTCTCGAAAAGATTTAACCCTGCAGGGGTGCACCAAAGTATCCACAAGCACTTCGACCCTTTTTGCCAGATCAGTTAACATACACCCATCGGTATGTCGGCGGGGCCTAAGTCACGACGTTCCCAGACCCAAAGCAAGTACATGGGGGCCACCCCACCAAGTCGACACCCGCAACGAAGTCGGCCGGTCTTCGAGACGGACTTAGGGTTTGCGTCAGTGGCTGTAAACGACAACAAATCCCCAAACGGGGACTGTCGATACCGCGAAAACACTCCGCTTCCTAAACAATACAGTGTGCTCCTCGCACAAACGTAAATAAAGCAGTAAAGCATGGCATAGGTACAGGATAGTAAATAAAACCTCAAACTAGTTGTGGCCCCCAGTACAATACTTTGAAAACAGGTAATAATCAATGGGGGGCCCATATCTCCCCACCTGTGGTTAGCGCGCTCGATCTCGGAACAGGTGTCAAGAACTCGGGGTCCTACGGGACACAAGTGGGCGGTCGGAAACCAAATATTATCTATCACCCACCGATGCCTCTGCTTAATTCAATTTTAGTTGTTAAACAGGAATTAAAGTGAACGATAAGTAAAACCATGATCATCTCCAACATTGAACATGCGGCAATTCTCCAACAACTGTGGTACTTGACGACACACAACAGCACTTGAGCAAGCGACTACGGCGCGCGAGTCCAACTATCTACCAAACAACAGGTAATAGGATGTGTCCAAGGCAATATAGGGCTGCATGGGATATCACGGGTACGGAAACTAGAGCATCGCAACACAGATAGCAATAGATCAACAGGAGGGAATAAATACTATAAAAGTAAGATAGGTAGAAAGGGGGAGATGCTCGCCTGAAAACGTTGTCGAAGGTTCAACCGAAGATCGGGGCGAAGCTCACATCAACTCAACGGCCTTATCCGCGAAGAACCAAAACACTAGAAGAAACACCGGATGCAATATTTAATACTACGGCAAAAGATCGGCATGATGCATGTATGATGCATGACATGGCAAAGGTGCGGTGCAATTAGGTCAATATTAAGCGGAACCGGGGTCCCGACAATTTATTAAACGGTTCAAGTTATTTAGAAACCTCCGCAATTTACATGTTGTATTACATGGCAAAAGATAATACGGGTTCGCTACACAAGTTTAAATGAGGCCATTATAAGGCTAGATTTGCCCGCATATGGGCCCCATATTTAATTATAAGGTGAATCGGCATAAGGCCCCCAAACCACAGACAAGGATGCATGCATGAACAATTAATATGCGACAGTTGATAATATGTTATAAAATAGGGTTTCGGAAAAGGGGTTCACACATTAGAGGTTCGGCAGATCTTGGGGTTCGAGGGGTTCGGGGTCGGTCCCGGGGTTCGGGTCTGAGGTTCGGGGTTCGACGGGAACGGTCTCGGCAACAGAAGTAGATCTTGTCGCATCCGCGGTGGTCGGCCATGTTGTCGGTCTTGTCGTCTCACGCGGAGATCTGGGCGTTCCGGGAGGGAGTACTTGGTCTGGCGTCGGGGCGTCGGACTCGCCCTGGTTGCTGTCGTTCTTGTCGTGGCGAAGCTCTTGTCGGGTCCGCGCCCTCGAGTCGGTCTCGGCATTCAGGGTGAAGCACTTGTCGTACCGGTGGCGTTCTTGGCGATCTTCGGGTTCGGGCCTTGGCGCTTCGGACCGGTCTTCAGGGGTCCAGGAAGGCGATCTTGGCGCTCGGGTTTGGCGGTATCGGTCCTCGGACTCCGTGAACGGGGCATCGGAGTACCCAAGTCCGTGTGGCGATCTTGTAGTTCCGAGCGTTTTTCTCCGAGTCCGAGATGCGTCCGTGTAGTAGATCTTGGGGGTACCGGTGTCGTCGGGTTCCACGGGTTCGAGCTCGAGAAAACGGAATCCGGGAACGGGTCTTGGCGAACTTGGCGGGGGTTTGTCGGTCTTCGAGTTGGTCTTGCCGTTCGCATCCGCACCCGTACACGCCACGCAGCAACCGAACGCGGACGACTCCGGTCGAGGAGAGGCGGGGCCACGGGACGAGGACGGCGGGGCGCGGAGAGGCAACGCACGCGGGGCGAACGGGCCGCTGCAAGAAAATGCTGCGGAGGCGTCGGCGCCGGAGGGAGACGGCCGGAGGGTCGGGTCGGGCTCCGGCGAGGGGCGCGTGCGGGGCCGGCTGCTGCGGCGCAGGCGCGGACGAGGGCGACGCGGGGTCCTGCTGCGGCGACGCTTGGGGACGGGGCATGCAGCAGCGGAGGCGACGGTGGCCGGAGGCGGAGGGGAGAAGCTCGGGCCGGCGGCGGACGCGGGCCGGTGGTCGGCGGGGAGCCGAGAACGGCGGCGGACAGGGCGGTTCCGGCGGCGGGGAGGCGAGCGTGGCGGCGGCGTGGTTGGGCTCGCGAGGACGGGGAGGGAGGCGCAGAGAGAGGGAGGGAGAGGCGAGGGCCGGCGAGCAGAGGGGTGGGGAGGGTGGTGGAGAGGGGCGACGGGGCGAGGCCGGTCGGCGCTGGAGAGGAAGCGGGGAGGAGCGGCGGGGTACTGGCGTCGGCGAGGCGAGGTGGGAGCGTGCGCGTGCGGGGAAGACGGTGCGGGGAGGGAGAGGAGCGTGGACGCGTGGGCCGTGCGGGGACAGGTGGGGCCCAGGGATTGGGTGAGTGGTGGGACTGGCGTGCGTGCGTTGTGTTGTGTGCGTGCAGGGTGTGTGCTGGGGTGGGCCCCAGGGAGAAGAGAGGGGGAGAGAGAGAGGGAGGGAAGAGAGGCTGGTGAGGTGGCAGTTTGGGGTTGGTTAGGGGGAGGGAGAGGGTGAGGTGTCAGGAGGCCATTGGTGGGGGTGATGTGGAGGGGGGTGTGGGTAGATAGGTTGGTAGGTTTGGTAATTAGGTGGACCGATTATATTTCTTCTGGGGCGGTCGTTCGGGTCGATTCGGCCCTTTCGACTGCCCCACTAAAATAATTCAAACTTTTATTTAATTTGGCAATACATTTTTGTAAATAGTTTTTAGACAAACAAAATATCCGGAAGCATCCGGGGGTGTAATTTGAAATAGAAGGAGGGTAAATTTAGAAAACGATTGTCTTTCGCAATTAGGTTTTAGGCAAATTAATATGCATGATGATGACGATGCTCAAATGCAATGTGGCATGATGACATGAGCATGCGGTCATGATGATGCAATGCACGAAAACAACGCGATTTTCTAGTAGTGGTTTTTGCGGGATGCCACATGGGACTTTGGTGTGTTCCAGTCTAGGTGGGCCATTGTTCGGCACCCTGCTTTAACTTGAAGCACTGGGTCTATGTGGATGACCGCTTGCATGATCATGCACAACATGATTGTTGAGGAAGAGCGTGATGATCGACTCCATGACCAAGGATGGGATTTCGAGGGTGACCTAGTCGAGGCGACGCTAGGGCCAGCAACCTTCGACGAGTTCCTCTATGTGCACCATGAGATACATGATCGCGCGCTACACACACCCGACTACAAAATTATTTGATCGCGCATATGTGAGTGCACATCGTCAATCGCTAGGCATGGCCTCATATTTTCTCTTGGTGTTTTCTATGTTTGACCGTGAACTCTATTTTCTTTGGAACTATGTTATGTATTTGGTTGTGAACTATTTAAATTCATGTAATTGTTGTCAATTCGTTGAAATCTGTCAAAACTGGCGAGTCCAGGCCGTGTACGGCCAGAATGGGTCGACGCCGCTGGGGCACCCTGACCCAAATTGAAAAACGCTTCACGAGGAGTGACCCTCGCGAAGCCTCAAGGGGTATCCCTTCACGAGGATCCCTCGCGAGGGTACGCCTCCTGAAGCCCTACGTGAAGAGAAGACACCCTCGGCGAGGCCTTCCTCGTCAGGGATCCGTGTGAAGCACACCTGCACCGCAATGCCTAAGTCCTGGGCGCCGTGCGGGACCACGCGCGAGATGAAGACCAAGACAATGATGGCCATGGCTGTGACAGCTGTCCTAGTTGGTGCCTGATGTGCAAGGAAAGCATCTTCCCCTTCCTCAAGCCAGGAGTGGCCGACAACCGCTGCAGCAGGAGGGGACCATCTCCATCTCCCTCTCTCTCCCTCTGGTGCATGAAGAGCGTAAAGGAGGCATAGAGGAGGACGTCAGCAGTGTGATCAACGGCACCTTGCCGCAGACCGTGCTTACGGTCAAAAGCACCTTTAGCTTACATGCCCACTCTCTTGTCACCATGTGGCAATCCTTCCCGCAAAGATATTTCGGGAAGAGGACCGGGGCACCTATAAGAGAGGTAGTGTGGCACCATAGGGAGGGGGCCGATCTTCTACCTAGGAACCCTAGCTTTCTTCTAGCTAGGAACCCTAGATCTGATTGCTTGATCACCACCCTGTACTGTAAACCTCGCCAAGCAGTATAAGCAATCCAGACATGCAGAAGTAGGGTTTTACACCGCACGGTGGCCTGAACCTGGATAAACTCTCTGTGTCCCCCTGTCATGTTTTCTGCAGTTTCCTCGCCGAGGTCGCCGAGGGTTTTGTGGAGATCGTGTTCAGGCCCTAGTGTTCGAATTCATCCTACTTCGAGAGGTACCCACGTTTGTTGGCAGGGACAATCTCCGACAGCCGCCCCAAGGGGCAAGGCTACGCCTAGGGCATGGGGGCATGCAGGCGGCCCACCCGACCGCCGCCTCCTCCTTGTTTAGTCCCACCGCGAGACTTGGCCAGTTGGGTTCCCTCCCTTTCCCTATATAAGAAGGAGCCTATGGGAGGGAAAGAACACACAATATCTCAATATTCCCTAAGGCATTTCCTTCGGGACTCTCTCTCTCTCTCATAACTGTAAGTATGAAGATTATTCCTTGTCTAATGGTGTGATTAAATTCCAGAAATCTTGGTTTGCTGGAACCATTGAAGGTTCCTCCTAAATCTTGGCATACAATTACAATGGATTTCATTAGAGGTTAAGGTTGATGAATGGAAATGCTCTGGTGGTCAGTATACTGCAGCTCAGTACTACTACTCCTTATATGATCATATACAGAAACCTCCTGTGTATCAGTGGATTTGGAAAAGCAGATGTGTCATGAGGATCAAAATGTTTTTCTTGTTATTGATCATTGACAGGTTAAACACGAGGGATATGCTGCAGAGGAGGCATTAGAAGGTTACTGAAGATACACACTGTGTATTATGCCCTGGGGGGAACCATGAGGATAGAAATCATCTGTTCTTTAATCGTGACTTCAGTACCAGAATTTGGAACTATCTTCAGGTGGATTGGAGTGGTAATGGATATCTAAACCAGATTACAGAAATGGCCAGATGGGAGTTTCAGAAACCTTTTCTCATTGAAGTGGTACTGATAGCTTGCTGAGTATGGAGTATATGGAAGATCGGGAATTATATGATCTTTGAGCATATTAAGCCTAGATTTGCTGGCTGGAGATGTAGATTTGTACATCTCTCTGCATGCACATAGGATGAAACCAAAGCATAAGCGGAGGCTTTTGTCTTTAGATGCTTTAGCATAGATAGGTAGCTGGTTTTCTCCTGTCTTCTCTTTTGGCTTTTGTTTTGCTGTAAATAGTCTAGTTTTAATAAATGAGCTGTGGGGCTTTTGCCTCACATTAGATAGTTAAAGAAAAAAAAAGGTCACACCGTTCTCCAATCGTCATAACTGTGTTACACAAAAGTGGCTGAAGTATGTACCCTTGATTAAGCAAACTTGCAGTAGCCACAAATTTGATTTATCACGTATTGGAGAATCTAGGGGACAGTAGCTGGAATCTAGAGCAATGAACAAAACATACTTTGCTTGATATTTTCTCAATTTACGCTAGCTTGTTGCTGTATGTACTACTTACTCTGCTTGATATTTTCTTGATTACCAGTGGCACCTTTCTCTAATCTGATTCTAGTCTGCAAGTACTGCCATGCTAGTAGTATGTGACTCCCTAATTCTACTTTCCAGTCCACAAGACCAACCAGCAGCGGCACATCATCGCCGGTTTGGCGCGTAGTACTCGCCTTCTCGGGCGCAGACCGTTGAGTATCAAGGGTCCCCACCTTGATTCCCTCGTGTGGCGCCAGGATGCAGTGCATTCAGCATTCGGAGAAGATAGGGTGGCCTGCGATGAGGAGGAGAGGAATTGGTGAACGGAGACGCTGAGCGTAAGTATGGCAGAACATGGTCTGCCGGGTGACAGGATGAATCCGGTCCATCCATCTATCTGTGAGATGATTAAGTTAATCCAGACTGTTCTATTTCGTTAGGTGGGCATGATCTAAGGGTGCTGGATGACCTGTGTACACTTGTTTTGCTGGACACAAGAAATTTCATCTTTGCTCTTTTATTAGTAGTGGAGATTATTAGTAGCGGAGATGGAGATGTAGAAGATATGGTGTTTTTTCTTTAAATGTACATATCTAGTTTTGAATTTTTCTTAGGTCATATGGTAGATATTTGTTATTATGAGCCTAAAATTGATGTCTCTGTGTATGGAAGAGGGCCAGGCTGGTACTTGCATGTCGACATGAGGCAATAGGACGTGTGGCCTATACACAACCGTGAGTAGGCATGGTATATAGACTGTTTGCTATCCTTGGCCGTAATTTGTGGCATGAGGCAGTAGGAAGTGTTGCAGCTGATATTCTCCTTGGCCGTCCAAAGCCTACTTGCAAATATTTTGATCCCACGGCCTGTGTTACTTCTTAACAAAGAGCCTCCAAGATCTTTGCATTTCGCCAAATGGTGTCTTTTTTTGCTTGATCTGTAGGTGGATTCACCATCTTTCTATGAGTGAATAATTCTAGGCAGGTATGCAATACTTCTAGGATTAAAATAATAATGGATGTTTGACATGTATTATTTGCCTCAGAATTGAATAATCACAAATGCGATTAATCATTTGTATATTTTAAAGTTCTTCCTAAAGAAACACAAACGTATGTCATCCGCACTACTAGGAAAAAGGCCATTCGTGGCACACCTGAAAAGGCCATCCTTGACGCACTAGCAGTGCGCCACTAGCCTCGCGTTGTGCGCTACGATTGTGTCGAGATAGGCGTGACGCACATGTTGGAATAAATGAGCCTCTACAAGAATTGGGCCCATATAATCAGAAATTGGAGAGAAGTCAAAGGGGGTGGAGGCTGTGGGAGTTTAGTCCCACATTGCCAAGGGAGAGATTTTGACCTGCTTATACGAAGGCATCTCATGGTGAGACTAGTTGGAAAGATTAGAGAGAGCTATGCTAAGTGTACACCGCGCGCGCTCGCTCGCATTTATTCGCGTCTAATTACGCGTGACTTGTGACTTTGGATCTTTGGGCTTTGGCGAGGCGACCGTGGCCTGTTAAATTGCATCTCTTTTTAATCTTTTTGCCGAGCAGTTTACTTATCTTATCCACCCGTGTCTGTCTCACGCACGACTCGAAGATAGACTTCCCGTTGAGGGAAGTTAGGAGATCGCTCGTGATGGAGATATACCAGGGGGCGGATCCTGGAATATAGGCAGAACGTGCTGCGTGGGGGTTATCCTTTCGAGTCTATAAGAGGAAGACGTCCCTCTCGACAGAAGACACGAGATACACAGAAACCCTACTCCATTCTCTTCTGCAGCCGCCACGGATCTTCGCCGATCCTTTCCCTGCCGTGCCGCGGAGGAAGGAAAGCAGTAGTCTCCGGACTTTCCCCGGCGTTTGGCGTCCCGCACGAGGGAGCCGGGCGATAAAGTTTCTGGGCAGTGCTTCGCACGGCTGCTTCTTCATCATCATCTGCATCGACCGTCTGCTTCATCTTCCCCAACTGATCTTCATCAACGTTCGTCTGCATCGCTGTAAGAAATTAATCTCGTGATCCTCTCTTTCGTGTTTTAGAGGGAGGTTTGAGATCCATGTCGATCTGCTGTGCCATGTTAGATTTCATGTTCATAATCGCATGTGTAAATCTGTTAGATCTATCTTTGTTATCATACAAATTCGGAATTATTTTAATTCGATTGCATGCTATATTTCCAACAGTCCAGAAACTTTATTACTGTGCAATGGCTGGACCTAGCGATGTGATGAAACCTGAGAGGTTTGGGGGTGAGAACTTTAAGAGATGGCAGACCCGTATGAAGTTTTCGCTCATGAGCCAGAACTTGTGGTGGGTGATTTCCTCCACGGTTGAAAGGCCACTCACACAGGAACAACAATGTGACTGGGAGGTGTCTTCGGACACCACCATGGGCTGCCTGCTCTCCCTCATGACCGACCAGCTTTGTGACATTTACATGAACTATGCCAGTCCTGCCCTTGTGTGGGAAGCTCTCGACAGAAAGTATGGAGAGTCGGATGCTGGGCGTGAGCTGTATGTGAATGAGTTGTATCACGATTTTAAGATGACCGATAATAATTCGGTTGTGACCCAAGCTCATGAGATCCAGCTTCTGGTGGGGGAACTCGCCGGTTTTGGAGTCGTTCTGCCTGACAAGTTTGTGGTGGGGGGCATTATTGCCAAGTTACCTCCACCATGGAGGAGCTTTGCCACTACACTCAAACACAGGAGGGAGGTGATGACTGTTGAAAGTCTCATCGCCACTCTTGATGTTGAGGAAAAGTCCAGGGCGAAAGACGTCGAGAAAAACCCACCTCATCCGACTCCCAATGCCAATGTCGTGCACAATGGGGCTGGCGGCTCTGGGGGAAAGAACTTCAAGAACAAAGGAAAGGCAAAACAAACCATTGGCTTTAAGAAAAAGAAGAACAAGGAAAAGGGCGACTTCAACTGCTTTGTGTGTGGCGAACCTGGGCACATAGCCAGGAAGTGTCGCATGCGCAAAGGCAGGAAGGAAGGTGCTCAGCAATCTGCGAATGTCACCGTTAGCGAGGCAGGTGGAGGATCTGGGTACGTACCTAGTGTCCTTATTGCATGTCAATCCACTGATTGGTGGGTAGATACTGGAGCTAATATACATGTTTGTGCTGACTACAACTTGTTCTCTTCTTATCAGGCTTGCAGCAGTTCCACCGTCGTGATGGGAAACGGCACTCGGGCAGCTCTACGTGGGATCGGTAGAGTCGACCTAAGACTTTCTTCGGGGAAGAATCTATCGTTGAAGAACGTACAACATGTCCCAGGAATAAATAGGAACCTGCTGTCTGGCTCGCTGATGTGCCGTGATGGCTACAAGCTGGTCTTCGAGTCGAATAAATTTATTATTTCGAAATTTGGTTTGTTTATTGGAAAAGGCTATAACAGCGGAGGCTTGTTCCGCCTTTCCATTCTAGATGATTGTAATATCGTAAACAATTTATCGTGTTCTTCGTACTCTGGAAATCATGTTGGAGATGCTGCTATTTGGCACTCTCGTTTATGTCATATTAATTTTGATCGCATTGTTCGGTTGTGCAAGATTAATTTAATTCCGAACCTTTCCATAGTCCGTGGATCTAAGTGTCATTCTTGTGTGCAATCAAAGCAACCCCGAAAGCCTTTCAAGCCAATCGGGGAGAAAAGTCTGTCACCTTTAGATTTAATACATTCAGATTTGTGTGAAATGAATGGAGTATTGACTAAGGCAGGGAAAAGGTATATGATGACTTTGATAGATGATGCGACTAAGTGGTGTTATATTTATCTAGTAAAATCGAAAGATGAGGCTCTGAGTTGCTTTAAGATTTATAAGGCAGAAGTAGAAAACCAATTAGAGAAGAAAATCAAACGTTTAAGGTCGGATAGAGGAGGAGAGTATGTATCTCATGAGTTCACTCAATTCTGTGCGGAACATGGAATTATACATGAAGTAACCCCTCCCTACTCGCCCCAGTCTAATGGAGTGGCAGAAAGGAAAAACCGAACACTTACGGACTTGGTGAATGCCATGTTGGACAGTTCCGGTTTAACTAAGTCATGGTGGGGGGAGGCTGCTTTGGCGGCATGTTATACTCTCAATAGAGTTCCCTCATCAAAAGGAGAAATAGCTCCGTATGAAGGATGGAAGGGACATAAACCAACTCTTCGTTTCTTGCGTGCATGGGGCTGTTTGGCCAAGGCTAATGTACCAGCGTGCAAGAAGCGAAAATTGGGACCTAAAACTGTTGATTGTGTATTCCTAGGTTATGCACATAACAGCAATGCATACAGATTCTTGGTTATAAAATCCTAGATTCAAGATGTACACACTAACACTGTGATTGAATCTCGGGATGCTACTTTCTTTGAGACAATCTTTCCCATGAAGGAAAATTTGGCATCCACTAGTTAACCTACTCTACAAGTAGAACCTGAACCCGAACACACACCTCTGGTAGTTCCTAAAATTTTCAATGAGGAGAATGACAGTGAAGTGGCTCCGAGAAGGAGTAAGAGACAACGGACCGAAAGGTCTTTTGGAGATGACTTCACTGTGTATCTCGTGGATGACGTTCCCAGAACTCTGGCAGAAGCATATGCATCCTTGGATGCAGATGATTGGAAGGAGGCTGTTCAAAGTGAAATGGATTCCATTCTCACTAACGGAACATGGGAAATATGTCCACGACCGATGGGTTGTAAACCTATTGGATGCAAATGGATATTCAAAAAGAAGCTACGACCAGATGGCTCCATTGAAAAGTATAAAGCTAGGCTCGTGGCCAAGGGTTTTACCCAAAAGGAAGGAGAGGATTTCTTTGATACCTACTCACCTATTGCTAGGATGACTACAATTCGAGTGCTAATTGCACTTGCTGCTTCTCATAAGTTTCTAGTCCATCAAATGGATGTGAAGACAGCTTTCCTAAATGGAGAGCTCAATGAGGAAATTTATATGCAGCAACCAGATGGTTTTGTAGCAACCGGACAAGAGAACATGGTGTGTAGATTAAAGAAATCGCTCTACGGTCTCAAGCAAGCCCCAAAGCAATGGCATGAAAAGTTTGACAATACTCTGACTTCAGCAGGCTTTCTGGTGAATGAAGGAGACAAATGTGTGTACTATAAATATGGTGGGGGTAAGGGTGTAATCCTATGTTTATACGTTGATGACATATTAATTTTTGGGACTGGTATGGATGTCATAAATGAGGTTAAGTCCTTTCTGTCTCAAAATTTTGACATGAAGTATTTGGGAGAGGCAGATGTTATTCTTAACATAAAGCTGAATAAGGATGAGAATGGGATTATCTTAAGTCAATCCCATTATGTGGAGAAAATTCTGAGTCGCTTTGGTTTTGACGACTCCAGAACGTCTCCAACTCCTTATGACCCTAGTCTAAAGCTTCGAAAGAACAGAGGACAAGGGGTTGATCAGCTAAGATACTCTCAAATCATAGGTTCTCTCATGTACCTTGCTGGTGCAACAAGACCTGACATTTCATTTGCTGTAAGCAAACTGAGCCGGTTCAACTCGAATCCGCGAAATGATCACTGGACTGCACTGGAACGAGTGATGAGGTACTTGAGAGGAACCACAACGTATGGACTTCACTATACAGGGTACCCAACAGTACTAGAAGGGTATAGTGATGCTAATTGGATCTCAGATGCAGATGAGATCAAAACAACAAGTGGATACATATTCACTTTTGGAGGTGCTGCAATATCTTGGAGGTCTCGCAAACAGACCATCTTGACAAGGTCTACTATGGAGGCAGAACTTGTAGCACTTGACTCAACCACTGTAGAGGCAGAGTGGTTGAGGGAGCTCTTGAATGATTTGCCAATGGTCGAAAAACCAATTCCGGCCATCCTTCTGAACTGTGATAACCAAACCGTGATCACTAAGGTTAAAAGTTCAAAGGATAATCTGAAATCATCAAGACATGTGAAACGGCATTTCAAATCCGTCAGGAATTTGAGACACAAGGGAGTGATTGCCGTTGATTATATTAACACAACCAAAAACCAGGCGGATCCTTTTACAAAAGGGCTATCACGTGCGGTGATAGATGGAGCATCGAGGGAGATGGGCTTGAGACCCACCTGAGTTGCACGACAATAGAAACCCAGCCTTAGTGATCGGAGATCCCGTGAATAAGGAAAAGGGAAAAACAAGTTGTTGGAGCAACAAGAGAGAGTACATATATATTTATCCATTTCCCGCTAAGATGAGTACTCTTAGTACTGCATGGGAGGGTGACTGTTAGTCTTAATGTGTTTTGAGGCTGAAATACTTCAGCAAGATACCGTCCTGCAGGGTATTCTTAAAAGAACACACCTATGTGAGCTTAACTGTGTGGTCGCAGTACATGAGATTGGGGTGATCTCTAATGAGCTTATTAAAGGACTAGGGAGCACGACCGTAATGCTCCAAACCTTAGGCGTGGATTCAGGCAGCCTAGTATCGGCGATGGCTCCTGGTGAACCTCTTCTACACAAGACTGGAAATTCAAGGCTTTGTCCATTTCCTAGTTGTAAGAAGAGTGGATCCTGGAGTGCTAGGTATAGCTCAACCCGAGACGGGTCTATACTACAAAGCTGGTATATAAAAGCCAGATGAGAACAAGTTGCAGACCTTGACTTCTTGGTGGGGATTGTTGGAATAAATGGGCCTCTACAAGAATTGGGCCCATATAAATTTCAGAAATTGGAGAGAAGTCAAAGGGGGTGGAGGCTATGGGAGTTTAGTCCCACATTGCCAAGGGAGCAAGATTTTGACCTACTTATAAGGAGGCATCTCATGGTGAGACTAGTTGGAAATACTAGAGAGAGCTATGCTAAGTGTACACCACACGCGCACACGCGCGCGCGCTCGCTCGCATTTCGCATTTATTCGCGTTTAATTACGCGTGACTTGTGACTTTGGATCTTTGGGCTTTGGCGAGGCGAGCGCGACCGTGGTCGTGGCCTATTAAATTGCATCTCTTTTTAATCTTTTTGCCGAGCAGTTTACTTATCTTATCCACTCGCGTCTGTCTCACGCACGACTCGAAGATAGACTTCCCGTTGAGGGAAGTTAGGAGATCGCTCGTGATGGAGATATACCAGGGGGCGGATCCTAGAATATAGGGAGAACGTGCTGCGTGGGGGTTATCTCTTTCGAGTCTATAAGAGGAAGACGTACCTCTCGACAGAAGACACGAGATACACAGAAACCCTACTCCGTTCTCTTCTGCAGCCGCCACGGATCTTCGCCGATCCTTTCCCTGCCGTGCCACGGAGGAAGGAAAGCAGTAGTCTCCGGACTTTCCCCGGCGTTTGGCGTCCCGCACGAGGGAGCCGGGCGATAAAGTTTCTGGGCAGTGCTTCGCACGACTGCTTCTTCATCATCATCTGCATCGACCGTCTGCTTCATCTTCCCCAACTGATCTTCATCAACGTTCGTCTGCATCGCTGTAAGAAATTAATCTCGTGATCCTCTCTTTCGTGTTTTAGAGGGAGGTTTGAGATCCATGTCGATCTGCTGTGCCATGTTAGATTTCATGTTCATAATCGCATGTGTAAATCTGTTAGATCTATCTTTGTTATCACACAAATTCGGAATTATTTTAATTCGATTGCATGCTATATTTCCAACAGCACATGCCAGTGCGCCACGTAAAGTAGTCCAGGTGCGCTACGGGAAGGATCTTCTGGCGCACGTTGCAGTGCGCCACTAAGCTGCGCAGGTGCGCTTTAGATACTGTGCGCCACAGAAGCTATGACATGTGCGCCACGAGCGTTTTTTCTTTTAATTTCAGAGCCAGATGATATACAATACATATTATATACAATATTACTGGCAGATATACACACACAGATATAAGATATACAGTTATATATATAAATACACAATTTGCAAAACAAGATGGAAACAAATACATATAGATAAGTCTCATACATGAATACATAAGTTATATATTATTTCGATCAAGTTACAAAGTAGTTGGTGACATGCGAATACATGTGTCTCGAACAAGTTAGACCTCGGAAGCTCGCCTACACATCTAAACTAGCTAGAAACAAGCGCGGGATAAACAACCAAAGACAATAAGCACCACCGCGACGAAGGTGGTCTTCATCCGGTTTCTCGTTCTAACTCCCGCTAGATAGCGCGTGTATCTAGCTTCCGCCTCCGCCATAGTGTTGTACCCTTTGTAGCTATTGCCGCTGAAACGATACACCTGTCTCCGGCAGTCTTCCCAATTATCGTAGACTCCAGGAACCCGTCTCTTGTACACGACGTACCACGTCATCTACAAGTTGACAATAATAATTAACCCGTGATTGAAAAAACATGTATAATTAAAGTCGCATATGAAGATACACTTATAGAAAGTACTCCTAAATCAAAAAGATCAAACTCAAAAAGCATGCCTCATATATAACTAGGTTGTTCGACACAGGAATATGCTACGATGCAACTGTCCGCCAAGTAGGATGCACAACACCTGGACCTATGCATAGCACAAGGCGGACAATCCCATCGCAGCACATTCACATATATAGTGTGCCACGATATTTCAATCATCGACATTCTTGAAAAAGACCAAAGTAATTCAAAACTCATGCCTCATATATAACTAGGTCGTTGAACACAAGAATATGCTACGACAAAACCGTAAGCAAAGTAGGATGCAAAACACATGGACTTGTGCATAGCACAAGGCTTACAATCCCGTCGCATCATATTCACATATATAGTGTGCCACGACATTTCAATCATCGGCATTATTCTTGAAAAAGACCAAAATAACTCAAAAAGAATGCCTCATATATAACTAGCTAGGTCGTTGGACACATGAATATGCTATGATGGAACTGTAAGCCAAGTAGGATGCGCAACATCTAGACTTGTGCATAACACAAGGCTTACAATCCCATCACAACACATTTACATATATAGTGTGCCACGACATTTCAATCATCGGCATTATTCTCGAAAAAGACCAAAGTAACTCGAAAAGAAAGCCTCATATATATATATATATATACATAGGTCGTTGGACACATGAATATGCTACGACAGAACAGTTAGCCAAGTAGGATGCACAACACCTGGACTTGTGCATATCACAAGGCTAACTATCCCGTCGTAGCACATTCACATATATAGTGTGCCACGACATTTCAATCATCGACATTACTCTCGAAAAAGACCAAAGTAACTTAAAAGAATGCCTCATATATATATATACATAGGTCGTTGGACACAAGAATATGCTACGAAGGAACTGTAAGCCAAGTAGGATGCACAAGACCTGGACTTGTGCATATCACAAGGCTCACAATCCCGTCGTAGAACATTCACATATATAGTGTGCCACGACATTTCAATCATCGGCATTCTCGAAAAAAGACTAATAAAGTAAGGAAAAAAGAAGGACCAAAGTGAGCAAAGGACCAAAGAGTAAGCAAAAAAACCAAGCATTGATTGATATATAATAATAATAAGCAAAAGAAGTAAGCGATGATTCATAAACCTAATAAGATAAGTAGTAGCATGTACACTTGTCCACACACACACAAAGGTCATCTATAGTTTGGAACTACAACTAGGCCAACATCAAGCCTTCTGGCTCGGCTTAGGGAACGGGAGGACGCCTTGTCTCGTCATGAACTTCCTATAGTCACCCTGTATCTCTAGGCGATCTTCTATGTCACGGTTATTCGGGATATTTCCTCCGTAGAAGATCCCCCTCGAAGTCATGACATCACAAAAGATGATTGCCCCAAACTGCTGCTGGATGCGATACATCTCTTGTCTAATATCTGAATCAGTGATCTTGGCCTTGGCTTCGGCCCACTGTTTGAAATGATCTGGCAGCGTAGAATTCTGCTGGTCTAGTAGGAACGCCCTCATGTGATGGAGTGCGTAGTAGGATTCCTTCTTACTGCTTTCCGGTTGCTTCATGCGGGGGAACTCCGTTACGTGGTTGAAGACGTGCCTGCCGAATTTGACCTTCGTACGCACGAAGGTGGTGCCTTCCGTCGAGGCATAGCCAGTGAGAGCATCATCCATAACTTCCTTGATCTTGTCGTAGTTTTTCTTCTTTTCTAGACTCCCTGAGTCAAAATACGTGGCATGCGAATGCTTCGGCGATAGGGATATGAGCGTGTAGTGTTCATCTCTGCACAAAAAATTCAAATGTAATGTGTTGGAAAAAGAATGATGATAATCTAATAAAGCCAATCGATGGTGGCGAGTGAATAACGACTTACTTGGAAAAGTAAGGCACGAGAATGTATTCATTTGTCTTGTTCGCCACGAAGATTATTTTTAGGTACGAGGCCATGATACGTCGTTCAGCAGCGCTTCCCAAGCAGCCGTCACGCATGTAGTAGGGGTCCACTATAGCGATGCCCGGTGTGTTCTCTCTAATGATCTGCATGGCCAGGCTGAGAGAAAACATGCGGACCATGATATAGTGCGGCGGGTATAGGTGGAACATATTGAAGATGTCGTCAAACCGCAGGAAGAACAGATCCGCATGGGCATTGTCAACGAAGCCCAAGCCTGGTGGCACCTTAACCACGAATACCGGGTGCGAGGGATCTTTCTCCGCCAGAAGGCGTCTCTCTATCGTCAGCACACCGTCATGCACACTCTGCAGTTCCGAACTAGCGAGACTCCGCAAACTCTTAGGTAGCATGGGCTCACCCGCCACATGAATCCTCCACATAATACCCTCGGGTCTTGGTGGCCCGTCCCGAAACCTGATCGGATTCGCAGTTGATGCCACCGGCTGGCTCGAGCTGCTAGATTTTCTTTTCTTGCCCTTTTTCCTTTTGGAGAGAGGGCAGGCACCGCAATCTGAGCACCGGACGCCCTATGTAGTGTGTCAGGGCTTAGAATAAAGGGCCGGTTGGTTGTATCAGCTGGCTCTATAAAGGCGCAAGCTGGAGGCGTCTCCTGAGAACCAAACAGACGCTTGGTGATAGTGGGTTTCTCTGTGGGGCCACCAGCTAGGTCTTCGTTGCTAAACTGAATGTTGAAGAAGTGATCATTCCAGTCTTCGTCATCCTCGGCTGGATCCTGCGCCATGTGCATATCATCAACATCATCATCCGACCCACCGCGTGGAGGTGACGGCGAGGGCGGTAAGGGGGCCTTGTCACCGCTTGTCGCTGGCACGACAGGCGGTGCTGTTGTCTGTGGCGTGATGACCCCCGCCGTCCCCAAACAGATCATGCTCTTTGGCCATTGCAAGAATAAGCTGAAGCAACTTCTGAGGACAGCCAGCTCTTCTTCATCCTCTCCTAGGGGTTGAATGGGAGGTTCCAGGCCATCGCAGCCCCTTAGCACCCAACTAATTTTAACCCTGTGCACGCTATCTGGCATCGGCCTTGAGTGGAACATGCGCTGCAAGGGTTGAATGATGGTACCCTTGGCAACATCCCTCAGCTCGTTGTTCACGTAGCATAAGAGAATGCAAGGAACATCCTTCTACGAAAAACATGTACGGCATCGTCAAAGAGATGCCATAAGAGTAATAGATGGCGTGAAAGGCGGTAAAGCAATTTGTTTACCGTGATGGCATAGAGATCGGCTAATGTCGAGGCACCGCATACGACGACGGGCGTGCAAGAGACAAAGGGGCTGCTTGATGGCGCGGTGCTAGCCACCGGTGTATTCTCCCTACCAGGTGCTTGGAGCTCCGATGTGGCATCCCGCAAAAACCACTACTAGAAAATCGCGTCATTTGTGTGCATTGCATCATCATGACCCCATGCTCATGTCATCATGCCACATTGCATTTGAGCATCGTCATCATCATGCATTTGTTTGTCTGAAACTATTTTCGAAAAGCATATTTTGTTTTCTAAATACCCCGCCTTTATTTCAAATCCAAAATCCGGGTCTCCGGAATATTTTGTTTTGTCTGCCAACGGTTTTCAAAAGCCCCGTTTTGAATAATAAAATATTTTAAATTATTTTTGGGAGGCAGCCAGCCAGGCCCGAAAGCCTAGCCGGACACCTCCAAATTAAAACCCTACCCTGTCTATCCCCAAACCCCTTTGCTACCAAATACTCTACCCACTCTAGTCCTATCTAGCCCTCCACCTCACCCCGGCCAATCACCACCTGACACCTCACCACTCCCTTCCCCCCATCCAATCCCAGCCCGCCACCTCAGCCTGGCCCCGCTCCCGCGCACACACGCCTCACCCGACCCGGTCAACCTCCCGCTCACATCACTCACCTCCCCGCAAACCCTCCCCCGAGCACCCGCGTGTGGCCCCACCCACGTCGAGACCGTGCCCCCCCGTTTTTTTCTCCTTCCTCGATCGCTAATCCCCTCTGCCGCCCGGCCCTCCTCGCCGCTTTCCGACCATGCCACCTCCCTCTCTCCTCTCTGGTCCGCCTCTCTCGAGCGAGGTCCAGGCGCCGCCGTCTGCAAGCTCCCCGCCACTGCTCTCTGCAAGCTCCCTGTCGCCAACCGACGCCACCGCGACCTGCACCTCCGGCCCTCGCCGCGTCCCCGCCCGCTGGAAACCGCCGTCGCCTCCCGGGTCTGAGCTCGCCCGTTGTCGCCTCTACACCATCAGCACCGCGCGTCGCCTCCTCCTGCAGGGGCTCTCCATCTCTGGCTCCATCCTCCCCGACCTCCGCGCGCCCGGCGCTGCCCGAGCTCTGTGCGCCCGCTGTCGCTGCTAACCCTCTGGCGAGTCCTCTGCGTCCCTGCCACGGCCCCTCCACCCTCGTCATCTGCAAGCCCGGCCGCCCCGTCTTCCTCGCCGGAGCCCGCGCCCTGGCCGCCGTCTTCATCCTGGCTGCCCTCTGCCTTGCCCGACCAAGGCCACCAGAAGGCAGCGAGTGTGTTGTCCCATGGTGTCCATGTTCATGCGTCCTAACGGTGGTCGAGGCAATCCTGAGTACAAGATCAACGAGTAAACATGGAACCGAGGAACCGAAGCTCTTTCTTTCGGATTGAAGATCCCCCGGACCCGAAGACCACATGTGCGACAAGTACTCCTTCCAGGATGCGATGATCGAGAACCCGGACGGTAAGGACACCGACGCAGAACGCCAAGTTCTTCATCCCGGACGCCAAGACCGACCTGATACGCGGGCCCGACAAGATCGACACCGACCAGGGCGAGTCCGATGCCCCCCCCCCCGACGCCACACCAAGTCCTTCTTCCCGGAACGCCAAGCTCTTCATCTTGCAACCGACCTTCGAAGACCGATCCCGTCGAACCCTGAACCCTGAGACCGAACCCCGCACCCCCGGAACCCCAAGATCTTCCGAACCCAGATGTGTGACCCCTTTCTCGAGCCCTATTTTATAAATGTAATATCAAATTGTTGCATATTAAATTGTTCATGATTGCATTCATACCATGTGGTTTGGGGGCATTATGCCAATTCATCTCATAATTAAACATGGAGTCTATATGCGGGATGTCTTTGTCTTATTCCGGACTCCATTTAAATTGGCATAGCGAACCGAAGCCATGTTTTGTCTTGCTAATCCAACATTTAATTTGCGGGGTAGATAAATAACTTGAACCGTTTAATTAAGTGTCGGGACCCCGGTTCCGCTTAATGTGATCTAATTGCGTTGCACCTTTGCCATGTCATACATCATACATGCATCATATGCCCGATCTTCTGTCATAGTATTAAATAGTGCATCCGGTGTTTATTCTAGTGTTTTGCTTCTTCGCGGATAAGGCCGTTGAGTTGATGTGAGCTTCGCCCCGACCTTTGGATGAACCTTCGGCAATGTTTTCAGGCGAGCACCTCCCCCTTTCTACCTATCTTACTTTTATAGTATTCATTCCCCCCTGTTGATCTATTGCTATCTGTGTTGCGATGCTCTAGTTTTCGTACCCGTGATATCCCTTGCAGCCTTATATTGCCTTGGAAACATCCTATTACCTGTTGTTTGGTAGATAGTTGGACTTGCGCGTCGTAGTCGCTTGCTCAAGTGCTGTTGCGTGTCGTCCAGTACCACAGTTGTTGGAGTATTGCTGCATGTTTAATGTTGGAGATGATCATGGCTTTAAATACTTTTTAATAACTAAAATTGAAGTAGGTAAATGCAGAGGCACCGGTGGGTAATAGACAATATTTGGATTTTAACCGCTCACTGGTGTCCCGTAGGACCCCGAGTTCTTGACACCTGTTCTGAGATCGAGCGCGCTAACCACAGGTGGGGTGTATGGGCACCCCCATCGATTAGTACCTGATTTCAAAGTATTGTACCTGGGGCCACAAGTAGTTTGGGGCTTTATTACTATCCTGTACTTATGCCATGCTTTACTGCTCAATTTAAATTGTGCGAAGTACTGCACCTGTACTGTTTAGGACCGTGACACGTTTTCGCTGTATCGACAAGCCCAGTCACACTTTCGGGTTCCCAGTCGTTTACAGCCGTCTACACAAACCCCGAGTCCGTCTCGGAGACCGGCCGACTTTGTTGCGGGTAGCTTAGTGGGGTGGCCCCCATGTACTTGCTTTGGGTCTGGGAAACGTCATGACTTAGGCCCCGCCGACATACCGATGGGTGTATGTTAACTGATCTGGCAAAAAGGGTCGAAGTGCGTGTGGATACTTTGGTGGACCCCTGCAGGGTTAAATCTTTTCGAGAATCCGTGTCCGCGGTTATGGACGACTTGGAGCACAGTTCTCGATCATAGACAACTATAACTGAAGTTTACTGCTATAATTTGACTTGTATCCAATATGACTAGTAATCAGCTTCACTACAACGGAATGGCTAAATAAAAGTACCAACAACTGCTGGGTTTGGGATGTCTCATGCTAATCGTATCTGACTAGTAAGTGTTGCAACTACAACGGAATGTTTAACTAAAACTGCTCACTGCTTATTATATCAGGATGACTCATGCCATCTTTATTTGACTAGTAATTGCCGCAACTATAACGGAATGAATAAAACTGCCAACGGTGTGAGTTCCTCGGTTGACTTCCTCGTTTGGTCTCGAGGGGGAAACACCAGGATGGGTATGTTTGGTGGTAGTATCAGGTTGGTTCCGAATAGGTCTTTCTTACCCCACTCTGATAGCCGCTATTTTTATCGAGTCTCTATAGGTTGTTTAGTGCATGCCGCGCTGCCGCTTCAGTCCACCATACCTATGTAGGCGAGGACCACCGAATTCTAGCCTCGCCGTGTACTGGCCTCAGTACTGACCGCTCTATTTTTCCTTTGCCCTTTGTCGGCACCCCTTTTGTGTAAGCAGGTTTCGAGATCGACGTCGTTAGCAGGGTTACCCTTCCGGCTTGGCCTGGGCAGGGTTATGGACGCCTTTGGTTATTCTTCAGGGCTCTTAGCTCAATTTGCATCTTGTCCGTACTTGGACGCTGTATCGTTTTCAAGGTGATTTGGATCTTTGTAATGTATATCTGTATTCTTGACTCATTGAGTCGCCGTTGTATATATCTATTCTGTGGGTTCCATCGTGGACTATTGTGTAATGATATTACTTCGTTTTCCACCCGCACGAAAGTGCCTGGTGGGCACCTTTGAATCGTTTCTATGCGGGTTTGGCGGGTTTCGCTAAAACTTGCATAGGGCCGATTCTGAGGGTGTTACAGAGTGGTATCAGAGCTCAGCAGTTGCGATACCCCACAAGTCCAGCCTGTAGGATAACCTAGCTAACGGCCGAAGTAGAGTGTCAAAACTATTTTTGAAAAATCGGTTGGATAGTTCTGATTAGGTCTGATTTTACTCCTTACCCCTCTGCTGCTCTCCTCTCACCTCTGCGTGTTTTGAATCCGCTCTCTTCTCTCTCTTCGAGTCCAGGATTTCTCGTGGTTGGGTTCCATCGTACCTTCAGGGTTTCGCTTCCTCCTTTGGTAACGATGTTGCTACATCTGGTCTTCATGCCATCCGAGGAATCCTTCGTCTGGTGGACTTCTCTTTGTTCTTTCTTGTGCCTTCTGGTGCTTTTTGACGCGACGACATCATCTACGCCAGATCCGATGCAGAGTCTGCATCACTCCTTTGTTCCTGAACCTCGATTGTCGAGATCTTCAGTCTGATTCCGAGAATGGTTGCACGCTTTTCTACTGATTGTGCAGAGTAATAGTTTGGGTGCGTGATGGATTGGCCCCCATGCCGACTACTCACTCTATTCGCTTGTGTACATTGAAGTGGATGAGAATGCATCGGTTCCCTCTTTCCATCGAAGCTAGAGGTGGCTTTATTTGTTGATACCTCTACCTTCGACCTTTTGTTCCCAGAGTGTTCTCTCGACGATCACGGACAACGACCTCTTGTTAGTGGTGTCGCGAGGATCTACACGATGCGAGAAGATTCAGATCGCCGCCCTTCTTCCCGATACCATGAGGCGGATCTCGAGGGCGAGATCCATTGTTAGTGGTGTCGAATTGTGGCATCCCGCAAACACCACTACTAGAAAATCGCGTTATTTGTGTGCATTGCATCATCATGACCCCATGCTCATGTCATCATGCCACATTGCATTTGAGCATCGTCATCATCATGCATTTGTTTGTCTGAAACTATTTTTGAAAAGCATATTTTGTTTTCTAAATACCCCGCCTTTATTTCAAATCCTAAACCCGGGTCTCCGGAATATTTTGTTTTGTCTGCTAACGGTTTTCAAAAGCCCCGTTTTGAATAATAAAATATTTTAAATTATTTTTGGGAGGCAGCCAGCCAGGCCCGAAAGCCTAGCCGGCCACCTCCAAATTAAAACCCTACCCTGTCTATCCCCAAACCCCTTTGCTACTAAATACTCTACCCACTCTAGTCCTATCCAGCCCTCCACCTCACCCCGGCCAATCACCACCTGAAACCTCACCACTCCCTTCCCCCCATCCAATCCCAGCCCGCCACCTCAGCCTGGCCCCTCTCCCGCGCACACACGCCTCACCCGACCCGGTCAACCTCCCGCTCACATCACTCACCTCCCCGCACACCCTCCCCCGAGCACCCGCGTGTGGCCCCACCCACGTCGAGACCGTGCCCCCCCTTTTTTTTTCTCCTTCCTCGATCGCTAATCCCCTCCGCCGCCCGACCCTCCTCGCTGCTTCCCGACCATGCCACCTCCCTCTCTCCTCTCTGGTCCGCCTCTCTCGAGCGAGGTCCAGGCGCCGCCGTCTGCAAGCTCCCCGCCACTGCTCTCTGCAAGCTCCCTGTCGCCAACCGACGCCACCGCGACCTGCACCTCCGGCCCTCGCCGCGTCCCCGCCCGCTGGAAACCGCCGTCGCCTCCCGGGTCTGAGCTCGCCCGTTGTCGCCTCTACACCATCAGCACCGCGCGTCGCCTCCTCCTGCAGGGGCTCTCCATCTCTGGCTCCATCCTCCCCGACCTCCGCGCGCCCGGCGCTGCCCGAGCTCTGTGCGCCCGCTGTCGCTGCTAACCCTTTGGCGAGTCCTCTGCGTCCCTGCCACGGCCCCTCCACCCTCGTCATCTGCAAGCCCGGCCGCCCCGTCTTCCTCGCTGGAGCCCGCGCCCTGGCCGCCGTCTTCATCCTGGCTGCCCTCTGCCTTGCCCGACCAAGGCCACCAGAAGGCAGCGAGTGTGTTGTCCCATGGTGTCCATGTTCGTGCGTCCTAACGGTGGTCGAGGCAATCCTGAGTACAAGATCAACGAGTAAACATGGAACCGAGGAACCGAAGCTCTTTCTTTTGGATTGAAGATCCCCCGGACCCGAAGACCACATGTGCGACAAGTACTCCTTCCCGGATGCGATGCTCGAGAACCCGGACGGTAAGGACACCAACGCAGAACGCCAAGTTCTTCATCCCGAACGCCAAGACCGACCTGATACACGGGCCTGACAAGATCGACACCGACCAGGGCGAGTCCGATGCCCCCCCCCCGACACCACACCAAGTCCTTCTTCCCGGAACGCCAAGCTCTTCATCTTGCAACCGACCTTCGAAGACCGATCCCGTCGAACCCTGAACCCTGAGACCGAACCCCGCACCCCCGGAACCCCAAGATCTTCCGAACCCAGATGTGTGACCCCTTTCTCGAGCCCTATTTTATAAATGTAATATCAAATTGTTGCATATTAAATTGTTCATGATTGCATTCATACCATGTGGTTTGGGGGCATTATGCCAATTCATCTCATAATTAAACATGGAGTCTATATGCGGGATGTCTTTGTCTTATTCCGGACTCCATTTAAATTGGCATAGCGAACCGAAGCCATGTTTTGTCTTGCTAATCCAACATTTAATTTGCGGGGTAGATAAATAACTTGAACCGTTTAATTAAGTGTTGGGACCCCGGTTCCGCTTAATGTGATCTAATTGCATTGCACCTTTGCCATGTCATACATCATACATGCATCATGCCCGATCTTCTGTCATAGTATTAAATAGTGCATCCGGTGTTTATTCTAGTGTTTTGCTTCTTCGCGGATAAGGCCGTTGAGTTGATGTGAGCTTCGCCCCGACCTTTGGATGAACCTTCGGCAATGTTTTCAGGCGAGCACCTCCCCCTTTCTACCTATCTTACTTTTATAGTATTTATTCCCCCTGTTGATCTATTGCTATCTGTGTTGCGATGCTCTAGTTTCGTACCCGTGATATCCCTTGCAGCCTTATATTGCCTTGGACACATCCTATTACCTGTTGTTTGGTAGATAGTTGGACTTGCGCGTCGTAGTCGCTTGCTCAAGTGCTGTTGCGTGTCGTCTAGTACCACAGTTGTTGGAGTATTGCTGCATGTTTAATGTTGGAGATGATCATGGCTTTAAATACTTTTTAATAACTAAAATTGAAGTAGGTAAATGAAGAGGCACCGGTGGGTAATAGACAATATTTGGATTTTAACCGCTCACTGGTGTCCCGTAGGACCCCGAGTTCTTGACACCTGTTCCGAGATCGAGCGCGCTAACCACAGGTGGGGTGTATGGGCACCCCCATCGATTAGTACCTGATTTCAAAGTATTGTACCGGGGGCCACAAGTAGTTTGGGGCTTTATTACTATCCTGTACTTATGCCATGCTTTATTGCTCAATTTAAATTGTGCGAAGTACTGCACCTGTACTGTTTAGGACCGTGACACGTTTTCGCTGTATCGACAAGCCCAGTCACACTTTCGGGTTCCCAATCGTTTACAGCCGTCTACACAAACCCTAAGTCCGTCTCGGAGACCGGCCGACTTCGTTGCGGGTAGCTTAGTGGGGTGGCCCCCATGTACTTGCTTTGGGTCTGGGAAACGTCATGACTTAGGCCCCGTCGACATACCGATGGGTGTATGTTAACTGATCTGGCAAAAAGGGTCGAAGTGCGTGTGGATACTTTGGTGCACCCCTGCAGGGTTAAATCTTTTCGAGAAGCCGTGTCCGCGGTTATGGACGACTTGGAGCACAGTTCTCGATCATAGACAACTATAACTAAAGTTTACTGCTATAATTTGACTTGTATCCGATATGACTAGTAATCAGCTTCACTACAACATAATGGCTAAATAAAAGTACCAACAACTGCTGGGTTTGGGATGTCTCATGCTAATCGTATCTGACTAGTAAGTGTTGCAACTGCAACGGAATGTTTAACTAAAACTGCCCACTGCTTATTATATCAGGATGACTCATGCCATCTTTATTTGACTAGTAATTGCCGCAACTATAACGGAATGAATAAAACTGCCAACGGTGTGAGTTCCTCGGTTGACTTCCTCGTTTGGTCTCGAGGGGGAAACACCAGGATGGGTATGTTTGGTGGTAGTATCAGGTTGGTTCCGAATAGGTCTTTCTTACCCCTCTCTGATAGCCGCTATTTTTATCGAGTCTCTATAGGTTGTTTAGTGCTTGCCGCGCTGCCGCTTCAGTCCACCATACCTATGTAGGCGAGGACCACCGAATTCTAGCCTCGCCGTGTACTGGCCTCAGTACTGACCGCTCTCTTTTTTCCTTTGCCCTTTGTCGGCACCCCTTTTGTGTAAGAAGGTTTCGAGATCGACGTCGTTAGCAGGGTTACCCTTCCGGCTTGGCCTGGGCAGGGTTATGGACGCCTTTGGTTATTCTTCAGGGCTCTTAGCTCAATTTGCATCTTGTCCGTACTCGGACGCTGTATCGTTTTCAAGGTGATTTGGATCTTTGTACTGTATATCTGTATTCTTGACTCATTGAGTCGCCGTTGTATATATCTGTTCTGTGGGTTCCATCGTGGACTATTGTGTAATGATATTACTTCGTTTTCCACCCGCACGAAAGTGCCTGGTGGGCACCTTTGAATCGTTTCTATGCGGGTTTGGCGGGTTTCGCTAAAACTTGCATAGGGCCGATTCTGAGGGTGTTACATCCGGTGTCGCCGCGTCGATGGCAGGGGGGTCACCAACATGTCCGGCGCCGCGGTGATGGCAGGGGGAGTCACCAACACTTCCAGCGCCGTGGTGCTAGCGGGCGGAGTCACGGACAATAGTTCGCCTGATTTGTCGGTGCCGCGTTGTTCGAGTGGCTGCTGACCATGCTTGGAATTGGGCACGACCCTTGTCGACCACCCGCACTCCAGTTCGCTATTGACGCCACCAAGGTAGGCAGGAAGGATGTGAGGGTGATTGCCAGGTTGTCTTGGACGATCTACGGGATCTGTGCCACTTGTTCCTTAAGTTCTTGAACCTCGCGGTTTTCCTCTTCGCTCCTTCCCGACGGCGCCACACGCGTCCTCAGCGGTGGACCAAAATGATCCACCCAATTCTTACCCCCGAGGCCGGCCAGACGGCCAGCCGATGATGGCTTTTTGTAACCGGCTCTATTTTCTTGGCCCGGATCATCACCCTGTTAAAAGGGTTATCCCACCGGGTGGCCGTCGTCGACCCCTGGGATGAGGAACCCTGGGATCCATGACTAGCAACAATTTCCTCCTCCTACAGAAGAAGTAACAGTGAACCGTTTAGAAACCAGACTTCATCGATTAGAATGCAATCGAGTTGATCCGCCGTAATTAAATTACTTACCACAATTTCCTTGAATTCCTTCACCGCAGGATCCACGGTGAGTTGTTTGGTTTTTGGGTCCACATGGTAACGGGCCCTGATGAAGTTTCGAACCTGCCTGGGTTTGAATTTCGCAAAGGGGTTATCTATCCCCTTAGATCTATACTCTTTGTCCTCCTTATTCCATTTGGCCTCCACGGTTCTGTATCCACCAGATCCGAGATGGTGATGACCTATATTCATCGCCTGCATCACCTTTCCCCGATTACTATTGGTCAGGGCTCTTTCGGATTCACACCTCTCCTTGAACTCTCGGAACTAATCTTCGGTGATCTGCGGGTCAATCTTATGGATCTCCTCGAGACTTTTGCCTTCTTTATAGATCTTATTCTTTATCCAGGTTCTCCAGCTGGCCAGGGCGGTGCTCATCTTTGTGAGGGAGGATTTGTTTACTTCATTCCCATGATAATTTGTGTTCCGATACTCAGCGAGGAACTTGTATCTTGCGTGCAGCTTCTCGAAGATGAGTGTGCGCAAGTGGCCATTATCTTTATGCCGGAGATTCTCGATGTTGATCGAGATGGTTGTCCGGGTGATCGCCGCCACTTTCCCACCGTACCCTCTGACGACAAGGTCGGGCTCCAAAGGAACCCATGTTGGGCTCACTTCGGTAATTTCCTCCCTGACGGTGCCGACCGTGTTCGGGCGCCGTTCCTTCTGCTTCTTCTTCTTTGTATGAGGATTGCTACCACTCCTTGTGCCCTCGCCGCCATCACTGGTTTCATCATCCGCTGTTCCTTCGGCTTCTTCCTCCGTGTCTTCCATCCCATCATCCTCGCTCTCCGAAGGATGGTATTTTTCATCGTCTTCTAGCCGCTGGGCCGCCTCCCAGAATGTTAATTGTTTATTCAGAGGTCTGAGTTCTCCTTCAGCACTGATGCGCTTAGAACATCCAGCCTCGTCATTGTCACACATCTTTGCACTAATAAAAAAGAAATAATTGGTTAAATGCACGGAAAAATCCGGCATAACCTTTTCTAATTTTCTTAAACTAGGAGTGCTCGATTTCTGCCGTAACGGAAGTTAATCAATATTCCGGCAAAAATCGGGACTCATTTCATACAAGAACCTGCATACATGACATAATAAAGGGCTTCATATACAAGCACAAGCACAATTCCAAGTGCTACAATTATATCACCACAGATTATATCAACTGTCATTGATGAAAGCAAATATGACAGCAAGTATGGTCAGATTATATGACAACAAGTTTTAACCATGTATTTTCAAAATATAATTACCAAGAACAGCAAATCACATTACTAAACTAGGATCATATATACACAAAGTGTATAACTAGGATCATATATCTCCTAGCCAAAAAAACACTACAAGCTAACTGCTACAACAACTACAAGCAACTACACATCAGTATAGATAGCAGCTTTGCACAACAGTATACAGCAGTTAAAAAAGGGAACTGTTGTTCAGTAGCAAAAAATTTAGTTAACTTGACCTTTATTTCAGAGAAGTAGCACCACTACTCTAGCGCATATTCAGTTTTCAACAACAAAACTTGGTTTCATGAAACCTTCAGGTTACACAGGTTCAGAGTTAGTTCTTGTTGCAGTGGTCAAGTAATAGCGAGTGTCGCAGGTCTTCAGTGTGACATCATCAGAACTAAACAAGCCTATCCTGTACCTGTAGCTCCAGGATTTCATCTAGCATCTCAGTCTGATGTTTAAATCCACATTGCTGTTGCACCAAGACCATTGGGATTTAATTAAAAAGTACTAGGATGGGTAGCTCCAGGTTTACCAACTAGCATCATTTTGGTGCAACTTGTATTACTGGAAAAGCAAACTAGAACTATACCATGATCAATATAACATATATTCTTAGCTCTGGGCACTAGAGTCAACTATCTAGTCCAATCCTTTTGGCCATAATTAGCATTCCTGTGACTGAATAAATCCAAATAGCCATCTTGATCAAGTCACTAGAATATGGTTAGCGGGACCAATATAATGACCATTTAAGTATTTTATTCAGATTTACCCGAGAAAGTAACCACAAGCTTTTGCTTCCCTAGCATACTACTTGATGGCCAAGCACTAGTTGTTCTTGAATTGGACAGAAGCAACAAGTAAATTATTTAGCTGCAGGTCATTATTTGAACTATTAAAATAGTTTCATTTGTATCTTTACACATCCAGTAATAAATTACCTCTCTAGCTTTTTCTAAATCATTAATAACATTACCAGAATGTTATGTTGTTTCTCTCAGATTTTGAAACACCATGCTCTCAACGTGTCTCATACAAGTTGGCTTGCAGACCCAAAATGCTAAAGAGGGATAGCTAGAACAAATTTGATCAGCATGCTAACATGCTACCAGTTGGCTTGCAGACCCAAAATTTGGTCATCCTAAAGAGAGATAGCTAGAACAAATTTGGACCACATTTTTTGCATACAAGAAGATAGAGAAAAATCACAAGAAGCTATCTAAACTTTGAGAACAAAATAGACCACTCCACACACACACACTAGCCTACTCTCTTGCACGGTTGTTGGTCCCTCCAACTCCTACTCCCACTCAAGTTATAAATTCATCAACAATCTTGTCCACTAGGGTTGTGACAGTGCGTTGCTGTCTCTCAATTGCCTAAGGATGTGTTCAATCTGATCCTCCTTCTAAAGACAGGTGAGCACACCCTTCTATACCAGGTCCAAACTCGATTTTGCACTGCTAACCATGTGAAAAATTCACACTTAAGTGATGCAATTCGAGGCAGCAAAACGTGTGCTCCCCTGTATGTTATGTGGCTAGCAAAACGGGTGCTCGCGAGGAGAGGGGAGAGAGGGAGAGAGGGGAGAAGACTCACCTATGAGAAGAGGACGAGGACGAGCGCGCGGGCGAGGTGGCTGGCGAGGCGGGGCTGTAGGCGGGCGAGGCAGCTGGCGAGGCGAGCGCGCGGGCGACACTCCTCCTCCTCCTCCTCCTCCTCCTCCTCCTGGCTGGTGACGCTCCTCCTCCTCTCCTGGCGTGGCGGCCTCCTCCTCCTCCTGGCTGGCAAGGTGCACGTCGATGTAGATGGGATGTCGCGGCGACGCGTCGATGGGGATTTTTCGATCTGTGTCTGAGGACGATGGGGAGGGTAGGGACGACGTGGCGAGTTGACTAGTCCAACCCACTTAGGCGTAGTGAACCATAACGCACTTGGCCAGGGTGCACTACTCCTAAGTGGGTTGGACTAGTCAGATAAGAGGGCAACCACCCCACTAGTTAACACTAGTACTGCCTTATCCCACTGGTTCTGCCCATATTGCTCTATTCTAACTTGTGAGCACCCAGGTTCGAATCCTGGTGCCCCTTTTTTATTTTTCTTTTAAAATACTTTTAAATGTTCCAAAAATGCCCAAAAGTGGTGATATATGCCATACAAGTTTTGTTTTGTTTTTAAAATACTTTTAAATATTCTAAAAATGACCAAAAGTGATAATATATGTCATAAAAGTGGTACACATATGATTCAAAGTATAACTAAATTTCATAATAATTTGTCCATGAATATTACAATCTTTTTCGACCATGCGTTTTACAATATTTTTTGAGCGAACGTTTTACAATCTTTTTTTCCCTTCTTTGTCACGGTTGAATAATTTAGCCCCAGCACTTTAATGTTTCTTCTTTCGAACCGACTACCTTTTTGGGTAGGGTTGTCCTTTTTCTTCTTGTGATGTATGTTGCTGCATCGTAGTCGTCGTCATCTTCAATATTTGGATCGCCGTACTGGTCGAAGTCTTCCTCGTTGGCGACTCCATCCATTCCGATGATGTTTCTTTTTCCTATCCTCACGATAACACGGCTAGGCTTTGTCGGGTCGGTCATGAAAAACATTGGTCCACTTTGGTAGCCAGTACCCACGGTTCATTTTCGCGGCCACGTTCGCACTGACGGCCTTGGATTTGGCTGCTTCGAGTATAACCATGCTGTGAAATACCGGTCTTCTTTTTCGACGCTCTTTGCCCATCTGACACGGAACATTGGCACCTTTTCTCCACAGTAGTCGAGCTTCCAGATCTCCTCGATCCTTCCGTAGAATATTTCCTTCACGTTGTCATCGGTGTAGAATTCCAAGTTACGCCTGAGTTCTGATAATCATACTTTTTTTGACTGTAAGACTGTGAGGCAAAAGCCCCACAACAATTTATTAAAAAAATAAAGGATACAAAGTCAAGGAAGATACGTACAAAAGCTAAAACAAAAGGCTAATAAGTACAAACAAGATCATTGAGCATCTGTCTTGATCCTTAGTGTAAACCATCTACCCAGGCTAAAAGAGAATCTCTCCATTTCTTCTTAATTCTATATTGCAGAAGATTGATATCATGAATAAATCTGGATTTCCATTGAGAGAAAGATGGCCTGATGGTTAAAGATTTTATCATTTCGAATTAACCAAATATTCCAGCAAGCAGTGATCAGTACCTCCATGAAAAACTGATGACCAAAATACCTTTTAGCTGCTACCACAATCAGCTGCAAATCCCCAAGGGGTAACCAAACGATCTGTAAATAGTTCCATATTCTAGCACTAAAATTGCACTCAAAGAATAGATGGAATCTTTCCTCATATGCACTGGTGGGGCAAAGCTCACAATGTATATCCTCAGTAACATTCCAATTTCTCCTTTGTAGTAAATCTCTAGTGTTCAATATATCCTTCAGAAGTAGCCAAGCAAAAACCTTAGTCTTCATGGTGCAACATGATTTCCAGAGCCAATCATAAACCTTAGGGACCATTATATTTTCAAAGATGCACTTATATAGTTTATTTGGAGCATAACTATCCCCCCATCTATAAGTCCAGACATCCTTTTGTGTAGAGAGTGGGTTAGCCACCATCACATTCTGAAGATCTCTCAGATCATGAAAAGCCTCAACAGATAAAGGCAAATAGAACAAGTCATGGATATCATCAGAAGAATAAACCTGAGCAGCTGACAAATTCTCACTGAGCACAAAGGAAAAAAGTTTTGGATATCTTTCTTTTAAAGGCCTGGTGGATCCATTTAGTTCCCAATTATCTGACTAGGCCACCATCACATTCTGATAGTCATACTTGTTGTCCTTTTCCTCCGTGTAAAATGTGTAGCCGTTGATATCATACGCCTGATAGGTCACCAGGTTTTGCATGGGTCCCTGCGATAAGGTGAATATGATCTTTTCCGTGTCAGAAGAATGCGATCGCGGGGGATTATCAAGGAGCGTCTGCCTAAACCAACGCGTGAAATCTAAGTTGTGCTCTTTGATTATTTCTCCCTGCGTCCTCTGTATGCCCCGATCACTGTACTTCTTCTCGATTAACCTTTTGTGCTTCTGTACCCAAGGATCGACCGGTTCTAAATGCTGTAGCGCGAAGAGGTTTGCTTGATCAAAGTCTGCGCGTCGACAATCGAAGTCTGCATGTATTACGCGACGACCCACTCAGTGAACAGATCCATCGAGCTTGCCAAGGTGCCTGTTGACGGGAAGACCGATAGGGTTCTCGATGTCTAGATAATTCATGCATAAAGAGGTGCACTCTTCGGCCAGAAATCCCTTGGCTATGCTTCCATCTGGACGGGACCTCGTTCGAATGTATCCTTTGATGTGTCCGTTCATCCTTTCAAATGCCATCATGATGCGGAGGAACATCGGCCCGAGTTGGACGATGTCCTCCACGACATGGACCAGCAGATGCACCATAATGTCGAAGAATGCGGGCGGGAAGTAGACCTCAAGCTCGCATAGTATCACCACGATCTCCTCCTGTAGCCTCTCGAGCTGATTCACGCCAATCGACTTCCTAGAGATGACGTCGAAAAACTTGCAGAGGCCAAATAATGTTTCACGGACGTGCTTGTCCATTATCCCTCTTAGTGCAACCGGAAGTACCCGCGTCATTAGCACGGCGCAGTCGTGATACTTCATGCCACTGAACCTCTGCTTTGCCTCATCTAGGTATCTGCTTATCTTGCCCGCGTAGCCGTAAGCAAATTTGACTCCTAGAAGGCACTTGAAAAACTGTTTGATCTCATCCTGGCTTAGAGTGAAGCAAGAAGGAGGGTAGTAATATTCGTTCTTCTTGAACTTTTTACCCTTCCGACGACCTTGTGTCGTCTCCGACTCATGATCATCGTCATCTTCCTGATCATCAGGAGTAGTGCGTCCTCCGTGAAGCTCCTTCCGGATACCCATGAATATCAGGTCGTGCCTTGCTTTCGGACCATCTTTTGTCCTATCTGGCATGTTGATTATGGTGGCGACCAGACTCTCACACACATTTTTCGTGATATGCATGATGTCAAGGCTATGAGGCGTGCAGAGAAACTTCCAGTATGGAAACTCCCAGAAAACAGACCTTGTTTTCCATACCTCATCAGCGGCTTGTCTTGTTGCCTCTTTCTCTTCTTTCCAGGCTTAGGACAATCTTTCCAGTCTTCAGCAATTCTTCCACTTCTTCGCTGCTCCTCCGCTCTGGGATTCATCGGGTCTCGAATTTGCCATCGAACAGGTCTCCACGTTTTCTCCATGGATCATTCTTGCCGAGCCACCTCCGGTGCGCCATGAACACGGTTTTCAAAGACCCTGGATCTTTCTCTAGTTGGATATAGCTTGTGTTATCGATGCACCTAACGCATGCGGAGAATCCTTGGATAACCTGCCCCGAGATATACCCGTAACCTGGATAGTCTTGCAACGTAGTGACCAACGCGGCTCTCATAGTGAAATAATCTTGTGCGACATCGTCGTAAGTATTGGCTCCAGATTCCCATAACATGGCTAGCTCCTCTTTCAACAACCCGAGATACAGATTGATGTCGATACCAGGTTGTTTTGGCCCTTGAATTAGCATACTCATTTGTATGTACTTCTTCTTCATGCACATCCATGGAGGGAGGTTGTATATCCATACAAACACGGGCCAAGTGCTGTGCGTGCTGCTCTGGCTACCGAACGGATTGAGTCCATCGGTGCTCGCACCAAGCCTGATGTTCCTCGAATCTCCACCGAATTCTAGGAATTCGAGGTCCAATGCTTTCCACTGGCTAGCATCTGAAGGGTGCGTCAGCAGCTCGTCCTTTTCGGGGTCATCGTCATCTCCTGGCTTCTTCCTTTCCGCATGCCATCGCATGAGCTTCGCTTCCTTAGGGTCCACAAAATAGCGCTGCAGACGAGGAGTGATAGAAAGTACCATACCACTTTTCGAGGTGCTTTCTTCCCTTTCTTGTATCGACTCATGCCGCACACCGGACATGTGGTTTTCTCTGCGTCCTCGCCCCAATAAATGATGCAATCGTTGATGCATACATGGTATCTAACGTGCGGTAGATCGAGAGGACAGAAGATTTTCCTGGCACCCTCGATACTAGTTGGACACGTGTTCCCCTCCAGGAGACGATCATGCCAGAATGCCATCATATCGTCGGAGCTTGTGTCGCTCAATTTGTGTTTTGCCTTCATCTCCATAGCCTTGAGCGTTACATTCAACCGGGTATCATCAAGCCTGCATCCTTCATACAGTGGAGTAACCGCGTCTTTCTCAAGTTGCGCAAGCTTGGATTTCTCTCTAGCGGCAGACCTGGTGTTACTCGTCTACTTGAGAAGCAGCTCTTGCACATAAGGGTCCCGCACCCAGCCTGACGTTGTTCCATCGTCGTCTGCTCCTCCGACATCTAGATCATCATCATACCGGTCTGCTTACGCACCTTCACCATATCCAGGAGACTCTTCATCATATCGCCCATCCTCGCCGTGATGATCATCATCATGTGAAGGTGAGTTGTTAGAGGACAGAGTCAGTTAACGAAAAAAAAGCTCCCGCGACGCTCCCCGTGGGCGTCGGGGGAGGTAACCCTAGCCGCCGCCTCCGGTCTCCTTCCTTCCCCCTCCTCCCCTCGCCGCCGCCGGTGGGCGCGGCCGGGCAAAGCCCATGCTGCGTAGGCGGCGGCGGGGTCCTCCCTCCTTCCCTCGCGTGGATCCCAGGACGGCGCGGGGCAGCCTTCCACGGCAGGGATCTGGTCTTGCAAGGTCTCCGACGGCGGGGACGTGCGTGGCTGGCCACGGCGGTGCCTGGGGAGGCGGTGTGCGGCGGCGGTGATGCGGGGGCCAGGGCCCCTCCTTGTGGCTGCTCCTAGATCTTCTCTGGGTCCTGGTCATGGGGGGTGGTGGGGCGGAAGGTGGAGACCATGGAGGGCGTCGGCTGGCGACGGGGACGGAGGTGGTCCGCCAGGTTGCAGGTGGCGACCCCAGACGGCGCGACGGCAGCGGGGCACTGGCCCAATCTGGGCCTGATGCGGGCCCGATTTGGGTCAGGTGGGCTTTGGGCCAGGCCTTGGTCTGCCCCATACCCAGGTGCGGAGCAGCAGGAGTGGCCTGACCCAGGCTAGGCGGGCCTAGGTAGGTTGCGGCTGCTGTCTTGCTTGACCCGCTGCCTGGCACGTGTGGACTGGATCCGAGCCAGGTGGGCTTGGACTTGGTGCTAAAGTCCTCTGTCCGCTCAGGCGAGCCCGAGGTGGACAATCCCCGGCCTAATCCGGAGGGCTCTGGCCTCTTCCCACTCGCGGGTCATTTCTTGGTGGCCTGCGGTGGTGCTCCTCAGACCGGCAGCGGTCCGGTAGGCCCGGGTGACCACGGTGGTGATGGCGTTGCTGTTTGGCGGCGGGGATCTGTGGTGGCGGCGGATTCACTGGTGGACAGAAGAGTAGGGACTAGTGCTAGGGTTGGCGGCGATGGTGACACCCTTGCTGCAGTGTGGTGCGGGGCTTCACGAGTCCTTTTTGGGCTCGGCCGGGCCAGTGAGGGCCTGGTTTTCCCTTGTCGCTACATCCGGTCGGCTATCGTCTTCCGGCGATGGAGGTAGTTCCCTCCCGCGTGTTGCTGTACCGCCAACTCTCGCCGAAGTTTCTTCTTTTCGGTTGTATCAGCCTCACATAGTGGGTCATGGTGAGGCGATGGGGGTGACTTCTAGACCGTGGTGGCGTGTTCTGGTGGACGACGAGCTTGGTGGAGCAATTTGAAGCGTCCGGGAGTGTGGTTTTTTTTGAGGGGTCGGGAGAAATCCTTGTCGTCTAGACACCGACGTGACGGCGCCTGCGGGTGTCGCCATCCTTCCTGGAGGGCGTCGGGTGTATCTCTTCCCTACACCCCGTAGCGTATCGGGGGAAACCCTAGGACCTGTCCGGGCAGCAGCGTCGTTGTCGTCGCTTTCCTTCTTGAAGGTGCTGCTTGGTACGCGATGCTTCGAAGCGCTAGTAGTGTGGTGGGAATTCTTCGGAGGACGCAGCGGTTGTGGGTCATCCTTGTTTTCGTCGAGCCTTTGTCGTCGGCTTTATTTTCTTGTCTTGTTCTTTTTATTTTTCTCTGTTTCTTTCTTTGGGCGTTGTGCTGTCTGGCCCAGGAGCGGTCTCAAACGTGGTTGCTATATTTATATAGCTGGGCGTATGCCTGTTTCGAGGATGATCATCGTCATGTTTCCCACCTTCACCGTCTCCATCGTCTTCGTCATCGCTTATCCAAAGAGTGTATCCATCTATGAAACTATGGCGGAGCAGGTGCGCCTGCAGATTCTCGGAATCTGGGTCGATTAACTAGCTGAGTTTGCATCTTCTGCACGGACATCTTATCTCCGTCTTGTTATTTCGTATCATGTCGGCCGTCGCACATTTCAAAAATCTAGCCACAATGACTTCGCTCATTATGCGGATCATTTTTGCCTGCACGGTGTACACGGCACAATTAGAAGTCTATTAGAACCACATAATCAATGCACGCATGCAATGGTCGATAGAAAATTTCGGCATGACCTATCCTAAAATAAGGACCTTTGCGAAATGCCAAAATCTTGCTAAAATGGAAATGAATCAACATTTTGGCAAAACAAATGGCAACTCATTCACACACAAACACAAGAGAGAGAGACCGATCCATACACATGAACATATCATGTCCATAAATACATGCATGAGCATCTCGATCCTCTCCATATACACATATGAGCATCTCGATCCTCTCCATAATACACACACATGAACATCGATATCCTCTCCATACACATGAGCATTGATCATCTACATACATACATATACGCATGAACACATCCTTACATGGACAACTTACCAAGATGAGAGACCGATCACGAGAGAAGATGGAAAGGAGGTGCGCGCGAGACCGGAGAGCTTCCTCTATTATATATGTAACATCCAAGGCAAGTTCTACATGTTAAAAATGGTGAATGAGTGGAGAAATTGAGGTGGAAAGGAGAATGATCCTGACTAGATCTAAGGAGGAAGAAGGAGGGGAAAGTGAAGTGTGGGTGGTGGATGATCACATGTGCATAAAGTGGAGCTGCCAAAAAAAAGGGTAGACACATCCATGGCGCACGTGGCGCTAGTGCGCCAGAAGGGAATAATCACAACCGTGGCGCACATGCCAGAGTGCGCCACAGATGTGTCTGCCCATTTTTCAGAGCAGATGGGCATTCGCTTAGGCGTAGCGCACCCTCTCCATGTGCGCCACGGTTAACACTAACAAGCGTAGCGCACCTACCCTACGTGCGCTACGGGTATCTGGCATACGGCCAGCAGGGCCCTGGCCCACATATATCTGTGGCGCACTATCACCCTGTGCGCCACGGTTGTTATAGTTACTAGTAGGGCACTGCCCACAGGTGCGCCACGCCTGTTCTACCCGTGGGGCACTTCAACCACGTGAGCCACGGATGTTTGGATTACCTGTAGCCCTTTTCCTAGTAGTGGTAGTCCTTTGGTTTGATTGATAGTGATTGTACACAGTGCATTAGCAGTTCATAAGTTCAAGCATTAGAGATCTGATGAGGTTCAGAACGGACACGTTTGTGGACATACTTCCTCCGTTTGGAAATATAAGATGTTTTATTTAGTGAACCTAATGTATCTAGACATATTTTAGTGTGTAAGTTCAAATAAATATACACACTAAAAGGTGTCCAGATATGGTTCAAATGAATCTACACACTAAAAGGTGTTTAGATACATTTACTTCACAAATTTAAAACATCTTATATTTCTAAAAGGAGAGAGTGTCTCTTATCTAATGTAGTTAAAGATATATACATGGGAACGGATGCTATCTATGCATGACTATCCAACCATTAGATCTTTTATAGGGATCCAAAAAAAATAGCAGCAAGAGTACACATGTTTGCAACGGAATATTCCACCATCATCATATCAAGAACACATATAGTACTAATATATCACACATCTTTCCAAACAATCAGTATATGCATGCATTCATAAAAATTACAATTTTTTTTAGTAATTCAACCAACCACATTACCCACTGTATGCAAATTAGTATACCTCACTAGGATAGACGCACATGCTGTTTTAGCAAAATACAAAACAGTTCTCATATGTACATCACATGCATCATAGAAGCTGTAAAAATTCTAGCAATCCAACCAACCATTTTCGCCAGCACATGCAACATACTAGTATTCAACCTCACTCTCTCAAAGCACAAAGCACAAAGCAATTGTATATGCACATCACATGGACCATAGAAGCTGCAAAAATTGTAGCAATCCAACCTACCTAGCATGCATATGTTATGGACGGATGGAGCTAAGTACACCTACCTACCTACCTAGTACCTATATGCAGTTCAACAGCAAGCAGAAATTTATGTATAAAAATAAGCTGCTCAGTGTGCTTGCCATACGCTTTAGAGAATAAATGGAGATCATACCGTGAAGTGCATGCAGGTTTCTTGCTCTCTCTTTCTCATCTAGACAGCTATTGGAAGTACTCTCTATATCCAATGACACCGCATGCATGCAGTGGTAGCACCGGTTGTAGCAAATCCGTGTTGATATATACATATCAAATAGAGCTAGTTACATATGTATACTCAATACCAGCATGGCATTTAGCCAAGCAAACTAAAAAATTGATGTTGAACTAAACAAGTTAGAAGGATAAAGCATTACCAATGCAATTCATTGCTTAGTCCATCCTCCTAAAGAGCATCTGCAAACAGGTGGTTGAAGCGCTGAAATCAACACGGTAAGCAAGTCATCAATCAATAATTTATGCAAGCCGCCCATTATCTAGCTGAGTAAAAAACATTCAATAGGAAATAAGCAAATCTGCGTCAAGACTGAAACACACTATCAATCTATAGACAATTTCTTCTAATAGTTACTAAATTTTCTAGCATATAACCAAAGCCATCCTTGCATCAAATGAGTACATGTATGATCTGAAATGCGCCATAACAGTCAAAACCAAAGGGACAATTATCCAAGGAACACCAGAAACCAAGGGGAAGGAAAGAAACTATGTACATAGCTAAAGCATAGCCGCTATATGGGAGTTAATACCCATGAATATGTACACTAAAATGTAGCTTTTATTGAAGCTAAATGAGTTCATACAACAAAGCGAAAGATATTCAGTCCCCTTAAATATAAAGGAAAAATACTAAGTGGATCAGGCATCTGTCATACTATATAAGTTGATTGCACTCATAATTCATAACAGAGTAGATACATGGAATTATAGCTCATATTTATAAATTTAATCAAGAAAGTAGAAAAGGAAAGAAGAGTATAAACAAGGGAGATTATTATGTACTTCCCACTTACTAGGCAGTAGGCAACAACTGTGAGTCAAAGACTGCTAATCTAGAGATTCACAAACCATATGTGACCTGATGAGTGCTTCTCATGCTTCACCCGTGAAATCCTTTTTGAATCAGAATACTTTACCATTATTCAATAAGAGTAAAATAAAGATATTTTAAAGGATTACATCATCTATAAAATATAGAATTTAGGTAAATAGACACACACATCTAGATATATTCTAGATCTTCTTTCTTGACTATATATATTTAGATTTAATAAATTCAATAATAAATATAAAAAACCTATTTTTTCTATTATTTATCTATTAATGTGCATCTATCCCTAATATGTTTGAATATTATGGAATTAGAGAACTTTGCACGCTTTCTCACTTCATTCGCAAGGAGCTGGATGAGAAGAAACTATCATGTCCATTTTGCAGTAGAGATGGAGGAGTAATCCAATTCATATCATATCCTTGTTGTTTTATGAACCAAAGAGGAAACGAGAGAGGGAAACATCCCATTCACAATCACAAGCCCTATTCTTAATGTTGTGTGCAGAATCTCTATTAAGAAGACTCTCATTTTCAGCGAGACCAAGAAGGAAGGAGCTCTGGCTTAATAATTTCGAAGGGACGAGAAACACAGTTGAAATATCCGATCCCTAGGGATCAAACCCAGCTTGCTTGAAACACAAGATAGTGTTCGTACCATTGAGCTACACTCAGTTCTCAACAGGCTCTCATTTTGATATTGAATGCTCAAAACTTTTCACTACACAACAATCCACGTACATAACAGGGTAGTATTAAGAATGATTTGCATTTAACCTAAAAAAAAGAGAAACCTCCGCCAAGTTGACCAGGAGTAAAATTTATAATCTGCACCAAAAAGGACAAACGGAGTAGATACAGAAAATGTAGCTTTTATTAAAGCTAAATGAGTTCATACATCGTAGTGAGAAATACTTGTTCAATATGCATGCGGATACAGGCTTTTATTAAAGCAGCAATACACAATACTGCTAGAACTTAGGAGGCATGTCTTGGTTTACAGAAGCATAACTTAGGGCTTAAGGGTCACACAAGGGTACATGAGAATGTCTTGGCTCTTCTTTTTTCCACCGCCCTTTCCCTTTCCTAGTAGAACAGATTTCTCCTCCTTGGTCAAATCTGCAAATCTGGTCATTGCCAGCTTAGAATCCGTACCAGCACTGTTCACCTCGTACACACGCCTTGCATTATCGCTAAATCTCTTGAACCGGCGGGTCATCTCATGACGGTCACGCGATATGCCATGACACTTGCACCAGTGCTCATAGAAGGCCCACATGGCTTCCTTCGACTTGAGTACATTCTCATCAACAGGTGGATTGATCTATGTATGAGACATGCGGAGCTTCTGACTTGGATCTGGCTCTCTCTTCTGTTTCTGAATTGGGGCCTCCTGTCGTCCAGCAGGCATAGAGTTACAATTTAATTTTTGGAAAATACGACCATTTGTACTATTGCTCTCGGCAGGGTTAATTTGATTGGACTTGGCGCAAGGCAGAGCTATTACAAAAAATTATCAGTTGGTATTACTAAATCAAACGACATGCTTGTTAGAAGTGTGGTGATTAGAACAACTCCTAATGAATAAGGTCCAAATCCCTGCCAGTTTATTCAACTATATATCTAATGATAATAAGAAATTATATGTGAATTTCATCAGGTATTAAATTCTGAAGCATTCGTATCGAAATTAAAAAACCCAAATTCTAGCTAGGGATTACCTGCAGGGGAAATACGGATGGCGGCAGTAGGGCGACCTCCACCTCCAACGGCTGAGGGAGAGGCACGGGTTGCGAAACCTGCCCTCGCGAGCTTGGACACGAGGGAAGCCATAGCCTAGGTCGGAGCGGATAGGAAATTAGGGTTTGTTCGCGGCGAGCGAGGCCGTTGGACTTGAATCGCTGTCGCCCGGATCCCTATATATCGCTTGCAGCGAGTACTACTCTTGTCCCGCTCAGGTCGAGCTGCTCCCCAGCCGGAAGCCCACGGAGAGCCGGCCTGGAAAAGATTGTGCCGCTCACGCGCGTGGAGCTACTATAGTCAACTCAAAACTCTCAGAAGACCTATACCAAACTAAAAGTTTCTAAAAAAAACCCCAAAAAGTAAGTCCAGTATATTTTATTATCTATAATAAATATATTCAGAGCATTTAAATTTAAATGATGTTAATAGTGATAGCACCGGTCTCGAACTAAATAATGGATGTATTCCCTTAGAATAATCCTCCTCACAACAGGTTTTCGCCCCTTTTTATAAATAAAACCAAACGACCAACCGATATATAGCGATGAGGAATTCCTCTTACATCAGATCAAAGTTAGATAACAAAAACAAAAAAGCAACAAGCTTGCCAATGAAGAAGCCGTAAGACTAAGGAAACCTAAGTTCCATGACGACGCCCCAAGGAGGTTACATCGCAACAAGCACCGCCGTCGTCGAGACCATAGAGGTCTAGGGTTTTTACCCAGAGACCTAATATGGAAAGGGTAGACACAACGATGTCCTCAAGAGGGTCACGACACCTGCAGGTGTCGCCGTCGTTCATGCTGGAGCGCTGTGATATCGCCCCAAAAAACCCTAGCCACACCTAATACCTCAAACTATAGTTCGTCCCCGAGCCAAGATTTCAACACGCGATCTGGGCATTGGCCACGCCGAGACGCCACCAACACCAGGAGCCCCCGACGCCTCTCCTGTCCACCCTCATGGCCCCAAGAGACGACCATCACCACTACCATGTCGCTTGTTGTCGAGCCAACCGTGCAGTCCACCTTCCGGGGCCATCGCCCTAGCATCCGCAAATTCATGCCCATGAAGCGAGGTTCATCAAGTGACCTTTGAGTCGAAGTCGGTATGAAGGTAGGAACCGGAGGGCGGCAGGAGCACAGCCACCTAGAGGATGTCCTCCACCGCCATCAGCCGGTGCCGACTAGACACATCAGCAGGGTCACAAGGCCCAACAGGCTCGGGCGGGCTCAGGTTGGGAACGTAAAGTCCTTGTTGCCCCGCTGCTGCACGTAGGCCACCGATGTCGCTGCCCTCCTTTTCTAAGCCACACCACATGTGGATCTGCCTCGCAACCACCATATTTGTGCCTGCCCGGCGGACTGGCGCTGCAACCAACATAGGTAAGGGGCATGAAGCCCTCCTCCTACCACAAGCAAGTGGGCCAGCAGTACCGGTAGCCCACGGCCATGGCCACCACAGCCCGCAAGGCCTAGATCGGTCCCTCCAGGGCCCAGATCTAGCCCGCGTCTCCTAGCCACTGGGGGTTCACCGCTGCACTCCACCACCTTGTGTCGCTCCAGGCCAGGCCTCGTCACCGTCACCGCCACCCGGACGCAGCCGTCGCGGGGCAGAACCTCGTCCACTAGGAAGAGCTCGGAAAAACAAGGTGTACCGCCGCCAAAGGCCCTGTCCCGCGTAGGAAACTACTGCCGCCAGGTAGAGAAAAAGGCCGCCGCTAGCAACGTCCGGCTTTTCCTGGTGGAGGAGAGGAGAGATGGAGGTTGGGGACGGTTGGTTGCAGAGGTTGGGGACGCCCGCTCGTTGCCCGGGGAGCGACGAGACCGGGTGGTTGCTTAAGAAAAGGGTGTATTCCCTTATAATCACGTTCCAATAGCTCGAAAAATGAATAAAACCATTTAGCTGATCCTGAATCCCCAAGCAACAAGACCGAAAGCTTCATGCAGCAATAGCACTAACTCATAACTGGGATGATGAGGTACATTCAGGTTTACATGTCATTCTCTGTATAGTAAAACGAGGTACAACAAATTTGGAGTCCTTAGTACAGGGAGCAAAAATAGTCCAGGATGATGATGCTTGATATTTAAATTGATCAATATCGTAATGTAAGAAATTTCTATATTAAGCAAGAGAAAAAATATAAATGCAGTGAGCAGGAATTTTTTGCATTAGTAAACAGTGAAGAGAATTTCTTGGATAGATCCTTACCCTTAGGTAAATCATCAAGGTTATTATCAAGTGAATTGAGGCAATTACACAGTACTTGAGGAGCAGTTATTGTTACTCGTGGGTATGTTTCTTTGTTATTATTGTTAGATTATTGTACATATACGATTATGATAGTCTAGGATAGTTAGGACTCTAGCCTAACTTGACTTGTATTTCAAGATGATTCCTGTACGTCTATATATACTCGCCCATGAGGTTCAATAATATATCCAACATATTCTGCCAATCTCCCATCTCTATCGTTCTACATGGTATCAGAGCGGCAAGATCCTTGACTTAGCCGTCGCATCCACCTAGCGTAGCCGCCGCCGCCCGCCATGGCGTTGCGCTAGCCGAGCAACACGCTTCCGCCACGTCGCCCCCGAGGAGGTCAATCTCCATGATCTTTGCCAGGGTCCGCGCAATCCGTACGCATGGTTTGTCCGCCGATCCGTGATCGGCTGCAGTGTAAGTTTTTTTCCCGATTTCTTGATCGGTTTTATTTTTGGGTTTACCAATCTTAGATAAGATTGTGTTGCCCATCGCCGTCGTCATCGCCGCGCCTCTACTCCGACCATCGGCACCGACGATCTACACCGCGCTTGTGCGCCTGCCCTCTTCGATGTCGCGCCTGCCTCGGCAGGCTGTTGCGGCCTCACGGCAGGCTGCCGCGCATCGCGGACGGATGCTACGCCTTCCTTGGAAGGCTGCCACGGCTGCCCCCCCTCGGATCATCTTCATCGTCATCGTCCGGGACTTCATCGACAACGCCGCCATCGACTACGATCTACGCGTCGTCCACGCTCTGGCGCATACGACACACCTTTGATCTGATCAACCGTTCCCGTGCCTGTCTACGCCAAGCACGACACACGCCTACCACCGATCGAGCTATGGGCTGCCGTTGTGTCGCCCCTTTGGGCCGCAGCGCCGCCGCCTTTGGTCCACGCTACCGGCTTCCAACGCGTCTTCCTTGGCATGTACGTAGCTGGTGGTCTCCCAGCCGCTGCACCGACTTGCACCCTGCAGCTATGCCACCCCCTCGGATCATAGCGTCGCTACACGCAGTCTACTTCGCCGTCCCGGTGCATCGACGTCCTCGGATTTTACCGTGCCTACACCTACAGGCGTGGATCACCGCCGTCTGCACATGGTCTTCGTCACGTCGCCAGATTTCTTTCTCGCCTACTTCGAGCACCGCCGCCGCACTTCACAAGGTAACCTGCAGGGCGATCTCAGCTGTCATAGGTCCCGCCGACTACCCCATCGCCACTCCAGGCATCCAACATGACTACCCCAGGTTGCTGTTGTTTTCGCCGCCTTCTATGTCTTCGTCCATGATACGCCCAATTTGCATCACCATTCTATATCATAATTTACCTCTATTCATTGATATTTATCTTATTATGAGGTATTGCTTATGTCTTTTCTACTGTTTATGCATGTTGGATGATTCTTGGAGGATGGACTGCCGGAGTGTGGATTCTGATGGAAAAGAGGGTGTTTTGATGCAATTTCACGAAGATCAGAAAAATACCAGAAAAATATGGGAAAATATTATTTTTTTAGAAGATTGAGAAAGCCAGAAGGAGGGACAAAGAAGGGCCATAGGGGGCCCACACCCCTAGGCGCGGGCCCACCTGACAAAGATCCAAATCACCTTGAAAACGATAGAGCGTCCGTCTACGGACAAGATGCAAATGGGGCTAAGAGCCCTGAAGAATAACCAATGGCGTCCATAACCCTGCCCAGGCCAAGCCGGAAGGGTAACCCTGCTAACGATGTCGATCTCAAAACCTGCTTAAACAAAAGGGGTGCCGAAAAAGGGCAAAGGAAAAAGAGAGAGCGGTCAGTACTGAGGCCAGTACACGGCGAGGCTAGAATTCGGCGGTCCTCGCCTACATAGGTATGGTGGACTGAAGCGGAAGCGCAGCATGCACTAAACAACCTATAGAGACTCGATACAACGGTCGGCTATCAGAGAGAGATAAGAAAGACCTATTCGGAACCAACCTGATACTATCACCAAGCATACCCATCCTGGTATTCCCCCTCGATACCCACCGAGAAAGTCAACAGAGGAACTCACACCGTTGGCAGTTTTATTTATTCAGTTATCGTTGCAGCAATTACTAGTCAGGTATAGATAGTCATCCTGATAAGATAAGCAGTGGGCAGTTTTAGTTAACCAGTCCGTTGTAGTGGCAACACTTACTAGTCAGATACAATTAGCATGAGATATCCCAAAACCCAGCAGTTGTTGGTACTTTTATTTAGCCATTCCGTTATAGTTGCAATACTTACTAGTCAGATACAATGGTAGCAAGCGTCAACCCAAACAAGCAATTGTTGGCAATTTTATTTAGCCATTCCATTATAGTGAAGCTGATTACTAGTCATTATAAAGTCAAATTTATAGCACTACTTTAGTTATAGTTGTCTATGATCGAGATACGGTGCTCCAAGTCGTCCATAACCGCGGACACGGCTTTCAGAAAGTTTTACCCCGCAGGGATGCACAAATAGCAACACACACTCGATCAACCTCGGAAAAACCAAATCAAAACCCAACGAGGCCTTCACGACAAAGCAATCACCAGATTCAGAAATATTTCAGGGGGCCACCCCATTAAGTATACCCGCAACGAAGTTAGCTGACTTCGAGACGGAGTCAAGGTTTGTGGGGCCGGCTGTAAACGACTGGGAACCCGAAAGTGTGACTGGGCTTGTCGATACCGCGTAAACGGGTCACGATCCTAAACAGTATAGGTGCTCCTCGCACAATCGTAAATAAAGTAGTAAAGCATGGCATAAGTACAGGATAGTAAATAAAACCTCAAACTAGTTTGTGGCCCCAAGAAATAAGAATGAATCAAGCTCTGGCTTAGGGGGGTCCCATAATCCTCCCGGATGTGGATAGCGCGAATATTCAAGGAACAGGTATCAAGTACTCGGGGTCCTACGGGACACAAGTGGACGGTTAACAACCAAATAACATCTATTGCCCACCTGTGCCTCTGCATTTACCTACTTCAATTTTAGTTGTTAAACAGTAATTAAAGTCTTGATCATCTCCAACAATAAACACACGGCAATACTCCAACAACTGTGGTACTTGACGACGCGCAACAGCACTTGAGCAAGCCACTACGACGCGCAGGTCCAACTATCTACCAAACAACAGGTAATAGGAGGTGTCCAAGGCAATATAAGGCTGCAAGGGATTTCACGGGTATGAAAGCTAGAGCATCGCAACACAGATAGCAATAGAACAACAAGAGGGAATAAATACTATAAAAGTAAGATAGGTAGAAAGGGGGGAGGTGATCGCCTAAAAACATTGCCGAAGGTTCATCCGAAGATCGGGTCGACACTCGCATCAACTCAACGGCCTTATCCGCGAAGAAGCAAAACAATAGAATAAACACCGGATGCACTACTTAATACTACGGTAGAGAATCGGGCATGATGCATGTATGATGTATGACATGGCAAAGGTGCGATGCGATTAGGCAATATTAAACGGAACCGGGGCCCGACAACTAATTGATAGGTTCATGTTGTTTAGCTACCCTGCAATTTAAATGTTGTCTTAACATGGCAAAACATGGCTTCGGTTCGCTACACAAATTTAAATGGAGTCCGGAATAAGACAAAGATATCCCGCATATGGCCCCATATTTAATTATAAGGTGAATCGGCATAATGCCCCCAACCCACATGACAATATGCATGCGAGATGAATGATTTAATGCAACAAGTTATATTATTTATAAATTATAGGTCACGGAAAAGAGGTCACACTTGGGGTTCGGCGAACTTGGGCTCCGAGGGGTTCGGGGTTGGTCTCAGGGTCCGGATCTGGGGTTCGGTCTCGGCGGGATCGTTCTCGGATAACAGAGTAGATCATGGCGTTCCACGAAGAAGGACTTGGTTCGGCGTCGGGCGCATCGGATCCGCCTTGGTCGGTGCCGATCTTGTCGTCACGAAGATCTTGTCGGGTCCGTGTATCTGGTCGGTCTTGGCGTTCGGGTTGCAGAATTTGGCGTCCGAGAGACGATCTTGTCGCATCCGCGGTCGTCAGGTCGTGTCATCGGTCTTGTCGTTTCACGGCGGAGATCTTGGTGTCCCGGGTCTCGGCGTCTTCGGATCCGAGAGGGAGAACTTGGCGTGTCGGGTTCGGTCTTCTGATCCGAGAAGGAGAACTTGGTTTTCAGGGTAGGCGATCTTGTCGGCAGAGGCGAACTTATATCCGCACCGATGGTTCTCGGGTTGGGTCGATGGTGAACTTGGGGATTAACGCTGAGGTCGTCGAGTGGTGCCATGTACCTTCTTTGGAATCCTTGGCATCGAGCCGGCCTTGTCGGTGGGCTCCGAGTGTACCCAAATGTCGGAGATCTTGTCAGGATTCCTAGTTAAACATAATACACAACTGAAGAGTCACATGCTCGTTTGCTCTGTATTATGTACAGCAACATGCAGAAACAACCGAATGAGCAGAGGCAGGACGCATGGTCGAGGAGGCCACGGTCGGCGGCTACTGGCAGCGAAGGTGAAGGCGACCGGCGTAGCTCCGGGGCACGGCCGTGGACGAGAGGGAGGCGGCCGGAGGACGAGCTCCTGGCGACGCTCGGGCGGCGGGTGGCGGCCCAGAGGTGGTTGGCGGCGCAGAGGAGGCCCAGGGCGGCGGCTAGGAGCACCGGGCGGAGGGGCAGAGGCGGGCGAGGCTGAGGCGGCTCCAGGCCGAGGGAAGGTGGAAGCCGGTGGTGCAGGCGGGTCCGCGCAGGGCCGGCCTTCGGGGCGGCGTGCTCGGGCCAGCAAGGGGAGGGTCTGGCGGCGGGGCCTAGCGAGGAAGGAGGCGACGGGGGATGGGGATCCGGAGGTCGCGGTGGCGCAGGGGTCCGTGGCGGCGGTGGAGCTCGAAGGGAGGCGGTTGGACGGGCGTGGCCGACGGCGGTGCTTGCCTGCAGCAGGAGGAGGGAGGGCGCTCAACCACAGCGGAGGCGAGGTCGCGGCCTGGGGCGAGCGGCCCGAGGCGGTGAGGTGGGTGGCGGAGGAGGATGCCGGCGGGGAGGAGGCCCTTGGGGACGAGCGGGCTGGTGGCGGGCTCGATGACGCGGCCGACGGTGGGTCCGGCGAGGTGCTCGGGGACGGCTCGGAGAGAGGGCGAGCGGAGGCAAGGCGAGGTGCAGAGGGTGGGGGCGAGGCGGGCCGACGGCGCTCGGGCTGGCCGAGGAGGAGAGGACGGGGACGCAGGCGGGGTCGGGGAGAGAGGTTGGGCGCGATGGGGAGAGGGGTGAGCGGCGTGGGACACGGCCTGGGGTAGGTGGGGCCCGATCGGGGTGGGTCGGTTGGTCCAGGTGGGGGTGCGGTTGGGCCAGGTGGGAGTAGGATGGGTGAGGTGGCGGGCACTGGTTGGAGGGAGGATAGGGCCAGGGTGAGGTGGCGACCAGTGATTGGAGGGGGTGATGTGGAGGGGGGCTGGGTAGACTAGGTTTGGGTAGAAAAAGGGTATAGGTTTTAGGTTTATTATTTTGTAAAATATTTATTTGTTTTGTTTTGTTTTAAATCTTTTTAGCAAATAATTTTTAGTTAAATAGTTTAGCAGATAATTATGAGACTTTGTTTCGAAATAAAAGAAGGGTAATTTTAGAAAACAAAAATAGGCTTTTTGAAAATAGTTTCAGGCAAACAAATGCATGATGATGACGATGCAATGCACAAAAACAACGCGATTTTCTAGTAGTGGTTTTGCGGGATGCCACAATTCGACACCACTAACAATGGATCTCGCCCTCGAGATCCGCCTCATGGTACCGGGAGGAAGGTCGGTGATCTGCATCTTCTCGCATCGTGTAGATCCTCGCGACACCACTAACAAGGGTTCTTTCTCAGCTTGAAAATGGCGACACCACCAACAAGGATTGTTCCCCATTCGTCGAGAGATCACTCCGGAGAAACAAAGATGAAGGTAAAGGTCTCAAAAGGGTAAAGCCACCTCTAACTTCCGCGGAAGGAGTATAACTGCAATGATTCACCATTCAATGTGCAAGAGCGAATGATAAGAGTAGTCGGATGGTGATCAGTCCATCGCGCACCCAAAGCATTACTCTGCTCATGAATAGGAAATTATGCAACCAACTCTCAGAATTCAGATTGTAGATCTCGACAAGCGAGGGTCGGAACAAAGGAGTGATGCATGCCCTGCACCGGATCTGGCGTAGATGACGTCGTCGCGTCGGAAAACACCGGAAGGCACGATAAGGAACAAAGAGAAGTCCACCAGACGAAGGATTCCTCGGATAGCATGAAGACCAGATGTAGCAACACCGTTACCAAAGGAGGAAGCGAAACCCTGCAGGTACGATGGAACCCAACCACGAGAAATCCTGGACTCGAAGAGAGAGAAGAGAGCGGATTCAAAACATGCAGAGGTGAGAGGAGAGCAGCAGAGGGGTAAGGAGTAAAATCAGACCTAATCAGAACTATCCAACCGATTTTTCAAAAATAGTTTTGACACTCTACTTCGGCCGTTAGCTAGGTTATCCTACAGGCTGGACTTGTGGGGTATCGCAACTGCTGAGCTCTGATACCACTCTGTTACACCCTCAGAATCGGCCCTATGCAAGTTTCAGCGCTTCCCGCCAAAACCCGCATAGAAACGATTCAAAGGTGCCCACCAGGCACTTGCGTGCGGGTGGAAAACAAAGTAATAACATTACACAACAGTCCTCGATGGGACCCACAGAACAGATATATATATATACAACATCGACTCAAAGAGTCAAGAATACAGATATACAGAACAAAGATCCAAATCACCTTGAAAACGATAGAGCGTCCGGCTACGGACAAGATGCAAATGGGGCTAAGAGCCCTGAAGAATAACCAATGGCGTCCATAACCCTGCCCAGGCCAAGCCGGAAGGGTAACCCTACTAACGACGTCGATCTCAAAACCTGCTTAAACAAAAGGGGTGCTGACAAAGGGCAAAGGAAAAAGAGAGAGCGGTCAGTACTGAGGCCAGTACACGGCGAGGCTAGAATTCGGCGGTCCTCGCCTACATAGGTATGGTGGACTGAAGTGGCAGCGCAGCATGCACTAAACAACCTATAGAGACTCGATACAACGGTCGGCTATCAGAGAGAGATAAGAAAGACCTATTCGGAACCAACCTGATACTATCACCAAGCATACCCATCCTGGTATTCCCCCTCGATACCCACCGAGAAAGTCAATAGAGGAACTCACACCGTTGGCAGTTTTATTTATTCAGTTATCGTTGCAGCAATTACTAGTCAGGTATAGATAGTCATCCTGATAAGATAAGAAGTGGGCAGTTTTAGTTAACCAGTCCGTTGTAGTGGCAACACTTACTAGTCAGATACAATTAGCATGAGATATCCTAAAACCCAACAGTTGTTGGTACTTTTATTTAGCCATTCCGTTATAGTTGCAATACTTACTAGTCAGATACAATGGTAGCAAGCGTCAACCCAAACAAGCAATTGTTGGCAATTTTATTTAGCCATTCCATTATAGTGAAGCTGATTACTAGTCATTATAAAGTCAAATTTATAGCACTACTTTAGTTATAGTTGTCTATGATCGAGATACGGTGCTCCAAGTCGTCCATAACCGCGGACACGGCTTTCAGAAAGTTTTACCCTGCAGGGGTGCACAAATAGCAACACACACTCGATCAACCTCAGAAAAACCAAATCAAAACCCAACGAGGCCTTCACGACAAAGCAATCACCAGATTCAGAAATATTTCAGGGGGCCACCCCATTAAGTATACCCGCAACAAAGTTAGCTGACTTCGAGACTGACTCAAGGTTTGTGGGGCCGGCTGTAAACGACTGGGAACCCGAAAGTGTGACTGGGCTTGTCGATACCGCGTAAACGGGTCACGATCCTAAACAGTACAGGTGCACCTCGCACAATCGTAAATAAAGCAGTAAAGCATGGCATAAGTACAGGATAGTAAATAAAACCTCAAACTAGTTTGTGGCCCCAAGAAATAAGAATGAATCAAGCTCTGGCTCAGGGGGGTCCCATAATCCTCCCGGATGTGGATAGCGCGAATATTCAAGGAACAGGTATCAAGTACTCGTGGTCCTACGGGACACAAGTGGACGGTTAACAACCAAATAACATCTATTGCCCACCTGTGCCTCTGCATTTATCTACTTCAATTTTAGTTGTTAAACAGTAATTAAAGTCTTGATCATCTCCAACAATAAACACACGGCAATACTCCAACAACTGTGGTACTTGACGACACGCAACAACACTTGAGCAAGCGACTACGACGTGCAGGTCCAACTATCTACCAAACAACAGGTAATAGGAGGTGTCCAAGGCAATATAAGGCTGCAAGGGATTTCACGGGTACGAAAGCTAGAGCATCGCAACACAGATAGCAATAGAACAACAGGAGGGAATAAATACTATAAAAGTAAGATAGGTAGAAAGGGGGGAGGTGCTCGCCTGAAAACATTGCCGAAGGTTCATCCGAAGATCTGGTCGACACTCGCATCAACTCAACGGCCTTATCCGCGAAGAAGCAAAACACTAGAATAAACACCGGATGCACTACTTAATACTACGGTAGAGAATCGGGCATGATGCATGTATGATGTATGACATGGCAAAGGTGCGATGCGATTAGGCAATATTAAACGGAACCGGGGCCCGACAACTAATTGATAGGTTCATGTTGTTTAGCTACCCTGCAATTTAAATGTTGTCTTAACATGGCAAAACATGGCTTCGGTTCGCTACACAAATTTAAATGGAGTCCGGAATAAGACAAAGATATCCCGCATATGGCCCCATATTTAATTATAAGGTGAATCGGCATAATGCCCCCAACCCACATGACAATATGCATGCGAGATGAATGATTTAATGCAACAAGTTATATTATTTATAAAATATAGGTCACGGAAAAGAGGTCACACTTGGGGTTCGGCGAACTTGGGCTTCGAGGGGTTCGGGGTTTGTCTCAGGGTCCGGATCTGGGGTTCGGTCTCGGCGGGATCGTTCTCGGATAACAGAGTAGATCTTGGCGTTCCGCGAAGAAGGACTTGGTTCGGCGTCGGGCGCATCGGATCCGCCTTGGTCGGTGCCGATCTTGTCGTCACAAAGATCTTGTCGGGCCCGTGTATCTGGTCGGTGTTGGCGTTCGGGTTGCAGAATTTGGCGTCCGAGAGACGACCTTGTCGCATCCGCGGTCGTCAGGTCGTGTCATCGGTCTTGTCGTTTCACGGCGGAGATCTTGGTGTCCCGGGTCTCGGCGTCTTCGGATCCGAGAGGGAGAACTTGGCGTGTCGGGTTCGGTCTTCTGATCCGAGAAGGAGAACTTGGTTTTCGGGGTAGGCGATCTTGTCGGCAGAGGCGAACTTATATCCGCACCGATGGTTCTCGGGTTGGGTCGATGGTGAACTTGGGGATTAACGCTGAGGTCGTCGAGTGGTGCCATGTACCTTCTTTGGAATCCTTGGCATCGATCTGGCCTTGTCGGTGGGCTCCGAGTGTACCCAAATGTCGGAGATCTTGTCAGGATTCCTAGTTAAACATAATACACAACTGAAGAGGCACATGCTCGTTTGCTCTGTATTATGTATAGCAACATGCAGAAACAACCGAATGGGCAGAGGCAGGACGCATGGTCGAGGAGGCCACGGTCGGCGGCTGCTGGCAGCGAAGGTGAAGGTGACCGGCGTAGCTCCGGGGCACGGCCGTGGACGAGAGGGAGGCGGCCGGAGGACGAGCTCCTGGCGACGCTCGGGCGGCGGGTGGCGGCCCAGAGGTGGTTGGCGGCGCAGAGGAGGCCCAGGGCGGCGGCTAGGAGCACCGGGCGGAGGGGCAGAGGCGGGCGAGGCTGAGGCGGCTCCAGGTCGAGGGAAGGTGGAAGCCGGCGGTGCAGGCGGGTTCGCGCAGGGCCGGCCTTCGGGGCGGCGCGCTCGGGCCAGCAAGGGGAGGGTCCGGCGGCGGGGCCTAGCGAGGAAGGAGGCGACGGGGGATGGGGATCCAGAGGTCGCGGTGGCGCAGGGGTCCGTAGCGGCGGTGGAGCTCGAAGGGAGGCGGTTGGACGGGCGTGGCCGACGGCGGTGCTTGCCTGCAGCAGGAGGAGGGAGGGCGCTCAACCACGGCGGAGGCGAGGTCGCGGCCTGGGGCGAGCGGCCCGAGGCGGTGAGGTGGGTGGCGGAGGAGGATGCCGGCGGGGAGGAGGCCCTTGGCGACGAGCGGGCTGGTGGCGGGCTCGGTGACGCGGCCGACGGTGGGTCCGGCGAGGTGCTCGGGGACGGCTCGGAGAGAGGGCGAGCGGAGGCAAGGCGAGGTGCAGAGGGTGGGGGCGAGGCGGGCCGGCGGCGCTCGGGCTGGCCGAGGAGGAGAGGACGGGGACGCAGGCGGGGTCGGGGAGAGAGGTTGGGCGCGATGGGGAGAGGGGTGAGCGGCGTGGGACACGACCTGGGGTAGGTGGGGCCCGACCGGGGTGGGTCGGTTGGTCCAGGTGGGGGTGCGGTTGGGCCAGGTGGGAGTAGGATGGGTGAGGTGGCGGGCACTGGTTGGAGGGAGGATAGGGCCAGGGTGAGGTGGCGACCAGTGATTGGAGGGGGTGATGTGGAGGGGGGCTGGGTAGACTAGGTTTGGGTAGAAAAAGGGTATAGGTTTTAGGTTTATTATTTTGTAAAATATTTATTTGTTTTGGTTTAAATCTTTTTAGCAAATAATTTTTAGTTAAATAGTTTAGCAGATAATTATGAGACTTTGTTTCGAAATAAAAGAAGGGTAATTTTAGAAAACAAAAATAGGCCTTTTGAAAATAGTTTCAGGCAAACAAATGCATGATGATGACGATGCAATGCACAAAAACAACGCGATTTTGTAGTAGTGGTTTTGCGGGATGCCACAGTGAAGCTGTGTTGAGTTATTATTTGATACGTCGGAAACGTATCTATAATATTTGATGCTCCATGCTTGTTTAGTATCTACTTTGCTTTGCTTTGTGTAACATCCCAGCATTAGAGCTCGGAAATAAGATGAATCAGATGTGTGCATTGAATTCATGCATAGAAAATCTGAATAATTTTGGCGCTTTTAAAACAGAACTTGTCAAATTGATTGAAGCTTCTCTTAACTTGATGGAATTGAAGTAGATCATCAAGTTAACTGTGATAAGTTTCAATATGACTTTTTGCTAAACCTTATTTAGTTAAACATGCTTTGGTCTAAGGGTAGACCAGATATAATAAAATGTCACTCATAATTCATTGCCTAAATAATTAATCTCTGATCCTTAAGGGATTCTATCATCATATTCAACACAACAATTCATAAGTGCCAAGTTAAGATTACAAACTAAAGTATAAAAATGTAATGACTAATCTTGACCTATCTTATTCTTATCTATTCTTACTATGAGTACCATAGTAATACTTAACTTTAACTCTTTAATGAGATTGAGTTGGAAAGAGACTAAGTCAAGATCATTCACTATATATATTTCTTTCCATATCAATTTTTATGGAACTTATCTTAATATCTGTTGTTCATCAATGTTGAGTAATCCACCATTGATACACAAATTCTTTAACTATTAATCCTTGATCTACTATTTCTTGGTCTTATCACAACATCTACTTAAATCTTTTAAAGAGGGCATAGTCCATAAATAACCTTAATCCAATATGAGATACTAAGAAGATAATTTCAAGATAATGGAAAAGTAGGAGAGATAAATCCTTGCTTATCCAACTAAGAACTTAAGCAACAAATGATTAAAGGATTATAATGATGATACTTTAGCCACCAATGTTGAGTGCTTATATTTAGTATAAGTAATACTGGTGGGTAGAACATGATGGGAACCCTAGAAGAGATAAGCTACCATAGAGTAGTCATTGCAAGCCACATAAATTTAATTAGGGTTGGAGTAAAGTGAATATAGGATTATATTATTCAATTAAAGCTAGTATAGCATAGAGTTATAGAAGTGGTGTTATTCATCTTAAAGGATAGTCAACTTTAGAGAAAGGTAGTTGGATGCATACAACTAATAGAGATATTTTAGTAATGAATGATTAAGGAAGATTATGAGTTGAGTTTGAGGGAACTATTTTTTGGATGGAAGGCTATCAATAGTAGAGTAGTAAATACAACCAAGCAAGGATATAAGGAAGTTATGAAACACTTCAGTATCAAACTCATTTGATTCATCCATGAGTTTAGAAGGTTAATCAGTGAATGTGAATAGTACTATGAAGTAAACCTCATCATGTTAATCATGATGATAGATAGAAAAATGTAGTATATCTAGGAAAGGAATTCTTTAATAAGAAGTCTAGAATTATGAATTATGGAAGATAGTACTTATTGGTAAACAACCAACTTTAAATCTTAAGCCAAACATAATATCCATTTCATGTGATTGATCTATCATCTTATATTCATATCACTTTATAGAAATATTTTTCAAGAGCAAGTCACATAAGCACATCTCTGTTAATTCCAACCATCATAACTATATGTGCTTAAGTATATCTTTATCAATTCCTTTCTATAAAAAATTCAAGATATAACTGTCAAGTACTAAAGGTGATGTCAACAAATATCCCAAACAATATCCCCGCAAAAAAAAAACAAATATCCCAAACAGAAAACAATATGTTTAGTTATTGAATCTTTAACCACATCCATGAAGGAGTCTAAGTATATTAATAAAAATCCTAAACCCAAAGGTAAATAATCATAATTTAAAATCCTAAACCTCTTATTTATCATAATAAAATATATACATTGTCATTTTCCAAATTAATGGGAGTAGTAAGAACCATATTAATCTCTTTCATATTTCATGCAACAAATAATGATATAGGATCATTATACATATAAAAAAATTTCCATTCAAACTATGAGCTAACTAGAATTAAGTTCTATAAACAAATAAGGAAATATCATAAAGCCATGATTTAGTATAAAAAGAAAACTAATAATAAAGGCTTCTACAATAGATTAAAAGGGATTCATATAAGAAGATAAAAAAATATAAAAATAATTATCCTAAGGGTTTACAAAATGAACCTCAATCAATATCAATTGTTGTTGCAAGTATTCAGCAAATAAACTTTGTTAAAAAGTTCAAATCAAAGATTTAAAATACAAATCTGAAAAGTAATACAGAAAATAGAAAGGAGAAAAGGAAAAGAGGAAACAAGAAGTGCCAGCCCAAGGCCCATTTCCTCACCCCTCTATCTCTCGCTCACTAGACGCAACGAGCCTTTTCCACTCACTTCGTCATGGCCTAGTGGAAGCCTAGACCCAAATACCGTTTTGTCTGATCTATCGTTGTCGTCCACCTCGCGCTGCCGCCGAAGCAGCTGCGTGGCGCGAGCGCCGTCGCTCGCCGGTGTTGAGACGCTCGCCGCCGTCTGCTGGGAGGATAAGAACGCCACCGCGAAGCCCTCGTATTTATCCTCTCACTCGCGCATCTTCACTTCTCCTCATCCTCTTTGCTTAGCAAAGGGCCAAAACTCTAGCTCGTCGGAGCCACGCATCGCCGTCGATAGGGTCCACCCCAGAACCTATGGAGTGGTCAAGGAGAACCGCCACGTTCCCCTCTTCAACTTAGTAGCATCATTAAATCAAGGGGAGCTCGGGTGGGTGCGAATTTTATCATTCCCTTTCGTCCGGGCTCGCCGGAGAAGTCGACCATGTGCTCATCTCCGACCGCTCCGGTCCTTGTCGACCTCTCAATCATCATCAGGGTGAGTTCCTGAACCCTCCAGTACCCCTAAATCGCTTTATCTCGATGTGAATCGCCATATAACCGTGTGCCACCATCGGCCACCGTCGGAGCTCGTCGGAGATGAGGCTCCGATGACCCTTTCCGAGCGGCGCCGCCACTTTAGGACTCAGCACGATGCACTGATTCGAACTAGGTTCATTTCGTTTGCTAGGGCGCAGTAGATCGTCGCCGGCGACCAACCACTAACGACGGTGGTGGTGCTGACGCCACCCTGAACCCAATCAGCTAGTTTGACTAGTCTTTGTCTCGCATGGTTGATGACATGGCCTTGGGCCCATGTGTCATCGACTGAGAGTAGAGCGAAGGTCAGTAACAACTGCATTTTCTTTGACTAGTGTGCTGAGGTGGCCACTGGCCCACTAGTCAGTGACTCAGGCTAGTCTTAGGTGCGGTGTAAAAAGTATTTCCTGTTTAAGAAATAGATAAAATGTTATAAACTTAATTATTAATATTCCAGAAATCAAATAAATGATTAAATCTTGTTTAATTAATAACTTTTGATTTATAATTCAAAAAAATATGTATAATATATGAAAATTTGTAGAAAAATAAAATCTACAACTTAAATCTATTATAAAATATCAATATAATGATTATTTAATAAAGGTTTTATAAGTAATAAGACTTTGATAATTTAAATTTTAATAATGGTAAATGTGAAAAATATAAATAGAATACCAAAAATCATAGAAAAATAAGAATTACAATTTAAAATTATAATCATACATTATAATTCAACTTAATTAAGTATTTGTTATTTATTAAGTATTTATAAAGTAATAAATATTATAAAAATCATATCTTATTATTTATAAATCACAAAAATAAATATAATATACCAAAATGATCACAAAAATAATATCTAGAGGTTAAAAATCTAATATTCCACTTTTGAGTTAAATAAAAATTCAAATACTTTAATAACTCAAAATTTAAACTTATTTACTTAATTGATAATTCATATAAGGATAAATAAAATTTATTAATATTTCTAAAATGTGTCAAATAAGTCTAATAAATTGTATTAGTCTTAAATATTAATAATATAAGGCCATAATGGTTTAGAACATTACAAATACCCTTTTATTTAAATTACCCTCAACCTTGAGGGAAAATTATATTCTCAAAGGATCCCAATGCATGACAAAAACCGAAAAGAATAACTTGTAAATAAGTCAGATCATTCCTATCTACTTTAACCACCAGATTACAAAACTACCACCACACTATAATAAATACATAAGTAGTTAAGTAATATTATATTTTGGTTTATTAACTAAAACCACTCATTGATAAAAGGTGAATGATACTACTCCATTATAAAAATCAAGAAACCACTACACTAAGTAAAAGGATAACCAATTTTAAGTAACATAAATGAAACATTCCAGATACACAAGATACAAATGTTATAAGTATTATACTTTCAAAACTATCTATATTTTATAGTTAACTTTGGTCTGAAGTAGTACGTTATAAAAACATCTCAAACCCAAACCATTCGAGCAAACATAAATAACAGCTACCCAACTCAACTAACCACAAAGCTTGTTTAGACCTTAGAAGAGAAACCTTTTCTTCGAAGGTTATTATTTTTGCCACTTCAAACAAGAACTCTTATATAAGCAATTTTGACTAGTATATCATAAGTATATATTTTACTACTACATATGTGTTGCTCACAACTACTCATAAGCTCTAATAGAAGCACAAATGTGAAACCTATCTAAAAGGACCACACATTCCAAAGTAACCATTTCCGGAATCCAAACCCTAGGACAACGTTATTCCCAGGACTTGCGTTTAGAACGTGCATCACATTACTTATGCATAAAAGAATATTGCTTCTTTAAACATTAGTCCTTACCGGACCAATGATGCTGATTTCAGATTTTGGATCTTATACACTGACTCAAAGACCGTGAGTGCATAATCTTGCAATCACAAAAGGCAAGTTCACACTTTCTCATGTCCTTTGTTTATTTTCTGTAAAGTATTTTACAAATCCAGTGTTGTTATCACCTGCATTTGAAAAAGGTCTAAAAAACACTATTTTCGATAATAATGTGAATAATTGGTTACTGATCCAGGGTGATCAGCTAATCTATTAAATCTGACAGTTGGAATACCACTGTTCAGAACTATATCACCTAGGACGTAACAACCAATGTCGCCAGTGATTCTTGCGCCGTATATTACGCGTTGACCATGAGATTTGGAATGGGACGGAGAAGTCAACTGTATCTTCTTCCTCTCGCATAAAGCCGGATGTGCAGGTCGTGGCTATTATCCTCGAAGCATGCATATTAATTGGTAATTCATAGAGGATATGCAGCATATGGGTGGGAACCCTCATCGTCCCACGATAGTTCTGGCATCTAACGGTTTGTACAAACCATTGTCGTAATCCAATATGTGGGCATGGTGTACACCAAGGAGGCATGCGAGGTCGCGAAGGGGGCAGTGATTGGCTTGGACCAACTACTGGGCCCCACATCATGGAATTGTGGACGGGAAAGTACGCCCGGTTGTGCAACAAGGAGTTGATCTCTCATGGGTAAAGTAACGCACCTATGCAGAGTGTAAGAACTGTAACTTGTTACTCCCTGTTCCGGGAAGGAGTTGCAAACGCGGCGGGAAAGGAACTCCATGAAAGTTCTGGTAAACCCGTGAAGGCCGACGGACATAGCTTTTCAGAATAAAAGCAACATTTGAAGAAATGTTTGTGAAAACTTGCATTGCCTACGACCTACTGTCTATGGATGTAGTTATAGTGCATCAAACACTCCTTTTCTAGTGAATTTGCTGAGTACGCTCGTACTCAAAGTATCTTCTTAACCCTTTCTAGATGGTGAAGCCATTAAGACGATGTATACACCAAGTTATGCTCCAGGAATCATCAACAGCTAAAGCTCTTCAATGAAGTCAAAGAAGTCAAAATATACATCACTCAAGTGGAGACGAAGTTACTGATTAGATAGGAATATAATTTCTAGCCAAAGAACCTAATTCTGTAGTGTATTGCAATAGCAGCAATGCCAATTCCTTAGTTAAATACTGGTTTTAATAGTATAATAGTTCTTACGTTGTTTATCTTTGATTATTCTCAGTAAGAAGTTCCTTATTTCTCTCTAACCTAGAGTGTTCTCTAGATCTTGTGTGTAAAGAGTGAGTTGTAACCTTTAGCCATGTATTGTACCTGCTGTGTTTCTGTTGTGCCATTCCAAGGGATGTAAATACTAGTGAACGGTGTTTCATTGGTGTTATGTCAACGACTATATTATACTACATCATGTAGTGGTATGCTGGGTCACCGCAGTTGGTATCAGAGCATATGCTTTGACCTTAGGTTGGAAAGCTAGTAAATGGGTAGAACCTGTAGGACACATCCTAGCAATAATAAAGAGTTCTCTAGTGATATGAGGGATATTCACTTGAGTATAATCATGTTATGTTACTAGTGCGATAACTCTTTTATATGATTGCAATTCCGATCATTACCCAAGAGTTTTAACTCTATGTGACTGATGATAATTTCTTATCTACAGTTCCACATGGCACCTCGATATCCACCCCGGAATGTTATAGTGATGAACAGGACGTTGGATGACTACGGAGGGGATTGGACAGACAATCTCCGACAACTCCTATGGAGTTTTGAATGTGAATCGAGACTTTTGGTCAAGATTTACAGTTATTATGATGGGCAGGTATTAGCTAGATACCATGTCATGTTCATGTTACCCAAGAAGTTAGGACTTAAGGGAGAAATGCCATCAGGAGAGGCAAGGTGCATGGCATTTGCATACCAAATTGCCGTAGCAGCAGCCATAACCCTGATCCGAGAACAAAAATCCCAAGCTCTAGAAGGTAGTACTCATACCATTATACCACATGAAACCTTAAACCCAGAGCATGAGTTAGATCACTCTACCTTAGTCCAAGCTGAACCTACTCTAGCTGTAGAATATATGGATCGTTATCGGTCTTTGCTAAACACTTATCATAACACTCACCAAGTCTTAGTTCAGGAGATGGATACGGTCATTGAGGATTTTACTGATCCTGATAAAGCAATGGCTCATAGGAAGAAGCTAGATAAAGAAGCTAGGCATCCCAAATACATACCTTCAGGAGAAGTGTTTGAGGAAACTGAGTTTGATGACCCAAACTCAGAAAAATTATGCCTATTACCAAAATTACTTCAAGCCACCTAAAGACCTATGGACTAAGTACAACTCCGAACAACAGGAATATAATAGAGTTATTCCAAATAACCCTGAACCAAACAAGTATAAATGGGGAGTAGAATCTCAAGGTGGAACCATAGGAAATCCTATACCTTGTGATACAGGTATCGGAGAAGAGACCAACTATAACCATAGAGAGCCTTATGGACCATATGGGGGTGATACCAATCCAATCAACTTAGAAGAGGATTCCGATAGCTACTACACCAATATATATGACTGGATCCAAGAAAAAGTCAAGGAACCAACTTACTATGAGGAAGCGTTGCCAGAAAACCCAGAATATACGGTGGAAGATTACGCCAACTCTAGTCATTTTTCAATAACTAATCTCAGTCTCGGTACTTCTAATCAAGAATACGCACCTCCTGGATGCTCTTACGCTCTAGAAGGCAGTCGTAGGACTTCACGCCATCATGGACGGAACTCCAGGAAGCACTAGAGGAAGATGGAAGTAAGAAAGGAACGACATCCCAAGGGATGAGTGCTTGAATAATGTATATAGAGGGTAATGCGTATTGTAGTTTGAAAGGTTTGCCGGAATAAGTGAGGATATATCCACAAGAACAAGAAGTTCTTGTAAGATAGTTGTGTAAATAGGTATGGAGCAAACCGTTGGAACATCTAGTACATTTGTAAATTATTTAAAACCTATGTGTAATACATGGTATATGTTTTGTTGTTTATCGACGTTTGGATCTTATTGGATCTTCTTGATTGACTAGATTTGTACATGAAGTTAATTAGGCGTGCAAATGCATGATGTAACACCTAGTTATTACTTGATGTCATAGACCTAGATAGGAATGGGAATTCGTGTAAGGGAGTGACGAGTTCCGGAGATCATAAGGAAGACTGACTTGAAGGATGAAGTAGGATATAAGGGGTATTTACACCATTTGGAGGATAGATGGAGCATAGGTCAATTTTGGCTAGCTTAGGAAGAAAGTCTGGTGTAGAAGATGTATGGAGCAATAAGATATAATAAACTTAAAGCTCATTCAAAGTAGGTAAGTTGCTAAGAAGTTAACGAATTAGTTGTACCAAGTTCATGGTAGTATCATAAAAAAGTACCAAGTAGATGCTTTGGAACCAAAAGGATATTCAAGCTCTAACAATTCAGAGAGAATGTCAAATGTAGGTCGGAAACTATGAGGTAATACCTACCCCCAGAATGATCAGCCATTGGTATTTAATTCCGAGCCGGTATTCTGATCCACGGTGGGTATTTTGACCACAGCTGGTATATTGGTTAACATAGTTACCCAGATCCTCTTAAAAGTTGCATAAAGAGCATTAAATTTGGCCTAAGTTAGGTATGACCTACGGAAGTATAACAGATTTAAAGACAATCGTGTTCCGAGAGGCTTCGCAAAATTAGTTTTATCCCAGCAAAAATGTCCAATAGTAAGTACGACATATAGTGCTGAAAGATTTGCTTCGGAGATCCACAACTATGTGGATATACCATATAATCTTTCATCGGACCCTAAACCAGTAAAATATAAGCTGAACAGGAACCAACATTCTAGTTTGAGAACCAATGGCCTCTATGTATGTAGTTTCAAGAATATTAGTAAAACCTAAGGGAGAGAATAGACATTATGAATGAAAGTTGAAGAAAGTACTATATGTAATAATGAAAGATTATTTAAAAACCTTAAGAAGTTATAAGCTTGAAGGTGATAAAGGATACATTTAACCAACCAATTCTAAAAGAAACAACTTTTAAGTAACCCTTAAGAAGTAATATAGAACACCTAATTGGGCAAGTATCGAGAATGAACAATTCCAATGGGTATGGACAAATTGAGTTCAAATCCAATCTTGAAAGGAATACCAGTATCAACTATACTATGACAGGAATAGAAACATAGTCTTTTGACTACTAACACGGGTATATAGAAACTTAAAACTTATGGTAGTGAGAACCTCTAAACTGTACTTAAAATAGTAATAAAGTTTGATGATTAAATAAGAAGAATTGGATTAGGATATCTAATCAGGTTATGGAATATTCCAAATAATTCCATTTAAGATCATTATGGAGTGGAGAATATAGCAACCACTGCAAAACAATTTCTTACTGCGAAACGTGAGAGTTTGCGAACTTCGAGGACGGAGTTTATTTTAAGGGGGAGAGTCTGTAACATCCTAGCATTAGAGCTCAGAAATAAGATGAAACATATGTGTGCATTGCATTCATGCATAGAAAATCTGAATAATTTTTGCGCTTTTAAAACATGACTTGTCAAATTGATTGGAGCTTCTCTTAACTTGATGGAATTGAAGTAGATCATCAAGTTAACTGTGATAAGTTTCAATATGACATTTTGCTAAAACCTTATTTAGTTAAACATGATTTGGTCTAAGGGTAGACCAGATATAATAAAATGTCACTCATAATACATTGCTTAAATAATTAAACGCCGATCCTTAAGGGATTCTATCATCATATTCAACACAACAATTCATAAGTGCCAAGTTAAGATTACAAACTAAAGTAACGAAAATGTAATGACTAATCCTGACCTATCTTATTCTTATCTATTCTTACTATGAGTACCATAGTAATACTTAACTTTAACTCTTTAATGAGATTGAGTTGAAAAGAGACTAAGTAAAGAACATTCACTATATATCTTTCTTTCCATATCAATTTTTATGGAACTTATCTTAATATCTGTTGTTCATCAATGTTGAGTAATCCACCATTGATTCACAGATTCTTTAACTATGAATCCTTGATCTACTATTTCTTGGTCTTATCATAACATCTACTTAAATATTTTAAAGAGGGCATAGTCCATAAATAACCTTAATCCAATATGAGATACTAAGAAGATAATTTCAAGATATTGGAAAAGTAGGAGAGATAAATGTAGAGTTCCCAACCTTTAATAAGGTAGAGATCCCTGTGTTTACAATGCTAGTCCCTGGATCAATAGCTAGCATCCACAATTAAGATGTAATATCAAGAAACAAAGGTCGTAATACAACTTTATAACCAGGAATAACATAATTTTATTACATCTTACATAGCTCATTTGGCTATTACATTACATTGCATCAGAATATCTATAAGCATGGGGTCCTTCATCTTCAAAGTGCCATAGGCAAACATGTTGGTTGTAGACTTTGTAATCCTAATCAATCAATCTTCACTAAAATCAATCAAACCTGCAACATTACAAGTTACAGCCGCAAGGGTCAATACATTTGAATTGTATTGGCAAGTTTCACTACTATGTTGAATATAAGTGGATCCTATCATTTCATGCATTTTGGCTAAGTAGGGTTTAAGGCTCATTTGCAGAAGCAAAATTTATCCTATCTTTTCAAAATGGTTTTGATCTTTTGTCAAATCTCTTTATCAAAATCCCTTGAACTCCTTGGTAAATCCCCAAGTGTTCAAGTCCTTGTCAAAAATCTCTTGAGCTCCTTGGTACCCCCAAGTGCATCAAGTTTTATCAAAATCTCTTGAGCTCCTTGGTAAATCCCCAAGTGCATCAAGTTTTTATCCAAATCTCTTGAGCTCCTTAGTACCCCCAAGTGCATCAAGTCTTTTGTTGTCACTTAAAATTTTTTCTTTTAGAAATTGGAATGTCGAGATTTCCCATAGCTTCAAGCTTTAGTTGCTCGGTATTGTCCATAACCGGGGACAAGGCTAAGTACTTAGATTTTATTATCTTCTGCAGAAGTTGTACACTTTACCCACATGTCACACTCTCATCTTGTTGCCACCAGTGGCCGCTGTATAGGTACTCATCAAGATGGAGTACTGGCAGATTGAGAATGTGACGAAGTCTTTCCAGAGGGTCCTCCCATACACCATTGCTAGCTTGTCTTCAGTACCCATGTAGGATTCCGAGTTCCCTCATTTTCAGTAACCTGAAGACAATGCATGGGTCTTCCCAATGTAGTTGACTAAGCCAGAGCCATAAGTAGCATGTGGTTGTACACGAAAGCGACAATTGGAGAAACAAGTTCAATCTCTAAGTTCCTGGGTGGTTTTCTTTTGGAGCACAACACAAAGAGATTGCCATAGACATGGTTCCTTTTGTTGCCACCTTCTCCAATACTTAAAGTATCCTTGTCCACCCAGGTGGTTCATTGAGTCCTTGTTTTATTATATAAAAACACAAGTCCTTTTCTCAACTTCATAAAATCTCAACATGTGTCTCTTCTCAAAATATCTGGCATGGCTAAGCATTTTACAACTACATTGTTTTCACTAAGGAATATATGAGGTATCCTATTAGGATTAGCATAGCATAAGTATAAAAATTCTTTTCATGCATGTTTTCAAAATCCACTAAGTATAATGAAAATAGTAGGACTTTAGATGATAGTGTCACTTGCCTTTTTGGTAGGGAATGTTGGTTCACTTCTTGATCTTGCTAGTTTCACTCTTTTCTAACTTCACTACAAATCAATCAAGCAAACACAATATCAACTAGCATTCCAACCAATAATCAAACAAACAAAACATCACACATAAAATACTAGAAACTAAGTCATGCATACAAGCATGCAAAAAAATAGTTTTATTTGCAAATGTGGTCTCCACTAGGCTTCTAAACTTTGTAAGGTTCAAAGTGGTCATTATCCAAAGTGGCAAAGTCATTTGCAAAAGGGTTTTGTCTATAAACCATTTTTAAATCCATTCATTATTTTATGTGGTGGAAAATGTTTTTAGTAAAGAAAAAATTTTATAATTCTCACCAAATAAGTTGCTAATTCACAAAACTTGGTGTTTTGGGTCAGTAGGTTTGAATCAAAACATTTTCCAAAGGTTTTTGTTCAAAAATCATTTCCATAGTAAAACCAATATTTTTATTTGGCTAGAAATGGGCTAATTCAAATATTCAATCCTATTCTTCACCAAATACATTTTTAAATCCATGAGTTGGTTCCTAGGGTCAGTAAGTTCACATCAAAACAATTTTCAAAGATTTCAACCTCAAAATCATTTTGGAATAATTTTTATAACCTAAACAAGCATACAAATGTTTCTGCAAAAACAAACAATCTAACAGAAACTTTTTGCTAAACACATTGCATGGTTGGATAGGGCTTCTTCCACTGATTCCAATGATATAAAGTTTGCAATTTTTGGACGTGTGGATCAAAAGTTACAAGGGTTTCAAATTTGCATCTAAATCTGTTTTCAAATTCTGTTTTAAACAAACTGGTGCCACGCGGCGTAATATGACTGGCCGGTACCGGTTCACACGGATCGAGCGATGCGGGCCGTTGGCTTAAATTACATCGCACGGCGCTGAGACGCTACTTACTGCTTTTCCTACTTTCTATCGTGTGCGTCCGATCTAGATCCTACGGACACCACTACTTGGTCAACAACGGGCGGCGCCGTGCGGCGGCTGGCGGCGGCACACGCTCAGACGGTGGGCTAGCGGCGGTTATAGGAAGCAAGAAGGGAAAGGGAGGTGCTTACCGTGTTCGCAGTAGCGTGGGGAAGCTCAACGTGTTGTTGGTTCGACGAGGGGCGCGCAAGGTTGCGGTTAATTGCTCGCCGGAGACGTGGTCGGCGTCAGATGGTCCTGGAGCTCGTCGAGGGTGGTGCTGTGGTTCGCCCCATGGAAAATCAAGGGCATGGTTAGATGCAGCCGAGGTTGGGGAGTGTAGGAGCATCATTGGAAAAGAGCGGGGCGGTCAGGTGCTTACCAGAAGGGTCGCCGGAGAAGGAAGCAGACGCGGCGGCGCTCAGAGGTCGTCGAAGCCGAGGTTCTAGGGCGCCCGCGGTTGAACGGATGGCAAAGGAAGAAGCGCCAGAGGCTGGGGAATGTGTGAGCTTGGTCGGGGAGGCAAGGCGGTGGCTGGGCTCGCCGGAATTTGCTGGAGATGCTCGTCGGAGCAGTGGCGGTGTAAACCAAATCAGGGGCAGCCTGGTGGCGTTCAGGGCGTGGAGTCTGAGGGGAAAGGAAGAGGAGGCCGGGGCGGTTAATAGTGTGCAGTCACGGCGAGTAACGGTCGCGGAATCAACGCGTATTGATCGCCGGAGTAATGGCTGCAACGACAGGGAGTAATCGGCGCGAGGAAGAAGAGAAGGAACAGTGCTATGGGGCCTTGCTGTCAGCGAGGGAGTGAGAGGGAAAGAGGGGCTACCGGTCAGTCACTCCGCGGGTCAGTTGACAGGTGCGAAACGTTTTCTTCGTGGAGAGAGGGAGTGGGTTGGTTGTTGGGCTTATTGGGCTGGCCGACTGGGCTGTGTCCAATTCTATTTTTTTCTTCCTGAATGCTTTTTATTTTTCCAATTCTATTTTCTGTTTTGAAATTCAAACAACAAATCAAACATTCAATTCACATCAAACTTTCACCAAACTTTGTATTGTGTTTTGGTTCTGATTAACATAAACCATAGTCCCAAAAAATAAAAATAATATTTTTATTTTAGGGTCCATTATTAATTAAATAGACCTTGTTTATTAAATCAAAATAGGGTTTGATTTATTTAAAATTCCATTTGAAATCTAAAATGGTTCCAAAACCATTCAGTAGGTTTTATTTGAAATTATAAAACACTTGGAAAACTTATTTAAAATAAATAAATAAGTTTTGATGTTTTAATTAAAATAGTAAAACCTTTATTTTTAATAAACTTGGATATTAAATCCTTATTAATCTATTTTAGATAAACCTTTACTATTTTTATCAAAATAGAAATATTTTATTTCAAAGGCTTGGCCAGGTTTTTAGTTTGGCTCTATAAAATAATCCTTATTTATATTTCTATCTTTTTATTAAAAAAACTAAATCTTTTTTAAAAAGATTTCAAAATAGTAATTCCAATTGTTTTTATTTTCCTTTATTAAATGTTTATCTTTTTAAATCCCTTTAGGATTTATCTTGATCAAAATAGGTTTTGAAAGTTTCAAAATGGATTCAAAAAGTTTCTTCTCACCCTAAAAATCAACAAAGTTTTATTTCATTCATTTATTTTTCACATTACAAGATTTGGAAAATCTTGGGATGTGACAGGCTACCACCCTTAAAATAAATCTCGTCCCGAGATTTGGGAAGGCTAGGGTTACAAGTAGGCTCAAAGCAACTAGGGTACTACCACCCTTAAAAATTTTCCAACTAAATTACATGTTGGCTTGCTTGGGATCTTGGGGAAGCTTCTCTGGGCAAACATCTGCATTGTGTCCTTTGTTCCCACACTTGACTCATGAGCCAAGGTTGAGATCCTTCATAGGCTTGTTTAACTTGTTCTTCATCTTTTCTGGACAATTGCTTGCATAATGTCCTGGTTCTTTGCAATTGAAACAGTTGATATCTTTGAGTTCTTTACGTGTCTCTTATGGACAAGTTGCTGCATCATGGCCTAGCTCTTTGCAGTTGTTGCACCACACTTGGCCAATCTCTTTATACTTCTGTTTCTCTGGACATTCACTGGAATAGTGTCCCATTTCTTTGCAATGATGACATTGCACATGGCTTTTGTCCTTCTTTTGCTTTTTGGGTTTCTCCAAAGCTAGGAGTGCATCCAGTTCATGTTGTTCATATGTTATCTGGTAGGTAGGAATGTCTACATGTTTCTTGGACCTTCTATTGCTCTTTGGAAAATTCATATGCCTCTTCTTTGGTCCTTTGAATTGGGTTGTATTGCATGGAGGTATAAGTGGAGCTTTTCCTTTGTCCTCATTCTTCTTGGTAGATTTAGATCCTTCTTGATAGTTTGCTATCATTTGTTGCTCTCCACCTTGTTTCCTTTGTTCAACTATGGAATAGATGGGGCATTGGATAGGGACATGGTTATTTCCTTCACATAGGTAGCAAGTAGCTTGAGAGGTGGGACATTGTCCAACTGGGTGTTTCTCTTCACAATTGGGGCATTGATCTCCATGTTCCTTGGAAGTGTGATACTTGTCTCCACAAATAATGCAAGCTGGGGCTCCATCTAGAATAACATTTCTGTCATCCTTGTTGTCACAAACTCTTTTGGAATAGTTGTCTTCCATGTTGATCATTTGATCTGTCACCTTAAGCATCAATTGGGCTTGAGTTTCCAAAAATCCTTGCAGGGTTGGATCTTCCCCACTGGTGTTGGCTATGAATTGTAACACCCTCAGAATCGGACCTATGCAAGTTTGGGCAAAATTCACCAAACCCGCATAGAAACGATTCAAAGGTGCCCACCAGGCACTTTCGTGCGGGTGGAAAACGAAGTAATAACATTACACAACAGTCCTCGATGGGACCCACAGAACAGATATATATAACAGCGACTCAAAGAGTCAAGAATACAGATATAATACACAAAGATCCAATTCACCTTGAAACGATATAGCGTCCAGCTACGGACAAGATGCAAATGGGGCTAAGAGCCCTGAAGAATAACCAATGGCGTCCATAACCCTGCCCAGGCCAAGCCGGAAGGGTAACCCTGCTAACGGCGTCGATCTCAAAACCTGCTTAAACAAAAGGGGTGCCGACAAAGGGCAAAGGAAAAAGAGGAGCGTCAGTACTGAGGCCAGTACACGGCGAGGCTAGAATTCGGCGGTCCTCGCCTACATAGGTATGTGGACTGAGCGGCAGCGGCAGCATGCACTAAACAACCTATAGAGACTCGATACAACTGGCGGATATCAGAGAGGGATAAGGATGACCTAACCGGTTCCAACCTGAAGCTATCACCAATCAAACCCATCCTGGTGTTTCCCCCTCGAGACCAAACGAGGAAGTCAACCGAGGAACTCACACAGTTGGCAGTTTTATTTATTCAGTTATCGTTGTAGAGATTACTAGTCAGATGTAGATAATCATCCTAGGCAGTGGGCACTTTTAGTTAATCATTCCGTTATAGTTGCAACACTTACTAAGCAGATACAGATAGCATGAGACAAACCAAAAACCCAGCAGTTGTTGGTGCTTTTATTCAGCCATTCCGTTGTAGTTGCAATACTTACTAGTCAGGTACAATGGTCGCAAGCGACTCTTCAAACAATCAGTTGTGGGCAGTATTAATTAGCCATTCCATTATAGTGAAGCTGATTACTAGTCATTATAAGTCAAATTTATAGCAGTAAACTTTAGTTATGCTTGTCTATGATCGAGATACTGTGCTCCAAGCCGTCCATATCCGCGGACACGGCTTTCAGAAAGTTTTACCCGGCCGGGGTGCACCAATAGCAACACACACTCGATCAACCTCGGAAAAACCAAATCAAAACCCAACGAGGCTTTCACGACAAAGCAATCACAGGATTCAGAAATATTTCAGGGGGCCACCCCTTAAGTAGATCCCGCAACGGAGTAAGCAAGCTCCGAGACGGCCTCAAGGTCTGCGACAATGGCTGTGAGCGACTGGGAACCCCAAACGGGGCTTGTCGACACCGCGTAAACATTCCGCTTCCAAAACAGTACAGTGTGCAGTACCTCGCACAATCGTAAATAAAGCAGTAAAGCATGGCATAAGTACATGATAGTAATAAAGCCTCAAACTAGTTTGTGGCCCCAAGAAATAAGACTGAATCAAGCTCTGGCCCAGGGGGGTCCCATATACCTCCCGGATGTGGATAGCGCGATAAATCAAGGAACAGGTATCAAGTACTCGGGGTCTTACGGGACACAAGTGGGCGTTCGGAAACCAAATATTATCTATCACCCACCGATGCCTCTGCTTATTCAATTTTAGTTGTTAAACAGAAATTAAAGTGAACAATAAGTAAAACTAGAACCATCTCCAACAACAACATGCGGCAATACATCAACAGCTGTGGCATTTGACAACACGCAACTTTACTTGAGCAAGCGACTACGACGCGCAAGTCCAACTATCTACCAAACAGCAGGTGATAGGATGTGGCCAAGGCAATATGAGGCTGCAGGGAATATCACGGGTACGGAAAACTAGAGCATCGCAACACAGATAGCAATAGATCAACAGGAGGGAAGTAAATACTATAAAAGTAAGATAGGTAGAAAGGGGAAGATGCTCGCCTGAAAACATCGTCGAAGGTTCAACCGAAGATCGGGGCAAAGCTCACATCAACTCAACGGCCTTATCCGCGAAGAAGCAAAACACTAGAATAAACACCGGATGCAATATTTAATACACGGCAGAAGATCGGCATGATGCAGATATGATGCATGGCATGGCAAAGGTGCGATGCAATTAGGTCAGATTAGGCGGAACCAGGGTCCCGACAATTAATTAAATGGTTCAAGTTATTTAGATCCCCCACAAATTCAATGTTGTTTAGCAATGCAACAGATGGAACCGGTTCGCTACACATGTTTAAATGAGGCCAATATAAGGCTAGATTTGCCCGCATATGGGCCCCATATTTAAATATTAGGTGAATCGGCATAAGGCCCCCAAACCAATGAGATGCAGGCGAGATGACAATTTAATATGCAACCAGTTGTTATTATGTTATAAAAATAGGGTTCCGGGAAGGGGTTCACACATTAGGGGGCTCGACGATCTTGGGGTTCCGGGGTTCGGGGTTCGACAGGGTCCAGGGTCCAGGGTCCGACGGTTCCGTTCTCGGGCTCCGGGGGTTAGGGTCTTCGGATCGGGGTAGGGCTTGGCGTTCGGTAGAAGGGCTTGGTTCCGTGCCGGAGCGCATCGGGTTTGTTTCGGTCGGTGTCGTTCTTGTCATCGCGACGGTCTTGGGGTCATGTCGACGATCATGGCGTACAGGGGGAGACCTCGGCCTTCGAGCCCATGCCTCAATGGTCCGCGGCGAGCTTGTCCGATGGCGGTAGACCTTGGGGTTCCGTGAAGCCGGTCTTGGTTCCATTGTCGATGGCGATCTTGGCGGGACGCTTCGAGGAATTCGACAGGGTTCGGGTCTTGGCGAACTTGGCGTGCCGAGGTTCTCGGTGGGGTCATCCTTCGGTGCCCGGAAGGAGATCTTGTCGATGAGACGAGCTTGGCACTCGGGTTCCGTCTTCGGTTTCGCTAAGAAGATCTTGTCGGTTTCCATCAAACTTGTCACTCGCGAGAGTCTCCAATAGTTGTGCCAACACCACTGCATCTTTTTGTAGCAAGAGCATCGCCACATCTTGACACTCTGAACCGCATCACACATACACCACCATCACCAGCTGCAGAGGTTCGTGCGCGACCGGAACAAGGAGTAGCAGGAACGGCGTCAGACGAGTCAACGTACTCGCAGAGCGGGATGAGCTCGGGCAGGGGCTAGGAGTTGGCCGGCCGGAGGCGGGGCAGAGGGCGTCTCGCGGACGGGGACCGAGAAGGGCGGAGGCCGGGACGAGCACGGGCAGCGGCCGGGTGGAAGAGGCGGCCCGAGCGGAGGGACCCGCGCTGCGGAGGGGAAACGGCGACGGCGATGAACGAGACCGGCGGCGGAGGTCCTGGACGGGGCCGGCGGGAGGCGGAGGAGCATGCGCGCGGGCGGGCCGCGGGCGCGCGGGTTGCTGGCGGGGCGCCGCAGGCGGGCCGGCGGACCTGGCCGGAGCGGCGGCAGAGAGGCTGAGCGGAGGGGCTGCCGCGCGGAGGCGACCGGCGGAGGAGGTGCTTGGGCTCGACGGGGAGGCCGGGGAGGACGAGCTCGGGAGGAGGCGAGCGGACGGGTCACCTGGGGAACGCGGGGAGAAGGAGGGGCGGCGCCTGGCCGAAGCCGAGAGGGGGCGCTGAGAGAGGTAGGCGGGGGCGGAGGTGGCGAGGCGGCGGACGGCTAGGAGGACGCCGGCGGTCCGGTGGCGGGGCCCTGTGGCGGCGGTTGCTGGCGGGGTCGCGGGACGCGCGCCGGAGGGAGGTGCCGGCGCTGAGAGAGAGAGAGAAGGCGGACGCGGGGAGAAGGAGGGGCGTCGGTGCTCGCGGGGAGAGGGCGAGCGGAGGGAGGAGCTCTGCGGGGGGAGTAGCGCCGGCGGACGGGGGTGAGGGCGCCGTGCGGGAGGGAGGTTGGAGAGAAGGGGAGAGGAGGAAGAGGACACGCGCGTGGGGGAGGGAGTGGGTCCCGCGCGTGGACCAGGGGGCTGGGGTAGGTGGATGGATCCTGTGTGCGTGCGTGTAGAGCGTGTGTTTGGTGTGTTGTGTGGCTGTGAGGGAGGGAGGGCTGGCCACGTGGCAGGTTTAGATAGGTCAGGGGAGAGGGGGTAGCTGAGGTGGCGGATGGGGATAGGCCAGGGTGAGGTGGAGGGTAGGTTGGGTAGCTTTTTAGGTGGGTTTAGGATTAGAGCGGCAGGCAGGTTTGGACCGTTTTAAAAATCTGGGGCGGTCGTTCGGGTCGGTCGGCCCGTTCGACTGCTCCGGCCAAAATAAATAAATATTTTATTTGATTTAAACGGGCCGTCTGCAAACCGATAGCGGCCAAAACAAAATATTCCGGGGACCCGGTTTTGGCGTTTGAATAAAAGACGGGGCGTTTTAGAAAACAAAACGGGCTTTGCGAAATAGTTTTATGCAACTATGCATGATGATGACGATGCAATGCACAAATTCAACGCGATTTTCTAGCAGTGGTTTTGCGGGATGCCACAATTCGACACCACTAACAATGGATCTCGCCCTCGAGATCCGCCTCGTGGTACCGGAAAGAAAGGCCGGCGATCTGAATCTTCTCGCATCATGTAGATCTTCGCGACACCACTAACAAGAGGTCGTTGTCCGTGATCGTCGAGAGAACTCTCCGGTAACAAAAAGGTCGAAGGCAGAGGTATCGCAAATAAAGCCACCTCTAACTTCGATGGAAGGAGGGAACCGATGCATTCTCATCCACTTCAATGTACAAAAGCGAATAGAAAGGGTAGTCGGCATGGGGGCCAATCCATCACGCACCCAAACTATTACTCCGCACAATCAGTAGAAGGGAGTGCAACCATTCTCGGAATTAGACTGAAGATCTCGGCAAGCGAGGTTCGGAAACAAAGGAGCGATGCTGACTCTGCATCGGATCTGACATAGATGATGTCGTCGCGTCGAGAAAACACCGGAAAACACAAACAAGACACTCATGATGATACCACCGTAGGCGGATTCCTCGGCAACTTGAACACCGGATGATAGATCACCGTTATCAGAGGAGGAAGCGAAACCCTGAAGGTACGACGGAAACCCAACCACGAGAATTCCTGGACTCGAAGTGAGAGAAGAGAGCGGGTCCAAAACACGTCGAGGTAAGAGGAGAACAGCAGAGGGTAAGGAGTAAAATCAGACCTAATCAGAACTATCCAACCGATTTTCAAAAATAGTTTTGACACTCTACTTCGGCCGTTAGCTAGGTTATCCTACAGGCTGGACTTGTGGGTATCGCAACTGCTGCGCTCTGATACCACTCTGTAACACCCTCAGAATCGGACCTATGCAAGTTTGGGCAAAATTCACCAAACCCGCATAGAAACGATTCAAAGGTGCCCACCAGGCACTTTCGTGCGGGTGGAAAACGAAGTAATAACATTACACAACAGTCCTCGATGGGACCCACAGAACAGATATATATAATAGCGACTCAAAGAGTCAAGAATACAGATATAATACACAAAGATCCAATTCACCTTGAAACGATATAGCGTCCAGCTACGGACAAGATGCAAATGGGGCTAAGAGCCCTGAAGAATAACCAATGGCGTCCATAACCCTGCCCAGGCCAAGCCGGAAGGGTAACCCTGCTAACGGCGTCGATCTCAAAACCTGCTTAAACAAAAGGGGTGCCGACAAAGGGCAAAGGAAAAAGAGGAGCGTCAGTACTGAGGCCAGTACACGGCGAGGCTAGAATTCGGCGGTCCTCGCCTACATAGGTATGGTGGACTGAGCGGCAGCGGCAGCATGCACTAAACAACCTATAGAGACTCGATACAACTGGCGGATATCAGAGAGGGATAAGGATGACCTAACCGGTTCCAACCTGAAGCTATCACCAATCAAACCCATCCTGGTGTTTCCCCCTCGAGACCAAACGAGGAAGTCAACCGAGGAACTCACACAGTTGGCAGTTTTATTTATTCAGTTATCGTTGTAGAGATTACTAGTCAGATGTAGATAATCATCCTAGGCAGTGGGCACTTTTAGTTAATCATTCCGTTATAGTTGCAACACTTACTAAGCAGATACAGATAGCATGAGACAAACCCAAAACCCAGCAGTTGTTGGTGCTTTTATTCAGCCATTCCGTTGTAGTTGCAATACTTACTAGTCAGGTACAATGGTCGCAAGCGACTCTTCAAACAATCAGTTGTGGGCAGTATTAATTAGCCATTCCATTATAGTGAAGCTGATTACTAGTCATTATAAGTCAAATTTATAGCAGTAAACTTTAGTTATGCTTGTCTATGATCGAGATACTGTGCTCCAAGTCGTCCATATCCGCGGACACGGCTTTCAGAAAGTTTTACCCGGCCGGGGTGCACCAATAGCAACACACACTCGATCAACCTCGGAAAAACCAAATCAAAACCCAACGAGGCTTTCACGACAAAGCAATCACAGGATTCAGAAATATTTCAGGGGGCCACCCCTTAAGTAGATCCCGCAACGGAGTAAGCAAGCTCCGAGACGGCCTCAAGGTCTGCGACAATGGCTGTGAGCGACTGGGAACCCCAAACGGGGCTTGTCGACACCGCGTAAACATTCCGCTTCCAAAACAGTACAGTGTGCAGTACCTCGCACAATCGTAAATAAAGCAGTAAAGCATGGCATAAGTACATGATAGTAATAAAGCCTCAAACTAGTTTGTGGCCCCAAGAAATAAGACTGAATCAAGCTCTGGCCCAGGGGGGTCCCATATACCTCCCGGATGTGGATAGCGCGATAAATCAAGGAACAGGTATCAAGTACTCGGGGTCTTACGGGACACAAGTGGGCGTTCGGAAACCAAATATTATCTATCACCCACCGATGCCTCTGCTTATTCAATTTTAGTTGTTAAACAGAAATTAAAGTGAACAATAAGTAAAACTAGAACCATCTCCAACAACAACATGCGGCAATACATCAACAGCTGTGGCATTTGACAACACGCAACTTTACTTGAGCAAGCGACTACGACGCGCAAGTCCAACTATCTACCAAACAGCAGGTGATAGGATGTGGCCAAGGCAATATGAGGCTGCAGGGAATATCACGGGTACGGAAAACTAGAGCATCGCAACACAGATAGCAATAGATCAACAGGAGGGAAGTAAATACTATAAAAGTAAGATAGGTAGAAAGGGGAAGATGCTCGCCTGAAAACATCGTCGAAGGTTCAACCGAAGATCGGGGCAAAGCTCACATCAACTCAACGGCCTTATCCGCGAAGAAGCAAAACACTAGAATAAACACCGGATGCAATATTTAATACACGGCAGAAGATCGGCATGATGCAGATATGATGCATGGCATGGCAAAGGTGCGATGCAATTAGGTCAGATTAGGCGGAACCAGGGTCCCGACAATTAATTAAATGGTTCAAGTTATTTAGATCCCCCACAAATTCAATGTTGTTTAGCAATGCAACAGATGGAACCGGTTCGCTTATAATGGTGATAATTTAGCCACCAATGTTGAGTGCTTATATTTAGTATAAGTAATACTGGTGGGTAGAACATGATGGGAACCCTAGAAGAGATAAGCTACCCTAGAGTAGTCATTGCAAGCCACACAAATTTAATTAGGGTTGGAGTAAAGTGAATATAGGATTATATTATTCAATTAAAGCTAGTATAGCATAGAGTTATAGAAGTGGTGTTATTCATCTTAAAGGATAGTAAACTTTAGAGAAAGGTAGTTGGATACATACAACTAATAGAGATATTTTAGTAATGAATGATTAAGGAAGATTATGAGTAGAGTTTGAGGGAACTATTTGTTGGATGCAAGGCTATCAAAAGTAGAGTAGTAAATACAGCCAAGCAAGGATATAAGGAAGTTATGAAACACTTTAGTTTCAAACTCATTTGATTCATCCATGAGTTTAGAAGGTTAATCACTGAATGTGAATAGTACTATGAAGTAAACCTCATCATGTTAATCATGATGATAGATATAAAAAGTTAGTATATCTAGGAAAGGAATTCTTTAATAAGAAGTCTATAATTATGAATTGTGGAAGATAGTACTTATTGCCAAACAACCAATTTTAAATCTTAAGCCAAACATAATATCCATTTCATGTGATTGATCTATCATCTTATATTCATATCACTTTATAGAAATATTTCTCAAGAGAAAATTACATAAGCACATCTCTGTTAAAATTCCAACCATCATAACTATATGTGCTTAAGTATATCTTTATCAATTCCTTTCTATAAAACATTCAAGATATAACTTTCAAGTACTAAAGGTGATGTCAACAAATATCCCAAACATAAAACAATATGTTTAGTTATTGAATCTTTAACCACATCCATGAAGGAGTCTAAGTATATTAAGAAAAATCCTAAACCCAAAGGTAAATAGTCATAATTTAAAATCCTAAACCTCTTATTTATCATAATAAAATAGATACATTGTCATTTTCCAAATTAATGGGAGTAGTAAGAACCATATTAATCTCTTTCATATTTCATGCAACAAATAATGATATAGGATCATTATACATATAAAATAATTCCATTCAAACTATGAGCTAACTAGAATTAAGTTCTATAAACAATAAGGAAATATCATAAAGCCATGATTTAGTATAAAAAGAAAATTAATAATAAAGGCTTCTACAATAGATTAAAAGGGATTCATGTAAGAAAATAAGAAAATATAAAAATAATTATCCTAAGGGTTTACAAAATGAACCTCAATCAATATCAATTGTTGCTGCAAGTATTCAGCAAATAAACTTTGTTAAAAAGTTCAAATCAAAGATTTAAAATACAAATCTGAAAAGTAAAACAGAAAATAGAAAGGGGAAAAGGAAAAGAGGAAACAAGAAGTGCCAGCCCAAGGCCCATTTCCTCACCTCTCTATCTCTCGCTCACTAGCCGCAGCCAGCCTTTTCCGCTCACTTCGTCATAGCCTAGTGGAAGCCCAGGCCCAAATACCATTTTGTCTGATCTATCGTTGTCGTCCACCTCGCGCTACCGCCGAAGCAGCTGCGTGGCGCGAGCACCGTCGCTCGCTGGTGTTGAGATGCTCGCCGTCGTCTGCTGGGAGGATAAGAACGCCACCGCCAAGCCCTGTCTTTATCCTCTCACTCGCACATCTTCACTCCTCCTCATCCTCTCTGCTTAGCAAAGGGCCAAAACCCTAGCTCATCGGAGCCACGCATCGCCGTCGATAGGGTCCACCCCAGAACCTATGGAGTGGTCGAGGAGAACCGCCACGTTCCCCTCTTCAACTTAGTAGCATCACTAAATCAAGGGGAGCTCGCGTGGGTGTGAATTTTATCATTCCCTTCCATCGGGGCTCGTTGGAGAAGTCGACCGTGTGCTCATCTCCGACCGCTCCTGTCCTTGTCGACCTCTCTATCATCATCAGGGTGAGTTCTTGAACCCTCCAGTACCCCTAAATCGCTTTATCTCGATGTGAATCGCCGTATAACCATGTGCCACCGTCGGCCATAGTCGGAGCTCGTCGGAGCTGAGGCTCCGATGACCATTTCCAAGCGGTGCCGCCACTTTAGGACTCAGCACAATGCACTGATTCGAACTAGGTTCATTTTGTTTGCTAGGGCGCAGTAGATCATCGCCGGGGACCAACCACTGACCTATTAACAAGTTGCCACAGTGCCAGTTGCCTGTTTTCTGCTGTTTTTGGTTCTAGAAAAGTTAGTAAAGAAATATTCTCGGAATTGGACGAGACAAATGTCAAAGTCAATAACTTTCCATATGGAACAAGAAGTCCAGAGGGGAGCCGGAGAGGCGGGCTAGGGCACCCGTACCCCCTAGGCGCGGGTGGGCCCTACTCCGCGCCTAGGCAGGGTGTGGGGCCCCTGGCTGCCTCCTTGGCCTCACCCTTCGCCTATAAGAAGCCCCCGATGCAGAAACCCTAAGTACCCGATCAAATCTCCACGAAACCTTCTATCCGGTATGATGCGTGAGTAGTTCCACCTTGGACTATGGGTCCATGTAGTAGCTAGATGGTTGTATCTCCTCCTTTGTTCTTTCATGTATAGATCTTGTGAGCTCCATTCATGATCAAGATCTAATCTATTTGTAATCATGCATGTTGTGTTTGTGGGGATCCGATGGATATTGAGATTATTATGTTGGTTTGATTAATGGTTTTGTCTTTATGATTATATCATGTATGTGTTGTTTGTGATCTTGCATGCTCTCCGTTGTTAGTAGCTATCTTGGCCGAGTAGTTGCTAATGACTCCAAGAGGGGGTATTTATGCTCGATAGTGGGTTCATGCCTCTATTTTCTAAGTGAAGTGACAATAATCTCTTCGGTTGTAGATGTGCTGTTGCTACTAGGAAGAAAACAACAGTCTCTTGTTCATGGAACATGTGGACTGTTTACCTTACACACTTTGCTTAAAGCAGTCGTCTGTTGCTCGCAACTTAATACTGGAGGGGGTTCGGATGATAACCCGAAGGTGGACTTCTAGTCATGCAGTTGGATGGCGGTCTATGTATCTTGTTGTATTGCCCAATCGAATATCATAAGATCTTTTTGAATGGTAATTGCATTGTTATGCCTTGCTCAATTCCTATCAATTGTCCTGCTATAATTTGTTTACCCTTCATGCCATGTTGTTTATGTAAGGAGAGCACCTCTAATGAACTATGGACCGCGGTCCATTCTTTATCATTGATACATCTTCCATTGTTACTTGTTTACTTGCTGCAAACCACCATTACCTTCCACACCATACGTTTAATCCTTTGTTACGGCAAACCGGTGAGCTTGACAATCTCACTGATTCGTTTGGGCAAAGTCTTGAGTTTGTGTTGTGCAGGTCTCCGCGTTGCTTGCAACACCTGTGTGACGTTTACTTCCTCCTACTGGTTCGATAAACTCGGTTTCTTACTGAGGGAAAACTTGCTGCTGTGATGCTTCACACCTTGCTCTTGGGGTTCCCAACGAAGTGCTCCTACATCAACTCAGCGCTGCATCAAGCTTTTTTGGCATCGTTGCCGGGGAGGCTAAGGACGTCTTCACAAGGGGAGTCCTTCACTTCCTTTCTCTTTATTTTGTTTTTAGTTTTCTTTGTTTCTTTTCCTTTGTTTTGTTTGCCTCTTTCCAAAAAACCCAAGAAAATTAGTCTAGTCTAGTTTGGTTTGCTTCCCTTATTCAAAAACACAAAAAATTAGTTCCTGCTCTAGCTGCTGCTGTTTTTGGCTTGCCTACGTTTGCCAAAATGAACTCTGCTGAGAACACCAAGTTGTGTGACTTAACTAGCACCAATAACAATGATTTCCTTAGCACACCTAATGCTCCACCTGCTCCTGATGCTACCTTTTATGAAATTAAGCCTGCTTTGTTGAATCTTGTGATGAGAGAGCAATTTTCTGGTGCTAGTTCTGATGATCGTGCTGCCCATCTCAATAGCTTTGTTGAACTTTGTGAGATGCAAAAGTATAAGGATGTAGATGGAGATATTATTAAGCTCAAGCTTTTTCCTTTCTCCTTGAGAGGAAAAGCTAAAGAATGGTTGCTATCCTTGCCTAAAAATAGTATTGATTCCTGGACTAAGTGTAAAGATGCTTTTATTGGAAAGTACTATCCTCCTGCTAAGCTTATATCTATGAGAAGTAACATTATGAAATTTAAACAACTTGATAGTGAACATGTTGCTCCAGCTTGGGAAAGAATAAAAACTTTGGTTAATAATTACCCTACTCATGGCTCACTGCTTGGATGATTATCCAGACTTTTTATGCAGGATTGAACTTCTCCTCAAGAAATCTGTTAGATTCCGCTGCTGGAGGTACCTTCATGGGCCTCACTTTGGGTGATGCAACAAGGATCCTTGATAATATGATGGTTAACTACTCTGAATGGCATGTTGAGAGAGCTCCACATGGTAATAAGGTAAATTCTGTTGAGAAAACTTCCTCTTTGAGTGAAAAGATTGATGTTATTATGGCTATGCTTGTTAATGGGAAAGCTCCTCTAGATCCTAATAGTGTTCCCTTAGCCTCTTTGGTTGCTCAAGAAGAGCAAGTTGATGTGAACTTCATTAGAAACAACAATTTCAACAACAATGCTTATAGGAGTAATTTTGGTGGTAACAACAATTATAGACCTTACCCTCCTAGTGGAAATGCTTATCAGGGTAGATCTGGAATGCCTAGTGAAGAGAGGATTCTAGAAGTTGAGAGATTCACTAAAAACTTTATGCAAATGCAATATGAGCAAAACAAGATTTTCACTAAAACTATGGAGGAACAATCTATCATTTTGAAAAATATTAGTCATCAACTTGAGAATCTGAATAGAGAAATTCCTAGTTTATAGTCAAAAAATTTGAGTGCTGAAAAGAATATTTCCTCTTTGTCTGAAGCTCAAACTTCCTTGGTCAATAAAATGGCTGCCAAACCTGAAACCATGGAAAATACCTTTGCTACTTCTCATGCCATACAAGTTACTATTGATGAAAATGTTAGGCTGTTAGCTCAACTTTATGCTAAGTGGGAAAGGGAAGCTGAAATTGATAAAAACAATAGTGTGTGCACCATCAACACTAAACCACAAGTAGTCCCTATTCCTACTCCTACTATGCCTACTACTAGTGATGCTAAGTTTGACTTTGATATTGATGGTTGCAATATTTCTGAAGTGATTATGTTCCTACAAAAGCTTGCTAGAAGTCCTGATGCTAGTGATATGCATGTTTCTTTCACTAAATACATTACAGATGCTCTTGTTAATATTAAGGAAGAGAAGCTAAAACACAAAGCTTCTATTCCTAGGAAGGTAGAAGTTAGTTGGGAACCATTATTAATATGCAAGTGAATTACTTTGATATCAAAGCTTCATGTGATCTTGGTTCTAGTGTCTCTGTTATGCCTAGGAAGATTTATGAAATGCTTGATTTGCCACCTTTGGAAGAATGTTATTTGGATGTCCAACTCAATGATAATGCTAAGAAGAAACTCATGGGGAGTATTAATGATGTTCTCATCATGGTTAACAATGCTTATGTACCTGTTGATTTCTATGTTTTGGATGTTGAATACAATGCTTCTTGCCCTATTACTTTGGGAAGACCTTTTCTTAGAACAGTTGGTGCCATCATTGATATGAAAGAAGGCACCATCAAATATCATTTTCCATTCAAGAAAGGTATTGAACACTTCTCTATGAGGAGAGAGAAGTTACTTTTTGCTCCTCCTTTGAAAGCAAGGTTTGATGTGAATGCTTCTTCATTTGAAAATACTTGATTCTTCTTGCTTCTTGTGCCTAACTTAAAGGCGTTAAAGAAAAGTACTTGTTGGGAGATAACCCAAGAGTTTCCTTGAGTATTGGAAGTTATTACTTCAGTAATGACCTCTCCTTATCCTTTTTGTTTGCTTTTTGTGCCAATAATGACCTCTAATGAGAGGGAAGTAAAATTTGGGGAGTTGCTGTCCCGAAACAGATTCATGTCCTCCACCAAAAAAATTCGTGAGGAGTCTCTGTAACTCTGATCGAGCTGAAAATTTACGAATAAATCCCCCAGTATGTTAGCTAACTTTCATTAGATCAACAACTTTTTATTTGAGCAACAGAAGATGTTCGAAAAAATCGGTTTCTACCTGCTGGTCTGTTTTGAAAAAATTCTGCCTTTATTTGCATTTGCTTCTTATTGATTCCTTTTTGAGTTCTCTTTAGGTGAATTGAGCTTTTTGAAGGAGTTACTACAGTAGCTTGTGTTTTTAGTGAAAAGCCTTGCTGTTCCAAAGCTTTTCCAGAGGTCTAATATCTTTTGAATAAGCTAATGTTGCTAATGAAGATTGTGTGAAGTTTTGTATGAAGGAAAAATTTCAGGGGTATAGAGAGAATGATGCAATGAGATGAAGAATGGACAAAAGCTCAAGCTTGGGGATGCCACCATGGTGTCACCCCAAGAAATATCCAAGAGGTACAAGCGTCAAATCTTGGGGACGCCCAAGGCATCCCCTTCTTCATCAATAAAAAGCTCAGGTCTGTTTAGACACTTCATTTTTATTGATTCATGCACAGTTGTGTTGTTCTTGGAGCGTCTTAGTTTTTGTTTGCTTAAGTTGTTTAGTTTGCTTGAATAAAGTAGTTTGGACCCCCGTTATCGCTGTGTTGTTTGCAAATAAGTTGCTTGGTGTTGGAAAGGAGTAGTAAGTTCTTGCTTTTAAGTGCAAGAGGAGATTTCATTGACTGTGACTTAGACTTTAGCATGGCATGCTAGGTATTGTTTTAACCTTATGCTTAGTGATTATTGATGTAGCATGTCTTGTTCCAAACAATTGGGATTGCTTAGTGTGCCTTGAAGAAATTATGCGTAGTTTTAGCATGCAAAAGCATAGTATTGTGGTATTCTCCTTATGCTTTGCTTGGGTTGACTTGGCACATGATCACACCATATTATGACTATGACAAGTCACCATAGCCTCTATGATCATTTAGTCCTTGACTTGTAGTACCACTCTTTGCTTTGATTAGTAATGCTTTGTTGCACTGCATGATTATGGCCATTATTGCTCTCTTAGTTGGTTGCTCTCAGTCTTTTGCTAGCCTCCACTTGTATGAGTAAGCTCTACTCATGCTTACAACTCCCAAGAAACCAAGTTATTCCAAAGTGTCCACTATAAACTCCTATGCATGGTGTGTTACACCATTCCAAGTATATTCTTGTTTTCAGCTATCTTCCAATTAAAAACTATTTTGTTATGTGAAAACTTAGTGATTAAAGCCCTCACAAACTTGATGGCACACTTTATATTCTTTTCCCCTAATAAACTTGAACCATTGTGTCTTCTATGTTTTATATGCTTGCACTTATACGTTGGAATTAGCAGAACTGTGCTGTCACGGGGAACGTTTTCAACATTGCACTTGTACTTTGTACTCAGTTGATATCATGCTCTTTTGTCTATGGATGTCACCGGTGTGAAATAAAGAGGGAACTTGTAAGTCCATGGAGTTTGTATCCTGTGTTAGAGAAACGCCTGGGCCGCTAGCCTAAGACATGCCTAATAATGGTGGAAACTTGCAGCATCACCATAGTGACATCTATGAAGCATTCTTTTCCTAAAAAAAGAGACACATTGAGAAAATAGGAAAGAGAGAAAAAACACCATATTACCATGGTAAATAAGAAGATTGCTGAGATGCTCATTGTCTACTTGCCTTGTCATTTTGGTTATGGGATAGCTCCTATACCATGTGCAAGGGGTACCCCGTTGACGGTTCTCAATGATATTCAAACACTTACAATGACAAGAACTTACAGGTGACTAAACTTGAGTAGCATGAGGTGTGGCCCTCGTATTCCAGGGACTTGAGATTGCCAACTTATACTTCGTCAAGCATATACTCCATCTTTGTTCAATTTAACCTTAATCACTTCAAGATGCTTATGATAGGGGCAATGAGGGCTTAAAGCTAACAAGTACCATAATTTTTGGAAGCTCTTTTTGAAACTTGATATCCCTGCTTCCTTTATAAAAGGTCTTTCTTACACCACTATTGAGTCTCCACCTTCTACCTTTAGGCACCATGAAGAGAGCATAGTTGTCATTCTGTGTGCAGTGTTCCAAAGCTTATTGATTGATGCATATTGTGATATTACTTGTTCTTGTGCTATTTTTTTAGTCACCCTTGTGAACTTTGAAGGTGTCCTATGCATCTATTTGCTACTTTATGAGGGACAAGATGATTGCCACTATGCTATGTTTTCTGTATGTGAAACAAACAAACGTTTTTCAATCCATGTTATTCATGATCTTTGTTGGTAGCTTGACATGTTGCATGCATAGTTACTATGTCCTATTGTTAGAACTCCATATTTCATGCACATGTTTATAGTTCTTTGATCCCAGCTTTCAATGCTTGCAAATGGTTAGATCGTCATTATGAAGGTGCATGTCACCTCAAAAATTATTCTTTTATCACTTACCTACTCGAGGACGAGCAGGAGTTAAGCTTGGGGATGCTTGATACGCCGGAAACGTATCTATAATTTTTTATGCTCCATGCTTGTTTAGTATCTACTTTGCTTTGCTTTGTCTACACTTTGAGGTGCTTTTTACATGTTTTCTAGTACTAACCTATTAACAAGTTGCCACAGTGTCAGTTGCCTGTTTTCTGCTATTTTTGGTTGCAGAAAAGTTAGTAAGAAATATTCTCGGAATTGGACGGGACAAATGTCAAAGTCAATAACTTTCCATAGGGAAGAAGAAGTCCAAAGGGGAGCCAGAGAGGCGGGCTAGGGAACCCAGACCCCACTAGGCACGGGTGGGCCCTGCCCCGTGCCTAGGCAGGGTGTGGGGCCCCTAGCGGCCTGCTCGGCCTCCCCCTTCGCCTATAAGAAGGCCCCGATGCAGAAACCCTAAGTACCCAATCAAATCTCGATGAAACCTTCTGTAGCCGCCGCCACCGTCGTCCCTAGATCGGGGGGGGGGGGGATCTGAAGTTCTTCCCGGCACCCTGCCGGATGGGAGATCATCCCGGAGGCCTTCTCTCCGGTATTGATGCGTGAGTAGTTCCACCTTGGACTATGGGTCCATGTAGTAGCTAGATGGTCGTATCTCCTCCTTTGTGCTTTCATGTATAGTTCTTGTGATCTCCGTTCATGATCAAGATCTAATGTATTTGTAATCATGCATGCTGTTTTTGCGGGGATCCGATGGATATTGAGATTATTATGTTGGTTTGATTAATGGTTTTGTCTTTATGATTCTATCATGTCTATGTTGTTTGTGATCTTGCATGCTCTCCGTTGTTAATAGCTATCTTGGCCGAGTAGTTGCTAGTGACTCTAAGAGGGGGTATTTATGCTCGATAGTGGGTTCATGCCTCTAGTTTTCAAGGGAAGTGACAATAATCTCTTCGGTTGTAGATGTTCTGTTGCTACTAGGGAGAAAACAATGGTCTCTTGTTCATGGAACATGTGGACTGTTTACCTTACACACTTTGCTTAAAGCAGTTGTCTGTTGCTTGCAACTTAATACTGGAGGGGGTTCGAATGATAACTTGAAGGTGGACTTCTAGTCATAGATGCAGTTGGATGGCGGTCTATGTATCTTGTTGTATTACCCAATCGAATCTCATAAGATCTTTCTGACTGGTAATTGCATTGTTATGCCTTGCTCAGTTCCTGTCAATTGCCCTGCTGTAATTTGTTTACCCTTCATGCCATGTTATTTATCTAAGGAGAGCACCTCTAGTGAACTATGGACCCCGGTCCATTCTTTATCATTGATACATCTTCCACTGTTACTTGTTTACTTGCTACAAACCACCATTACCTTCCACACCATACGTTTAATCCTTTGTTACAACAAATCGGTGAGCTTGACAACCTCACTGATTCGTTGGGGCAAAGTCTTGAGTTTGTGTTGTGCAGGTCTCCGTGTTGCTTGCAACACCTGTGTGACGTTTCCTTCCTCCTACTGATTCGATAACCTCGGTTTCTTACTGAGGGAAAACTTTCTCCTGTGCTGCTTCACACCTTTCTCTTGGGGTTCCCAACGAAGCGCTCCTACATCAACTCAGCGGTGCATCATTATTCAATGGTTTAGTATTTAAGTTGTGGTGCTATTCTTCTAGTGGTGTCATGTGAACGTAGACTACATGACACTTCACCATTTATGGGCCTAGGGGAATGCATTGTGTGGCTACTAATTGTGGGGTTGCCGAGTGACAGAAACCTGAACCCCCGTTAGGACACCATTGCATAAGGGAGCGTAGGATCTCAGAGTTTAAGGTTGTGGTTAGATTTATATCTTAATTACTTTCCTATAGTTATGGATGTTTGCAGGGGGTTTAATCACAAGTATGTATTAGTCCAAGTAAGGTGGGTACATTAGCACAGGTTCACCCACACAACCCTTACAACACCAAAGAAGAGTACTCAGCTATTGATATCTACGCACTTCTATTCTTGTAGACAGTTGTTGGGCCTCCAAGTGCAGAGGTTTGTAGAACAGCAGCAAGTTTCCCTTAATTGGATCACCTAAGGTTTATCGAACTCAGGGAGGAAGTGGTCAAAGGTATTCCCTCTCAAGCAACCCTGCAATCAAGATACAAGAAGTCTCTTGTGTCCCCAACACACCCAATACACTTGTCAGGTGTATAGGTGCACTAGTTCGGCGAAGAGATAGTGAAATACAAGTGGTAATAGTGCCAGAAAATAGCTTCTGACTTGTTGACGTGGGGTAATGTGTGTGAGTGCTATAAAAGAGCTTGACGGTGAGGTAAAGACTAAAGGCAACAAGAAGGAAGCAAGCAAACATGCAACAGATATAGTAGCAAACAGTGTTTTCAATGTTTAGAAACAAGGCCTAGGGATCATACTTTCACTAGTGAACACTCTCTCATATAAATATCCTCTCTTCATGATACTACTCTTAACTACTCTCCGGTTGGACACTCTAATCATCGGTAGGGCTATAACAACACTCCTCAAAGTCCGCCTTCCCCAATATAGATAACCCCACACTATCACCTTGAACGCTAGATGGTTCCAACAAACACCACAATTTCATAGAGACATCCAACTTCAAATATAACTCATAAAAAATATTCAATCTAGCTAAAGTGCCACACACGGTATGCACGCTGTCACTTTCACACACGTGGGGAAAAACATAGATCTATTAAAGCACAAAGAGTATTTATGTAGACTCAAGCCTAAGTGCCACCATGGCATGCATGCCGTCACTTCCACACACATGGTGAGAGCAGAGATCTATTGCAGCACTTGACTAGCAAGGTAGATCTACTAGATTACAAAGCTCATGACCACAACAAGATCGTGCATAGAGAGAGAGATGAACACATAACTACCGGTAGAGCCCTTAACCTCGAGGAAGAACTACTCCCTCCTCATCATGGGAATTAGCAACGGTGATGAAGATGGCAATGGAGATCGATGGACATGGCTCCAGGGGCACTTCCCAGTCCCGACAAGGTGCCGGAACAGAGACTTTCTGTCCCCCGAATCTCCCTTTCGGTGGCGGCGGCGGTACGAAGGTTTTCGTGGATTTCTTCTAGATGCCTGTAACACCCTCAGAATCGGACCTATGCAAGTTTTAGCGAAACCCGCCAAACCCGCATAGAAACGATTCAAAGGTGCCCACCAGGCACTTTCGTGCGGGTGGAAAACGAAGTAATAACATTACACAACAGTCCTCAATGGGACCCACAGAAAAGATATATAAAACAGCGACTCAAAGAGTCAAGATTACAGATATGATATACAAAGATCCAAATCACCTTGAAAATGATATAGCGTCCGACTACGGACAAGATGCAAATGGGGCTAAGAGCCCTGAAGAATAACCAATGGCGTCCATAACCCTGCCCAGGCTAAGCCGTAAGGGTAACCCTGCTAACGACGTCGATCTCAAAACCTGCTTAAACAAAAGGGGTGCCGACAAGGGGCAAAGGAAAAAGAGGAGCGTCAGTACTGAGGCCAGTACACGGCGAGGCTAGAATTCGGCGGTCCTCGCCTACATAGGTATGGTGGACTGAAGCGGCAGCGGCAGCATGCACTAAGCAACCTATAGAGACTCGATACAACTGGCGGTTATCAGAGAGGGATGAGAAAGACCTATTCGGAACCAACCTGATACTACCACCAATCAAACCCATCCTGGCGTTTCCCCCTCGAGACCAAACGAGGAAGTCAACCGAGGAACTCACACAGTTGGCATTTTTATTTATTCCGTTATCGTTGCAGCAATTACTAGTCAAGTATAGATGATCATCCTGATAAATTAAGCAGTGGGAACTTTTAATTAACCATTCCGTTGTAGTTGCGACACTTACTAATCAGATACAATTAGCAATGAGATAACCCAAAACCCAGCAGTTGTTGGTACTTTTATTTAGCCATTCCGTTATAGTTGCAATATTTACTAGTCAGGTACAATGGTCGCAAGCGACAACTCAAGCAAGCAATTGTTGGCAGTTTTATTTAGCCATTCCGTTGTAGTTGAAGCTGATTACTAGTCATATCAGATGCAAGTCAATTTATAACAGTAAACTTTAGTTATAGTTGTCTATGATCGAGATACTGTGCTCCAAGTCGTCCATAACCGCGGACACGGCTTTCAGAAAGTTTTAACCCGGCCGGGGTGCACAAATAGCAACACACACACGATCGACCTCGGAAAAACCAAATCAAAACCCAACGAGGCTTTCACGACAGAGCAATCACAAGATTCCGAAATATTTCAGGGGTCCACCCCTTAAAGTAGACCCGCAACGAAGTTAGCTGACTTCGAGACGGACTTAAGGTTTGTGGGGCCGGCTGTAAACGACTGGGAACCCGAAAGTGTGACTGGGCTTGTCGATACCGCGAAAATGGGTCACAATTCCTAAACAGTACAGTGTGCTCCTCGCACAATCGTAAATACAGTAGTAGCATGGCATAAGTACAGGATCGTAAATAAAACCTCAAACTAGTTTGTGGCCCCAAGAAATAAGACGGAATCAAGCTCTGGCTAAGGGGGGTCCCATAATTCCCCGTATGTGGATAGCGCGATAAATCAAGGAACAGGTATCAAGTACTCGGGGTCCTACGGGACACAAGTGGGCGGTCGGAAACCAAATATTATCTATCACCCACCGATGCCTCTGCTTACTTACTTCAATTTTAGTTGTTAAACAGGAAGTAAAGTGGACGATAAATAAAGCCGAGATCATCTCCAACATCAAACATGTGGCAATACTCCAACAACTGTGGTACATGGCGATACGCAACAGCACTTGAGCAAGCGACTACGATGCGCAAGTCCAACTATCTACCAAACAACAGGTAATAGGAGGTGGCCATGGCAATATAGGGCTGCAAGGGATATCACGGGTACGAAAAACTAGAGCAACGCGACACAGATAGCAATAGATCAACAGGAGGGAATAAATACTATAAAAGTAAGATAGGTAGAAAGGGGGATATGCTCGCCTGAAAACATTGCGGAAGGTTCCACTGAAGATCGGGTCGACACTCGCATCAACTCAACGGCCTTATCCACGAAGAACCAAAACACTAGAAGAAACACCGGATGCACTATTTAATACAGCGGCAGAAGATCGGGCATGCTTATGATATGATGCATGACATGGCAACGGTGCGATGCAATTAGGCAATATTAAGTGGGACCGGGGTCCCGACAATTAATTAAGTGGTTCAAGTTATTTAACTACCCCGCAAATTAAATGTTGTTTTAACAAGGCAAGATATGACAACGGTTCGATGCACAATTTAAATGAGGCCAATATGAGACTAGATTTGCCCGCATATGGGCCCCATATTTAATTATGAAGTGAATCGGCATAGGGCCCCCAAACCACATGATAATATGCATGCGAGAACAATTAATATGCAACAAGTTTTATATGTTATAAAATAGGGTTTCGGGAAGGGGTTCACACATTAGGGTTCGGCAGATCTTGGGGTTCCGGGGGTTCGGGGTTCGACAGGGTCTCAGGGTTCAGGGTTCGACGGGATCGGTCTCGGCGGGATCGTTCTCGGAAGACTGAGGTCGATCTTGGCGCATCCGTGGTTTTCGGGTCATGTCGACGGTCCTGGCGTTCGGGATGAAGCACTTGTCGTATACGCATCGACGACCTTGCCGTACGGGTTCTTGACGATCTTGGCGTAACCGGGATGGAGGCTTGCCGTATCGGGGAGATGATCTTGAAGGGTGCCGGCTTCAATTGTCGATGGCGAACTTGTTCGGTACCGGGGTTTTGGCGTCCTTGGGTTCCGATAGGAGATCTTGGCGTTCGGCGGGATCGGTCTTCGGATCGGGCTTCGGGGTCTTGGGATCCGTGAAGGAGTTCATGTGGCAATCTTGTTGTCGATGGGGAACTTGATATCCATCTAGACGACCTTGACGGTTCCTTGTCGAAGACCAAGGCGATGCGGCCACCGGGTGCAGAACACAGGAGAGCGACGCCACGGCTGTTGATGAGCTCGAGGACGGGTCCCGCACGGCTGCAAGGGCAACAGGAGGCGGCCGAGAGGGGGCCACGCTGCAGCGCCCTAGGAGGCAGAGCACCACAGGCGCGCGCGGGGCCGCTCAGGGACGAGCCGCGGGAGGAGGCGGCAGGAGGGGTGCCAGGCGGCGGCGGCGGCGAGGACGGCGACTGGCGGCGCGGGGCGAGCCGGCGAGGGGGACGGAGGGCGAGCTCGGGGGCGTCCGCGTCGGGGGAGGTGATGCCGGGGAGGAGCTGGCGCGCGGGCGCGGCGAGAGGGGCAGGACCGGCGGGAGGCGGAGCGGCGAGGACGGAGGGGAGGCGCGGTGAGGCTCGGGGTCCCTGGCGGCGCGCAGAGAGCGCCGCGGCCGACGGAGGGCACCAAGGCTGGGGAGGGGTGGAGGACGAGGCATGACGGAGGGGGGCGCCGCGGGCGAGGCTGCTGGGAAGCGGATGATCGGCGAGGGTGGGGAGGTAGAGGAGGGGGCCACCGGGGCTGGGAGAGAGAGGGAGGAGGAGGAGAGCGGCGCTCAGGAGCGGACGGGGGGAACGCGGTGAGGGAGAGGGGCGCGCTGAGGGAGGAGAGAGGAGGGTGGGGCCCGGGGTGGGGACAGGTGCGGGGTCCACGCGGGTAGAGAGGGAGCGGTTGGCAGGTGGTGGGGCGCGGGCCCAGGGTGGCAGCGGGTGGGGCGGACGGTGGGGTGGGTGTGAGCTGAGAGGGGCTGTGGGGTGAGAGAGGGGGACTGTGTGGTGTGGAGTGTGGCTGGCCAGGTGGCGGCGTGGGAGTGGGTGTGGGGAAGGGAGAGGGTGAGGTGTCAGGTGGGGATTGGGTGGGATGAGGTGGCCGGAGGGGTGGGTAGGATAGGATTGGTAGCTGTAGGATTTTAGGTGGACCGTTTGTATTTCTGGGGTGGTCGTTCGGGTCGATTCGGCCCGTTCGACTGCCCCACTAAAATAATATAATTTTTATTTAATTTTTGCAATAAGCTTTTATAAATAGATTTTAGACAAACAAAAATATCCGGAAGCGTCCGGGGGTTTAATTTGAAATAGAAGGAGGGTTAATTTTAGAAAACAATTGTCTTTCGCAAATAGTTTTTAGGCAAATTAATATGCATGATGATGACGATGCTCAAATGCAATGTGGCATGATGACATGAGCATGCGGTCATGATGATGCAATGCACAAAAACAACGCGATTTTCTAGTAGTGGTTTTGCGGGATGCCACAATTCGACACCACTAACAATGGATCTCGCCCTCGAGATCCGCCTCATGGTACCGGGAAGAAGGCCGACGATCTGATCCTTCGCGCTTCGTGTAGATCCTCACGACACCACTAACAATGGTCGTTGTCCGTGATCGTCGAGAGAACTCTCCGGAAACAAAAGTTCGAAGGTAGAGGTATCAACAAATAAAGCCACCTCTAGCTTCCGTGGACGGAGTAAATTTGCTGGATCCACTGATTCGATGTACAAGAGCGAATGATAAGAGTAGTCGGATGGTGATCAGTCCATCGCGCACCCAAACCATTACTCTGCACACGAATAGGCGGATTATGCATCCAACTCTCGGAATTAGACTGAAGATCTCGACAAACGAGGTTCAGAAAAACGGAGTGATGCAGACTCTGCATCGGATCTGGCATAGAGGATGTCGTCGCGTCGGAAAACACCGGAAGGCACAAACAAGGAACAAAGAATGGTACCACAGCAGACGGACTCCTCAAGCAGCACGAACACCGGATGGTAGAACACCGTTATCAAGGAAGGAAGCGAAACCCTGAAGGTACGACGGAACCCAACCACGAGAATTCCCGGACTCGAAGAAAGGGACGAGAGCGGATTCAAAACACGTAGAGGTAAGAGGAGAACAGCAGAGGGGTAAGGAGTAAAATCAGACCTAATCAGAACTATCCAACCGATTTTGCAAAAATAGTTTTGACACTCTACTTCGGCCGTTAGCTAGGTTATCCTACAGGCTGGACTTGTGGGGTATCGCAACTGCTGAGCTCTGATACCACTCTGTAACACCCTCAGAATCGGACCTATGCAAGTTTTAGCGAAACCCGCCAAACCCGCATAGAAACGATTCAAAGGTGCCCACCAGGCACTTTCGTGCGGGTGGAAAACGAAGTAATAACATTACACAACAGTCCTCAATGGGACCCACAGAAAAGATATATACAACAGCGACTCAAAGAGTCAAGATTACAGATATGATATACAAAGATCCAAATCACCTTGAAAATGATATAGCGTCCGACTACGGACAAGATGCAAATGGGGCTAAGAGCCCTGAAGAATAACCAATGGCGTCCATAACCCTGCCCAGGCCAAGCCGGAAGGGTAACCCTGCTAACGACGTCGATCTCAAAACCTGCTTAAACAAAAGGGTTGCCGACAAGGGGCAAAGGAAAAAGAGGAGCGTCAGTACTGAGGCCAGTACACGGCGAGGCTAGAATTCGGTGGTCCTCGCCTACATAGGTATGGTGGACTGAAGCGGCAGCGGCAGCATGCACTAAGCAACCTATAGAGACTCGATACAACTGGCGGTTATCAGAGAGGGATGAGAAAGACCTATTCGGAACCAACCTGATACTACCACCAATCAAACCCATCCTGGCGTTTCCCCCTCGAGACCAAACGAGGAAGTCAACCGAGGAACTCACACAGTTGGCATTTTTATTTATTCGGTTATCGTTGCAGCAATTACTAGTCAAGTATAGATGATCATCCTGATAAATTAAGCAGTGGGCACTTTTAATTAACCATTCCGTTGTAGTTGCGACACTTACTAATCAGATACAATTAGCAATGAGATAACCCAAAACCCAGCAGTTGTTGGTACTTTTATTTAGCCATTCCGTTATAGTTGCAATATTTACTAGTCAGGTACAATGGTCGCAAGCGACAACTCAAGCAAGCAATTGTTGGCAGTTTTATTTAGCCATTCCGTTGTAGTTGAAGCTGATTACTAGTCATATCAGATGCAAGTCAATTTATAACAGTAAACTTTAGTTATAGTTGTCTATGATCGAGATACTGTGCTCCAAGTCGTCCATAACCGTGGACACGGCTTTCAGAAAGTTTTAACCCGGCCGGGGTGCACAAATAGCAACACACACACGATCGACCTCGGAAAAACCAAATCAAAACCCAACGAGGCTTTCACGACAGAGCAATCACAAGATTCCGAAATATTTCAGGGGGCCACCCCTTAAAGTAGACCCGCAACGAAGTTAGCTGACTTCGAGACGGACTTAAGGTTTGTGGGGCCGGCTGTAAACGACTGGGAACCCGAAAGTGTGACTGGGCTTGTCGATACCGCGAAAACGGGTCACAATTCCTAAACAGTACAGTGTGCTCCTCGCACAGTCGTAAATACAGTAGTAGCATGGCATAAGTACAGGATCGTAAATGAAACCTCAAACTAGTTTGTGGCCCCAAGAAATAAGACGGAATCAAGCTCTGGCTAAGGGGGGTCCCATAATTCCCCGTATGTGGATAGCGCGATAAATCAAGGAACAGGTATCAAGTACTCGGGGTCCTACGGGACACAAGTGGGCGGTCAGAAACCAAATATTATCTATCACCCACCGATGCCTCTGCTTACTTACTTCAATTTTAGTTGTTAAACAGGAAGTAAAGTGAACGATAAATAAAGCCGAGATCATCTCCAACATCAAACATGTGGCAATACTCCAACAACTGTGGTACATGGCGACACGCAACAGCACTTGAGCAAGCGACTACGACGCGCAAGTCCAACTATCTACCAAACAACAGGTAATAGGAGGTGGCCATGGCAATATAGGGCTGCAAGGGATATCACGGGTACGAAAAACTAGAGCAACGCGACACAGATAGCAATAGATCAACAGGAGGGAATAAATACTATAAAAGTAAGATAGGTAGAAAGGGGGAGATGCTCGCCTGAAAACATTGCGGAAGGTTCCACTGAAGATCGGGTCGACACTCGCATCAACTCAACGGCCTTATCCGCGAAGAAACAAAACACTAGAAGAAACACCGGATGCACTATTTAATACAGCGGCAGAAGATCGGGCATGCTTATGATATGATGCATGACATGGCAACGGTGCGATGAAATTAGGCAATATTAAGTGGGACCGGGGTCCCGACAATTAATTAAGTGGTTCAAGTTATTTAACTACCCCGCAAATTAAATGTTGTTTTAACAAGGCAAGATATGACAACGGTTCGATGCACAATTTAATTGAGGCCAATATGAGACTAGATTTGCCCGCATATGGGCCCCATATTTAATTATGAAGTGAATCGGCATAGGGCCCCCAAACCACATGATAATATGCATGCGAGAACAATTAATATGCAACAAGTTTTATATGTTATAAAATAGGGTTTCGGGAAGGGGTTCACACATTAGGGTTCGGCAGATCTTGGGGTTCCGGGGGTTCGGGGTTCGACAGGGTCTCAGGGTTCAGGGTTCGACGGGATCGGTCTCAGCGGGATCGTTCTCGGAAGACTGAGGTCGATCTTGGCGCATCCGTGGTTTTCGGGTCATGTCGACGGTCCTGGCGTTCGGGATGAAGCACTTGTCGTATACGCATCGACGACCTTGGCGTCCGGGTTCTTGACGATCTTGGCGTAACCGGGATGGAGGCTTGCCGTATCGGGGAGATGATCTTGAAGTGTGCCGGCTTCAATTGTCGATGGCGAACTTGTTCGGTACCGGGGTTTTGGCGTCCTTGGGTTCCGATAGGAGATCTTGGCGTTCGGCGGGATCGGTCTTCGGATCGGGCTTCGGGGTCTTGGGATCCGTGAAGGAGTTCATGTGGCGATCTTGTTGTCGATGGGGAACTTGACATCCATCTAGAGGACCTTGACGGTTCCTTGTCGAAGACCAAGGCGATGCGGCCACCGGGTGCAGAACACAGGAGAGCGACGCCACGGCTATTGATGAGCTCGAGGACGGGTCCCGCACGGCTGCAAGGGCAACAGGAGGCGGCCGAGAGGGGGCCACGCTGCAGCGCCCTAGGAGGCAGAGCACCACAGGCGCGCACGGGGTCGCTCAGGGACGAGCCGCGGGAGGAGGCGGCAGGAGGGGTGCCAGGCGGCGGCGGCGAGGACGGAGACTGGCGGCGCGGGGCGAGCCGGCGAGGGGGACGGAGGGCGAGCTCGGGGGCGTCCGCGTCGGGGGAGGCGACGCCGGGGAGGAGCCGGCGCGCGGGCGCGGCGAGAGGGGCAGGACCGGCGGGAGGCGGAGCGGCGAGGACGGAGGGGAGGCGCGGTGAGGCTCGGGGTCCCTGGCGGCGCGCGCAGAGAGCGCTGCGGCCGACGGAGGGTGCCAAGGCTGGGGAGGGGTGGAGGACGAGGCGTGACGGAGGGGGGCGCCGCGGGCGAGGCTGCTGGGAAGCGGGTGACCGGCGAGGGTGGGGAGGTAGAGGAGGGGCCGCCGGGGCTGGGAGAGAGAGGGAGGAGGAGGAGAGCGGCGCTCAGGAGCGGACGGGGGGAACTCGGTGAGGGAGAGGGGCGCGCTGAGGGAGGAGAGAGGAGGGTGGGGCCCGGGGTGGGGACAGGTGTGGGGTCCACGCGGGTAGAGAGGGAGCGGTTGGCAGGTGGTGGGGCGCGGGCCCAGGGTGGCAGCGGGTGGGGCGGACGGTGGGGTGGGTGTGAGCTGAGAGGGGCTGTGGGGAGAGAGAGGGGGACTGTGTGGTGTGGAGTGTGGCTGGCCAGGTGGCGGCGTGGGAGTGGGTGTGGGGAAGGGAGAGGGTGAGGTGTCAGGTGGGATTGGGTGGGATGAGGTGGCCGGAGGGGTGGGTAGGATAGGATTGGTAGCTGTAGGATTTTAGGTGGACCGTTTGTATTTCTGGGGTGGTCGTTCGGGTCGATTCGGCCCGTTCGACTGCCCCACTAAAATAATATAATTTTTATTTAATTTTTGCAATAAGCTTTTATAAATAGATTTTAGACAAACAAAAATATCCGGAAGCGTCCGGGGGTTTAATTTGAAATAGAAGGAGGGTTAATTTTAGAAAACGATTGTCTTTCGCAAATAGTTTTTAGGCAAATTAATATGCATGATGATGACGATGCTCAAATGCAATGTGGCATGATGACATGAGCATGCGGTCATGATGATGCAATGCACAAAAACAACGCGATTTTCTAGTAGTGGTTTTGCGGGATGCCACAATGCCCTAGGGTTTTTGGGTCGGAGGCTTCTTATAGGCGCAAGAATCAAGGTCGGTGGGGGTCCAGGGGGCCCACACCCCCTGTGGGCGCCTCCAGGGCTTGCCCGCGCCTAGCAGGGTGCGGCCACCCTATGTCCCCCTTCCGGCTCTGCTTCGTGGTTCCGTGTTTCTCATAATGACTTTGGATTTTGTCCCGTCCAATTTCGAGAATATTGATTTTCTGCCTTTCTGGAACCAAAACATAAGAAAACAGGCAACTGGCACTGTGGCATCTTGTTAATAGGTTAGTTCCAGAAGATATAAAACACCTCAAAGTGTAGACAAAGCAAAGAAAAGTAGATACAAAACAATCATGGAGCATCAAAAATTATAGATACGTTTCCGACGTTGAAAGAACATGTGTGCCCCCATGTGTGGTTTTGGTAATTAATGACAATGTTTTATGAACTTATGTTTGCATTGAGTTTTACTTATAGGATTTGTCCATAGACAATGCTTGAACCATATGGTGGCTTCAAGGTTGGAATAAGAAGAAAGTGAAAAAGATCAAGTGTTGATCAAGGTTTCAAGGAATGATCTGGAGATTGGTCAAGTCGAAGTTGAGCCTATGGAAAGTGTGTCTTGAATAATAAGGTGATCTCAAGTGTATCTTTCCATCCTGATGGTGATAATGGATATGTGAAGATATGCCTAAAAGAGAGGCTCTTCCATAGTGGAGTATGGGGGAGCAAATTCCAAGTCTTAACCAAGCTAGTGCAATCAAGAAAGGTGCTCCATATTGAGGTTTGGAATATACAAGGCAAAGGTTTGATCTTGATAGGGTTTCTTTCTTTCCGGTCTTGTGGTGTTAGTTGGAGAGACCATTTTATAGGATAGATAACCATACTATCAAGAGGGGCTCTCGAGTGAGTAACTTGATCATATCCCTCGGTGAGAGCTCAAACCTTTGTATACTTGGCATCAAATTTCTTGGTTCTTATTTGGTTCTTATCCATGAGAGTTTTTAGATATTGTGTCAATATCTATGACAAGCTTAAGTTCATCGAAAATGGATTTCATATACATTCTCTATTATGTTTTCGATATTGGAGATTTTACCGGTTTGTCTTTTATAGATAGGTTAAAAATTTCATCATTTTGTTCTATCCTACTTTGTTGTACTATTATGGTTCCCTTCCTGATCTTGTAGAGCTTGTTACTATCTTCGAAACAAGCCCAAGATCATGAAAATCGGAGTCCGAATGAAAAAGTTATGATGGTTTTAGTTTTGCTGTTCCTATCTAAACAAGCCCCTTCCAGTTTTTGGAGGGGCGGATTATCCGGCCAAAAATCTGGGGGGCGGATAATCCGCCCCAAATATTCGCCCCTATACATAGGGTCGCGCCGCGAAGTCCTTAGCCATATTTTGGCCCAGGGAACCCGGAATATCCAGGGGAGGGGCGGATTTTCCAGCCTGGGAGGTCCCAAACTGTAAAAGTCCCAACCTTTAATAAGGTAGAGATCCCTGTGTTTACAATGCTAGTCCCTGGATCAATAGCTAGAATCCACAGTTAAGATTTAGTATCAAGAAACAAAGGTCATAATACAATTTTATAACCAGGAATAAAATAATTCATTATATCTTACATAGCTCATTTGGCTATCACATTACAATGCAGCAGAATATCTATATAGCATGGAGTCCTTTATCTTCAAAGTGCCACAGACAATCATGTTGGTTGTAGACTTGTAATCCTAATCAACACACTTCACTAACATCAAAACAAACCAACAACATAATAAGTTACATCCACAAGGGTCAATACATTTGATTTGTATTGGCAAGTGATACTATGGTAGAATGGTGGTATCTATCATCTATATGCATTTGGCTAAGTGGAGCTTAGGGTTGCTTTGCTCATAATAGATTTTCCTTATCATTTGAAAACACTAAGTATTTGTTTGTCAAAATCACCCAAGGCATCTACCTATCATTGATTGAAGATCCTTTAACCCTTGTTCAACCACAAGTTTTTAACTTAGAAATTGGGATGAGGAGATCCTTGATAGCTTCCATGTCTTGATGCTCAAATTGTCCATTTCCGGGGACACGACCAAGTACTTATATTTTACTCTCTCGAGAGGTGGTGCACTTTCCCCATAAGTCGACATGCATTGAGACAAGATCTTTTAGAAGCCTTCCCTTAGACCAAAATGGAGGCGTTCCCAAACCTATCATCCCCTACCACCAACTGTCCATCTGGCTAAGTTATTGCAACCTATATGATCCAGGCAGAGCCCATAATGCCAAGTGGCCGCACTTGCATCTTCTCAACATTTGACATCTCAAATCTCTTTGTTCCCGGGTGGCATTCCACAAGTGTGATACACAAGGTTCACCAGTCCACTGGCCTTGTGTAACCACTCAACATAAATACATCCTTTTCATTCCACCCAGGTGATTCATTCAGATAGTTGTTTTATTAAACAAAACACAAGTCATAGACTTAGAAATATCTCATAGCATGAATATAATCCACCCTTGTTTTATACTAGCAAAGCTAAGCATGATAGTAGTAGGGATCTTAACTTAGGATAATTCTACTAAGCCATCATCTAGTAGGCTTTCCCATGACATAGCATACTTAGTAAAATTCCATGCAAGTCCTACTTAGAAATATCACTAATGCATAGTGAAAATAATGGGAAAAAAGTATTAAGCATCACTTGCCTTTTTGGTAGAGAATATAAGTTCACTCCTTGATCTTTGCAATAGTCACACTCTTCAAATTTTACTACAATTCAATCAAGGCACAAATTCAATCTACCATTCAAGCAATTCATCACATAGAACAATAAAAACAAAGCGATGCATGCAAGCATGCCAAAGATTGTTTTATTTGTAAAAGTGATTTCTAATAGGTTATAAACATTTTAAAACACCTATTTCTCATTTATAAAAGTGGCAAAACCATTTGATATTAAGTTAGTGAAAATGGCCACTTTAAATAATTTTTGTTTTGTTAAAAATGATTTAAATCAAAGGAATATTTTCTAGTGTTTGCCAAATATATTTTTAAACACAATTGTTAGTGTTTTAAGGTTAAGTGTTTAATATTAAAACCATTTTCAAAGGGTTTTACCTATAAACCATTTTTAAATCAAAGCCATATTTTATTTTGTTGGAAATGCCTTAAAACAAGGTAATAATTTTATAGGGTTTACCAAATATATTTTTAAATCCTAAAACTTGGTGTTTAGGGTGAGAGAGTTTAAATCAAATCATTTTCCAAAGGTTTTACTCAAAAAGTATTTTTAAAACATCAACAATATTTTTATTTAACTAGAAATGCTTTTATTCATAGATTTATTCTTTAGCTTCACAAAATATACTTTTGAATCTACAAATTGGTTTTTATGTTCAGTAGGTTCAAAACAAACCTTTTACAAAATATTTTACCCTAAAAACATATTTAGAATAAATTTTATACACAAAATATGCCTACACATGTTTCTGCAAAAACAACTAACTTTACAAAAGGAAAACATTAAAAAAATGGCATGGTTGGAAAGTACTCTTTTTGCTGATTCCAATGATATAAAATTTGTAAAATTTGAACGTGTAGATTAAAACTTATGAATTTTTCAAGTTTCAACATCTAATAGAAATGTTTGTGTCTATTTAAATTAAAACTGTGCCATGCGTCTGTTCCTTATTGGACAATAACGGTTCGCACAGATCGATCAGTACAGACCGTTGGATTTAAGTGGGATCGCACGGTTAAGATCTAGCATACCAGTTCGTTTTAAGTGAATCTATCGCGTCCATGAGATCAAGATCTAACGTGCAGCTTTGCCCTGACCAAAGTCTGGCGCCGCGTGTCGACGGTGAGCGGCGGCGCGCTGTGTCTATGGCGTTGTAGTGGCTACAGGAAGCGAGAGAGTGAGGGAAGGAGCTCACCGAGTTCACCGTGCATTGATGATGCTCAATGTGTTCGTGGGGAGGCAGGGGCGCTCGGAGTTGATCTGAATCGCTCGCCGGAGTCGTCTCTGTCGACGGGCGAGTTTGGCGACGTCATTGGCGAGGTTGTGGTGCGCACTAAGACAAGACAGTGGTGTAGTTAGATGCGTGCGAGAGAGTAGATCGTAGGGGCATCAACCAGAGAGGAGGAGACGGTCGGGTCTCACCGGTAGTGCTCGTCGGAGCGGAGGCAGATGGAGGCGAAGTGTTGTCGTCGAGGTTGCCGATGATGCGGAGCGCGCGTGGACGAGTGCAGGCTACGGGCAAATATGTAGGGATGTGGGGATCACGCTCGTGTGGTTGAGGGGGCAAGGCGGTGGCTGGGCTCGCCGGAATTGGTACGGTGGCTCGTCGGAGACAGTGGTGTTCGAGGTTGAAATTGAGTCAGCCTATAGGCGATCTGGTGCGAGCGAGCGAGGGGAAATGGAGAGGGGAGACAAGCGTTTAGTAGGGAGTGGTCTCTGGAGGGATTAAATCCGTCATTGATGCAAATTGAAGAGAGTTAACCGCGGCCAGAAAACGGCAGCGAGGTGAGGGCGTGGTTGTCGCGGGGTTGAAGATGATGACGGGGCAGTGGGGCCTGGCGGCAGCAAGAGAGAGAGGGGTGCGGTGGGGTCAGCAAGTCAATGCCTCTGCGGGTTGTTTCGTGAGTGACAGAAAATGATTCGGGGGGAGAAGAGAGTGGGCTGGTTAGGCCTAGTGGGCTTGTTGGGATGGGATGTTTTGTTTATTTTTTTCTTTCCTGTTATTTTTTCTTTTTTTGTTTCTTTTATTCTGTTTTGAATTTGTTCAAACAATTCAAACAAACATTTGAATTCAGAACCTTCCAAACTTTTCAGTAAGTTTTTAATCTGTTTTAAACATGTATTTAAATTCCTTTTTTAGGAATAATTCCTTTATTCATTTATGGTTTATATTTTATTTAAAATGGGCACTTTCCTTTATTTAAATAAGATTTCATTATATTTTCAAACCCTTATTTGAATTCCAATTTTCACCAAACCTTTTCAGTAGGTTTTATTTATTTCATAGGGTGTTAAATAATTCACTTTGTATTTATTTAAAATATTTAATATGATTTATTAATCATTTAAATTAGGCAATTGTCTTTAATCAAACAAAAACCAATATGGTTTTAAATCCATATAAATTTTATTCAAACAATTCTTTTGAGTTATTTAGATAACTTTTTAATCCACTTTGGTAAATTCCAATTTATTATTTTCTCATAATTTAATTAATCATTTCTATTAGGGATTTTTGTCTTTATTAAATATAATTTTGAATATGATTTAATCCCATATAAATTTTTATTGGAATATTCTTTTATCTCTTCATTTTATTTGGATTTGAATTATCTTTGTTCCATTTGCTTATGGATTTAATTTAAATTGTCTTCTAAATAATTTCCTTGGGATTTATTATTTAGTTTAGGCAATTTGTCTTTATTCAAATAAAAATTGAATATTGTTCAATCCTTATGATCTTATTTAAATAATCTTTTATTCCTTTTTATCATTCCATAAACTTTCATTTGTTAATAATTTGGCTTTTAAATATTCCTTATTTATTTATTTATTTATTTCTTTGTCTTATAAAATCCATATCTTTTTATTTATAGATCCAAAATTGGTGATTCCAATTTGTAGAATTTTATTCAATACTTTTTTATCATTTTAAATCTCTTAGGATTATTTTGCTCACACTTTGGTATGGATTTTAGATAGGAGCTTTATTAGCTTTGAAAATTAATTCCTTTTAACTTATTAAATTCATAAGTTTTTATCTATGGTTCCAAATTGAATGAAATCAATTTCTATGGTTTTATAATATTTTTGTTTATCATTTTTGATAATTTATAAATGTTTGTTTCTAAATTTTTATATGGATCAAATCCGTAGTCTTTGAGAAATCCTTGGAATGATTTATTCCATTAGGGTTTTATGGTTTTGGGTTAACTTTTCCAAGTGTTTAAATTTCAAGATTCATTCATTGATGAATGCATTTTACTTGATTTGAATTTTGTTGGATTCCCTTTTATTCAAATTTGTTCAAGATGGGTTTTGATGTTTCCATTTAGAAACAAAAAGTTTCATTTCACCCTAAATTTCAACAATTATTTATTTTGTTTATTTATTTTTCACATTTCAAAATTTGGAAAATTTTGGGATGTGACAGGCTACCACCCTTAAAAGAAATCTCGTCCTGAGATTTGGGAAAGCTAGAGGTTAGAAGTTGGCTTCAAGGAAACTAGGGTACTACCACCCTTAAAAAGGTTTTCAACTAGATTACATCTTAGCTTACTTGGGATCTTGATGAAACTTCTCTAGGCAGACATCTGCATAGTGTGCTTTGTTTCCACACTTGAAACATGTGACAAGGCTGAGATCCTTCATAGGCTTGCTTGTCTTGTACTTCTTATTTTCTAGACAATTGCTTGCATAATGTCCTTGGTCACCACACTTATAACATGTGACAAGGTTGAGTTCTTCATGTATCTTCTTTGTACAAGTTGATATATAATGGCCTAGCTCTTTGCAGTTGTTGCACCACACTTGGCTAATTTCCTTCTTCTTCTTCTTCTTCTTGGGTTTCTCCAAAGCTAGGAGTTCCTCTAGTTCATGCTCTTCATATCTCACCTCAAAGGTGGGGAAAGCTTCCTCGGTTCCTTGAACGATTCCTTGGATAATACCTATGTTTCCTCTTTTGTCCATCAAGGTGATTCCTAATGTATGGAGGTGCAATCTGAGGTTTTCTTTTGTCTTCATCCTTCTCGATAGAAGTTGTTTCCTCATGGGGGTTTCCAAACGATTGATGCATTCCACCTTTTTTCCTTTGTTGAACTATAGGATAGATGGGGCATTGGATAGGGACATGATTATTTCCTTCACATAGGAAACAAGTCACATGATATGTGGGGCATTGTTTAGTTGGATATTTCTCTTCACAATTAGGGCATTGATCTTCATGCTCTTTGGAAGTGTGCTCCATATCTCCACAAATATTGCAAGCTTGTGTTCCTTCCATATTATCATCCTTGATATCATTGTTGTCACAATCTCCTTGGGAAGAGTTGCTTATCATGTTGATCATTTGATTGGTCATCCTTTGCAACAATTGAGATTGGGTTTCCACAAACTTTTGCATGGTTGGGTCTAACTCATTGTTGTTTGCTAAAAACCGAGTTGTCACTTGACTCAACTGGGCTTGGGTTGCTAGAAGCATCTCTTGGTTGTTGTTTTCACCATTCTTGATGTTGGAGTTTCTTGGAAAAGTCATCTGGGTTGGATTGGGATTAGAATAGGCAAAATATTTCTAGAGGAAGAATTCTACTCACACACAACAATTCACACAAGCAATGTGCAAGCAATCACAATCAAACAATCCACTCAAACAACAAGATTCAAGCATATTTTTAGGCAACAAAATATGTTTCCTACACCACATATGTTGGTGTGTTTGATCTAAACTAAACATTAGTACGGTGGTCCAACTATATGGTTTTCTTGATATCATTCCATTCTTCTTAGTTGTTTCTTCATGAATAAGACCATTGTTTTCTTGGAAGAATTCTTGTATCTTGGTCACAAAATTCAAAGGTGATGATGGTTTCTTCTAAGTTATGTTTCCTTAGTCTTCAAGTCTTGAGTAATATTTCTTGTCTCACTTTTAGTCCTTAGTGATGTACAAGTTGAAGTCCTTGGTGAAACTAAAGTTGAAGTCCTTGGTGAAACTAAAGTTGAAGTCTTTGATGATGTTGAAGTTGAAGTCATTTGAGTTGGTGAAGTCCTTTGCTCATGTTGAAGTTTTCCTCATGGTTGAGGTCTTTGTCCATCAAGTTTGAAAAGGAAGAGATGTAGAATCAAAAAAAAAAATGTTGAGGAAAGAGTTTACAAGATTGTTTGTAAATAAGTTTTGGAACAAATACAACTCCTATTTTTCTAAGGGGTTTTGTCCAATCCTAGGGTTACAATCCTACAGGCAACACAATGCTCTGATACCATCTGTAAAGGTCCCAACCTTTAATAAGGTAGAGATCCATGTGTTTACAATGCTAGTCCCTGGATCAATAGCTAGCATCCACAGTTAAGAAGTAATATCAAGAAACAAAGGTCATAATACAATTTTATAACCAGGAATCAAATAATTCATTACATCTTACATAGCTCATTTGGCTATCACATTACAATGCGGTAGAATATCTATATAGCATGGAGTCCTTCATCTTCAAAGTTCCACAGGCAATCATGTTTGTTGTAGACTTGTAATCCTAATCAACACACTTCACTAACATCAAAACAAACCTGCAACATAATAAGTTACAGCCACAAGGGTCAATACATTTGATTTGTATTGGCAAGTGATACTATGGTAGAATGGTGGTATCTATCATCTATATGCATTTGGCTAAGTGGAGCTTAGGCTTGCTTTGCTCAAAATAGATTTTTCTTATCATTTGAAAACACTAAGTCTTTGTTTGTCAAAATCACCCAAGGCATCTACCAATCATTTTTAACTTAGAAATTGGGGATGAGGAGATCCTTGATAGCTTCCATGTCTTGATGCTCAAATTTTCCATTTCCGGGGACACGGCTAAGTACTTAGATTTTAATATCTTGAGAGGTGGTGCACTTTCCCCACAAGACTCGACATGCATCGAGACAATATCTTTCAGAAGCCTTCCCTTAGACCAATATGGACACGTTCCCAAACCTATCATCCCCTACCACCAACTGTCCATCTGGCTAATTTTTTGCAACCTATATGATATAGGTAGAGCCCATAATGCCAAGTGGTTGCACTTTAAGCTTCTCAACATTTGACATCTCAAATCTCTTTGTTCCTGGGTGGCATTCCACAAGTGTGATACACAAGGTTCACCAGTCCACTGGCCTTGTGTAACCACTCAACATAAATCCATCCTTTCCATTCCACCCAGGTGATTCATTCAGATAGTTGTTTTATTAAACAAAACACAAGTCATAGACTTAGAAATATCTCATAGCATGAATATAATCCACCCTTGTTTTCTACTAGCTAAGCTAAGCATGATAGTAGTAGGGATATTAACTTAGGAAAATTCTACTAAGGCATCATCTACTAGGATTTCCCATGGCATAGCATACTTAGTAAAATTCCATGCAAGTCCTACTTAGAAATAGCACTAATTCATAGTGAAAATAATGGGACAAATGTATGAAGCATCACTTGCCTTTTTGGTAGAGAATATAAGTTCACTCCTTGATATTTGAAATAGTCACACTCTTCAAATTTCACTACAATTCAATCAAGGCACAAATTCAATCTACCATTCAAGCAATTCATCACATAGAACAATAAAAACAAAGAAATGCATGTAAGCATGCCAAAGATTGTTTTATTTGGAAAAGTGGTTTCTAATAGGTTATAAACATTTTAAAACACCTATTGGTCATTTATAAAAGTGGCAAAACCATTTGATATTAAGTTAGTGAAAATGGCCACTTTAAATCATTTTTGTTTTGTTAAAAATGATTTAAATCAAAGGAATATTTTCTAGTGTTTGCCAAATATATTTTAAAACACAACTGTTAGTGTTTTAAGGTTAAGTGTTTAATATTAAAACCATTTGCAAAAGGTTTTACCTATAAACCATTTTTAAATCAAAGCCATATTTTATTTTGTTGGAAATGCCTTTAAACAAGGTAATAATTTTATAGGCTTTACCAAATATATTTTTAAATCCTAAAACTTGGCGTTTAGGGTCAGAGAGTTTAAATCAAATCATTTTCCAAAGGTTTTACTCAAAAAGCATTTTTAAAACATAAACAATATTTTTATTTAACAATAAATGCTTTTATTCAAGGATTTATTCTTTAGCTTCACAAAATATACTTTTGAATCTACAAATTGGTTTTTATGGTCAGTAGGTTCAAAACAAACCTTTTACAAAAGATTTTACCCAAAAAACATTTTTAGAATAAATTTTACACACAAAATATGCCTACACATGTTTCTGCAAAACAACTAATTTTACAGAATCAAAACATTAAACAAATGGCATGGTTGGAAAGTACTCTTTTTCTGATTCCAATGATATAAAATTTGTAAAATCTGGACGTGTAGATTAAAAGTTATGAATTTTGCAAGTTTAAACATCTAATAGAAATGTTTCTGTCTATTTAAAACAAAACTGTGCCACGCGTCTGTTCCTTATTGGACAATAACGGTTCGCATGTATCGATCAGTACAGACCGTTGGATTTAAGTGGGATCACACGGTTAAGATCTAGCATACCGGTTCGTTTTAAGTGAATCTATCGCGGCCGTGGGATCAAGATCCAACGAGCAGCTTTGCCCTGACCAAATTCTGGCGGCGCGTGGCGACGGTGAGCGGCAGCGCGCTCTGTCTACGGCGCTGCAGTGGCTACATGAAGTGAGAGAGTGAGGGAAGGAGCTCACCGAGTTCGTCGTGCGTTGCCGATGCTCAACGTGTTCGTGGGGAGGCAGGGGACGCTCGGAGTTGATCTGAATCGCTCGCTGTGGCATCCCGCAAAACCACTACTAGAAAATCGCGTTGAATTTGTGCATCGCATCGTCATAATCGCATGTCTTATCTCGGTGCATCAGCATAACATCAGCATGCATCTATCTGTTTGAAACCATTTTGCTAAAAACCCTAATTTTGTTTTCTATATTGAACGCCCCGTCTTTATTCAAAACCCAAAACCCGGGCTTGTCCGGATTATTTTTATTTTGTCTTGCATTGGTTTGCAAAGGCCATGTTTTAATCAAATAAAAATTTAAATTATTTTAATAGGGGCAGTCGAACGGGCCGATTGACCCGATCGACCACCCCAGGAAATATTAATCGGTCCACCCCATCCTGCCCCCTTCTAAATCCTAAGTGCACCACTAACTAGTCTACCCCAACCCAGCCTCCACCTCACCCCCACCTATCCCATGCGCCACCTCTCACCTTCCCCTCCCTCCCTCAACCTCTCACACGCCGCCACGTCACCCCACTCAGCCCAACTCTCTCTCCCAACCACCACACAGCAGCCCCACGCACGCCACTCTGCAGGCGGGACCCACGCCCTGGGCCCCCCACGCACGCTCCCCAACCCCGCACACGCCCGACCCTCCTTCCTCCTCCTCTCCTCTTCTCCCTCCGTGCGTCCCTCTCCCCTCCCCGAGCCGGCGCAGCTCGCCCCGTGCGCCGCCCTCCGGCCTAGGCCGTCTCCCGCGCGTGTCCGCCGGCGCCGTCGCGCCCTCAACCGCCCTCCCCAGCTCGCCTCGCTCCCCTCCGCCGACCTCGCCACCGTCGCCCGCACCCCGCGTCGCCCCCAGCGTGCCTCCGGCTCGCCGCCGCCGCTCTCGCTCCCGCCCGCTCGCCGGCCGCTGCACCCCAGCCCCCCCCAGTCGGCCCGCCTCCACCAGCACCTCGCCTCGCCCCCGGCGCGGCCAACCTCCAGCGCCTCCCCCGCCTCCGTCCCTTCCTCCGGCGACCGCCGCAGCCCCCGGCCGGCCGCGCGCCGCCCGCACTCCGCCCCTCCCGCACCGCGCAGAGCTCGCCCCGCCGCCTCTGCAGACACCGCGCGCCGCCGTCGCCCTAGCCCCCGCGCGGCCTCGCCATCGCCCCGCCCAGGCCGCGTCCCCGCCGGCGTCGCCCACCTCCGCTTCGTCGCCGGCGCTCCACCTCGTCTCCGCGACCGCGCGCAGCGCCCTCCTCGCCTCCCTCCTGGCCGCGTACCCGCCGTGCTCCGCCGCCGCCGGCGACCCCTCCATCCGCGTCTCGGGTCCCAGCAAGCTCCTGCCCTTCGCTGTCCTCCCGCGGCCGCCGACATTGCCTGTCCTGGAAGCCGCGCTGGGCATGCGCCCGTGTTTGCCGTGCGTGTGTTTCTGGCCTCAGCCCACCGTTTTGTGGTTTGTCAGACAAGAAGCAACACCCTGTGCTCTGCCTGTGTTTCAAGGCCGGTTGAACCAGTGTCTCTGGTTCTTGACACCTCGACATGGGTTCCAAGTACTCTCGCTGGGACGACGCAAGATCTCCTACTCAAACCGAAGACCTTCGACATGGAACGACAAAGACGGCTACCAGAGCCATGGTCCTGAAGATTCCTGGATGCCAAGATCTCCCTCAGGGACTCGGGTACCTCGATGCCCCGATTCGAAGACCGATCCCGGCGTATGAGAACCCGAAGGCCGACCTCGCCAAGACCCGAACCGGGAGGACGCAAAGATCGCCACGAGAACGACAAGCGCTTCACCCGAAGCCAAGACCGACCCGACTTGAGGTCCCGACAAGATCTGCGCAACGACAAGATCGGCACCAACCAGGGCGGACCCGTTGCGCCCCGACAGCGACCAAGACCTGCTTCCCGGACACGACAAGTACACCCCCTCGAGGACGCCGAGATCTACAATCGGACACCGAGAACCTCCCCGTCGAACCCTAGATCCGAACCCCGAGACCGGACCCTGGACCCGTCGAACCCCGAACCCCGGAACCCAAGATCGTCGAGCCCCCTAATGTGTGAACCCCTTCCCGAAACCCTATTTTATAACATAATAACAACTGTTGCATATTAATCATTCACCTTGCATGCATGCTTTCATGTGGTTTGGGGCCTTATGCCGATACACCTAATAATTGAATATGGGCCCATATGCGGGTAAATCTAGTCTCATATCGGCCTCATTTAAACTTGTGTAGCGAACCAATACTATAATCTTGCCTTGTTAAAACAACCTTTAATTTGCGGGGGTTCTAAATAACTTGAACCACCTAATTAATTGTCGGGACCCCGGTTCCGCTTAATCTGACCTAATTGCATCGCGCCCTTGCCATGCCATACATCATGCATGCATCATGCCGATCTTCTGCCGTGTATTAAATATTGCATCCGGTGTTTCTTCTAGTGTTTTGCTTCTTCGCGGATAAGGCCGTTGAGTTGATGTGAGCTTCGCCCCGATCTTCGGTTGAACCCTTCGACAATGTTTTCAGGCGAGCATCTCCCCCTTCTACCTATCTTACTTTATAGTCTTTATTCCCTCCTGTTGATCTATTGCTATCTGAGTTGCGATGCTTTAGATTCCGTACCGGTGATATACCGTGCAGCCCTATATTGCCTTGGACACATCCTATTACCTGTTGTTTGGTAGATAGTTGGACTTGCGCGTCGTAGTTGCTTGCTCAAGTGCTGATGTGTGTCGTCATATGCCACAGTTGCTGATGTATTGCCGCATGTTGTTGTTGGAGATGATTCTAGTTTTACTTTTCATCACTTTAATTTCTGTTTAACAACTAAAATTGATTAAGCAGAGGCATCGGTGGGTGATAGATAATATTTGGTTTTCCGAACGCCCACTTGTGTCCCGTAAGACCCCGAGTACTTGATTCCTGTTCCTTGATTTATCGCGCTATCCACATCCGGGAGGTATATGGGACCCCCCTGAGCCAGAGCTTGATTCCGTCTTATTCTTGGGGCCACAAAGTAGTTTGGGGCTTTATTACTATCCTGTACTTATGCCATGTTTTACTGCTTTATTTACGATTGTGCGAGGTACTGCACACTGTACTGTTTAGGATCTGTGACCCGTTTACGTGGTATCGACAGTCCCCGTTTGGGGATCTGCTGTCGTTTACCGCCGGCCCCACAAACTTTGGGGTCCGTCTCGGAGCTAGCTTACTTTGTTGCGGGTATACTCCCAGGGGTGGCCCCCTGAAATATTTCTGAATCCTGTGATTGCTTTGTCGTGAAAGCCTCGTTGGGTTTTGATTTGGTTTTTCCGAGGTTGATCGAGTGTGTGTTGCTATTGGTGCACCCCGGCCGGGTAAAACTTTCTGAAAGCCGTGTCCGCGGTTATGGACGACTTGGAGCACAGTATCTCGATCATAGACAAGCATAACTAAAGTTTATTGCTATAAATTTGACTTTATAATGACTAGTAATCAGCTTCATTATAATGGAATGGCTAATAATACTGCCCACAATTGCTTGTTTGGAGTGTCGCTTGCGACCATTATACCTGACTAGTAAATATTGCAACTACAACGGAATGGCTGATTAAAAGTACCAACAACTGCTGGGTTTGGGGTTATCTCATGATAAATGTATCTGACTAGTAAGTGTTGCCACTATCACGGAATGATTAAATAAAAGTGCCCACCGCTTACTTTATCAGGACGATTATCTAAACCTGACTAGTAAAGTGCCGCAACTATAACTGAATAATTAAAACTGCCAACGGTGTGAGTTCCTCGGTTGACTTCCTCGTTTGGTCTCGAGGGGGAAACACCAGGATGGGTTGTTTGGTGTTAGCTTCAGGTTGGATCCGGTTAGGTCACTCTTACCCCTCTCTGACATCCGCCAGTTGTATCGAGTCTCTATAGGTTGTGTAGTGCATGCTGCCGCTGCCGCTTCAGTCCACCATACCTATGTAGGCGAGGACCGCCGAATTCTAGCCTCGCCGTGTACTGGCCTCAGTACTGACGCTCCTCTTTTTCCTTTGCCCTTTGTCGGCACCCCTTTTTGTTTAAGCAGGTTTTGAGATCGACGCCGTTAGCAGGGTTACCCTTCCGGCTTGGCCTGGGCAGGGTTATGGACGCCATTGGTTATTCTTCAGGGCTCTTAGCCCCATTTGCTTCTTGTCCGTAGTCGGACGCCCTACCGTTTTCGAGGTGATTTGGATCTTGTATAATATATCTGTTTTCTTGACTCTTTGAGTCGCTGTTATATATATCTGTTCTGTGGGTCCCATCGAGGACTGTTGTGTAATGTTATTACTTCGTTTTCCACCCGCACGAAAGTGCCTGGTGGGCACCTTTGAATCGTTTCTATGCGGGTTTGGCGAATTTTGCTCAAACTTGCATAGGTCCGATTCTGAGGGTGTTACAGAGTGGTATCAGAGCTCAGCAGTTGCGATACCCCACAAGTCCAGCCTGTAGGATAACCTAGCTAACGGCCGAAGTAGAGTGTCAAAACTATTTTTGCAAAATCGGTTGGATAGTTCTGATTAGGTCTGATTTTTTTTACTCCTTACCCCTCTGCTATTCTCCTCTTACCTCGACGTGTTTTGAATCTGCTCTCTTCTCTCTCTTCGAGTCCAGGAATTTCTCGCGGTTGGGTTTCCGTCGTACCTTCAGGGTTTCGCTTTCTCCCTTTTGTAACGGAGGTGCTACGATCATCAATCTGCAAGTTGTCTGTTGAACCTTCCCCCAATCTTTTGTTCTTGAGCTCTTTATCCATATGTGTTCCTTGCTGGATATCAGTGTCGTTGAAAAACATACGAGAAGGACGAGCGTTGGTGAAGTTGGGGTTAACCTTGAGCATGTGTTGTTCATGCCAATGGAACCATCGCGGAACCTAATCATTGTGTCTTTCACACGATTCCTGCTGGCATCATCCCTTTGTTTCGGATACCGCCTATGAGGATCTTCAGTCTAAATCCCGAGAGTTGAGTTGTCTGATTTTCCGATTCATGTATAGAGTTGATAGTGTGGGTACGGGATGGACTGATCACCCTACCCGACTCTTACTGTTCGCTCTGTACATCGAACTGGTGGATCAATGTAACTTTTCCCTCTTCTAATGGAAGTTAGAGGTGGCCTTATCGTTTCATACCTCTACCTTCGTCCTTTGTTCTCCGGAGTGTTCTCTCGACGATCAGGAACAACGACCCTTTGTTGGTGGTGCCGCCGTTTTCAAGATGGAGGATGAACCCTCGTTAGTGGTGTCGCGAGGATCTACACAAAGCGAGAAGACGGAGAACGCCGACCTTCCTTCCGGTACCATGAGGCGGATCTCGAGGGCGAGATCCTTTGTTAGTGGTGTCGAATTGTGGCATCCCGCAAAACCACTACTAGAAAATCGCGTTGAATTTGTGCATCGCATCGTCATAATCGCATGTCTTATCTCGGTGCATCAGCATAACATCAGCATGCATCTATCTGTTTGAAACCATTTTGCTAAAAACCCTAATTTTGTTTTCTATATTGAACGCCCCGTCTTTATTCAAAACCCAAAAACCCGGGCTTGTCCGGATTATTTTTATTTTGTCTTGCATTGGTTGCAAAGGCCATGTTTTAATCAAATAAAAATTTAAATTATTTTAATAGGGGCAGTCGAACGGGCCGATTGACCCGATCGACCACCCCAGGAAATATTAATCGGTCCACCCCATCCTGCCCTTCTAAATCCTAAGTGCACCAACTAGTCTACCCCAACCCAGCCTCCACCTCACCCCCACCTATCCCCATGCGCCACCTCACCTTCCTCCCTCTCCCTCAACCTCTCACACGCCGCCACGTCACCCCACTCAGCCCAACTCTCTCTCCCAACCACCACACAGCAGCCCCACCGCACGCCACTCTGCAGGCGGGACCCACGCCCTGGGCCCCCCACGCACGCTCCCCAACCCCGCACACGCCCGACCCTCCTTCCTCCTCCTCTCCTCTTCTCCCTCCGTGCGTCCCTCTCCCCTCCCCGAGCCGGCGCAGCTCGCCCCGTGCGCCGCCCTCCGGCCTAGGCCGTCTCCCGCCGCGTGTCCGCCGGCGCCGTCGCGCCCTCAACCGCCCTCCCCAGCTCGCCTCGCTCCCCTCCGCCGACCTCGCCACCGTCGCCCGCACCCCGCGTCGCCCCCAGCGTGCCTCCGGCTCGCCGCCGCCGCTCTCGCTCCCGCCCGCTCGCCGGCCGCTGCCCCAGCCCCCCCAAGTCGGCCCGCCTCCACCAGCACCTCGCCTCGCCCCCGGCGCGGCCACCTCCAGCGCCTCCCCCGCCTCCGTCCCTTCCTCCGGCGACCGCCGCAGCCCCCGGCCGGCCGCGCGCCGCCCGCACTCCGCCCCTCCCGCACCGCGCAGAGCTCGCCCCGCCGCCTCTGCAGACACCGCGCGTCGCCGTCGCCCTAGCCCCCGCGCGGCCTCGCCATCGCCCCGCCCAGGCCGCGTCCCCGCCGGCGCCGCCCACCTCCGCTTCGTCGCCGGCGCTCCACCTCGTCTCCGCGACCGCGCGCAGCGCCCTCCTCGCCTCCCTCCTGGCCGCGTACCCGCCGTGCTCCGCCGCCGCCGGCGACCCCTCCATCCGCGTCTCGGGTCCCAGCAAGCTCCTGCCCTTCGCTGTCCTCCCGCGGCCGCCGACATTGCCTGTCCTGGAAGCCGCGCTGGGCATGCGCCCGTGTTTGCCGTGCGTGTGTTTCTGGCCTCAGTCCACCGTTTTGTGGTTTGTCAGACAAGAAGCAACACCCTGTGCTCTGCCTGTGTTTCAAGGCCGGTTGAACCAGTGTCTCTGGTTCTTGACACCTCGACATGGGTTCCAAGTACTCTCGCTGGGACGACGCAAGATCTCCTACTCAAACCGAAGACCTTCGACATGGAACGACAAAGACGGCTACCAGAGCCATGGTCCTGAAGATTCCTAGATGCCAAGATCTCCCTCAGGGACTCGGGTACCTCGATGCCCCGATTCGAAGACCGATCCCGGCGTATGAGAACCCGAAGGCCGACCTCACCAAGACCCGAACCGGGAGGACGCAAAGATCGCCACGAGAACGACAAGCGCTTCACCCGAAGCCAAGACCGACCCGACTTGAGGTCCCGACAAGATCTGCGCAACGACAAGATCGGCACCAACCAGGGCGGACCCGTTGCGCCCCGACAGCGACCAAGACCTGCTTCCCGGACACGACAAGTACACCCCCTCGAGGACGCCGAGATCTACAATCGGACACCGAGAACCTCCCCGTCGAACCCTAGATCCGAACCCCGAGACCGGACCCTGGACCCGTCGAACCCCGAACCCCGGAACCCAAGATCGTCGAGCCCCCTAATGTGTGAACCCCTTCCCGAAACCCTATTTTATAACATAATAACAACTGTTGCATATTAATCATTCACCTTGCATGCATGCTTTCATGTGGTTTGGGGCCTTATGCCGATACACCTAATAATTGAATATGGGGCCCATATGCGGGTAAATCTAGTCTCATATCGGCCTCATTTAAACTTGTGTAACGAACCAATACTATAATCTTGCCTTGTTAAAACAACCTTTAATTTGCGGGGGTTCTAAATAACTTGAACCACCTAATTAATTGTCGGGACCCCGGTTCCGCTTAATCTGACCTAATTGCATCGCGCCCTTGCCATGCCATACATCATGCATGCATCATGCCGATCTTCTGCCGTGTATTAAATATTGCATCCGGTGTTTCTTCTAGTGTTTTGCTTCTTCGCGGATAAGGCCGTTGAGTTGATGTGAGCTTCGCCCCGATCTTCGGTTGAACCCTTCGACAATGTTTTCAGGCGAGCATCTCCCCCTTTCTACCTATCTTACTTTATAGTCTTTATTCCCTCCTGTTGATCTATTGCTATCTGAGTTGCGATGCTTTAGATTCCGTACCGGTGATATACCGTGCAGCCCTATATTGCCTTGGACACATCCTATTACCTGTTGTTTGGTAGATAGTTGGACTTGCGCGTCGTAGTTGCTTGCTCAAGTGCTGATGTGTGTCGTCATATGCCACAGTTGCTGATGTATTGCCGCATGTTGTTGTTGGAGATGATTCTAGTTTTACTTTTCATCACTTTAATTTCTGTTTAACAACTAAAATTGATTAAGCAGAGGCATCGGTGGGTGATAGATAATATTTGGTTTTCCGAACGCCCACTTGTGTCCCGTAAGACCCCGAGTACTTGATTCCTGTTCCTTGATTTATCGCGCTATCCACATCCGGGAGGTATATGGGACCCCCCTGAGCCAGAGCTTGATTCCGTCTTATTTCTTGGGGCCACAAAGTAGTTTGGGGCTTTATTACTATCCTGTACTTATGCCATGTTTTACTGCTTTATTTACGATTGTGCGAGGTACTGCACACTGTACTGTTTAGGATCTGTGACCCGTTTACGTGGTATCGACAGTCCCCGTTTGGGGATCTGCTGTCGTTTACCGCCGGCCCCACAAACTTTGGGGTCCGTCTCGGAGCTAGCTTACTTCGTTGCGGGTATACTCCCAGGGGTGGCCCCCTGAAATATTTCTGAATCCTGTGATTGCTTTGTCGTGAAAGCCTCGTTGGGTTTTGATTTGGTTTTTCCGAGGTTGATCGAGTGTGTGTTGCTATTGGTGCACCCCGGCCGGGTAAAACTTTCTGAAAGCCGTGTCCGCGGTTATGGACGACTTGGAGCACAGTATCTCGATCATAGACAAGCATAACTAAAGTTTATTGCTATAAATTTGACTTTATAATGACTAGTAATCAGCTTCATTATAATGGAATGGCTAATAATACTGCCCACAATTGCTTGTTTGGAGTGTCGCTTGCGACCATTATACCTGACTAGTAAATATTGCAACTACAACGGAATGGCTGATTAAAAGTACCAACAACTGCTGGGTTTGGGGTTATCTCATGATAAATGTATCTGACTAGTAAGTGTTGCCACTATCACGGAATGATTAAATAAAAGTGCCCACCGCTTACTTTATCAGGACGATTATCTAAACCTGACTAGTAAAGTGCCGCAACTATAACTGAATAATTAAAACTGCGAACGGTGTGAGTTCCTCGGTTGACTTCCTCGTTTGGTCTCGAGGGGGAAACACCAGGATGGGTTGTTTGGTGTTAGCTTCAGGTTGGATCCGGTTAGGTCACTCTTACCCCTCTCTGACATCCGCCAGTTGTATCGAGTCTCTATAGGTTGTGTAGTGCATGCTGCCGCTGCCGCTTCAGTCCACCATACCTATGTAGGCGAGGACCGCCGAATTCTAGTCTCGCCGTGTACTGGCCTCAGTACTGACGCTCCTCTTTTTCCTTTGCCCTTTGTCGGCACCCCTTTTTGTTTAAGCAGGTTTTGAGATCGACGCCGTTAGCAGGGTTACCCTTCCGGCTTGGCCTGGGCAGGGTTATGGACGCCATTGGTTATTCTTCAGGGCTCTTAGCCCCATTTGCTTCTTGTCCGTAGTCGGACGCCCTACCGTTTTCGAGGTGATTTGGATCTTGTATAATATATCTGTTTTCTTGACTCTTTGAGTCGCTGTTATATATATCTGTTCTGTGGGTCCCATCGAGGACTGTTGTGTAATGTTATTACTTCGTTTTCCACCCGCACGAAAGTGCCTCGTGGGCACCTTTGAATCGTTTCTATGCGGGTTTGGCGAATTTTCCTCAAACTTGCATAGGTCCGATTCTGAGGGTGTTACACTCGCCGGAGTCGTCTCTGTCGACGGGCGAGCTTGGCGACGTCGTTGGCGAGGCTGTCGTGTGCGCCAAGACAAGACAGTGGTGTAGTTAGATGCGTGTGATAGAGTATATTGTAGGGGCATCAACCAAATAGGAGGGGACGGTCGGTTCTCACCAGTAGTGCTCGTCGGAGCGGAGGCAGATGGCGGTGAAGTGTTATCGTCGAGGTTGCCGACGATGCGGAGCACGCGCGGACGAGTGGAGGATACGTGCAGATGCGTAGGGAGGTGGGGATCATGCTCGTGTGGTTAAGGGGGCAAGGCGGTGGCTGGGCTCGCCGGAATTGGTATGGTGGCTCGTCGGAGACAGTGGTGTTCGAAGTTGAAATTGAGGCAGCCTGGAGGCGATCTGGTGCGAGCGAGCAAGGGGAAATGGAGAGGGGAGACATGCGTTTAGTAGGGAGTGGTCTCTAGAGGGATTAAAGCCGTCATTGATGCTAATTGAAGAGAGTTAACCGCGGCCAGAAAACGTCAGCGAGGTGAGGGCGTGGTTGTCGCGGGGTTGAAGATGATGACGGGGCAGTGGGGCCTGGTGGCAGAGAGAGAGAGAGAGAGAGAGAGAGAGAGAGAGAGAGAGAGGTGCGGTGGGGTCAGCAAGTTAGTGCCTCTGCGGGTTGTTTCGTGAGTGACAGAAAACGATTCGGGGGGAGAAGAGAGTGGGCTGGTTAGGCCTAGTGGGCTTGTTGGGCTGGGCTGTTTTCTTTATTTTTTCTTTCGTATTTTTTTTCTGTTTCTTTTATTCTGTTTTGAATTTGTTCAAACAATTCAAACAAACATTTGAATTCAGAACCTTCCAAAGTTTTCAGTAAGTTTTTAATTTGTTTTAAACATGTATTTAAAGTACTTTTTTAGGAATAATTCCTTTATTCATTTATGGTTTATATTTTATTTAAAATGGGTACTTTCCTTTATTTAAATAATATTTAATTACATTTTCAAACCCTTATTTGAATTCCAATTTTCACCAAACCTTTTCAGTAGGTTTTATTTATTTCATAGGGTGTTAAATAATTCACTTTGTATTTATTTAAAATATTTAATATGATTTATTAATCATTTAAATTAGGCAATTGTCTTTAATCAAACAAAAAACCAATATGGTTTTAAATCCATATAAATTTTATTCAAACAATTATTTTGAGTTGTTTAGATAACTTTTTAATCCACTTTGGTAAATTCCAATTTATTATTTTCTCATAATTTAATTAATCATTTATATTAGGGATTTTGTCTTTATTAAATATAATTTTGAATATGATTTAATCCCATATAAATTTTTATTGGAATATTCTTTTATCTCTTCATTTTATTTGGATTTAAATTATCTTTGTTCCATTTGCTTATGGATTTAATTTAAATTGTCTTCTAAATAATTTCCTTGGGATTTATTATTTAGTTTAGGCAATTTGTCTTTATTTAAATAAAAATTGAATATTGTTTAATCCTGATGATCTTATTTAAATAATCTTTTATTCCTTTTTACCTTTCCATAAACTTTCATTTGTTAATAATTTGGCCAAGATTTAATTTAGCTTTTAAATATTCCTTATTTATTTATTTCTTTCTTTGTCTTATAAAATCCATATATTTTTAAGTTACTAATGCTTATATTTTTAAGCCTAGCACAAGATTCAAGTTACTAATGCTTAAATGTCCTATTTATGAACTCCCTAACAATATTATTCTCAATAACTTTTATGCTAGGCTTTCTCTTCATGATAAATATTTACTAGATGCTTCTTGTGCTGGATCATTCACACGTATGAAGGAATAAGCTAAACGGGATCTACTAGACCGTATTCAAGAGAACACTTAAGCTTGGGAGAATGACAAAGGAAGAAAGTCAGGTATAAACTATGATATTAAATCTTTTATGGGAACTTATGACTTCCGTGATATTAGTAATGAGTTTGGTCTTTATTCCCAAAGTATTGCCAACTGTTTTAAGGCCTTTGCCTCTTACATATAAATTCCCAAGAAGAAGTGGAATACGTACCATGCACCTTATAAAGATGTTGTTAGTCATGTTCCTGTTAGAAGTATCGAAGTTTGTACTACTAATCATATTGTGCATGAACCTCATGTTGAGAAAATAACTTTCCTAGCTAAGGTAAAAGAGTATTCTATGATGATTAGTGCAAATAATAAAGGTACACAGAAAATTGTGGAGCCTGTTGAGCAACTGAATATTGAGCCTGTGGTAGCTATTGTGAAAGATCTTGACGCTAGAAATATAGATGATGAGCATATTGTCTTATGTGAAGACACTTATAATATCATCTCGTATCCTAGTAAAGCTAGAAAAGCTTGTGTTCCTATGCTTTGTGTTAAAATTGGTGATCATTGCTACTACGGTTTATGTGATATTGGTGCAAGTTCTAGTGCTATTCCTTATGAGCTTTACAGGGAAATTATGCATGAAATTAGTCCTTGTGAGCTTGAGGACATTGATGTGGTTATTCACCTTGAAAATAAGGAAACCATTTTCCCTATTGGTATTGTAAGAGATGTGGAGGTTCTTTGTGGTAAGATTAAATATCCTGCTGATTTTCTAGTGCTTAATTCAGCAGCTAGCAAAACTTGTCCTATCATTTTTGGTAGACCTTTCTTGAACACTTGTGGAGCTATTATAGATTGTAAGAAGGAGAAAGTTTTAACTAAGTTTGATGGATATTCTTATGAGTTTAACTTTTCCAAATTTGCTAAAGCTCCTTGTAAAAACAGCTTGCCTAATAAAAATTTCATGATGGAACAACTTGCTTCTATTGATCTGGTTTATGACCTTGGACCTCTTTTGGTGACTATAAGTATGCTTACTTGGATGACAAAGTTGTTGCCAGTGACAGTAATATTGTCAACTTTATTCAAAGTGCTACTGAAAGTTATTTTGAGAGAGGGAAACATGGTTTTATACATCTCAATAATGTTAAGTTTCCCCGTTTTATGTTGAAAGATTTGAAGTTGCATTTGTTTTGTCTTCCTATGCTAGTTGCTTTTTGTTTCAGAAATTCGTTTTCTCATACTACTCCCATGAATAGGAAGTGGGTTAGACTCAAGTGTGTTGGTTATTTGCTTCTTGATGCTCTTTTCACTCCAGATTTATATCTCCTTTGTGAGCATCTTTGAAAGTATCAGGCCTAACTTAAAGGCATAAAAGAAAAGTACTTGTTGGGAGATAACCCAAGAGTTTTGTCGAGTCTTGGAAGTTATTACCACTGTAATAACCACTCCTTAACATTTTTGTTTTGGTTTTTGTGTCAAGTTCAACTGATTTTGTGAAGTAGAGGAGTTGTGAAAAGTGGCTGTCCTAGGACAAATTTTTTTTCTGCGCCGTAAAAAATCGTGTGGAAGCTCAGTACATCGGATGGAGCTGTATTTTTCTGAGCTTGTTCTACAAGTTCTTACCCAACTTTAATTAGTTATGAACTTTTTGATTTGAGCAACAGAAGTTTTCCGAAAAAATCAATCTTTACATGTTGGTCAGTTTTGACAGATTTCTATTATCATTTGCATTTGCCTCTTATAGAAGCCTTTGTTTTGATGGATTTCAGATGAAGTGTGGACCCAAAGGTTAATTGTTTTTGCTTACACTAATGTTGCCTTTTAATCTTGTGTATTTCCTTGTGAGGAAAGGAAACTTCCAGGAGAAGGAGAAAAGGAGTCTGCAGAGTTCGTCTTTGGATAGGTAAAAGTGGTGAAAACAGAAGGTTCGTGAAATCCCAATCTTTTTATATTTTTGATGTTTTTAATACATAAGGGAATTTACGAGATGGAACAGAGGAGGAGACGGAGTCCGGGGTGGACAAACCCATCCCAGGCGCAGGCCCCTGCCTGGCCACGCCTGGAGGGGGTGTGCCACCCTCAAACTCCGACCCTGCCTCGTTTCCGTGTCAAAACCTTCCTTATGCTTTGAAACTTCGTAATATATACCCCCTGGATCCCCCGAGGTTCGTGCATCGTGTTCTCGTCGTGTTTTCGTTTCGATCTATTTTTGTCAGGAAAATTTCTCAAGTTTAGAGCACCATGGTCTCCGCCAACGATAAAGGCAAGAAGCCCGAGGAAGACGATCCTCGCAAACCCAATGAGGAAGAGATTCTGTTAGGTTATGAAGGAGACATGGAGGAGGACAAGAAACCGGACACCAGCTCTACCGTCATGAGCATTGGAGTGGTGGCAAAACCTATCAAGCTCAAGAGGACAACACGGATGTCCACAGGAGGGAAATCTCGACGTCATGCCCTCACTCCATAGTCACCTCCTCCAAGTACCAAGAAACCCTTCCACACTCTTATACATGAGCGTCAATATCAATATGTTCCCAAAGGGAACTTGCCCTCGATGTGGGACATGCCTCGTTCTAACCATGCAGGGGAGGAACACACTAAGAAGGAAGACTGGGGAAAGAATAATAAGGACTAGAACTCTCAGTCCGACATGATCATGAACCGCATTGAGAAAAACTCAGAGTTGATTCGTACCCTAACCTTTGAGATTGAGGAGTTAAGGAAACTTATTGAAGAGCTTATCAAGAGAACACCACCACCACCTAAGGAGTAACTCGTCATCAGGTTTGGAATCCCCTTGGCTTGTTACAATCTCGGGGGAGTGCCGCGGTATCACCACCATTATCTTTTATCTTTTACCTTTTTAGTGGATTCGTATCTTTGGTAGAGAGGTTATCTTATAGTTTGGTTTGCATGTGGAAGTATCTCTCCTTTATTTGATTATCTATGTATCCCTTGGTGTCAGTGCCTTTATTGGAATACTAATGAGAAGTTTCATCTTTTACTTTTTCAACTTCTTATTTTAGTTTTCAATCTCTATTATATGATGGATCTTGTTGATCAGTATTGGCATCACTTTGGGAGCATCAAGTGGATTCTAAATTTGTTTTGGAAAACTGAGTTCTGGTCAGTAGCAATAAATTTTGAGGTTTGAAAGAAAAAAGAGAAAAGCTTACAGGTATTTTGCATCATTTACTTTCTTTCTTGTTGGCTCATAAGCTTAGTATTCTTTATTTAAGATCTTTTGTGTCTTCAAGGAAGATTTCATGTTTGGATTTATTACTTGTATGTTTGCTTGTTTCTTTCAACTCTCTTGCTTGCTACCCAGCCTTGCTAGCCAAAAACCTATTTTGAGAAGGCATACTTCTCATGTTTCCAATCCCTTTGAACCAAAACATTTTCCACTTGTGTCCACTATATCTACCTAGTAGCATTTTTGCTATTCCTAGAAAATTCTCAAGCTTCAACTACCTTTTGAATTAAAACAAGTATTTTGTTATGTGAAAAATAGTTAGTAAAGCTCTCACGAACTTGATGGCACACCTTATATTCTTGCCCCTAATAGACTTGAACTATTGTGCAATCGAAGTTGTATATTCTGTAGGGTTCGCAGCATAGAAAACAAAAATTTTCCTACGATGGGAACTATGTACCAAGATCTATCTACTAGATAAAAACAACGGGCGGATGTATATCCGTAGAGAACATACCCTTGAATACCGACAAAGCTTAACGAGTTCAACTCGTGGTTGATGTAGACGATCTCTTGCCGATCTCAAGATCGAGAGGAAGTCCTAGCGCCGCAAAGCAGCAGCGCATCCGTGCTCGCACACACGTACAAGACACCGATCAATGCCTCCTCGCTCCAGCGATGCAGCGGAAGCACAACCCTTTCTTGCCGAATAGCCACCGGGAACATGTATCTCGCTAGTCCGAGACCATGGGGGATAAATTCTAGAGGGGGAGAGAGATCCTTCACGAGGAGGTGTGAGTGAGTAGTGAGAGGAGGGGCTCCTTTTATAGGAGGAGGGGGGAACCCAAGGGGGTGGCCGCCGGCCATGGGGGCTGCCTCCTCCCCTCCTTCATTCATGTGGGTGGACACACCACTCATAAAATGGCCCTTCAATTTTCTCCTCTCAAAAACCCACTCAAATTCCCATTAAATTTCCACCAAATTTAATGCAAACTCTCATTAAATAAAACTCTTTTATTTTATTCAGAATTTTGTCAATTACTTTAATGACAAACATTCACAAATAACCCCTTGCTAGAATTCCATTTCACATGCATAACCTCTTTATGCAATTTCACCCGAAAACCTGTTTCTGTATCTAGTGAAATAAATTCCCGTGCTTGTTTATTCTTTCGGCATGAAACATTTGCTCCAACTGGATGTCAGTGTCCCTTAAGTGTGTCACCCTACGGTTCGCGAATAATGCGGACATGATCGAGACCCTTCTCCGATCAATAATCAGTAGCGGGACCTAGAGATCCATACTGACTCCCACACATTCAACGATGACTTTCCCTGTGATCGTCGGAAACTTTTACGCTTGTATCTTAATCCCTTTGTTTCAAGATATATTACATGTCCGAGATTCGATCATCGGTATCTCCATACCTAGTTTGATCTCGTTACTGACATGCACTCTTTTCTCGTTCCCGTGATATAACATTCTAGTGATCAAATCACTTGCTTGCAAGATAATCAATGTGATATCACCGAGAGGGCCCAGAGCATATCTATCCGTCATCGGGATGAACAAATTCCACTCTTGATCCATGATTCTCAACATAACACTTTAGTAGCTTTGAAGCCATCTTTATAATCACCCAGTTACGGAGTGACGTTTGATGTCAACAAGAAACTCTTCCGGTGTTAGTGATTGGCATGATCTCATGGTCTAAGGATTAGGACTACTTCGTAAGTTGTTTATAGAAATATAAACTCAATGACTTTGATCGTAATGCTATACTTCGGATGAATGTTTATCACACCATTACACTAATGTTGTGATCTCGTTATTAACAACATCCAATGTCTATGATCAGGAAACTGTGATCATCTTGTTAATCAACGAACTAGTTTATGAGAGAGGCATAACTAGGAACTTTCTGTTTGTTTATTAAACACACATGTATTAACGTTTCCGTATTAATACAATTATAGCATGCAAAATAAACATCTATCATATACTTGGAATACATATAATAATCATTTTATTATTGCCTCTCAGGGCATATTCCCTTCAGTCTCCCACTTGCACTAGAGACAATAATCTAGTTACATAGTGATGTATCTAACACCCATGGAGTTCTGGTGTAGATCTTGTTTTGCTCTAGGGAGATTTTTAGTCAAAGGATCTGCTACATTGAGATCCGTATGTACTTTACAAATCTTTATATCTCCATCCTTGACATGCTCGCGGATGGAGTGAAACCGGCGCTTAATATTCTTGGAATGCTTATGAGACCTTGGCTCTTTGGCATTGGCATCATTGTTGTCACAATAGATCACCATTGGGTCCAACGCGTTTGCCACCACTCCTAGTTCGGATATGAACTCCTTCATCCAAACTGCTTCTTGAGCCGCTTCTGAAGCAGCAACATATTCGGCCTCCGTTGTTGATCCCGCCACCACAGGTTGTTTGGAGCTCCTCCAACTAACCGCTCCGCCATTCATGAGAAATACGTATCCGGATTGAGACTTAGAGTTATCCGGATCGGTGTCAAAGCTAGCGTGACATAACACTTAGCGATGAGCTCTTCTTCACCTCCGTATACAAGAAACATATCCTGAGTTCTTCGTAAGTACATAAGGATATTCTTGACCGCTTTCCAGTGTTCTGAACCTAGATCCGATTGGTACCTACTAGTCAAAATAATAGCATGTGCCACATCCGGTCTTGTACATAGCATGGCGTACATTATAGAGCCTATGGCTGAAGCATAGGGGACCTTGTCCATTATCTCTCTTTCTTCCGCCGAAGCCGGACTTTGAGTCTTACTCAATGTCGTGCCTTGTGTCATAGGTAAGAACCCCTTCTTACTATCTTCCATTTTAAACTTCTTTAAAATCTTATCAAGGTATGTACTTTGCGATAGACCTATTAGGCGCCTAGATCTATCTCTATAGATCTTTATGCCTAATATGTATGACGCTTCACCTAGGTCCTTCATTAAAAATTTGCTGTTTAGATAACTTTTAACACTGTTTAAAAGATCTATATCATTTCCGATCAATAATATGTCATCCACATATAATATCAGAAATGCCACATTGCTCCCACTCACTTTCTTGTAAATACAAGCTTCTCCATAAGTTTGGACAAATCCAAACTCTTTGATCACCTCATCACAGCGGAGATTCCAACTTCGTGATGCTTGCCTCAATCCATAGATGGATCGCTGAAGCTTGCACACCTTGTTAGCATCCTTAGGATCGACAAAACCCTTTGGTTGTATCATATACAACTCTTCTTCAATATTACCATTGAGAAACGCGGTTTTGACATCCATCTTCCATATCTCATAATCGAAATATGCAGCAATTGCTAACATAATCCTAACTGATTTTAGCATCGCTACGGGAGAGAATGTCTCATCGTAGTCAACTCCTTGAATTTGTCGAAACCCCTTTGCGACAAGTCGAGCTTTATAGACGGTTACATTACCATCAGCATCAGTTTTCCTTTTGAAAATTCATTTGTTCTCCACGGCCTTTCAGTCGTGAGGTAAGTCCACCAAGTTCCAAACTTGATTTTCATACATGGATTCCATCTTGGATTTCATGGCTTCTAACCATTTTTTGGAATCCGGGCTCATCATCGCTTCTTCATATGTCGTAGGGTCATCATTTTCATCAACCATGAAATTCATGACAGGATTTTCGTATAGCTCGGGAGCTGCACGCGTCCTACTTGACCTGCGAGGTTCGGTAGTACTCTCTTTCGGAGTTTCATGATCATTATCATTAGTTCCTTCTTCAACAGGTGAAGCCAACTCCGGAACAACTTCCGGCGCTGCGCTACTCGCCATACTTTGAAGAGAAGGTTCAATAACCTCTTCGAGTTCTACCTTCCGACTAGTCACACCTTTCGCGAGAAACTCTTTCTCTAGAAAGGATCCATTCTTGGCAACAAAAACCTTGCCTTCGGATCTGTGATAGAAGGAATACCCAATAGTTTCCTTAGGGTATCCTATGAAGACGCATTTTTCCGCTTTGGGTTCGAGTTTATCCGGTTGAAGTTTCTTCACATAAACATCGCATCCCCAAACTTTAAGAAATGACAGCTTATGTTTGTTTCCAAACCACAATTCATACGGTGTCTTTTCAACGGATTTAGATGGTGCCCGATTTAAAGTGAATGCAGCAGTTTCTAGTGCATAGCCCCAAAATGACAACAACAAGTCTATCAGAGACATCATAGATCGAACCATATCTAATAAAGTACGATTACGACGTTCCGACACACCATTTCGCTATGGTGTTCCCGCAGATGTGAGTTGTGAAACAATTCCACACTCTTTCATGTGAGTGCTAAACTCGTAAGTTAGATACTCACCTCCATGGTCGGACCGTAGAAATTTGATCTTTCTATTACGATGATTTTCCACTTCATTCTGAAATTCCTTGAACTTTTCAAAGGTTTCAGACTTGTGTTTCATCAAGTAGATATAACCGTATCTACTCAAATCATCCGTGAAAGTAACAAAATAACGATATCCACCTCGCGCCGACACACTCATTAGACCACATACATCAGAATGTATGATTTCCAATAAATCTATCGCCCGTTCCATTGAACCGGAAAACGGCGTTCTAGTCATCTTGCCCATAAGGCATGGCTCACATGTATCAAATGATTCAAAATCAAGTGATTCCAAAAGTCCATCCGAATTGAGCTTCTTCATGCGTTTAACGCCAATATGACCTAGACGGCAGTGCCACATATATGCGGATATATCATCATTTAGTTTAATCCTTTTAGCATCAACATTATGAATATGTGTAACATTATTATCGAGATCCAAAAGAAATAAACCATTCATCATCGGTGCATGACCATAAAAGATTTCATTCATATAAATGGAACAACCATTGTTCTCGGATTTAAATGAATAACCACTTCGCATTAAACACAATCCAGATAAAATATTCATGCTCAGTGCAAGCACCAGATAAGAATTATTCAAGTTTATAACTAATCCCGACGGAAAGTGGAGAGGCAGCGTTCCGACGGCGATCACATCAACGCTTGATCCATTGCCGACACGCATGTAACACCGCGGTTCTGAAAAGACCGTGGCTTCTATGTGACATGCCAATCCCTGGATCGGTTCATTGGCCCACAATAGAATAAGATGAATAACATAGCAAACTATCCGTGTATCATGAATAACGATGACCCAGAGTACCATTATTACAATAAAATCTTAGCTCAAGGCTAGCTCAAATTATTCAGGTAGCAACATAAATAAAGTAAATCCTCCATTCTTCAAATTGCCCACAAGTGAACAAGTGCCGAGTGGAATACCGTGGCCTATATCGATTACTCAGAATCGGAATAACCTGCAACATAAAACGTAGCAGCCCCGAAGGGTCAATACATGGAATGTATGGAAAGTAGAGTTAGTAATGGAGACAATAGTACTAACATCTACATGCATATTTGGCAAGTGGAGCTGTGTCTGGCTTGCATTTGCAAATACTTTTGTCCTACTTTCATAAACAGTTTTTGATTTTCTTTGAAAAGATCCCAATTAAGTTAACCCAAAAATATTAAAACAATTATGAAATTAGAATGAGCGAGAAACATGTCATGGAATCAATATCAAGCAACTCAGTTGTCCATAACCGGGGACACGGCTAATCGATTAGATTATACACCCTGCAGAGGTTTGTACACTTTACCCATGTGACTTGGCCAGCCCAGCTCGTACCATCACTCTCATTTTGGGTGATGATAGGGAGAAGTCCAAGAAGAGACTGTTCGGGAAGTAGCTCCTCAATCCCGACGCGCATCGGTCCAACCTACCAAAATTCTACATCTCTGGATACGCGGGTTCGAGTTACCACAACCTACTAAGTCCAACCAACCGCCCATTCCATTATTGGCACATGGCTGTACACGTAAGCTACACAATAAAGAAGCCAATCAATTTCTCTCGATACCTGGGTGCCTTTCCGCAATAAACCACCAAAAAAATTATCAATGCCATCACACCCAGGAGATTCATTGATTAAGTTTTTTTAGTTTTCACAAACCAATACTTTTAGAAACAAGTCTCAATGATGTAACCCAACCCTCGTTCAACATAGCATGGCTAAGCATATCTACCAACGGTGGTTCATCTACAAAGAGGGTCCTACCACATAATAGTACATAGCATAGCGATAGTATCATCCTACACATGCATCTACAAAATACACGACAATGCAATGAAAATAGTAGGACAATTTCATGAACAAAGTAGCATCTACTTGCCTTGGTTGTAGCGGTCGGAAGAACAATCCACACACGAGCAATCGTTGCACTCGTCACAATCTACACGATACAATTGCATTCATAAACAAACAATCCACAAGCATATGCAACAAATATGATGCATGAAGGTATGCAAGGCGAGTGAATTGGTGCTACAGATGCACCACATAATAGTAATCAGTAGAGGTACTGATTGCATGCATGGAAAAATAGTTTTAGCGCTAGGAAAACTATTACGCAAAAAGTAATGCTCCAAACTAGAGCTAGAACTTAAATAATTCACTACCGGTAGTATATTGTTTGTAAAATCTTGGGAAAATTCTACCGCATAGGCATCGCTGATTAGAAACAGTATCAATTGGAATTACTCAAAAAGGAATCATAAAACTCCCGGAATAATTAAAACACTGCAGAAAGCCACTAGACAGTTTCTGCAGAAGTTTTTACTGTAAGCCTATCTTTTTAACTCACGATGAGATTCCCCTTGTTCCACTGAATCCAGGGACATATCACATGCGATTTTTGGAGCTACGGATCTTTTTCTACGAATTAATTACTCCGAAAAGGCCATAAACCTATTTGATTAAACTGTACTAAACCTTGCTGCAAAAGCCTGAACCAAAGGTACAGCGAGATTCTACACGACTTACTGAATGTACACATATTTTATTTGCAATTTTTGGCCAAGCGGTTTAATTTCTACGCAATTTACAAGTTTCTACCAAAATCTGTCAACTAAAACGATTAACGAAATTAACCAGTCAACTGTGTCTGTTGACTGGTCAACGCGTCTGCTGACTGGGCGTCTGACTAGTCAACACCTGAGTCTGACCAGTCAACGGCTGATCTGAACCACTGATCTGAGATCTAACGGTGGCTGCAGGCTTACCGGAGACAAACGGCGAAACGAACTCCGGACGGTGCGGCGATCGGTTCCGGCGACGACGGTTACCTGCGCGGTAGGGGAAACAATCAGCGCGTAGCACGGGGCGGTCAACAACACGGCGACGGCGCGCGCGGCAGCGACGGTGGTGCGGCACGGCACGGACGAGCGGCGCGGCGCAAGGCGCGCGAGGCGACGCGCGTGCGTGCGTGTGTGTGTGCGCGGCAGCGAGCAGCAGCTAGCGGCGCGCGCAAGCGGCGGCAGCAGCGCACGCGGCAGTGGCAGCAGCGGCACGCGCGAGCGCACGCGGGCAGGTGCAGACGCAGGCGCGCTGCGAGGCGGCGAGTGGCAGGCGGCGGGGCGATGGCGCGGCTCGGCGGCGGTGTAACACCCTCAGAATCGGACCTATGCAAGTTTGAGCAAAATTCGCCAAAACCCGCATAGAAACGATTCAAAGGTGCCCACCAGGCACTTTCGTGCGGGTGGAGAACGAAGTAATAACATTACACAATAGTCCTCGATGGGACCCACAGAACAGATATATATAACAGCGACTCAAAGAGTCAAGAATACAGATATAATGTACGAAGATCCAAATCACCTTGAGAACGATATAGCGTCCAGCTACGGACAAGATGCAAATGGGGCTAAGAGCCCTGAAGAATAACCAATGGCGTCCATAACCCTGCCCAGGCCAAGCCGGAAGGGTAACCCTGCTAACAGCGTCGATCTCAAAACCTGCTTATCAAAAGGGGTGCCGACAAAGGGCGAAGGAAAAAGAGGAGCGTTAGTACTGAGGCCAGTACACGGCGAGGCTAGAATTCGGCGGTCCTCGCCTACATAGGTGTGGTGGACTGAGCGGCAGCGGCAGCATGCACTAAACAACCTATAGAGACTCGATACGACTGGCGGTTATCAGGGAGGGATAAGAAAGACCTATTCGGATCCAACCTGAAGCTAACACCAAACATACCCATCCTGGTGTCTCCCCCTCGAAACCAAACGAGGAAGTCAACCGAGGAACTCACACAGTTGGCAGTTTTAGTTATTCAGTTATCGTTGCAGCAATTACTAGTCAGGTTTAGATAATCGTCCTGATAAAGTAAGCAGTGGGCACTTTTAGTTAATCATTCCGTTATAGTTGCGACACTTACTAATCAGATACAATTAGCTTGAGATAACCCAAAACCCAACAGTTGTTGATACTTTTATTCAGCCATTCCGTTGTAATTGCAATACTTACTAGTCAGATACAATTGTTGCAAGCGACAAACCAAACAAGCAATTGTTGGCAGTTTTATTTAGCCATTCCGTTGTAGTTGAAGCTGATTACTAGTCATATCAGATACAAGTCAATTTATAACAGTAAACTTTAGTTATGCTTGTCTATGGTCGAGATACTGTGCTCCAAGTCGTCCATAACCGCGGACACGGCTTTCAGAAAGTTTTAACCCGGCCGGGGTGCACAAATAGCAACACACACACGATCAACCTTGGAAAAACCAAATCAAAACCCAACGAGGTCTTCACGACAGAGCAATCACAAGATTCAGAAATATTTCAGGGGGCCACCCCATTGAGTAGAACCGCAACGAAGTAAGCAAGCTTCGAGACGGACTCAAGGTTTGCGTCAATGGCTGTAAGCGACTGGGAACCCGAAAGTGTGGCTGGGCTTGTCGATACCGCGTAATCACTCCGCTTACCTAAACAGTACAGTGTGCTCCTCGCACAATCGTAAATAAAGCAGTAGCATGGCATAAGTACAGGATCGTAAATAAAACCTCAAACTAGTTTGTGGCCCCAAGAAATAAGACGGAATCAAGCTCTGGCTAAGGGGGGCCCATACTCCCCATATGTGGATAGCGCGATAAATCAAGGAACAGGTATCAAGTACTCGGGGTCCTACGGGACACAAGTGGGCGTTCGGAAACCAAATATTATCTATCACCCACCGATGCCTCTGCTTACTTCAATTTTAGTTGTTAAACAGGAATTAAAGTGAACAATAAGTAAAACTATGATCATCTCCAACATCAACATGCGGCAATACATCAACAACTGTGGCACTTGACGACTCGCAACAGCACTTGAGCAAGCGACTACGACGCGCAAGTCCAACTATCTACCAAACAACAGGTAATAGGATGTGTCCAAGGCAATATAGGGCTGCACGGTATATCACAGGTACGGAAACTAAAGCATCGCAACACAGATAGCAATAGATCAACAGGAGGGAAGTAAATACTATAAAAGTAAGATGGGTAGAAGGGGGGAGATGCTCGCCTGAAAACATTGTCGAAGGTTCAACCGAAGATCGGGACGAAGCTCACATCAACTCATCGGCCTTATCCGCGAAGAAGCAAACCACTAGAATAAACACCGGATGCAATATTTAATACAACGGCAAAAGATCGGCATGATGCATGTATGATGTATGGCATGGCAAAGTGCGATGCAATTAGGTCAAATTAAGCGGAACCGGGGTCCCGACAATTAAGTAGGTGGTTCAAGTTGTTTAGAAACCCCGCATTTTATATGTTGTTTTAACAAGGCAAGATTGCAACATCGGTTCGCTACACAAATTTAAATGAGGCCAATATAAGGCTAGATTTGCCCGCATATGGGCCCCATAATTAATTATTAGGTGAATCGGCATAAGGCCCCCAAACCACATGACAAGATGCATGCAAGAATGACAAGTTAATAAGCAACAGGTTTTATGTTATAAAATAGGGTTCGAGGACAAGGGTCACACATTAGGGTTCTCGACGGTCTTGGGGTTCCGGGGTTCGGGGTCGGTCTCTGGGTCCAGGGTTCGACGGGTTCAGGGTTCGACGGAACATTCTCGGAAATAGGGTAGATCTTGTTGCATCGGGGTCCCGGCGTTCGGGGCGCGACGGATTTCTTCCGGGCCGATGCCGCTCTTGTCGTCGTGCCGATCTTGTCGGGTCCCACGGGGTCGATCTTGTCTTCGGGGTGAAGCGCTTGTCGGTCTCGTGGCGATCTTTGCGTCCTTCCGGTTCGGGTTTTGGCGTCCGAGGGTAGATCTGGGCGTCCGAGGGTCACTCCGCGGCCGTGTTGCAGATCTTGTCGGTTCCACCTCGAAGACCTTGTTGTGCGGCAGCGGCTCATGGTGCACCGGGGTTCGGGTCTGGGGTTGTCCTTCTGCGCCATGTCGGAGATCTTGAGGGTTCGGCTCGATCGAGGTGCGAAGCTTGAGTGTTGACGCTGGCGATCTTCGGGAGGTACTCTGGGTTCCAACTAAGACGGTTGGTGAAGGACATGCAACGGAGTCGGTTCCACGAGTTCCGGCCAGCAGCTCCTTTCGTGCTTCACACGATCTTGTTCCTTGTGCACTTGGCCTACTTGGCTTCTGCAGGTTACCTCGGGGTCGCATGAGCCGTACTACGGCCGGAGGTGAGCGGCTGTGCCGACGCGGGCCCTTGCGGTCGAGGCAAGGCGCTCAGACGCAGGCTCTGGGCGGTGGACCCAGCACCTAGCGGAGGAGGACGTCGAGCTGGGCCGGCAGGGCCCTGGCGCGAGCGGCGGCGACCTTGCGGCGACGGGCGGGGAGGAGCTCGGTCCGGCGACAACGCGCGGAGACGGCCGGGGCGAGCACGGGGAGAACGGGGGGTCGCCGGAGCACAGGTTGGGGCGGGGAGGACCGGGGCCAGGCGGTGGCGGAGGGGCAGATGCGGCGAGGCGGGGCTCCGCGCGCGGGGAGCGGGTCGAGGCGAGCGCGGCCACGGCCCTGGCGTCGGAGGGAGCCCGAAGGGGGGGCGCGCGGCGAGGAGAGGGGGCTCGGGCGCCGGTAGAGGGAGGGGCCGGCGCGGCGGAGCTCGGCAGAGGGTGGCGACGGAGGACGCGGCGGCGGGGAGGAGCAGGCGAGGTGGAGCTGCCGGGGCGAGGTAGGCGCGCGGCCGGAGGAGGCCACGGCCGGGGCGCTGCGGTGGTGGGCGGAGCGGCGCTCGCGTCCGGCGAGGCGGGGCGCGCTCGGGGGCGGGGAAGGCGACGGGTGGCTCCGGCGGCGAGCAGGGAAGGTGGAGAGGAGGGAGGTTGAGCGGGGGAGAGGAGCGTGGGACGCGGGGGGGTTCGGCTGGGTGGCCCACGCGTGGGTCCCGCGGTGGGCTGGATGCGGTTGGTGGGCGGGGCCGCGCGGGTGGGACCCGAGCGTCAGGGGGTGCGGCTGAAGCGCGTGGCGTGCGTGTGTGCCCAGGGGGGGTTAGGCTGCGGGTGAGAAAAGAGAGAGAGAGGTGGGAAAAGAGGTGGATAGCTGAGGTGGCAGGGTGGGTAGGTTTTGGGTGAGAGGGTGAGGTGGCGAGCTGAGAGTGGTGGGTAGGATAGGTTTTGGTGGGACTAGGATTTAGGGGGGGGGGCTGTTTTATTATTTGTGTTTGTTTGGTTCTGTTCAAATTAAACAAAGCTACTTTGCAAAATAGTTTTTAGGGAAACAAAATATCCGATACGCTCGGGGTTTTGTGTTTGAAAATAAGAGGGGTGTTTGTACAAATAAAAACTAGGCTTTTCAAAATAATGCAGACAAACAATGCATGATGATGACGATGCAATGCACAAATTCAACGCGATTTTCTAGTAGTGATTTTGCGGGATGCCACAATTCGACACCACTAACAATGGATCTCGCCCTCGAGATCCGCCTCATGGTACCGGAAAGAAGGTCGGCGATCTGCATCTTCTCACTTCGTGTAGATCCTCGCGACACCACTAACAAGAGGTCGTTGTCCGTGATCGCCGAGAGGACACTCCGGAAAACAAAAGGTCGAAGGTAGAGGTATCAACAATTAAAGCCACCTCTAGCTCCGATGGAAAAGGGGAACCGATGCATTCTCATCCACTTCAATGTACAAAAGCGAATAGAAAGGGTAGTCGGCATGGGGGCCAATCCATCACGCACCCAAACTATTACTCCGCACAATCAGTGGAAAAGCGTGCAACCATTCTCGGAATCAGACTGAAGATCTCGACAAGCGAGGTTCGGAAACAAAGGAGTGATGCAGACTCTGCATCGGATCTGGCGTGGATGATGTCGTCGCGTCAGAACACACCGGAAGGAACAAACAAGGAATAAAGAATGGTTCCACGGAAGACTGATTCCTCAGGCAGCTTGAACACCGGATGATAGATCACCGTTAGCAGAGGGGGAAACGAAACCCTGAAGGTACGACGGAAACCCAACCACGAGAATTCCTGGACTCGAAGAAAGAGAAGAGAGCGGATTCAAAACGCGTAGAGATAAGAGGAGAATAGCAGAGGGGTAAGGAGTAAAATCAGACCTAATCAGAACTATCCAACCGATTTTCAAAAATAGTTTGACACTCTACTTCGGCCGTTAGCTAGGTTATCCTACAGGCTGGACTTGTGGGGTATCGTAACTGCTGAGCTCTGATACCACTCTGTAACACCCTCAGAATCGGACCTATGCAAGTTTGAGCAAAATTCGCCAAAACCCGCATAGAAACGATTCAAAGGTGCCCACCAGGCACTTTCGTGCGGGTGGAGAACGAAGTAATAACATTACACAACAGTCCTCGATGGGACCCACAGAACAGATATATATAACAGCGACTCAAAGAGTCAAGAATACAGATATAATGTACGAAGATCCAAATCACCTTGAGAACGATATAGCGTCCAGCTACGGACAAGATGCAAATGGGGCTAAGAGCCCTGAAGAATAACCAATGGCGTCCATAACCCTGCCCAGGCCAAGCCGGAAGGGTAACCCTGCTAACGGCGTCGATCTCAAAACCTGCTTATCAAAAGGGGTGCCGACAAAGGGCGAAGGAAAAAGAGGAGCGTTAGTACTGAGGCCAGTACACGGCGAGGCTAGAATTCGGCGGTCCTCGCCTACATAGGTGTGGTGGACTGAGCGGCAGCGGCAGCATGCACTAAACAACCTATAGAGACTCGATACGACTGGCGGTTATCAGGGAGGGATAAGAAAGACCTATTCGGATCCAACCTGAAGCTAACACCAAACATACCCATCCTGGTGTCTCCCCCTCGAAACCAAACGAGGAAGTCAACCGAGGAACTCACACAGTTGGCAGTTTTAGTTATTCAGTTATCGTTGCAGCAATTACTAGTCAGGTTTAGATAATCGTCCTGATAAAGTAAGCAGTGGGCACTTTTAGTTAATCATTCCGTTATAGTTGCGACACTTACTAATCAGATACAATTAGCTTGAGATAACCCAAAACCCAACAGTTGTTGATACTTTTATTCAGCCATTCCGTTGTAATTGCAATACTTACTAGTCAGATACAATTGTTGCAAGCGACAAACCAAACAAGCAATTGTTGGCAGTTTTATTTAGCCATTCCGTTGTAGTTGAAGCTGATTACTAGTCATATCAGATACAAGTCAATTTATAACAGTAAACTTTAGTTATGCTTGTCTATGGTCGAGATACTGTGCTCCAAGTCGTCCATAACCGCGGACACGGCTTTCAGAAAGTTTTAACCCGGCCGGGGTGCACAAATAGCAACACACACACGATCAACCTCGGAAAAACCAAATCAAAACCCAACGAGGTCTTCACGACAGAGCAATCACAAGATTCAGAAATATTTCAGGGGGCCACCCCATTGAGTAGAACCGCAACGAAGTAAGCAAGCTTCGAGACGGACTCAAGGTTTGCGTCAATGGCTGTAAGCGACTGGGAACCCGAAAGTGTGGCTGGGCTTGTCGATACCGCGTAATCACTCCGCTTACCTAAACAGTACAGTGTGCTCCTCGCACAATCGTAAATAAAGCAGTAGCATGGCATAAGTACAGGATCGTAAATAAAACCTCAAACTAGTTTGTGGCCCCAAGAAATAAGACGGAATCAAGCTCTGGCTAAGGGGGGCCCATACTCCCCATATGTGGATAGCGCGATAAATCAAGGAACAGGTATCAAGTACTCGGGGTCCTACGGGACACAAGTGGGCGTTCGGAAACCAAATATTATCTATCACCCACCGATGCCTCTGCTTACTTCAATTTTAGTTGTTAAACAGGAATTAAAGTGAACAATAAGTAAAACTATGATCATCTCCAACATCAACATGCGGCAATACATCAACAACTGTGGCACTTGACGACTCGCAACAGCACTTGAGCAAGCGACTACGACGCGCAAGTCCAACTATCTACCAAACAACAGGTAATAGGATGTGTCCAAGGCAATATAGGGCTGCACGGTATATCACAGGTACGGAAACTAAAGCATCGCAACACAGATAGCAATAGATCAACAGGAGGGAAGTAAATACTATAAAAGTAAGATGGGTAGAAGGGGGGAGATGCTCGCCTGAAAACATTGTCGAAGGTTCAACCGAAGATCGGGACGAAGCTCACATCAACTCATCGGCCTTATCCGCGAAGAAGCAAACCACTAGAATAAACACGGATGCAATATTTAATACAACGGCAAAAGATCGGCATGATGCATGTATGATGTATGGCATGGCAAAGTGCGATGCAATTAGGTCAAATTAAGCGGAACCGGGGTCCCGACAATTAAGTAGGTGGTTCAAGTTGTTTAGAAACCCCGCATTTTATATGTTGTTTTAACAAGGCAAGATTGCAACATCGGTTCGCTACACAAATTTAAATGAGGCCAATATAAGGCTAGATTTGCCCGCATATGGGCCCCATAATTAATTATTAGGTGAATCGGCATAAGGCCCCCAAACCACATGACAAGATGCATGCAAGAATGACAAGTTAATAAGCAACAGGTTTTATGTTATAAAATAGGGTTCGAGGACAAGGGTCACACATTAGGGTTCTCGACGGTCTTGGGGTTCCGGGGTTCGGGGTCGGTCTCTGGGTCCAGGGTTCGACGGGTTCAGGGTTCGACGGAACATTCTCGGAAATAGGGTAGATCTTGTTGCATCGGGGTCCCGGCGTTCGGGGCGCGACGGATTTCTTCCGGGCCGATGCCGCTCTTGTCGTCGTGCCGATCTTGTCGGGTCCCACGGGGTCGATCTTGTCTTCGGGGTGAAGCGCTTGTCGGTCTCGTGGCGATCTTTGCGTCCTTCCGGTTCGGGTTTTGGCGTCCGAGGGTAGATCTGGGCGTCCGAGGGTCACTCCGCGGCCGTGTTGCAGATCTTGTCGGTTCCACCTCGAAGACCTTGTTGTGCGGCAGCGGCTCGTGGTGCACCGGGGTTCGGGTCTGGGGTTGTCCTTCTGCGCCATGTCGGAGATCTTGAGGGTTCGGCTCGATCGAGGTGCGAAGCTTGAGTGTTGACGCTGGCGATCTTCGGGAGGTACTCTGGGTTCCAACTAAGACGGTTGGTGAAGGACATGCAACGGAGTCGGTTCCACGAGTTCCGGCCAGCAGCTCTTGTCGTGCTTCACACGATCTTGTTCCTTGTGCACTTGGCCTACTTGGCTTCGGCAGGTTACCTCGGGGTCGCATGAGCCGTACTACGGCCGGAGGTGAGCGGCTGCGCCGACGCGGGCCCTTGCGGTCGAGGCAAGGCGCTCGGACGCAGGCTCTGGGCGGTGGACCCAGCACCTAGCGGAGGAGGACGTCGAGCTGGGCCGGCAGGGCCCTGGCGCGAGCGGCGGCGACCTTGCGGCGACGGGCGGGGAGGAGCTCGGTCCGGCGACAACGCGCGGAGACGGCCGGGGCAAGCACGGGGAGAACGGGGGGTCGCCGGAGCACAGGTTGGGGCGGGGAGGACCGGGGCCAGGCGGTGGCGGAGGGGCAGATGCGGCGAGGCGGGGCTCCGCGCACGGGGAGCGGGTCGAGGCGAGCGCGGCCACGGCCCTGGCGGCGGAGGGAGCCCGAAGGGGGGGCGTGCGGCGAGGAGAGGGGGCTCGGGCGCCGGTAGAGGGAGGGGCCGGCGCGGCGGAGCTCGGCAGAGGGTGGCGGCGGAGGACGCGGCGGCGGGGAGGAGCAGGCGAGGTGGAGCGGCCGGGGCGAGGTAGGCGCGCGGCCGGAGGAGGCCACGGCCGGGGCGCTGCGGTGGTGGGCGGAGCGGCGCTCGCGTCCGGCGAGGCGGGGCGCGCTCGGGGGCGGGGAAGGCGACGGGTGGCTCCGGCGGCGAGCAGGGAAGGTGGAGAGGAGGTAGGTTGAGCGGGGGAGAGGAGCGTGGGACGCGGGGGGGTTCGGCGGGGTGGCCCACGCGTGGGTCCCGTGGTGGGCTGGATGCGGTTGGTGGGCGGGGCCGCGCGGGTGGGACCCGAGCGTCAGGGGGCGCGGCTGAAGCGCGTGGCGTGCGTGTGTGCCCAGGGGGGGGGGGTTAGGCTGCGGGTGAGAAAAGAGAGAGAGAGGTGGGAAAAGAGGTGGATAGCTGAGGTGGCAGGGTGGGTAGGTTTTGGGTGAGAGGGTGAGGTGGCGAGCTGAGAGTGGTGGGTAGGATAGGTTTTTGTGGGACTAGGATTTAGGGGGGGGGGGCTGTTTTATTATTTGTGTTTGTTTGGTTCTGTTCAAATTAAACAAAGCTACTTTGCAAAATAGTTTTTAGGGAAACAAAATATCCGATACGCTCGGGGTTTTGTGTTTGAAAATAAGAGGGGTGTTTGTACAAATCAAAACTAGGCTTTTCAAAATAATGCAGACAAACAATGCATGATGATGACGATGCAATGCACAAATTCAACGCGATTTTCTAGTAGTGATTTTGCGGGATGCCACAGGCGGGGCTGGCGCAGCGCGGCAAATGGCGGCGGGCGGCGAGTTGAGGGAGAGAGGAGAGGAGGGGCGCGCGACTGCGGTTACCTGGGCGGCGGCGCGGGCTCGGAGGCCGAGACGGGCGGCGGCGGCTAGGGCAAGACGGCGGCGCGCGGGGCAGTTCCCGAGGGCGGCGCGGCACGCGGAACGAGGAGGGGGCGGGCGATCGCGGGCATGGAGGAGGCGTGCGGGTGCGGATCCCGAGGCCGGGGTGGCCTCTTTTGTGGGGCCCTCTCGCGGGGTCCTACTCCGATTCGGCGTGAAGTTAGAACAGAACTCGGAAATCGGCCCGAAAATCGGACCGTTTTTCTATCCTTCAATAAAACGGCGATAACTTTTCCGTACAAGCTCCGAATCGAGCGATTCTTGCTCCTACGGTTTTGTAAAATCGAGGGGAACAATCTAGTGTCAAGTGTTGGGCGAAACCACTATGCTAAAAGGGTGGCAACACTAGTTCTTCTAAAGCCTCCCGCAGGAGCCTCGTAGCAAAATAGAATAGGGTTTCGAAAATAGCGTTTCGCCGATTCATTTCGATCGACGGTTTTGCATGGAAAAGTATGATGCAATGGCATGAATTATATGCAGAACCAAATCTAAAATTTGGGATGTGACAACGCATCTTGACCTCACCCCTTGCTAGCGGTCGCTTGTTCCGCAGCCCCTGATTCGAGTTACAAATATTAGCAACTGAACCGGTATCAAATACCCAGGTGCTACTGCGAGCACTAGTCAAGTACACATCAATAACATGTATATCATATATACCTTTGTTTGCCTTGCCATCCTTCTTGTCTGCCAAATACTTGGGGCAGTTGCGCTTCCAGTGGCCAGTCCCCTTACAATAGTAGCACTTGGTATCAGACTTAGGTCCAACTCGGGGTTTCTTTTCAGGCACGGCAACCGGCTTGCCGCCCTTACTTCCCTTCCATTTTTCCTTCTTGTCTTTCTTGAAACCAGTGTTCCTATTGATCATCAACACTTGATGTTCCTTTTTGATCTCCACTTCTGCAGTTTTAAGCATTGATAGAAGCTCGGGGAGAGACTTCTTCATGCCTTGCATATTATAGTTCATCACGAAGCTCTTATAGCTAGGTGGTAGAGACTGCAGAACACGATGGATGCCTAAGTCAATGGGAATCGATATTCCCAAGGACACAAGCTTATCGGCATAACCCGACATCTTGAGTACATGCTCACTAACGGAGTTGTGCTCTTCCATCATGCAGCTAAAAAACTTTTCCGAAGCGTTGTAGCTCTCTACAGCAGCATGTACCCATTGTATCAAAAGCATTGCCGTTTTCGAAACGCTTTCAAAGTGCCGTCTCTAGCCCATACAATATGCCACAATGAACTAAGTTGTGGTCCTCCTGACGAGTCTGATAGACATTCTTCTCCTCGTCAGGGGCATCCTCAAAAGGTGGGGGGCCTAGCGGCGCTTCTAGCACATATTGCTTTTGTGCAGCAGAGAGGAGAATCATCAAATTCATGGCCCATTCGGTAAAGTTGCTACCATTCATTGCAAGTTTCTCTTTCTCCATGAACACATTGAAATTAAAAGCAGGTGGTGCCATCTACAACAGAATTTGTAAAGTTTAGACTAAGTTTATGATAGATTGAGTTCAACTAATCCATATTACGAATGAACTCCCACTCAAAAACGACATCCCTCGTGCCTTTTTGGTGATTACATGAACCAAATCCACTACACCAAGTCCGATCATCACGTGAGTCGGTGTAGCTTCAAAGGCGAGCATCAAATGGGCATCATATCTACTATATGACTCATGCTTAACCTTTCGGTCCGTGTTTCGAGGCCATGTCTGTACATGCTAGGCTCGCCAAGTTAGAACCTTAGTATTCGCGTGTGTAACTGTTTTACACCCGAAATATGGTCGTGGATCCAAGAACACCCGATCATCACGTGATGTCTTGGAGCGACGAAAACATAATCGGTGCATACTAAAGGAAGAACACATTCTTATCTTGATATTTAAATGAGGGATCATCTTATTATTCTAACAAAGAGCTAAACAAGCAATATAAGATGTTATCAAACATCACATGTTAATTAGTGAAATGATATGGTTCCCGCATATGATCTCTATCATTGCACCGTGGTATGATCACTATCATACCTTTATGTGTAAGTCCAAGGTCTATGGAGATAACACGTTATGTATGTTGTAAGAGTATCATCTCATACTTCTACTTACAACATCACCATATCATAACACTAGCCCAGCAACAATCTAAACTAGACGCCTCTAATTTATCCATTGCAAGTTTTACGTGGCTTAGGGCTTTCGAGATAGAACCGTTCTTACCTACGAACATGAACCACAACGAGGATAACCAAATTGTTGACAACTCGTTGCAAAATAGATATTGACTATAGTAGGAGAGACAGACACCCGCTAGCCACTTATGCAAACTAGTTGCATGTCAAGCGTGGAACAGGTCTCATGTGCGAGGACATGTAAAGTTTGTCCGGGCCGCTTCATCCCACTATGCCACCAATATCCAAAATTACAACTAAGGAGCAACAACATGATTATCATCGCCCACATACTCATATGTGTACTACCCGTGTAAAGTATCTACGCATAGATCCGGCTCTGATACCGCTGTAGGGTTCGCAACATAGAAAACAAAAATTTTCCTACGATGGGAACTATGTACCAAGATCTATCTACTAGATAAAAACAACGGGCGGATGTATATCCGTAGAGAACATACCCTTGAATACCGACAAAGCTTAACGAGTTCAACTCGTGGTTGATGTAGACGATCTCTTGCCGATCTCAAGATCGAGAGGAAGTCCTAGCGCCGCAAAGCAGCAGCGCATCCGTGCTCGCACACACGTACAAGACACCGAGCAATGCCTCCTCGCTCCAGCGATGCAGCGGAAGAACAACCCTTTCTTGCCGAATAGCCACCAGGAACATGTATCTCGCTAGTCCGAGACCATGGGGGATAAATTCTAGAGGGGGAGAGAGATCCTTCACGAGGAGGTGTGAGTGAGAAGTGAGAGGAGGGGCTCCTTTTATAGGAGGAGGGGGGAACCCAAGGGGGTGGCCGCCGGCCATGGGGGCTGCCTCCTCCCCTCCTTCATTCATGTGGGTGGACACACCACTCATAAAATGGCCCTTCAATTTTCTCCACTCAAAAACCCACTCAAATTCCCATTAAATTTCCACCAAATTTAATGCAAACTCTCATTAAATAAAACTCTTTTATTTTATTCAGAATTTTGTCAATTACTTTAATGACAAACATTCACAAATAACCCCTTGATAGAATTCCATTTCACATGCATAACCTCTTTATGCAATTTCACCCGAAAACCTGTTTCTGTATCTAGTGAAATAAATTCCCGCGCTTGTTTATTCTTTCGGCATGAAACATTTGCTCCAACTGGATGTCAGTGTCCCTTAAGTGTGTCACCCTACGGTTCGCGAATAATGCTGACATGATCGAGACCCTTCTCCGATCAATAATCAGTAGCGGGACCTGGAGATCCATACTGACTCCCACACATTCAACGATGACTTTCACTGTGATCGTCGGAAACTTTTACGCTTGTATCTTAATCCCTTTGTTTCACGATATATTACATGTCCGAGATTCGATCATCGGTATCTCCATACCTAGTTTGATCTCGTTACTGACATGCACTCTTTTCTCGTTCCCGTGATATAACATTCTAGTGATCAAATCACTTGCTTGCAAGCTAATCAATGTGATATCACCGAGAGGGCCCAGAGCATATCTATCCGTCATCGGGATGAAAAAAATCCACTCTTGATCCATGATTCTCAACATAACACTTTAGTAGCTTTGAATCCATCTTTATAATCACCCAGTTACGGAGTGACGTTTGATGTCAACAAGAAACTCTTCCGGTGTTAGTGATTGGCATGATCTCATGGTCTAAGGATTAGGACTACTTTGTAAGTTGTTTATAGCAATATAAACTCAATGACTTTGATCGTAATGCTATACTTCGGATGAATGTTCATCACACCATTACACTAATGTTGTGATCTCGTTATTAACAACATCCAATGTCTATGATCAGGAAACTGTGATCATCTTGTTAATCAACGAACTAGTTTATGAGAGAGGCATAACTAGGAACTTTCTGTTTGTTTATTAAACACACATGTATTAACGTTTCCGTATTAATACAATTATAGCATGCAAAATAAACATCTATCATATACTTGGAATACACATAATAAACATTTTATTATTGCCTCTCAGGGCATATTCCCTTCATATTCTTGCATCTATACGTTGGAATTAGCAGAACCATGCTGTCACGGGGAATATTTTCAACATTATACCTGTACTTTGTACTCAGTTGATATCATGCTCTTTTGTCTATGGATGTCAACGACGTGAAATAAAGAGGGAACTTGTAAGTCCATAGAGTCTGTATTTTGTGTTAGAGAAACGCCTAGGCCTCTAGCCTAAGCCATGCCTAATCATGGTGGAAACTTCCAGCATCACCATAGTGAACTATCTATGAAGCATCCTCAATAAAAAGCTATGCACATAGTAAATAAAAATATCGCTGAGATGCTCATTGTCTGCTTGCTTGTCATTTTGGTTATGGGATAGCTCCTGTACCAAGTGCAAGGGGTATCCCGTTGGCGGTTCTCAATGATACGCAAATACTTACAATGACAAGAACTTACCTGGGCCTGAAGTTGAGTAGCATGAGGAGTGGCCCTCATATTCAAGGGACATGAGATTGCCAACTTATATTTCGTCAAGCATATACTCCATCTTTGTGTACTTTAACCTTAATAATCTCAAGATGCCTATGATAGAGGCAATGAGGGCTCAAAGCTAGTAAGTACCATAATCTTTTGGAAGATCTTTATGACTTGTAATCCCTGCTACCCTCTATAAAGGGACCTTTCTCCTATTTACCAGTTTGAGTCAGTAAACCTACTTCCTCTCTACCTCCAGCAAGAATTTGAGTTGTTGTGTTTCAAGCATTCATATGGTGATTTATTCAATCATGTTCTTTATCTTCCTTGTTTGCACAAGACTCTTATCTATTGAGTATTACTTTGAAAGCCTTCACTTGTGAAAAACCTTTTTGAGGAAAGAGTGCTCCTGTTATAAAACTTCTACAAAAAGATTTTTGTGAAACTGTTTGCTAGCTATTCTATGACCAGGAACAAGAGTTTTCCAATTTCAATTATGATTTATCTTTATGCATCTCTATTGCTACTGCTATACTTGGTTGCAAGCTAAGTTATATAACGGTGAGTTTCTTTCTTATATGAGTTGTGTAATGGTAAGTGTGATGCTTCTTGTTCGTATTGTTTTATCGACACTTCACTCCATAAACCTGTGGACATGTTTACTGAGCCCAGTTTTCGCTTGGGGACAAGCGAAGGTCTAAGCTTGGGGGAGTTGATACGCCCAATTTGCATCACCATTCTATATCATAATTTACCTCTATTCATTGATATTTATCTTATTATGAGGTATTGCTTATGTCTTTTCCACTGTTTATGCATGTTGGATGATTCTTGGAGGATGGACTGCCGGAGTCAGGATTCTGATGGAAAAGAGGGCATTTTGATGCAATTTAGCAAAGATCAGAAAAATACCAGAAAAATATGGGAAAATATTATTTTTGCAGAAGATTGAGGAAGCCAGAAGGAGGGACGAAGAAGGGCCGCAGGGGGCCCACCTGACACCACGCCTAGGGAAGGTGTGGCCCACCTGCCCGGCTCCCGACTCCGCTCCTTCGCCTATATCTTCCCTACGGAACCCTAAGCCTCAGGGGGCGACCACAGATAGATTTCCGCCGCCTATGGAGGGCAGAAAACACCGAGAGAGAAAGATCTCTTCGGCAGACAGATTTCTGCCAGGGGAATTACTTCCCAGAGAGGGGAGATCGTCGCCATCAACACCATCGACAAGCTAGGCTTCATCGGGATCATCATCATCATCCATACCATCATCTCCACCAGCACCATCATCACCACTCCGTCCTGCTGTAACAATTTTGTTGGATATTGCTTTAGTTCTTAGGGGAAACTTTCCCGGTGTTAATTACTATTATAGTTGATGCTTGTGAGTGGAACCATTGGATTATTGTTTATGTTCAGATTGTTATCCATTATCATATCATCTTTGATCTTGATCCATATGATGTCTTGTGAGTAGTTCGTTTAGTTCTTGAGGACATGGGAGAAGTCATGTTGTTATTAGTGGATCTGTGTTATTATTCAATGGTTTAGTATTTAAGTTGTGGTGCTATTCTTCTAGTGGTGTCATGTGAACGTCGACTACATGACACTTCACCATTTATGGGCCTAGGGGAATGCATTGTGTATTTGGCTACTAATTGTGGGGTTGCCGGAGTGACAGAAACATGAACCCCCGTTAGGACACCATTGCATAAGGGAGCATATGATCTTAGAGTTTAAGGCTGTGGTTAGATTTATATCTTAATTACTTTCCTGTAGTTACGGATGTTTGCAGGGGGTTTAATCACAAGTATGTAATAGTCCAAGTAAGGTCGGTACATTATCACAGGTTCACCCACACAACACTTACAACACCAAAGAAGAGCACTCGGTTATTAGAAGCTAAAGCACTTGACAGAATTCCCAAGTGTCCTCGAGAACGTTTGGTCTTTATAAGTATTTCCACCGGCTAGTCCTTTGCTAAGAAAGGATTGGGCCACTTGCTGCGTTTGTTTTTTCTTACTTTCTCTTTGTTTTGTTGTCTTTTCAGAAAACCACTAAAAATCCGTTTGCTAAATATTTACAGAGATTTCCTGCTCCATACCACTGTTCAACACCTTCTGCTTCTCGTTGGGATCGACACTCCTATTTATCGAAAGTACTACGATACACCTCCTATACTTGTGGGTCATCAGTCCACTACAACTTCTTGTTAGCGCCATCGCCTCATCCCCGACTACACCACCTTCTACTCTACTCCGACAATCGCCGACAGCGCCGGCATCTCTCCCTTCGCCGCTTTGCGCGTCGCAATGGCTCTAGAGGCTTCCTATGCTAGTATTCCTGACATGGCGACAAGTTCATGATGGTCCCTACCCCTGCACGCCTGGTACTTGCAACACAGGAAGTGACTTCGTCCCCGACGCATTCCCGAGTCTGGCAAGCTCGGATCGGCGCCTCGTCTTCATCGGCTTCGACAACGTCTTCTTCGGCATCGACCCCTCTACGACTGGCTCGACCGCGTTACCGACGAGTTCTTCTTTGCATACTCGGTTCTGGCAAAACCGGGGTGTGCGTTTGTCCCCAATGTGCGCCTAGTTCTGGCAAAACTATGGCAACACCTCGTCCTCGACGGCTCAGACTGCATCAGCTTCGGCATCGACATCCTCGACGCGTCTCCGCCATCCTCCTCGCGCATTATGCGCATGCGGCTTCACGTGCGGCTACCTCGACACTGGCATCTCCGACCACGACATCGACCACGGCGACCCCTCGTGCGGCTACCTCGACCATGGCACCACCTCACGCTCTCGGCTCCCTCGACATCGGCACAAGGGCTACCACCTCGCTTGAGCATCATTAGCTTCCTCTACAGTCCAAGCTACCGTGACGCGACACCGTCCATGACGTTCCAGTTATTCACGACGCTACCGCTACGACTGTGGAGAATGTTAAGAGTATTGTACGTATACGATTGTTATGGTAGTCTAGGATAGTTAGGACTCTAGCCTAACTTGACTTGTACTCCAAGATAATCCATGTACGCCTATATATACTCGTCCATAAGACTCAATAATATATCCAACATATTTCGCCAATCTCTCCTCTCTATCATTCTACAATTATGCTCCAAAGCGCAATCCTTCCATCATCAGATCCAGACAAAGTCACTGATAAAGTAGCATCACTCCAAAGATGCAGCAGCAGGAGCACGAAAACTAACCGTGTGTTAAGAAAAATGCTGCAACAATAAATGATAAGGGCGCCATCGGTCCCTCTAAAATGAACAAATTCAGAAGCCTCCATGACGATAAGTAGATCCGACTCAGAGAGATTACGTTCGCATTGGCATTTCAGGGCTATTATTGTACGAAGAGATATATACTACTCCTTTATCTGCATACTTAATATGTGTATAACTTGCAGACGTGCATACAACTTCTCAACTAGGCGTCACCAAGTTATAAGCGAGAGGGGTACACTACTAAGAAATGCCCTACCGTTTAACCGCCGGGGCACGGGCCTACGCCGGCGATGATCACACGGGTGGTACTGTCTTACTGCCGGCGCATAGCCCTATATGCTGGGGGTATTAGAAGTAGCCGGCATGCTGACCCTGTACGCCAGTGATAGAAAGCAGCCCTAGCAAGCTGCTTGTGAGTATCTGTACACGATGCGTTATGCGCCGGCTGTAGTTAGCACCAGCGCACCTCATGTTTGGTGCGCGATAGTATTTTTTTCTATAAGCTTTTTTCTAGTAGTGGTCAGGTGAAGACTTATGTACTTATGTAGTGCGGTTGGGAGTATCTGTATACTTTGTCATTTTATCAGTTACTCCCTCTATTTTAAAATATAATATATGTGTTAGGTTAAGACTTATGTACTATACATTAAAAAATGTCTAGATACATGTGTTTTAAAAAAAATTAAAATATATAAAACATAGGGAGTAGATTTTTTAGCTAGAGAGTGAGTCGTTCATGTTCAAGAGTTTACTACTACACATCTAACACGACGTGTGTTCGTTAATTCTAACTTTTCTGGTTAACCCCGTACATGTTTATTAAGGCCCACTTATTTTAGTTTAGTTTGACCATAACAAGGCAATAATATATGAGTTATATGTTGTAGTTAAATATATCACTGACTTTTTAAATACAAAATAAATTATATTATTTTTGGTATACAACTCATACAAAATAATATACGCTGGATGCCACCTATTTCTTACGGTTGTACATGACTTCTTTTTCCTGACTACTGGATGGCGACACACCGGTAGACTCCAAAATAGATAGCTTCTGTTTGCTTTTCATTTTAAGATTGTTGATATTTGTTTCGACCCTCTTTTATTCTTGATTGTAATAAATGAAATATTAAATATTGTCTAACATGATGCAATAAATCAGGCTATATGCATCAATTGATGCAGAGGTCCGGGCTATGTTTCTCATTTGAGAAAAAGATGAATACAACAGATAATTACTTTTTAGGATAACCAGTTCGTGTCCCACTAAGGCTTGTGCTACTCTATTTTTTCCACCGCTGGCAACACTCATTAGTTTTGCGGTTAATAGTCCGCTGCTCAAGGGATAGCTGCCCCTGGTAGATGCCGTTCAGCGTACGTTTTTGAGATACGTGGTAAAGCAGGTTCAGAGGAATAGTTCATTGACCTATATGTAATAAAGCTGACGTAGGACAGCTGTAGAGGTCACGTTGGTACTTCTTCCGTTAGGAATTATAAGGTCTATGAGGTTTTTTTAAATGTTAGGAATTACAAGTTCTCTCTCATTTATTATCATCTCTCCTCCAATGTATGGTCTTCTTTTTCTTTCTTTTCTCTCATGCATGTACAACTATTGGTGCATGTAGTAATTAAGAGTGTGAGTTATTGATTTTCTTAATCCTATCAAAATGGTCCATATGCCTTATAATCCCTAACAGAGGGAGTACATCCTAGTGGCACACGCCACACGGTACTGAAGCATTGCTTCCACTTTTCGTTGAATGTACTCCTTTTTCTTCATGTTAGTATGCTAGACATACTTTTTACCATTTATATTTATGTTGGAAATTGATATTTGTATTTATGTTGTTCCCTCGGCTGCCGTACACAAGTCATATTCTATACTAGAAATATATATACCCATATTATTTTTCCATAAAGTAATGCACATGCAGGCATAGAACCACGACTAGTGCACACATATCGAAGGTCGATATTTCAGTAACTTATATGTATACGTATTTCTACTACATGCATGCATTCAAGTTGTTATTTTACGGCAGTCGCCTATTTGTATTTATGCATGCTCGCTAAAACACTTTAACTAATGCTACACTAAGCTCATGATAATAACTCACAACACTACTGCACATGTGACATATAACACATTCATTGTGCATGTAATTTGTATAATCTGTGTCAAAATGATTGTTAACCTCGGTTGGTAATATATGGACTGACATATGTAAGTGTAGATAAGCATGTTCAAAGTCCTGCTCAATTACAAAACACGAGGCTTGCTGACACATCCGAGCAGACACTATTATCGTTTTTGTTCTTTAGCGATTTGTCTCGCTTCATGCAAGCAGCCATATTACACACTTCTTTGTTTGATATCACATTGTGGTTACATGCAAGGACATATCTCTAGGCACAAGGGAACAGTCGATAAAGGGGGGGAGGGGGAGGGGCAGCTGTCCTCCTAGGCAGCAATTCCACGCTCTTAGGGCATCTTCACCGCGGAGAGGCAAACGGTCCGACCGCGTCCAAATCGGTCTGCGCGGACAGCTGGGCCAAAATAAGGCATTCTAGTGGGACGACCCATCTGGACCGACCCAGTCCGGACGACCTATCCGCGCATCAAATTTGGGTCACGAATGGGTCTGTCCGAACAGACGAGGACGTTGGACTAATCGTTTGTTGTAGCTGACTGGCTCAGTTGTCGGTCATGCAATGGGACTTCTTCTCTCTCCTCTCTCTTGGGCTGGCCAAACAAAAATAAGACAATTTGAATTGTCCCGCTATGCGTAGCTGCCGGATAGGCCGGACCATGACCCAAATATTGTCCGGGACACGACCTAAACAAACAAAAACAGACCGTTTGGTATCCCTGGTAGAGATGCCCTTAGTTTTGCCCTCCTTACTCTAGGCCAACCTCGCATGCTTCCACCGAGTCAAGCCCTTTGACCGTCATCTGGCGCATATTCTGATAGAGAAAATTGCAGCTACCACCACTTTTTGTGGCGTTTGTTGTACAAAACACGGAAACAAACCATTTTTTGTAGCTAGCACAATTTGTTGTTTAATTCTTTGCACCAAACCCATATTACAGCTTAGCCCTGTTAAAAAGTTACATGATAGAGAAAATTGCAGCTACCATCGGTCCTTGTGCCATTTGTTGCACAAAACACAAAATTAAGTTTTTTTTGTAGTTAACATAGTTTGTGACTTAATTATTTGTACCTGGCCCAAATTAACGGCTTAACTTACCAACATGTTGATGAAATAAATTTAGTAAATGGATGTAAACTTTAACTAAAACTATACTGATTTTGCTATATTTATTGTCATTGAGATTACAATTATGTTTTTAAATAATGAGAAAATGGTATTTTAAAGCATATCAATTACATATCCATGGAGTTTTGGTACATAATACTTGCATTATAGCTACATAAAAATCACAAAATCGTGTATCTGAAAATGCAAAAAAAACTCACTTTATTTCAATATTTTTTATTGTCCCGTGTGAAAATATATTTTGATGCAAATTCGGCCATACATACTACACATGTATATGTTTTGTATGTTTTAAGAGACATATAAATGCTGGTAAATATTTATTTTAGTAATATATTTTTTGGTGTGTTTGTCAAATAAGATTTTTTGGTAATATATTTATTTTAAAATATTTATGTTTTGAATGTTAGGCTGCAAGCAAAACAGCGGGCATGACCATCTAGATAAGATGTTAACAAGGATAAATTGTTCATTTAAGTCAGGTGCAAAAAATTAAGATACAAACTATACTGGGTGCAAAAATAATTTTATTTCAATGTCCTATGCAACAAAAGCCACAAAAGCTGGTGTTAGTTGATGTTTACGCACTTCTATTCTTGTAGACAGTTGTTGGGTCTCCAAGTGCAGAGGTTTATAGAATAGCAGCAAGTTTCCTTTAAGTGGATTACCCAAGGTTTATTGAACTCAGGGAGGAAGTGGTCAAAGGTATTCCCTCTCAAGCAACCCTGCAATCAAGATACAAGAAGTCTCTTGTGTCCCCAACACACCCAATATACTTGTCAGGTATATAGGTGCACTAGTTCGGGGAAGAGATAGTGAAACACAAGTGGTAATGGTGCCAGAAAATAGCTTTGATGGAGCTTGACGTGAAAGAGATTGGAAGCAAGCAAACATGTAACAAACCTAGATGCAAACGGTATTTCAATAATTAGAAACAAGGCCTAGGAATCATACTTTCACTAGTGAACACTCTTTCATATAAATATCTTCTCTTTATGATACTACTCTTAACTACTCTCCGGTTGGACACTCTAATCATCGGTAGGGCTATAACAGCACACCTCAATGTTCGCCTTCCCCAATCAAGATGACCCCACAATGTCACCTTGAGCGCTAGATGGTTCTAACAAACACTACAATTTCATAGAGACATCCAACTCCAAATATAACTCATAACAAATATTCAATCTAGCTAAAGTGACACACACGGTATGCACGCTGTCACTTTCACACACTTGGGGAAAAGCATAGATCTATTAAAGCACAAAGAGTATTTATGTAGACTCAAACCTAAGTGCCACCATGGCGTGCACGCTGTCACTTTCACACACATGGGGAGAGCAGAGATCTATTGAAGCACTTTAGTAGCAAGGTAGATCTACTAGATTACAAAGCTCATGACCACAATAAGATCATGCATAGGGAGAGAGATGAACACATAGCTACCGGTAGAGCCCTTAGCCTCGAGGAAGAACTACTCCCTCCTCATCATGGGAATCAGACACGATGATGAAGATGGTGGTAGAGATCGATGGAGATGGCTCCGGGGGCACTTCCCCGTCCCGGCAGGGTGCCGGAACAGAGACTTTCTGTCCCCGAATCTCCCTTTCGGTGGAGGCAGTGCTACGGAGGTTTTCTTGGATTTCTTATGGATGCCCTAGGGTTTTTGGGTCGGAGGCTTCTTATAGGCGCAGGAATCAAGGTCGGTGGGGGTCGAGGGGGGCCCACACCCCCTGTGGGCGCCTCCAGGGCTTGCCCGTTCCTAGGTGGGGTGCGGCCACCCTATGGCCCCCTCCGGCTCTGCTTCGTGGTTCCGTGTTGCTCCGGGAAAATAATGACTTTGGCTTTTATCCCGTCCAATTCTGAGAATATTGATTTTCTGCCTTTCTGGAACAGAAAACAGAAGAAAACAGGCAACTAGCACTGTGGCATCTTGTTAATAGGTTAGTTCCAGAAAAGATATTAAAACACCTCAAGGTGTAGACAAAGCAAAGCAAAGTAGAGACAAAACAAGCATGGAGGATCAAAAATTATAGATACGTTTCCGACGTATCAAGCATCCCCAAGCTTAACTCCTTCTCGTCCTCGAGTAGGTAAGTGATAAAAGAATAATTTTTGAGGTGACATGCACCATCAAAACCAAGATCAATCCATTTGCAAGCATTGAAAGTTGGGATCAAATAACTCTAAACATGTGCATGAAAGATGGAGTTCTAACAATAGGACATAGTAACTATGCAAGCAACATGTCAAGCTACAAACAAAGATCATGAATAACATGCATTGAAAATCGTTTGTTTGTTTCACATACAGAAAACATAGAATAGTGGCAATCAGCTTGTCCCTCATAGAGTAGCAAATAGATGCATAGGACACCTTCAAAGTTCACAAGGGTGACTAGAAAAAAATAGCACACGAACAAGTAATATCACAATATGCATCAATCAATAAGCTTTGGAACACTGCACACAGAATGACAACTATGCTCTCTTAATGGTGCCTAAAGGTAGAAGGTGGAGACTCAATAGTGGTGGAAGAAAAGCCTTTTATAAAGGAAGCAGGGATTTCAAGTTTCAAAAAGAGCTTCCAAAAATTATGGCACTTGTTACCTTTCAGACCTCATTGCCCCTATCATAAGCATCTTGAAGTGATTAAGGTTAAAGTGACAAATATGGAGTATATGCTTGACGAAGTATAAGTTGGCAATCTCAATTCCCTTGAATATGAGGGCCACACCTCATGCTACTCAACTTTGGACACCTGTAAGTTCTTTTCATTATAAGTATTTGCATATCATTGAGAACCGCCAACGGGGTACCCCTTGCACATGGTACATGAGCTTTCCCATAACCAAAATGACAAGGCAAGCAGACAATGAGCATCTCAGCAATCTTCTTATTTACCATGGGAATATGGTGCTTTTTTCTCTCTTTCCTCTTTCTCAATGTGTCTCTCTTTTTTTATAAGAAGAATGCTTCATAGATGTCACTATGGTGATGCTGCAAGTTTCCATCATGATTAGGCATGGCTTAGGCTAGCGGCCCAGGCATTTCTCTAACATAGAATACAAACTCCATGGACTTACAAGTTCCCTCTTTATTTCACACCGGTGAAATCCATAGACATTAGAGCATGATATCAACTGAGTACAAAGTACAAGTGCAATGTTGAAAACGTTTCCCGTGACAGCACGGTTCTGCTAATTCCAACGTATAAGTGCAAGCATATACAACATAGATGACACAATGGTTCAAGTTTATTAGGGGCAAAGAATATAAAGTGTGCCATCAAGTTTTTGAGGGTTTTGATCACTAAGTTTTCACATAACAAAATAGTTTTTAATTGGAAGATAGCTGAAAACAAGAATATACTTTGGAATGGTGAAACACACCATGCATAGGAGTTTATAGTGGACACTTTGGAATAACTTGGTTTCTTGGGAGTTGGAAGCATGAGTAGAGCTTACTCATACAAGTGGATGCTAGCAAAAGAAACTAAGAGAGCAATAATGGCCATAATCATGCAGAGCGACAAAACATTACTAATCAAAGCATAGAGTGGTACTACAAGTCAAGGACTAAATGATAAAAGAGGCTATGGTGACTTGTTTATAGTAATAACATGGTGTGAGCATGTGCCAAGTCAACCCAAGCAAAACATCAAAGGAGAATACCACTATACTATGCTTTTGCATGCTAAAACAACGCATAATTTCTTCAAGGCACACTAAGCAATCCCAATTGTTTGGAACAAGACATGCTACAACAATAATCACTAAGCATAAGGTCAAAACAACACCTAGCATGTCATGCTAAAGTCTAAGTCACAGTCAATGCAAGCTTCTCTTTCACTTACAAGCAAGAACTTACTACTCCTTTCCAACACCAAGCAACTTATTTGAAACAACTCACAAAGATAATAATCAATAAAGATAAGTTAGTTTGTCTCACAAATCCATAAAGAAGAACTAAAAATTTCTAAGCTGAAAGCAGAAGAAAACTAAGGCTGAACGCAGTGCTAGCAAAAGAGAACACTCACAAAACCATAAGAGTGAAAACTAGAGTGTTCTAGGCAATGAAATTGGAGTGTGTCTCTCTCCAAAAGAAGTGTGTTGTGATCCAACCAACTTTATTCAAGCAAACTAAGCAAACAAAATCCAAAAACAAAAACTAAGACGCTCCAAGAACAACACAACAATGTATGAAACAATAAAAACGAAGTGTCTAGAAAGACCTGAGATTGCCCAAGCTTTAACACTTGTACCTCTTGAATATTTCTTGGGGTGACACGGGGTGTCATCCCCAAGCTTGAGCTTTTGTCCATTATTCATCTCATTACATCATTCTCTCTCTATACCTGTAAATTTTCCTTCATACACAACTTCACACAATCTTCATTAGCAACATTAGTGCATTTAAAAGATATTAGACCTCTGACAAAGCTTTGGAACAGAAAGTCTTTTCACTAAAAACACAAACTACTGTAGTAACTCCTTAAAAAATCTCAATTCACCTAAAGAGAACTCAAAAAGGAATCAATAAGAAGCAAATGCAAATAATGGCAGAAATCTATCAAAACAGACCAGCAGGTAGAAACCGATTTTTTCGAAGACCTTCTGTTGCTCAAATCAAAACATGTTGCACTAACGAAAGTCACCTAACATACTGGAGGATTTATTCGTAAAGTTTAAGCTCAATCCGACTTACAGATACTCCTCACGATTTTTTATGGTGGAGGACAAAAATCTGTTTCGGGACAGCAACTCCCCAAATCTTACTTCCCTCTCATTAGAGGTCATTCTTGGCACAAAAAGTAAACAAAAAGGATAAGGAGAGGTCATTACTGAAGTAATAACTTCCAAGACTCAAAAAAACTCTTGGGTTATCTCCCAACAAGTACTTTTCTTTAATGCCTATAAGTTAGGCATGATAGTTTCAAAGATGCTCACATAGGAAATATGAATTGATTTAAAAGAGAGCATCAAGAAGCAAATTCAAAGAACATTTAAGTCTAACCCACTTCCTATGCATAGGAATCTTATAAATAAACAAGTCATGAAAGCACAAAGCAATAAGCATAGAAAAGTAAAACAAGTGCAACTTCAAGATTTTCAACACAGAGAGGGGAAACTTAATATTATTAAGATGCATAAAACCATGTTTCCCTCTCTCATGATAACTTTCAGTAGCATCATGAATAAAATTAACAATATAACTATCACATAAAACATTCTTATCATGAGACACATGCATAAAATGATTATTACTCTCCACATAAGCATAGTCATTCTTATTAATTGTAATGGGAGCAAATTCAAAAAAATAGCTATCATTCCCATCACCATAATCATAAAAAATAGGAGGCATATTATAATCACAACTAATTTCCTTCTCAATAGTAGGTGGACTGAAAATATCATACTTATCATTGTAATCATCATAAATTGGAGGTTTGTTAACATCATAAGCAATAGAATAACTATCTTCCCAAGTGTGTTCATTTGTGAACATATCATCATTCGAAGGAACATGGATTGCACTAATAGCACAACAATTATTAATATTATCATTTTCAGAATTGGTACCAAAGAGATTTTCAATATCAAAAGTAGCGTGCTTTTCTCAATCATGATCACTAATATAGGTAACAGTCATAGGTACATCATCTAGTTCAGACTCATCAGCAAAAAGATAGGAGTAACATGTTTTGGGGAAGATACTGTTTCCTCTCTCCTTTTACTCCTCCTCTTCTTCTTCTTCTCCTTCTTCTCCTCTTTAGGAGGGAGAGGCTTGAGAGGAAGCTTCTCCACATACCCTGGTTTATTGTTAGATACAATAGAAGAAACTTTGGAGGATTCCTCCTTTTCATTAATAAGATCAAAACACGTATTAGTCCTGTCATAATTAGGTAAAATATCATCTTTTATAAGATTTTGTATGTAAGTATTTGCGTGGTAGTTTTCAACACAATAGAGATGGCAACCATGTAGGACGCTATTCATACCAAAAGTACTCATGTCTATCAAAGAGGTTTTTCTTGATAACTCTTAACGCCCCAAAAATAATGTAAGTTCATCATGTTGATTATGAGTGATCACGTTATCACAATACAAACTTGCAGGATTATTATGGCCTGAGCATTGAAAATTGAAATGACCTACTTCAAAGAAAAGTTCACAAATAAAAGGATAGAGGGCACAAACTTTTTTACCAAGATCATCTAGAGCCTTATACCACTTCCTATTTTTTCATTCTAGTGGGTGATACAATATTATTCTTCTGTTTGATTCTTCTCACAAGGTCTATGCATCCCACAATAATTAACATTCTTATAAGAAATAGTACTTTCAGAAGTTTGAGCATGTTTATTGCAATCATTAATAACATTTTCATTTTCCATGCAAGTGTCTTTAAAAGGTTCATGATACATGTCCCACTTTTCTTTAGGAGCATTAATATGGGAAGCAAAGGCTCCATAATATTTAACAAGAAATTGAGGATCAATACCATATCTAGCACTAAGCTCTTGGAAATTAGCAGTTTCAGCGAAAGACTTAATGCAATCATACTCATATTTTATACCTGGTTTTTTACCTTTGTCGTTATCCCAACCTTCGTTATTGCTTTGAATTGTTTCAAGAAGATCCCACTTAGCCTTGACCTACATACTTGTGAAGGATCCCTCTAAACAGGTATCCAGATAGTCCTTGTAATGTCCTGAAAGCCTTGCATAAAAATTATTGATAACAACATTACTGGGGAGCTCATGAATGGGACATTTGAACATTAGTGACTTCAATCTCCCCCAAGCTTGGGAAATACTTTCTCCCTCATGAGGATGAAAATTATAAATATAATTCCTATCTTTATGAATTTCATGAGGAGGATAAAATTTGGAATAAAAGAAAGATTCAAGTTCCTTCCACTCCAAATGATGAGGATCATCTAGTAGCTCATACCACTCCTTGCTTTGTCCCTAAGTGAGAAAGGGAAAAGCTTCCTCTTAACTTGGTCCATTGAAACACCTGCACACTTGAACAAATCGTATAATTCATGTATAAAGAGTAAATGAGCACTAGGATGGACAGTTCCATCTCCAAAATAGCAGTTATTCATAACAAGTTCAACAATTTCAATAGGTATTTTAAAAGGGACACTTTCAGTATGTGGATTTAGAATATCACAAGTATCATTAGAATTGCCACATATGGGAGATAAAGTATCATCAGAGCAAATTTTCTTCCCTAAAGCTGGGGAACTAGAAAGATCTTTTTCATAAAAACTAGCTTCCCCAAGCTTAGACGTTTCCATACCATTAGTAATAATGCTGTTCAAAAAATTCATACTAATAACATTGATATTAGTATGCAAATAAAGCTCCATAGGTTTTTTAATTTTCTCTTCAAACACTTCATGTCCTAACTCAAGATAAACACTATAAAGCACTCTAATTTTTTTGTTTTTTCCATTAAGCCTAACTAGTGAAAACAAGAAACAAAAATACCAAACTGCAGAATCTAAAGGAAATAACTTCGAGCACTCACACCGGAGGATGTGAGTACCTTTTACCTTACCGCCCCGGCAACGGTGCCAGAAAATAGCTTGATGTCTACGCACTTCTATTCTTGTAGACAGTTGTTGGGCCTCCAAGTGCAGAGGTTTGTAGAATAGCAGCAAGTTTCCCTTAAGTGGATTACCCAAGTTTTATCGAACTCGGGGAGGAAGTGGTCAAAGGTATTCCCTCTCAAGCAACCCTGCAATCAAGATACAAGAAGTCTCGTGTGTCCCCAACACACCCAATACACTTGTCAGGTGTATAGGTGCACTAGTTCGACGAAGAGATAGTGATATACAAGTGGTAACGGTGCCAGAAAATAGCTTTGATGGAGCTTGACGTGGAAGAGATTAGAAGCAAGCAAACATGTAACAGATCTAGATGCAAACGGTGTTTCAATGTTTGGAAACAAGGCCTAGGGATCATACTTTCACTAGTGAACACTCTCTCATATAAATATGTTCTCTTTATGATACTACTCTTAACTACTCTCCGGTTGGACACTCTAATTGTAACATCCCAAAAATATTAACTAGAATCATCAAACTCTAATCATCAAAATTAGGGTTAACAAAAACTTCTCAAATTAAAAATATGAAAGCATGCATGTGTGTATGCATTCCAAATTGGATTCTTTTTGAATGACCTTGCTTGTGTGTTTCTTTCCTTGTAAAATGTTTCTTAGGTGAAATAAACATCATCTAAACAATCCCCACACTTTTCCTAAAGACAAATAAATCAAAACAAACCAAATAAGGGAATGGTCATTTTGACCAATTTAACTCCCATGCCTACTTTGGCTGTCCCAAACTTTCAGAACTTAACAAAAACTTGTTTGGATCTTTACAACCCTTGATTGTACTCATAACAAAGTACTAAGGCCCACTTTGTGATCATCCAGAAACTTTCAAATGCATAGTTTAAAGGACAGTTCAAAATTGAATCTTTATCATATGGGAAGATCCCACTTTTTCAAAAACCACTCAAACAAGCTCAACTTTCAAAACCCAAGCATCTACAGACTCACCAGCACCAACCTAGCACACCCACCAAAAATCTTTTCAAAATTCAAAACTTGAATTATTGCGGCCATTTCATCAAACACCTTGCAGATTCAAATCTTCTAAAATCCAAACACTATTGTGAGCAGTGATGGGAGCCTAACTTGTTCCCTCTCTGGTTGCAACTAGGCTTTAGTAGATCATCTAGCTCAAGTGCAAACTTCTAGCATCACTGTAAGCTTGGAAATGCCATCAATGATGAGCAGGCCGAGTGCACCATTGTCACCCCCATGGTGAGCAACCCGAGTGCACCACCGCGTTCCGACCAAACCGCACCGCCCCACGCCTCGCCACCGCGTCGTTGAGCATCACCAGGGAGCACCGCACCACCCCCTACCGTCGCCCATGCCTCTAGCCTTATGTGCCATCGACCATGACGAGCTCAGCTTGCGCCCGTCGGTTCCCTCTCGCCACTATAAATAGAGGCCACCCCCAGCCGAATTGAGCACTCCACCTCATTAACCTCTCACCCAGAACCACCTCGCCTCAGTCCCGAAGCAAGGCGAGCAGCGCTTCGTCAGAATTGCACTGGAGCCCGCCGCTACTGGAGAAGAAGGGGGCCAGCGATTGGAGCCGCCCCAGGAGAAGCTGCCGGTATCATGAGGTTCGCCGTCGTTGACTTCATCGTTCGCCCGCCTCGCCGACCCTCGCCTGAGCCCCGGTGAGCCACCAACGACCCTCACCTGCCGCGTTAGGTTTCAGTCTCGCCGGAGTTGCCCGACATGGACGACGACCCTCAGCCGTTAGATTAGAACAAGATCCCACGGCTCACAACGCCCCATACCGCTTCGGACCCCCTCGTCTCACTGACGCGTGGGGACAGCGACTTAACCAGCCCGCGTAAGAACTGTGCTTAGCAGGCCGGCCTAGTATCGCTTCCCGCACGGCCCAGTCGTTTGATATTAACCTTTTCCATTTTATTTCAAAAACACTTCTGCACCTAGATTCAAAAATCAACACAGCTCGATTCAGTGAACCAAATTGAATGAAACCAATTTTTTTAGAAAGGTCTCGAAATGCTGAATCCAAGCCCGTTGGATTCAAATCATTTGGATCTGTAGATCATCCTTGGTAAAAAGAACAAGGCAGAAGCTTTTCTGCATTCAAACATTTTTCAAATTAAAACTATAATAGCTTTTGAGTTGATTCCAACTCTCAAAAATCACATTTAACCATACCTTTCAGAATATATAAAAATATATAGGTTTACTTACAGAAATAGTGTTCAAGTAATAAAAGAATGCCACATAGGCATTTCTAGTCACTTATTTAATTAAAATAAAAGGGTAAAACCTTATTAAATTGTGACACCACTTTAAATCACATTCCCATGAAATAAAATATGTGGTGATGACATGTGTCAACATGATCCCATGTTTGGTTTGGAGAATATTAAATCTTAAGTAGTTTTTCAATGAGTAGAAATTACTTTTCTAAAAATAAAAGGAATTAAACCAAGCTTTAATCTTGTAATGTTAGAGATGATGCTAGATCATCTATAGGACCCCTTTTGTGTGATGATTGAAAGTAGTTAAGTATTGTTTGGTGATTGTGTACCTCGTATTTATTTATAGACGCTAGTACCGACCAAGGATACGAGGAGGAAGGAGGATACTACGAAGAATAAGCCGAGGAGAACTTCAACCACTGCTCTGCACAAGGCAAGCCTAATACTACTAGTTAAATGTGCAAGCTAACACTTGCAATATACTCTACTGATGCAAACAAACCCTTACTTGTTACCATATGCCTTAAGCATATATGGGCATAACCACTTGATAAACCAACCCTGGTTTACCTTACAAGCCTTATACTTTATTTCTTTATCAAAGCTACTACTTGGAGTTTCCTTAAGTAAATTGTAGAAACTAGAAGGATAATTGAAGGTTGCATAAAGAGCATAAAATTTGGCCTAAGCTAGATAATCTTTATGTCATCCTAAGGCATGAGATTAAACTTAGTTAAACTCCACTTGTTTACCACCCCTCATTAGTACTCACCCCCACTTATAGATGCTAGTGCTAAGCATAAAACTTGATCAACTTTAGATGGTAAGACTTGGTGGAAAAATGGTTATGAAAACCTTGGAATGATGGATCATTCTATTGAGATGTTTTGACATGTGTTTCCAAACACTAGATGATTTTGGTGATGAAAATGTTGAGGCATGAGCCTTAGCCCTTTATAAAACTGATGGTTGTCTGGATGCGATACCATTCCAATTTTACCGTACAACCACAATACCCGAAGATTGGGTAGGGCTTGACTGGAAACTTATATACCTTAGTATTAGTTCCCTCCCAGCCAAGGTCTGAGCTGACGCTACCTTGTGAAGATTGTCCACCTGTGCAGTACCCAAGATGACAGTTGGTCATGGTTGGGAGGCCAAACTCACAGGAGAGGTGCTTATACTAGGGCGTGTAATTGAAAGGGTAGGATTGATTATCTGCATAATGAGTATGGTGAATTCAGGAGTTGTTCCTGACGGATGTATCGAATGTTGTGGTGAAAGTGTACAATCTCTGCAGAGTGTCAAACTATTCGAATAGCCGCGTCCGCGGTTATGGACAGTTCGAGTGGCCATACTGTTTCCCCCGTCAGATGTTTTCAAAATGACTTGTGAAATGAATTGAGATTTTGACTTGACCACAACAGAGTTGTGATATGAGATACAAGTTCCCCCTTAGGGTTATAAAAGTTTAACTAGCATTCTTTGCTTCTGAACTTAGTAGAGGTAAATCTGGCTTTTGCAAAACAACCCTAGAGCTTAGTGTCCTATTACAAAAACCACTTCACTTGTTAGTATTAGTTTGCGAGTACTTAAAGAGTACTCATGGCTTTGTCCCTGGCTATTCCCGTGGCCAGACTATGGAGAGGAGTACCTGGAGGATGGACCCCAGGAAGGTTACGACAACTAGGATCATATCCCATCGTCAGCATTGCCTGTGACCCCGAAGATGGAGCTTCGCCTACGCTACCGTGTTATTACATATTCCGCTGCTTGAAGTTGTATTAAGAACTGGATCATGAGATCCTTATTTGTGTAAGACCTTATGTATGGTTTGTAATGGATGATGTACTGTGGTATCCAATTCTGTTATGTCTCGCAAAAATGATAATCCTGGGATTGCGATGTATGGCATAACAGGCATCTAGGATTAAAAATCAGGGTGTTGAAAAGTTGGTATCAGAGCCATCCTGACCATAGGAGACCCTAGTTAGACTGGATGTTTGAATCAAAAACCTAGTTTCAAAACCAAGGAAAGCAAATATTTACAAAAACTTATTCCCATTCTTATCACTTACTTCTTTCATGAAAATTCATGTTCCTCAAAAACTTTTGCAAAATACATAAAAATTTGACACACTTGATTACTCTACTAACTTACTCATCTTATATTCTTTTAGATGGACGTGAAGTACAAAAAGTTTTACCAGTTGGGAAATGGAGGAGACCTTATCTTTGAGAGGGATTTGGACCAGCTTTCGGAACTTCTGGAGCGTCCTCACCCCAAGTTCTTCGGAGCTCAACTCAATGATCAAGGAGGATAAGATCTGTAGTGGCTAATTATTGCAAGTCTCCGAGTAAAAATTCAACCTCCCACTGCGGAAGGAATTCAGTTTACCTTAAGAGAGAACAACTGGCTCGATGGACTTGCCAGGGCCATGCAGGAAGCTCTTGCCCGTCTGTGTGGGCAGAGTATCAACCAGATCAAGGGAACTCGCTTTGAGTTTTTGCCAAGGCGTGATGCTAATGGACAACCACTGGAAGCCCCATACTATGACGAGCTAAAGACTCAGTTGGACCACCTTAGCTTCATGATGTACGATCGTCAACAAGAATTGGACAACTGTCGTGACTATTCCAACCACAAGTCCGCCATCATCAAGACGAAGGATCAGACCATCGCCATGCTAGCAAGGGATCGCAAGTCTCGTCGCCGTCAGCTCGGCAAGAAGGAGCGCATCATTTCCCGTCTTCGCTATCGTATCTCGTCTTTGTAGGAGACCATCCACGAGAGGGACATGCAGTTGGAGGAAAGGGAGAATGCCGGAGAGGATCTTCGTGGAGACCCCTACTCCTATCTCAGCGGTGATGATGATTTTCTGGAGGATCAGGCTATGGATTTCTTCACCGATGAGGATGATTACGCCTTCATCGATGACGGCGAGGATGATAAGGATGACGACTACACCGACTCCGAGGAGTAGTAGCACTTGAGCACTAGCATAGTTAGTAGTATTTGGTCCCACTGTATCGTAGTTTCTAGAATGGTTCTTAAAACCATCTTTTTTTTCTTGTGTTGTGGTGTGTGTTTGTATCGTGTGAATGAATGAATAAAAAGCAAGTTCTAAAAAAATCTGAGTCAAACTTTAAAAACTTCTCAAAGTCCCAGAACCTTAGAAATTTCCCTCTTTTCTCATGATCTATCTCAATCCTTAGATGCCACGCGGAGGAAGTGGTTCATCCCCGGACCCGATGTTGCAGATCCTGCAAATGTTGGTTTCTGACCGCGAAGCTGAAAGAGCGGAACGTCAAGCCAACCTAGCCACCCTGCAACAGATAGCTCAGCTTGCCCACAATAATCAAGGCCACGGAAATCAGGACAACCATGGATCTAAGCTCAAGAATTTCTAGAATACCAATCCACCTGTTTTCACGAAGTCAGAAGAGCCCCTAGATGCCGACGATTGGCTACAAACCATGGAAAATCACCTGGAAGTCGCCGGAGTGGAAGCCAACGAGAAAGTTCTGTTCGCCACCCACTATCTAGCCGGAGATGCCAGAGCATGGTGGAACAGTGTTCGTGCAATGACCGGAGGCCAGATGATGATCTGGGAGGAATTCAAGATCAAGTTTAGCAGAACCCATGTGCCACCGGGTTTAATCAAGAGGATGAGAGACGAGTTCAAAGAACTGAAGCAAGGAAGGATGACTGTAGTGGAATACCGTGACAAATTCTTGTCATTAGCTAGGTATGCCCCGGATGAGATTTCCACCGAAGCCAAGAAGAAAGAGAGATTCTTGAATGGTCTGCACGATGAGATGCAGACTGTGTTAGTCAATATCCCCTTTTCTGATATTGAAGCCCTTGTCGACTCTGCCATCCAGATGGAAGGAAAGATCAACCAAGCCAATGATAACTGCAAGCGTCGCATGATGCATCAGCTAGGAACCCATCAGACACCAAAGTATCGCCCTAACCCATCTCCAGGATTTGCCCCAAGAACAAACAGACCCCCGATGAACCGTCCCACCTACCCCAACCGTGGAAACCCTAGACCCGGAGGAAATAACAACAACCCTGGCAACTCTAGAAATTTCAACCGTGCCCCACCCAAATTCAACAACAACAATGCTGCCACCAACACAAACACTGCCCCGAGGACTGGAAGCAATGCTGTGCCTGTAGCAGCGAAGGACAAGTCGTAGGTAACTTGTTATGACTGTGGAAATAAGAGTCACTACTCCAACGAGTGCCCCAACAAGAAGAATGCCGCAGCCCCCAATACCAATGCCCCAGCTCAGCAGCAGCGTCATGTTCAGCCCGGAAGAAGATTTGCCCCAGGGAATTCACTCAACCGTAACGGCCGTCTTTTCCTCATGCATGCTGAAGAAGCTCAGGAAGCGCCAGACGTCGTGTTGGGTATGTTTTCTGTTAATTCAGTACTTGCTAGAGTGTTGTTTGATTCTGGTGCATCGCATTCATTTGTCACCGAAGAATTTGCATGCACTAGTAAAATTCAACCAACAAAACTGAAGCATGTTATGATCGTCCAAATTCCCGGTTCAACCACCAAATCTAGGCAAATTTGCAAAGCCGTCCCTATCCGAATCCATGGCATAGATTTTTATGCTAATCTGATAGTACTCGGAACTAAAGGTTTGGAAGTAGTACTAGGAATGGATTGGATTCCAAACATAAAGGATTGATTGACTGTTCCAAGAAAGCCATCACCATGACCAGTACAGCCGGAATATCAGTCGAGCATAGATCTGAAACCTTACCTCGCCAATTCAATGGAACAAGAGTATAGCCCAACCTACCATTGACCAAGTCCGGATAGTCTGTGAATACCCCGATGTATTTCCAGATGTTTTGCCCAGTATGCCCCCAGATCGGGATATCGAGTTTATCATTGAACTAATCCCCGGAACAGGACCCATAGCCCAGAGACCCTATAGTATGAACCCGTCGGAACTGGCAAAACTGAAGAAGCAACTGGATTCCATGTTGGAAATTGGATTGATCCAACCAAGTGCGTCACCTTGGAGGTCACCTGTTTTGTTCGTGGATAAGGAGGATGGAGGTAACCGTTTGTGTACGGATTACCGGAAGCTGAATGTTGTCACCATCAAGAACAAGTACCCCTTGCCCAAGATAGAAGATTTGTTTGATCAGTTGACCGGTGCCAAAGTGTTTTCTAAGATTGATCTTAGGACTGGCTATCATCAACTCAAGATTCATTCAAAAGATATTCCCAAGACTGCCTTTACCACCCGATATGGATTATACGAGTATACCGTTATGTCCTTTGGATTAACCAATGCCCCCGCTTATTTCATGAATCTCATGAATAAGATTTTTATGGACTTCCTGGATAAGTTTGTCGTTGTTTTCATCGATGACATCCTGATTTATTCCAAATCATAAGAAGAACATGAGCTACACCTAAGGACCATTCTTGGAACCCTTAGAGAGCATCAGTTGTATGCCAAGTTTAGCAAATGTGAATTCTTGTTATAGGAGGTAGGATTCCTCGGTCACATTGTATCAGCCGGAGGAATTGCTGTTGATCCCGCAATAGTGAAAGATGTAGAAGATTGGCAAGCCCCAACCACTCAAACCCAAGTCCGTGCATTTCTCGGATTGGCGGGATATTACCGTAAGTTCGTAGAAGGATTCTCGAGTATCGCCAGACCCATGACCCAATTGCTGAAGAATGACAAGAAGTTTGAACGGACCGACAAATGTGAAACGAGTTTTCAAGAACTCAAGAGGAGATTGATTTTAGCCCTAATCTTGATCATGTCGGATATCATGAAGCCCTTCGACGTGTATTGTGATGCATCCAAGATCAGTCTCGGATGTGTGCTAATGCAAGAAGGCAAAGTTATATCTTATCTATCTCGACAACTGAAGCAACATGAGAAAAATTACCCAACCCATAACCTCGAACTCGCAGCCATAGTTCTAACCCTGAAGACGTGGAGGCATTACCTGATGGGAAACCGTTGTGAGATTTATTCGGATCACAAGAGTCTGAAGTATATATTCACTCAGAAGGAGCTGAATATGAGATAGAGAAGATGGATTGAGCTAATCAAGGATTACGATCTGGACATTCACTATCACCCTGGTAAAGCCAATGTGGTAGCAGATGCCCTTAGCAGATTGCCGTGCCGCTTGAACTCCATGATCTTGAAGGAGCAACCAAGCTTGCACGAAGAGATGGAAGATTTTCGAATAGAATTAGTGAGTGAAGGATTTTTGGCTAGCATAGAACTTCAGCCCACTTTGATCAGCCAGATCAAAGAGGCGCATAAGGGAAATGTTAGTATCGACGGAATCAAGTGTCGTATCGGTAAAGGCAAAGTACCCGGATTCATCGAAGACAAAGAAGGAGTTCTGCGGTACAAAGGACGCCTTTGTGTACCAGCAGATTCTGAGTTGAAAGAAGTTATTCTGAAGGAATATCATGATACTCTTTATTCTATCCATCCCGGAGGAACTAAGATGTATCAAGATTTGAAAGAACAATTTTGGTGGCATAAGATGAAGAGAGAAATCAGAAGCTATATCGCCAAGTGTCATATATGTCAGCGAGTCAAGGAAGGACATCAAAGACCCGCTAGATTGTTGCAACCCTTACAGATTCCGGAATGGAAATGGGATTCCGTTGGAATGGACTTTATCACCAGATTGCCTACTTCTAGTAGGGGAAATGACTCTATCTGGGTCATAGTGGACCGATTGTCCAAAATCGCCCATTTCTTACCTGTCAAGACCACATATCAAAGTTCGAAGCTAGCGGAGTTGTACATCGCTAGAATAGTTAGTTTACATGGAGTCCCCAAGAACATCGTATCGGATCGAGGAACTCAGTTTACCTCGAGATTCTGGAAGAAAGTCCAATAAGGTTTAGGAATCCGCCTAGATTTCAGCACCGCGTATCACCCTCAGACCGATGGACAAACGGAGCGAGTAAATCAAATACTCGAAGATATGATGAGAGCCTGTTTGTTAGAATATGGATCCAAGTGGGAAGATTGTCTGCCGTTTGCAAAATTTTCATACAACAACAGTTATCAAGCTAGTTTGCAAATGGCCCTAATTGAATTCATGTACGGAAGAAAGTGTCGCACCCCTTTGAACTGGTCGGACGTAGGAGAGAGTCAGATTTTCAGACCCGACATCCTACGAGAAGCGGAAGAGAAGGTTCACAAGATTCGTGAGCACCTCAAGACAAGCCAGTCCAGACAAAAGAGTTACGCCGACAAGATACGTCGAGACCTCGCTTTCAACAGAGGAGATTTTGTATATCTGAAGGTGTCGCCATTGAAGGGAATGCAGCGTTTCCAACTCAAAGGAAAGTTAGCCCCCAGATATATCGGACCCTTCAAGATTCTGAACCGTCGAGGAGAAGTGTCGTATCAATTGGAACTACCTGAAGAGATGTCAGCCGTGCATAATGTGTTCCATATCTCATTACTTCGCAAGTGTCTCGAAGTCCCCGAGAAGACCGAAGTGTTCAAGAATATCGATCATCAGACCATAGAGATCAACAATGACCTGACCTATCCCGAAGTACCCATCCGTATTTTGGAATAAGCTTTCTGAACCACCAGAACCCGAAGCATCAAGTTTCTCAAAATTCAGTGGAGCAACCACACGGAAGAGGAAGCTACCTGGGAGCGCGAAGATTACATCAGGACGGAGTTTCCCGATCTCTTCAAATCCTAGGTAATCTTTTTCGTCCTTTTTCAAATCTCGGGACGAGATTTTGTTTAATGGGGGAAGGTTTGTAACATCCCAATAATATTAAACTAGAATCATCAAACTCTAATCATCAAAATTAGGGTTAACAAAAACTTTTCAAATTAAAAATATGAAAGCATGCATGTGTGTATGCATTCCAAATTGGATTCTTTTTGAATGACCTTTCTTGTGTGTTTCTTTGCTTGTAAAATGTTTCTTAGGAGAAATAAACATCATATAAACAATCCCCACACTTTTCCTAAAGACAAATAAATCAAAACAAAACAAATAAGGGAATGGTCATTTTGACCAATTTAACTCCCATGCCTACTTTGGCTGTCCCAAACTTTCAGAACTTAACAGAAACTTGTTTGGATCTTTACACCCCTTGATTGTACTCATAACAAAGTACCAAGGCCCACTTTGTGATCATCCAGAAACTTTCAAATGCATAGTTTAAAGGACAGTTCAAAATTGAATCTTTATCATATGGGAAGATCCCACTTTTTCAAAAACCACTCAAACAAGATCAACTTTTAAAACCCAAGCATCTGCAGACTCACCAGCACCAACCTAGCACACCCACCAAAAATCTTTTCAAAATTCAAAACTTGAATTCTTGCGGCCATTTCATCAAATACCTTGCAGATTCAAATCTTCTAAAATCCAAACACTATTGTGAGCAGTGATGGGAGCCTAACTTGTTCCCTCTCTGGTTGCAACTAGGCTTTAGTAGATCATCTAGCTCAAGTGCAAACTTCTAGCATCACTGTAAGCTTGGAAATGCCATCAATGGCGAGCAGGCCGAGTGCACCATTGTCACCCCCATGTCGACAGCAAGCTAGGAGAAGAAACAAGCCTAGCCAACATGTCTGGGAGCAAGCCAACACCCCACCACCACTCCCTGTCCAGCGCTCAAACCTTGCCAACACCTGGACCACACGCACGGACCATGCCAAGACCGCCAGCAACCATGCCGAGAGCGCGCCCCGTGCGCCACGCTCGACCGACGCCCACAGACCACGCGCCGCCCTCGTCGCGTGCATACGTGATCACCACCGTCCCAGAAACCCCGCAGACACGCTCGTTCGCCGCCGCGCGGACCACGCACGTTGTGCGCATTAAAAAGCTCCGTCGGGCATGCGCAGAGCACCACCGTGTTCCGACCAAACCGCACCGCCCCACGCCTCGCCACCGCATGGTTGAGCATCACCAGGGAGCACCGCACCGCCCCCTACCGTCGCCCACGCCACTAGCCTTCTGTGCCGTCGACCACGACGAGCTCAGCTTGCGCCCGTCGGTTCCCTCTCGCCACTATAAATAGAGGCCACCCCTAGCCGAATTGAGCACACCACCTCACTCCCCTCTCACCCAGAACCACCTCGCCTCAGTCCCAAAGCAAGGCGACCAGCGCTTCGCCGGAATTGCACCGGAGCTAGCCGCTACTGGAGAAGAAGGGGGCCAGCGATTGGAGCCACCCTAGGAGAAGCTGCTGGTACCAGGAGGTTCGCCGTCGTCGACTTCGTCGTTCGCCCACCTCGCCGACCCTCGCCTGAGCCCCGGTGAGCCCCCAACAACCCTCACCTGCCGCGTTAGGTTTCAGTCTCGCCGGAGTTGCCCGACGTGGACGACGACCTTCAGTCGTTAGATTAGAACAAGATCCCACGACTCACATCGCCCCATACCGCTTCGCACCCCCTCGTCTCACTGACGCGTGGGGACAGAGACTTAACCAGCCCGTGTAAGCACTGTGCTTAGCAGGCCGGCCCAGTATCGCTTCCCGTGCAGCCCAGTCGTTTGAAATTAACCTTTTCCATTTTATTTCAAAAACACTTCTGCACCTAGATTCAAAAATCAACCTAGCTCGATTCAGTGAACCAAATTGAATGAAACCAATTTTTTTAGAAAGGTCTCGAAATGCTGAATCCAAGCCCGTTGGATTCAAATCATTTGGATCTGTAGATCATCCTTGGTAAAAAGAACAAGGCAGAAGCTTTTCTGCATTCAAACGTTTTTCAAATTAAAACTATAATAGCTTTTGAGTTGATTCCAACTCTCAAAAATCACATTTAACCATACCTTTCAGAATATATAAAAATATATAGGTTTACTTACAGAAATAGTGTTCAAGTAATAAAAGAATGCCACATAGGCATTTCTAGTCACTTATTTAATTAAAATAAAAGGGTAAAACCTTATTAAATTGTGACACCACTTTAAATCACATTCCCATGAACTAAAATATGTGGTGATGACATGTGTCAACATGATCCCATGTTTGGTTTGGAGAATATTAAATCTTAAGTAGTTTTTCAATGAGTAGAAATTACTTTTCTAAAAATAAAAGGAATTAAACCAAGCTTTAATCTTGTAATGTTAGAGATGATGCTAGATCATCTATAGGACCCCTTTTGTGTGATGATTGAAAGTAGTTAAGTATTGTTTGGTGATTGTGTACCTCGTATTTATTTATAGACGCTAGTACCGACCAAGGATACGAGGAGGAAGGAGGATACTATGAAGAAGAAGCCGAGGAGAACTTCAACCACTGCTCTGCATAAGGCAAGCCTAATGATACTAGTTGAGTGTGCAAGCTAACACTTGCAAGATACTCTACTGATGCAAACAAACCCTTACTTGTTACCATATGCCTTAAGCATATATGGGAATAACCACTTGATAAACCAATCCTAGTTTTACTTACAAGCCTTATACTTTATTTCTTTATCAAAGCTACTACTTGGAGTTTCCTTAAGTAAATTGTAGATACTAGAAGGATAATTGAAGGTTGCATAAAGAGCATAAAATTTGTCCTAAGCTAGATAATCTTTATGTCATCCTAAGGCATGAGATTGAACTTAGTTAAACTCCACTTGTTTACCACCCCTCATTAGTACTCACCCCACTTATAGATGCTAGTGCTAAGCATAAAACTTGATCAACTTTAGATGGGAAGACTTGGTGGAAAAATGGTTATGAAAACCTTGGAATGATGGATCATTCTATTGAGATGTTTTTACATGTGTTTCCAAACACTAGATGATTTTGGTGATGAAAATGTTGAGGCATGAGCCTTAGCCCTTTATAAAACTGATGGTTGTCTAGATGTGACCACAATACCCGAAGATTGGGTAGGGCTTGACTAGAAACTTATATACCTTAGTATTAGTTCCCTCCCGGCCAAGGTCTGAGCTGACGCTACCTTGTGAAGATTGTCCACCTGTGCAGTACCCAAGATGACAGTTGGTCATGGTTGGGAGGCCAAACTCACATGAGAGGTGCTTATACTAGGGCGTGTAATTGAAAGATTAGGATTGATTATCCGCATACTGAGTATGGTGAATTCAGGAGTTGTTCCTGTCGAATGTATCGAATGTTGTGGTGAAAGTGTACAATCTCTGTAGAGTGTCAAACTATTCGAATAGCCGCGTCCGCGGTTATGGACAGTTCGAGTGGCCATACTGTTTCCCCCGTCAGATGTTTTCAAAATGAATTGAGATTTTGACTTGACCACAACAGAGTTGTGATATGAGATATAAGTTCCCCCTTAGGGTTATAAAACTTTAACTAGCATTCTTTGCTTCTGAACTTAGTAGAGGTAAATCTGGCTTTTGCAAAACAACCCTAGAGCTTAGTGTCCTATTACAAAAACCCCTTCACTTGTTAGTATTAGTTTGCGAGTACTTAAAGAGTACTCATGGCTTTGTCCCTGGCTATTCCCGTGGCCATACTATGAAGAGGAGTGCCTGGAGGATGGACCCCAGGAAGGTTACGACAACTAGGATCATCTCCCATCATCAGCATTGCCTGTTACCCTGAAGATGGAGCTTCGCCTACGCTACCGTTGTTATTACGTATTCCGCTGCTTGAAGTTGTATTAAGAACTGGATCATGAGATCCTTATTTGTGTAAGACCTTATGTATGGTTTGTAATGGATGATGTACTGTGGTATCTAATTCTGTTATGTCTCGCAAAAATGGTAATCCTGGGATTGCGATGTATGGCATAACAGGCATCTGGGATTAAAAATCCGGGTGTTGACACTAATCATCGGTAGGACTATAACAGCACACCTCAAAGTCAGTCTTCCCCAATCTAGATAACCCCACACTGTCACCTTGAGCGCTAGATGGTTCCCACAAACACCACAATTTCATAGAGACATCCAACTCCAAATATAACTCATAACATATATTCAATCTAGAGAAAGTGCCACACACGGTATGCACGCTGTCACTTTCACACACATGGGAAAAATCATAGATCTATTAAAGCACAAAGAGTATTTATGTAGACTCAAACCTAAGTGTCACCATGGCGTGCACGCTGTCACTTTCATACACCTGGGGAGAGCAGAGATATATTGAAGCACTTGAGTAGCAAGGTAGATCTACTAGATTACAAAGCTCATGACCACAACAAGATCATGAATAGGGAGAGAGATGAACACATAGCTACCGGTAGAGCCCTTAGCCTCGAGGAAGAGCTACTCCCTCCTCATCATGGGAATCAGCAACGGTGATGAAGATGGTGGTGGAGATCGATGGAGATGGATCCGAGGGAACTTCCCCGTACTGGCAGGATGCCGGAACAGAGACCTTCTATCCTCCGAATTTCCCTTTCAGTGGCGGCAGCGCTACGGATGTTTTCGTGGATTTCTTCTGGATGCCCTAGGGTTTTTGTGTCGGAGGCTTCTTATAGGCGCAGGAATTAAGGTCGATGGGGGTCCAGGGGGCCCACACCCCCTGTGGGCGCCTCCAGGGCTTGCCCGCGCCTAGGGGGGTGCGGCCACCCTGTGGCCCCCCTCCGACTCTACTTCGTGGTTCCGTGTTTCTTCGGGAAAAATAATGACTTTGGCTTTTGTCCTGTCCAATTCCGAGAATATTGATTTTCTGCCTTTCTGGAACCAAAAACAGAAGAAAACAGGCAACTGGCACTGTGGCATCTTGTTAATAGGTTAGTTTCAGAAAAGATATAAAAACACCTTAAAATGTAGATAAAGCAAAGCAAAGTAGATACAAAACAAGCATGGAGGATCAAAAATTATAGATACGTTTCAGACGTATCATTAACTGCAATTTTCTCGTTCTGACATGATTGGAACCAGCAAAGTCGTGATAGGGCGACCTATTAGTGCAATGACCTATTTTACCTCTTTTGTTTCCGTGCGATGACACTCTAAAGGGGTATAATGACTCCAATATTGAAAGTTTGACCGTTGTTGATTGTGTTGACCACCCCGCATGTTAAATTTTTAATCGTTGCTTCTGCGTTGCCATGAAGATGAAAATAAAAGTAAACCAGGTGCCAACAACGTTTGAACTTAATTAAATTAGTGTTCATACAAACTACTGGCATGATTTAAGATTAAAAAGGTAAATTGTATTTAGAAACCTAAACTAACAAAATCTATAGCATCTCCTCTTCCTCTTTGGCGTTGGACATGCGTGGTGCCTGGTTCGCAGGGGCGGGGGCAGGGAAGTGGGGAGAGAAGAGGGGGATTTCAATGTGGTAATGAGGTTGAGGGAAGATAGGAGGGAGATTTCAGTGCCAATTTTGTAGAAAGGGGGTCAAATACGACTTAGAGAGTTGATTTGGCTAGAAAGTCAACATAAGTAATTCATGATACAAAATTTGAGGAAGCTTTGTTTATCTACAAAATAAGAGGTTTTGTAATTTTACTAGCAACTAGGTCAGATAAATGGAAAACCTGAGTTGGATTTACATTTTTATGATTATTCTACATTTTCTTCGATATTTTTCAAAATAGGGTCAAAATTAGCGACATGTGAATTCACATAAAATGGTCGATATTTTTGAATTTGTTTGTGGATACCGCATAGAACCCAACTTGGATACCTTAAAACGACTTTTGCCAATATTCTAGACCAAACTAGAGCACAGTTGTAGCTCATTTTTAATTAATTTCTAGAAACCACCCTTAACTCGTTTAAATTGGCAAAAGTGGTTAGAATTCAAGAAAAAACAATATATCCAGGATTTTTCCATTCATGTGTTCTAGTATTTCTCAATATCACGTGGTACTATTTTGCCATGTATTTGATGTAGTTTCTTCACAAAATAAACCCCATTTGGCACTAATATAATGAAAATCATTTTTTTGTGAAACAAGTTGGAAACTTCCACAACCACCTTTGTTTACCATGCTAAGATGCACCTATGTGCAAAATTTGGACGCATTATCATGAAGGGGGCATAGAATTGGTCATCCCTTAGTGTTTTGGCTTGAAAGTACATGATAGCAATCTCTTAGAAGCCTTTTTAGAAGTAATTATAATAACTTGGGTTTTGTATTTTTTTACGGCACCTAGGTCACACAAAAGGGCTATTTTCATTGGATTTACATTTTTCCAAGTATCTGACATTTTCTTTGTTTTTAAAATATGGTCAAAATTGCTACCTGAATTCACATAAAATGGTCTATATTTTTGAATTTCTTTGTGGATAGTGCATAGAACCCACCTTGGATACTTTAAAATGATTTTTGCTAATATTCTGGATCAAACTAGAGCACAACCGTAGTTCATTTTTTGAATTAATTTATATAAATAACCCTTAACTCATTTAAATTGGCAAAAGTAGTTAGAATTCAAGAAAACCCATATATCCAGGATTTTGGCGTCCCATATGTTCTAGTATTTTTGAAAATTCAAGTGGTGCTATTTTTTCCATGTATTTGGTGTAGTTTTTTCACAAAATAAACCAATTTGGCACTAATAAAATAGAAAATCAACTTTTCTAAAAAAAGTTGGAAACTTCCATGAACACTTTTGGTTGCCATGACAAGATGCACCTATGTGTGAAATTTGGACGCATTATCATGAAGAAAGCCATGGAATTGGCCATTTAGTGTCTATGACCGCATTTTTTATGTGCGCATGCGCAGGCTTGCGTCCGGAGCGCGCTCTATAATTGCTCGTAGAGTATTCGACGAAACAAACAAGCTAATTTGTTTTTTAGAATACTAAAGGGTAAAAGTAATTAGAAAATTTCATAAACTTCATCTCAATTACCTTCTCACACATAGTACATACCAAAGTACAGTAATAGTGACTTTTACAATGACTAGCAAAAGTGCCCGTGCTTGCACGGGAAAGAATGATCTAATTTATATGGAATTTTCTTTATCTTGCCTCATGACACCGGTCATGAGTTGGATGTTTTTCTTATCTTGGACAAACCTATTCACACCAGTTATGGAGCTATGCCGCGACTTAGAAATTATCATAATTCAAAAGTACTACTACTTTAGCAGTGTGTCATCCTTCTAACATTTCCTTGAGACATAATCTTCAATTAATTCGTCATAAGAAAACCTTCTCCAAAATGTCATATATAAAAAACTGAACAAGATCAATTTCTTCAACACATATTTTAAGAAAAAACATGTTGATTCCTTTTATTGTTGAATGCAAATGACCTATCAAAACTTGTCTTTCTTACATCTCTAAATCAAAACATGATTGGATATATCTAACATTCACACGATTCACCTTTAACTGGCCTTGCTATGGGTTGTCTCTAATTTAACTTCTTAGACCATTGCATATTTGACGCATATCGTTGCATATTACATACTTTCATGTAATCATCTAATTTATTCAAAATAGAAACAAAATGAAATTCCACGTCATATAAAACAAACTTAGTAAAACAATAATGAAATTTTGGAACAAAAAACCTGCATTTGTTTGCTTGGCGAGTGAAGTAGCGACCTTTTTTTCTGAACTGCCAATTTTGCACATATACACTTGTGAAGCATGATACTATATATGTCTTTGTTACACTATCTGCACGAGTGCACCAGTAAAATTGAAAAAAATAAATCCAAAGAGATGCACATACCAATAAGAATTTAAGAAATTCCAAAGAGGTGCACGCCCGTACGTGATATTTTCAGTAGAATTTCAGAACCAGCCTCACCTAAATTCAGCCAAAAAGGACAGCGTGAGGCTCAATTACTCCCAATTTAGATACTCCAACCGTAAAGGTTTATAGCCAACCTAGCTACCATACCGGTCTAGAGAACATCCTTGCCAAAAAAAATCCAGGGAACACAAAACCTTGATTCCCTTCCGCCTGCAACAGGTGCATGTGCAGCTTGAAAGCCGCCTACTTCATCGACGTGCTCTTTCCAGCAGCAAATACATCATCCATCTTTGCCGGATCAGACGGTAACACACCAGGTTCCAGCGTCCACACCGAGAGCGCGTGAAGCCTCGTCGATCTTCTCTTCTACGTGTTCCACTCGGCGCCTTGGCAACCCACATTAGTGGAAACGAGACCTTTGGTTGAGTTCGGAAATAGGCTTTAACACTGGTTCTTCTACGAACCAGTGTTAAAGGGGTGTCCGTACAACGTGGTCCATAGAGCAAAAAGGAGCACCCCTTTAACATCGGTTCGAACCACGAACCGGTGTTAAAGGCCCTGCACCAGTGGCCCGCGCAACCCCCTACCCTTTAACATCGGTTCGTGGCTTGAACCGGTGTTAAAAGGGGGGGGGGCGATATAACACACCGCAGCCCACACTTCTCTCTTCTATTTTTTCACTCTCTCATTTTGGAGCATAGCAAGAGGATAAGAGGTGTGCTAGTTTGTGTTTTTTTCCTATGCACAAGAGGTGTTCGGTGAAATGCCCGAGAGCTCGAAATAAGTTTTCTCGTTGCTCTTTCCTTTTCGGTCGAGGTTGGCAACTTTATCCTCTCATGTGTCATTGATGTACTATATAAATGGTCATCTCCCTATTAATTTTGATATACTATATATTAATGCAGATGAATCGGCAATGGATGTACAGTGACCGATGCACTTCCGAGTACATTACGGGCCTCCAAAATTTCATCATTGTGGCTAATGCAAACCATGGTCACAATGGTTTTATGTGATGTCCGTGTTTTCACTGTCAGAACAAGAAAGACTACTCAAATACCAGAACCATTCACACTCACCTGCTTCGATCTGGTTTCATGCCCAGCTATAATTGTTGGACCAAGCACGGAGAAAAAAGGGTTGTGATGGAAGACAACGAAGAAGAAGAGGATGATGACAACTATCATAATATGTATCCTGAATATGATGATACTGCAACGGGGGTAGATAATGAAGATCAAGAGGCAACAGATGGACCCGCTGATGACGATCTTGGTCGGGCCATTACTGATGCAAAGGAAGAATGTGAAACTGAAAAGGAGAAGGAGAAGCTGGAGCAGATGTTAAAGGATCACAAAACATTGTTGTACCCAACTTGCGAAGATGGCCACAAAAAGCTAGGTACCACACTGGATTTGCTGCAATGGAAGGCAGAGAACGGTGTAACTGACAGCGCATTTTCAAAGTTGGTAAAAATGAAGAATCTGCTTCCAAGAAATAATGAGTTGCCCGACAGTACATACCAAGGAAAAAAAGGTTGTCTGCCCTCTAGGATTAGATGTGCAGAAGATACATGCCTCCATTAATGACTGCATCCTCTACCGCGGTGAGAAGTACGAGAATTTGGATGCATGCCCGGTATGCACTGCACTGCGCTATAAGATCAGACGAGACGATCCTGGCGATGTTGAGGGCGAGGCCCCTAGGAAGAAGGTTCCTGCCAAGGTTATGTGGTATGCTCCTATAATACCACGGTTAAAACGTCTCTTCAGAAATAAAGAGCATGCCAAGTTGTTGCGATGGCACATGGAAGACCGTAAGAAAGACGCGATGTTGAGACACCCCGCTGATGGGTCACAATGGAAAAAAGTCAAGCGAGAGTACCCGGACTTCGCACGTGACGCAAGGAACTTAAGGTTTGGTATAAGTACAGATGGCATGAATCATTTTGGTGAGCAGAGATGCAGTCACAACACCTGGCCTGTGACTCTATGTATCTATAACCTTCCTCTTTGGTTGTGCATGAAGAGGAATTTCATTATGATGTCAGTGCTCATCCAAGGCCCTAGGCAACTCGGCAACTACATTGATGTGTACCTAAGACCATTAGTTGAAGAACTTTTACAGCTGTGGGCCAAACCAGGTGTACGTATGTGGGATGATCACAAAGAGGAGCCATTTGATCTACGAGCGTTGCTTTTCGTAACCATCAATGATTGGCCTGCTCTTAGTAACATTTCAGGACAGACAAACAAGGGATACAATGCATGCACACACTGTTTAGATGAGACTGAAAGTGTATATTTGGATAAATGTAAGAAGGTTGTGTACCTAGGGTATCGTCGATTTCTTCCGAACCTGCATCCAGTAAGAAAGAAAGGCAAGCATTTCAAACGTCTGGCAGAACCCCGGAGGAAGCCTGTCCTCTGTACCGGTGAGGAGGTATTTGGTATGGTCAAGGACCTAGAAGTAATCTTTAGAAAAGGTCCTGGCAGTCTATCTGTTCCGAATGACGATGCCGGACACGCGCCCATGTGGAAGAAGCAATCTATATTTTGGGACCTACCCTATTGGAAAGTCTTAGAGGTCCGCTCTTCAATCGACGTGATGCACGTGACGAAGAATGTTTTCGTGAACCTGCTAGGCTTCCTAGGAGTGTATGGGAAGACAAAAGATACACCGGAAGCATGGCAGGACCAGCAACGTATGAAAGACCCTGAAGAGCCTATGCATCCTGAGAACGAGAAGGGTAAACGATGCCACTTAACTCCTACCAGCTACGCTCTTACCAAAGCAGAGAAGGAAATCTTTTTTGAATGCCTGAGCAGTATCAAGGTCTCGTCTGGCTTTTCGTCGAATATAAAGGGAATGATAAATATGGCAGAGAAAAAATTCCAAAACCTGAAGTCTCATGACTGCCACGTGATTATGACGCAATTGCTTCCAATTGCATTGAGATGGCTTCTACCTGAAAATGTTCGAGTACCCATTGTGAAGCTATGTGCATTCCTCAATGCAATATCTCAGAAGGGAATCGATCCAGAAAGCCTACCAGGGTTATAGACAGATGTGGCCCAATGTCTTGTCAGCTTTGAGTTGGTGTTCCCACCATCCTTCTTCAATATTATGACGCATCTCCTGGTTCACCTAGTAGAAGAGATTGCCATTCTCGGTCATGTATTTCTACACAATATGTTCCCCTTTGAGAGGTACATGGGAGTCTTAAAGAAATATGTTCATAACCGTGCTAGGCCAGAAGGAAGCATATCCAAGGGCTATGTAACAGAGGAGGTCATTGAGTTCTGTGTTGATTTTATTCCTGACCTTAAGGCGATTGGTGTTCCAGAATCACGACATGAGGGGAAACTGTGTGGAAAAGGCACCCTAGGATGTAAAGCAATGATATGTAGGGACGGGCATTCTCTCAATCATGCACACTACACGGTTTTACAAAGATCTATCTTGGTTGCCCCGTATATCAATGAACACAAGAATTTTATACGCCTCAAACACCCAGGACAGTCTGATGAATGGATTATAAGTGAACACATGGCGAGTTTTGGCAGCTGGCTGCAAAGACTTCTCACGAATAACACCATTGTTGGGGATCAGCTGTACTTGTTGGCCAGGACACCATCTTCGACTATATGTACTTTCCAAGGGTACGAGATAAATGGGAATACATTTTACATGATAAGCCAAGATAAAAAGAGCACCAACCAAAACAGTGGTGTCCTCTTTGATGCAGCAGAAGACAATGGGCAAAATACCACGTATTATGGGTTCATAGAGGAGATATGGGAACTTGATTATGGACCTAATTTTAAGATACCCTTTTTTCGGTGCAAATGGGTCAAGCTAACAGGAGGAGGGGTTGAGATAGACAAGAAGTACGTAATGACAACAGTGTATCTCAACAATCTTATGAAGGTAGACAAGAACTTAGACGAACCATTCGTCTTAGCCAATGATGTGGCTCAGGTTTTCTATGTGAAGTACATGTCTACCTACCGAAAAAAAGAAAAATAAGCAAACAGATACATCACACGATAAGCCAAAGCGTCACATAGTTCTTTCAGGGAAAAGAAACATCGTGGGAGTAGAGTTTAAGACAGACATGTCAGAAGATTATAATAAGTTTGATGAAATTCCGCCCTTCGGAGTGAAGACGGTGCTGATACTCCATGGTTACGGCCGACGCTATCATAAGATTGACTATATGTATTAATTGAGCCATTTTTGGCACACATATATATCTCAACATGGAAATCAATGTCATATTTCTTCTGTTAACACTATATGTATTAAATGAGCTATTTTTCTTCCTGCCATTTCTTCTCGCCATTTTTCTTCCCGCCATTTTTCCCGCCAGTTCTTCCCGCCATTTCTTCCCGCCAGTTTTTCCCGTCAGTTCTTCCCTCCAGTTATCTTCCTGCCATTTCTCACTATATATATGTAGGGTTGGCCTCCATTGTCATTGCACATCTCTAGACTCATATCTGCAAACTCATCACTCTTTCACATGGCTTCCACCGTACCACTAACCCCCAGGGAGGCGGAGGCGCTTTGCGCCTCGAACTACCCCTGCCCGCAGGGCTACTGTGTCACTGTCGGCTGGATGCTGAGCGCCGGAGGCGTGCCGGTTCCTCCTGTCCCTCTTGGTGTGGCACGCCAGATGGCCATCACGAACCACTACTACTTAGAGCTCACGCCAGAGCAGCGGAGGAATCCCAGATGGCATCCCGACTTGGGAAGCCTTCTTCGGGGATCGGCGTGAGAGGGCGCTCGCCAGGCACGAGGAGGACGACCCACCTCCTCCGAACTTTAACGAGGCCAGCCGTCGGCTGTGGTGGCGCGGTCGGACTCTCTAGAGCGTCATAGCCTATGACACTGCCGCCGACTCTAAGCCCCGTCTGCGCTACCCTCAAGTCCAGCCCACGCGTACTCAGCCTTCAAGGTTCAATTACGGCGACCCCGACGACGACAGCGACGACGACAGGAAGTGGGTCAGATATGAACTACAGGTACATGATACGATGCTCATGATTTTTAACAAAAATCATTTTTAGGTTCACAATATGCTATTTTATCAAAAATCCAATGCAAGTTTAGCGAGGTTTTGTCAGATTCCAAAGTATACAAAAGATGCGTCATTTAAATATCCAAACAATTCAAAAATGTTAATACAAAATAAAATATGATTTTATCTAATAAAATAGGGTTAGATTCCTTTTTAGATGCTTAATATTTCTTATGTTAAAAGTTTTAGGGTTTGACTATTTTATTTTTGTTTTAATTGAATAATCAAAATTTATATGTAAGTGTCTTAATCATTTTTAAAATTTTCATCTACGGTAACTATAAAATGTTTTTATATGAATGGATAGATCTTATTTTTCTGAAAATTATGATATATTGTTCATATTTTTCTGAGTTGAAATGAAAAAGATATTAATTTTCTAAATTCTATCCTATTTTTTGAATTAAAAAAGCCCCCACCCCTTTAATGTACGAAATAAATGCCCCCCTTTAACACCGGTTCCAGCCACGAACTAGTTTTAAAGGGTGGGGGCATTTATTTCGTTTCGCACGCATGCATCCCCCCTTTAACACTGGTTCGTGGTTGGAACCGGTGTTAAAGGGGGGTGTGGGTGCGAAACGAATTCCCCCCCCCCCTTAACACCGGTTCATGGCTGGAACCGGTGTTAAAGGGGGTGCGGGCGCGAAACAAATTCCCCCCTTTAACACCGGTTCGTGGCTGGAACCGGTGTTAAGGGGGGGTTATAACGCTGCGCGCCTTCCTCTTCCCCCCCCCCCCTAGCCAGATCGATCGAGCAGAGGAAGGAAGCAGAGGAGCTCGCGCCGTCGCCGTCCACGCCTGTCGCCGTCGCCGCCCTACCGTCTGCCGCCGTGTCCGTCCACGCTGCCGCGTCCGCCCTCGCTGTCCGTCCACACCGCTGCGTCCGCCCTGCCGTCTGCCGCCGCGTCCGTCCACGCATGTCGCCGCTGAAATGGATCGTATGGGCACCTAGAGGGGGTGAATAGGTGCTAACAAATTTTTAATACTTTTTCAATTTTAGGCTTGACACAAAGTAAATTCTCTAGATATGCAACTACGAGAATTTCCCTATATGCAACCCTAACTACTAAGCACGTAAAGAGAGGAGCGGGGAAACCGTAGTGGAGCACGCAGAGACACAGGGATTTGTTTTACCGCAGTTCCTTCCTTGTTAAGGGAAGTACATCTGCGTTGGAAGGGTGGGCGGTTCTAAGACCACCACGCCACAATAGGCCTCACCCTATTCTCCGATGGATCTCGCCACGAGAGGCGTGATCCACCTTTTCCACTATTGGATCCCTTCGAGGCGGGAACCGATGCCTTTCACAATACTATCGGGGCACACACCCACAACCGAATTGGGGGCTCCCGAGATGACAACAAGCTGCCACAAGAACAAGGTTTATCAATATAAACAAAAACAAGGATCTAGGTATTTGCAAGAAATACTAGATCGGTGGTTCTCCAAATGAATGGAGAGGAGATGAAGCGCTTGATTGCTGATGATGAAGATCGAGATCTCCTCCTTCGATTCCCCAAGGAACGGGGCCTTTGGGTGGATCTAGGTGGAGCTCTCTTGGATGAAGGTTGCAGATCAGATCTCGTCTTTTTCGAATGAATCAAGAGTTCTGGCAGGAGGGGGAAGGCTGGCTTAAATACCCCATCCCCAGATCTAGCCGTTGAGCAACTTTGGGGGCGGATTATCCGCCCCCTCTCTGGGGCTGATGCCTGCGTGACTTGGTGAAGATCTTGGGGGGCGGATAATCCGGCCCCCTCCTGGGGTGGATTATCCGGCAAGGCCGGAAAGTCCGGCCAACACTCCGCCCCCTCTCTGGGGCTTGCGCCTTGGCGGTGAGCAAGGGGGCGGACAATCCGGCCCCCCTAGGGGCGGATTATCCGGTGGGGCCGGAAAATCCGGCCAAAACTCCGCCCCCTTCTGGGGCTTGCGCCTGCTAGGGAAGAGGGAGGGGCGGATTATCCGCCCCTGGTGGGGGCGGATTATCCGCCCCCCAAAGGCTGAATCCTTCTCCCTTTTTCTCAGAGAGAGCTGCAACACTTCAACACACATCAAATAAGCCTTGATATTGTTATCTAACGCACGAAACACTAGGGATTATAAAATGTTCTTTGAATCTCCCCCTTCTTGGTGTTAGATGACAATATTAGGATTTGCAATGAAACCGGCTAATGCCACCTTAAAATGAAAGGCGCTCCCCCTAGATGTGTGCATACTTAAAATTTGCATTTGAATACAAATACACACACTAGAGAGAACACAACTTCCATAGCAAAGATAATTGAAACAAGGTGGGTTGGGAAACAAGGTCATACCACCGGGATGTGATTATAGCCAAAGAATATAATTAGCTTGATAGCCTCCAAGCACATACCAACAATACCAACAATATTGATGCATACATTAAATAGGCCCATGATTCCATATGCCATCAAATATGCTCCATTGATAAATCCAAAATTCCAAGAGATCCATAATAGATAAATCCAGAATTCCATGAATACCACACATAGTACCAAACATAGTGGAGCACGACATAGTCTTACATAATCAAACACAAATAGCAAATAAGTTCGCGCTAAAAAGGCACAAGCAAGCAAATAAAACGACTGAAAGAAAATTGCTTGCGCCCGACCCTTGCAAATCCACGAGACCTAATAGAACTACTTCTCCCCCTTTGGCATCGAAACGCCAAAAAGGAAGAAGAGCAATGATAACGCCCCTGAAGATCACTCCTCCTCATCCTCATTGTAGTCATTCCCGTCCCCTTCCTCTTCATCATACTCATCATCATCGTCATCAGATGGAGGAGTGGGTGCCCTCGGTGGTGGAGGAAAGAGGCAACTGTCGAGCTAGCCATAGTTGATCCCTGAAGTGTTCCACTGAGCATATGGTTCCGGAGCAGTGGGAGGAGGTGGATGGCCAGTGGCACCTGAGACATGGTGGAGAATAAGCTGCTGCGTGTGATCCCTCTCATGATCCCTGCGGTACGCCTCATATTGGCCCTTGTTAGTGTCAATGCCCATGCAAAGAATGTGCCGCTGGAACCAAGTGAGCTGCTTAACCTCGCGTGCCATTGGGGACACCGTGGAACGACGACCACTAGCCCTGCATCACGCATGAAGGAATCCGGGGCAGTGGAAGGGTGATGGGTCTTCTGAGCCTTGTTGTAGATTTTCTTGGGCTTGTGAACCCCATCCAGAGCAGTGCCAAAATCCTCATGGGGCAACATATGCTTGACGAGCATCATAATGAAAGGAACGTAAGGAATAGAGAGCCTGTTGATCATAGCATCAGTCATTTCATGATACATGTAGTACATGACATCCAGTTTATAGTGTGGCGCTCTTCACCGCAGATCACAAGTGTGGAGAAAAACTGCCGCACCACGGATGAGTCATAGTTGCATTGAATAGTCATAAGGTGGTGGAGCCCCATCTTGTTGGTCACATCCAATGCCTCAAGGAGCCTTGCCTTGGATTGAGCCTCAGTCAAGTTGATGGGGTGCATGGGGCGAATCCTAAGGGTGGCATACACATCATCATGAATAGCCCGAAAGTGGGCATTCCAAAACATGGAGTCCTCGGGGGGACCATCACTGTCAGCCTCATCATAGTAATTCGTCTGGCGAATGGTGGCATACTGAATACTGTCCATAGTCTTGTAATTGGTCCGAGACTGTTTGCCCTTGCGAGATGCGGTCCTCTTAGTTTTCTTACTTGCCTCTGCCATCCGTTCAGACTCTCTTGCTGCTCTGCTGACCTCGGTTTCGTCAATGAACTTCCCTTCTGCAGTAGGCTTGAGATAACGGGCACGGGAACGACGGGCGAAGGTCTTGGTCGGCTTGGAACCACCTGTGAAAAGCATTAGAGGGATAGCATAGAGATAAGCATACACACAAGTCCAGGAGAAAACAAGGAGAAAGAGTAGCAAAGCAACCCATAACCAATGATATGTATTGCAGGAGTAGGAACAAAACAGACTAGAGTTCAATCTCCAGGCCGGATTATCTGGACCTGGCAGGGGCGGATAATCCGCCCCCGTAGAAATTTTCTGGATTGGCCCAGATCTACCATGGCAAAACAGACCGGGCACTAGGGTTGCAATTCTACTGATTCTAGCATGTAAGGAACAACACCAAGGATCTTCTACAACGAGATTTCCACCAAATAAAATGCATCCCATACAAAAGGAGAGAGATGAGGGAGTTACTCTCACCCATTGGAGGAAAATCGCGGAGGAGAAGATACCCGGAGGCGAGGTGAAGAAGATCCTGGGAGAGCCCGGAGAATCCGGTGGTCAAATCGACTCCGGGAGGGGCGGATGCTCCGGCGGCGGCTGGGGGCTGAGGGAGGGTTGGGGGAAGACTGGCTGCTTTGTTTGAGCCTGCCCTCCCTGACCCTGCCTTTAACAGGCAGATTTCGCCCAGGGAGGATAATCCGCCCCCACTTAGGGCGGAAAGTCCGCCCCCCTCTGAAAATTCTGTTAATTACAGATTTAGGCCGAAGCAACCTAGCAAAACCCCTCGATGGTGTTTTAGAGAACTTGTGTGCAAGAATAGATGGTTTAAGGAGGGAAAGAAAGGCTTGGGTTGAGATCATCAAACTGAGATGGTACTACACACCCAAATTTGCAAGATTCAAATCAAACAAAAGCCAAAATTGGGTGTGTTTTCCATAAGAACAAGAGATATGCAAGAAAATCCAACGAGACCCATGAGAAACCAACTCTTCTCTAGGAAGAGGGCGGTGGCCAAAGCCACCATGTTGGAGCGCATGGCATGACACCGCGAAGATGTATCTTGAGTTCAAAACAAATGCTCATCGATGACCCACATATCACAAAATGATATTAAGGGAAATGATTTTACTTGCCTTCGGTATTATGGGGGGAGGGTTGGCCCAATCATTAGGACCACACTCCCCCTATGTCTATGCCCGCATCTAAACCAAATACATGAAAAAGATCAAGTGAGTGTGCAAGGGTAGTCAAGCCAAGCTCCTTGAATCTATGATATTTAGCTCATTCCTCAAATAACAAAATCTTGCTTCATCGTGCTCACAAAGGATAGGGCAATATCACCACGAGCAACATGATCCCTAATAAAGTGGTTGCGAATCTCTATATTTTTTTTCTTGTATGCTGCACGGGATTGTAAGCAATTTTGATAGCACTTTCATTGTCGCATAATAGAGGCACTTTGTCACAATTGACACCATATTCCTTTAAAGTTTGCCTCATCCATAAAAATTGTGTACAAGCACTTGCAGCAGCAACATATTCAGCTTCGGCGGTTGAGAGTGAAATACAATTCTGTTTCTTTGAAGACCAACACACTAGAGACCTGCCCAAGAATTGACATGCACCAGAGGTTGATTTCCTATCATCTTTGTCACCAGCCCAATCTGAATCAGTGTAACCACATAGAGAGAAACTTGAACCCTTGGGATACCATAACCCAAAATTTGGGGAATGAACCAAATATCGGAAGATTCGTTTGACCGCCACTAAGTGGCTTTCTTTAGGAGCGGCTTGGTACCTTGCACACACTCCTACACTTAATACGATATCGGGCCTAGATGCGCAAAGGTAAAGGAGAGATCCGATCATGGATCGGTATACCTTTTGATCCACGTCTTTACCCTTGGGATTGAGCTCAAGATGACACTTTGTTTGCATTGGAGTAGCAACGCCATTGAGATCCGTCATCTTGAACCTTTTGAGCATGTCTTGGATGTACTTAGCTTGATTAATAAAGGTTCCCTCTCTAAGTTGTTTGATCTCAAATCCAAGAAAGAACCTCAGCTCACCCATCATGGACATCTCAAACCTGTCAGTCATAAGCTTTGAAAATTCATCGTTAAAAGCTTGGTTAGTAGAGCCAAAAATAATGTCATCTACATAAAGTTGTCATACAAAAAGCTCCCCATTAACCTTCTTAGTAAAAAGAGTGGGATCGATTTGCCCAACTTCGAATCCACGGTCTAGCAAAAGCTCTTTAAGGTGCTCATACCACGCACGTGGGGCTTGTTTAAGGCCATAGAGTGCCTTATCGAGTTTGTAGACATGGTTCGGAAATTTGGGGTCCTCAAAACCCGGGGGATGCTTGACGTATACTAACTCATGTAGAGGACCATTAAGGAATGCACTCTTAACATCCATTTGTTGTAATTTAAAATTATGATGGGCTGCATAGGCAAGAAGGATACAGATGGACTCAAGACGAGCCACAGGAGCATAAGTCTCGCCAAAATCAATTCCTTCCACTTGAGAGAATCCTTGAGCCATGAGTCGTGCTTTATTCCTCACAACACTGCCATTTTCATCTTGTTTGTTCTTGAAGATCCACTTGGTACCGATAACATTGTGGCAGTCCTTGGGTTTCTCTACGAGCTTCCAAACTTTGTTGCGTTCGAAGTTATTTAATTCTTCATGCATTGCAACAAACCAATCGGGGTCTTCAAGAGCATCAAAGACCTTCTTCGGTTCAACCATGGAAATGTGAGCTTGATGATCACAGAAGCTTGCAAGTTCTCTTCTAGTAGATACCCCTCTTCGTAGATCACCAACAACCTTGTCAAGAGTGTGACCCCTTAGTTCAAGGTTCCGATCAGCACGAGCCTTGCGACGAGCCTCAATGTCCTTATTGTTTCTAGAAGGAGTTGATTCAGTATTTGTATCCTTGTCTTGATATTGATCTGAGTTAACACCAGGAGGTTGTTGTAGAGCTTGTTCTTTAGGGCCGGATAATCCGCCCCTTGGAGGGGCCGGACTATCCGGCCTGGGAGATGAAACACCAGTGGCTTCTTCCTGAGCATGCCTGACAAGACATGGAGAATAAGAGCCGGATAATCCGCCTTCGGGGGCCGGAGAATCTGTCCTGGGAGTTTCTTGGTTGTTGTCTTCTCCGCCGTATCCCCTGGAACGAGGTGGAGTGCCAGGGGCAGATTGTCCGCCCCTTGGAGGGGGCGGATAGTCCGGCCTGGGACTACCAACTTGTCCAGGAGACAGATGATCTTCAGCAGGTGGCGGTGTTGGTGCAGAGTTTTCTCCAACAGTAGGAGCTTGTTGATCTTGTGTAGATGAGGGCTCCACATGAGTGGAACATTGTCCTTCCCGATCCGCCACAAGGGGTTCCTCAATGGGGCGGAAAAATCCCACGCCCATTCTTCTTATGGCATCTTAGGGTATTTCAACATCTGCATCACAAACATCAACTTGCCCTACAAAGGAGCCGTTATTTTCATCGAACTCCACACTACAGGATTCTACAACAATCCTAGTGAGCTTGTTGTAGACTCTATAAGTGTGGGATTCCGCACCGTAACCAACAAAAATACCTTCTAAAGCCTTGGACTCAAATTTTGACAAACGGACATCTTTAATAAGAAAGAAACACTTACACCCGAATACCCTGAAGTATGAGATGTTGGGCTTGTTACCGGTAAGTATTTCATATGGAGTCTTGTCCAAAATCTTTCGGAGGTAGAGCCGGTTCGATGAGTTACAAGCAGTGGATATGGCTTCAGCCCAAAAATTATAAGGAGACTTGAATTCAGCCAACATTGATCTTGCCATATCCATCAAAGTCTGGTTCTTCCTCTCGGCTACACCATTTTGTTGAGGGGTGTACGCAGTGGAATATTGATGTCTAATCCCCTCTTCGTTAGAAACTCATTCAAAGTGTAGTTCTTGAATTCGGAGCCGTTTTCACTTCTTATTGCCAAGATAGGAACATTGTGTTGACGTTGAACTTCATTGGCAGTCAATGACAGTTTGTTGAGTCTCACTTTTCAGCTTGAAGAAATAGACCCATGTATATCTTGAGTAATCATCGACAATGACCAAGCAATATTTCTTCCCACCAAGACTTGAATGAGAGGGAGGACCAAATAAATCCACATGAAGTAATTCCAAGATCCTCTTTGATGACACAATAGTCTTCCTCTTGTGGGGAGAGTCATGCATTTTTCCTTCTACACAAGCCCTGCAAACACGATCTTTGGCAAAAGAGACATTGTCTTTTAGTCCAAGGATGTGGCCACCCTTCTGGAAACTTTGCAAAGTTCTCATGTTGACATGGGCTAAACGGCGATGCCATAGCCAGCCCACGTCGGCCTTTCCGAATAGACACATCGTACCCGAAGTGGTTTTCCTCGAGAAGTCCACCACATACAGGTCATTTTCGACGTATCCAACGAAAGCGACCTTTAGAGACTTGCTCCACAAGAGTACCACCAAATCATCATCCATAAAAACAGCAAAACCCATCTTGCCAAGGGCACGAACATAAAGAAGGTTGTAACCGAGGGTCTCAACAAGCATGACGCCCACGAGAGAGATATCGTGGGCAACCACAACCTTGCCAAGACCCAATACCAGAGATTTAGACTTATCACCATAGGAGACTGTGATATTATCATGATTTGGACGCATCTCCGTGATGATCTCCTTGCTTCCGGTCATATGACTAGTGCAGCCACTATCCAGCACCCATTTTGACCCACCGGAAGCATAGCCCTGCAAGAGAATTACTTCTTGGTTTTAGGTACCCATTTTTCAATGGGTCCTTTCATGTTAGTAACAAGGGTCTTTGGGACCCAAATAGACCAAGCAATATATTCATCAAAGGGGCCGACATAATAAGCATAAACGTCGCCATAATCATCACAAAAGAGTTCATAATTTGGATTGTGAGACCCTGCAAAACCAATATTGTTGGTCTTGTCTTTTGTGACATTCTTCTCAGCGGTGCTTGTCTTTGATTGCACATTCTTGGTCTTGTTCTTCTTGGTTTTGTTTTTCTTGTACTTGGTGACATAACCAAGTCCCTCTTTACCATGATTTGACCTTTGCTTGCCAAGGACTTCTTTTTCCACACTAGCATTTTCCTTGTGACTATATGTTAAGTTGGATGAGCTAGGAGCATCATATTTGGCCAATCAACTTTGAAGATGATCATGTGACTCATTGAGAATGGATAAATCGTTTTTCAACGCCTTGTGAGCATTTTCAAGTTTCTCCAATTCCTCGGAGAGTCTATCATGAGCAGCCCCAAAGTCAATCTTTTCCTTCTTTAACTTCTTTGCTTTGGTGACTGCATTGTCACATTCCTTAACAAGTTTAGTCACAATTTCTTCATGTTACTCTTAAATAGACTCAAGCCTCTCTTCAAGAGAGACCCGAGCCTCTTCTTCTTCAAGATCATTTTTAAGGATGCAATTTCCATTGCATCCTCCCTTTCAATTCTGCCCTTTTCTTCGAGGAGAGCTTCGTTTTGGGCCAGCTGATCCATAAGAGCTTCAAAACAAACTTTGTGCTCACCTTGCAAGTTAGTATAGAAATAATCCAAAGAAATAATCTCTTCTTTAACCTTAAGACTAGTAGGATCATCCATGTCAATCATAGCCTTAGGAAAAGAAGAGTTAGAAGAAGTTACCTCGGAGCTTCTTGCCATGAGACAAGTAGCATTCTTGTTGATGATGTTTTCGTTCAGAGAGTCGAAGAGAGTTTTTGAAGGAGACGTGGTGACTATAGCAGCCACCTCTTGAGATCTATCGTCTTCGTCCTCATCTTCACTTCCCGATGAATATTCTTCTTGAGCCACTAGAACAATCTTTGGTTGCTTCTTGAAGGGAGCATTCTTCTTTACAAACTGTTTCTTGCGTGGAGCCTTTGACTTGTCCTTGAAAATAAGTCTTCCTCCATTATCTTCCCTACTTTGATATGGACACTCAGATACAAAGTGCAACCGATCACCACAGTTGAAACATGTTCTCAGCTTGGGACCATTTTCTTTTCTTCCATAGGCTCCACTCTTGTGTTCTAGTTCAGCTTTAGCCTTGGCTAGATCTTTCCAAAAGTTTCTAGCATAAAGGGCCAAGTATTATCCGTGGATCCTTTTTATATCCTCAGGACAGTCCAGACCTTCTATGGCATCTTCATCATGATCAATCACACTAGTCTTCAAGGCCACGTTGACCCCCTTTTGCATCCCCATAGCTTGAACACGAGCATCTTCGTCATTCTTGGCAGCCACTTTGAAAGCGGCCATTTCTTGCATTACCTCATTGGATGTCATGAGGTGATATTTATGCCTACCTTGGAGACTTTTTAAATCTGTGGGCTCAAATGGCATAAGAGCACTAACATACTTGCGCTTGATCCATGCATCATCAACATGAGCTGCACCATGGTTTCTGAAATTTGTGGCTCTTGCCTTAAGCCTCCTATACATGTCTTCATGGTCTTCTCCATCCAACATATAGAATCCTTCAGCTTCATTTCTCAATGCATCATATCTATTCCTTTTCATACTTTCATTTCTGATGAAGAGCTCGGTGAGAGCATCCCAAGCTTCCTTAGTTGTACTAAGATGCTGAATGTGTGGCATATCTTTGTCACCCACACCAAGTTGTATCATGTGTAGAGCTGTAGCATTGAGTTGTCTATCGACAACTTCTGTTCTTGTAAGATTGTTGGGATTTCCAACATGAAGACCATTTTCGATGATCTTCCACATCTCTATGGAGGAACTGCACACATGAGATTTCATCAAAAATTGCCATTGAGTAAAAGTAGATGCAGAAAGTTTGGGTGGATCACCCCTATTATGTATATGTGGGTGAGGGATAGGTGGATCAGGGGAATACACATGAGAAACCTCATTGTATCCATCCTTACCGCTATCGTTTTTCGAGGAGGAGCTCTTACTAATGTCATCACCAACCACTTCGTTATCTTTGGAAACAGTTTTACCCGTTTCCTTGGATTGATGAGTGGTATCCTCAGAGTTAGATGGAGGTGATGCTGCGGATGTGGAGAGACGCGTTATTAATTGACGCATCTCTTCCATTTTAGCCTCCATTGAACTCACCAAGGTTGTTTCCAACGTCTTGAGATCGTTCATGGTGACTACCTCCGGAGCATCACTCCCATCTACCTTGGAACCCATACTTCTCTTAGGCGGTTAAGCCCGAAATAAGAGCCGGGGCTCTGATACCAATTGAAATGGATCGTATGGGCACCTAGAGGGGGGTGAATAGGTGCTAACCAATTTTTAATACTTCTTCAATTTTAGGCTTGACACAAATTAAATTCTCTAGATATGCAACTACAAGAATTTCCCTATATGCAACCCTAACTACTAAGCACGTAAAGAGAGGAGCGAGGAAACCGTAGTGGAGCACGCGGAGACACAGGGATTTGTTTTAGCGCAGTTCCTTCCTTGTTAAGGGAAGTACATCTGCATTGGAGGGGTGGGCGGTTCTAAGACCACCACGCCACAATAGGCCTCACCCTATTCTTCGATGGATCTCGCCACGAGAGGCCTGATCCACCTTTTCCACTATTGGATACCTTCGAGGCGGGAACCGATGCCTTTTACAATACTATCGGGGCACACACCCACAACCGAATTGGGGGCTCCCGAGATGACAACAAGCTGCCACAAGAACAAGGTTTATCAATATAAACAAAAACAAGGATCTAGGTATTTGTAAGAAATACTAGATCGGTGGTTCTCCAAATGAATGGAGAGGAGATGAAGCGCTTGATTGCTGATGATGAAGATCGATATCTCCTCCTTCGATTCCCCAAGGGACGGGGCCTTTGGGTGGATCTAGGTGGAGCTCTCTTGGATGAAGGTTGCATATCAGATCTCATATTTTTTGAATGAATCAAGAGTTCTGGCAGGAGGGGAAGGTTGGCTTAAATACCCCCTCCCCAGATCTGGCTGTTGAGCAACTTTGGGGGCAGATTATCCGCCCCCACTAGGGGAAACTCCGCCCCAAGGGCGGATTTTCCGGGGGAAACTCCGCCCCCTCTCTGGGGATGACGCCTGCGTGACTTGGTGAAGATCTTGGGGGGCGGATAATCCGGCCCCCTCCTGGGGCGGATTATCCAGCAAGGCCGAAAAGTCCGGCCAACACTCCGCCCCCTCTCTAGGGATTGCGCCTTGGCGGTGAGCAAGGGGACGGACAATCCGGCCCCCCTAGGGGCGGATTATCCGGCGGGGCTGGAAAATCTGGCCAAAACTCTGCCCCCTTCTGGGGCTTGCGCCTGCTAGGGAAGAGGGAGGGGCAGATTATCCGCCCCTGGTGGGGGCGGATTATCCGCCCCCTAAAGGCAGAATCCTTCTCCCTTTTTCTCAGAGAGAGCTGCAACACTTCAACACACATCAAATAATCCTTGATATTGTTATCTAACACACAAAACACTAGGGATTATAAAATGTTCTTTCAGCCTCCCTGCCGTCCGCCGCCGCTTCCGCCCTCGCCGCCTCACTGTCCTCGCCACCTCGTCCACGCGCCGCCCCGACCGCGCGCCACTGCCCTCCAGTGATCGACCACCTCGTGGTATATATGTTTTATAATTTTTTTAGAGATGTATGTGAACTAAATTGGGAGCAAAGTACTAGCAATTGAGCTATGTGTATCACTGCCATGTGGTATGATTTTATGTATATTATGAGTTTTCTATTATTTTATATATGTAATTTATATTTATATTTATATTATATATAAAACATTCTAGATTAATTAGCAACTTAATTATATTGATGTGCACTAACGCATTCGCCGGCATATATCAGACCAACAATATCTATGTGTTGTCATCATATAGTTGCCACGACATGAATAGTGCTGGCCTACAATGGGCCGTGACATTAAACCCTTGTTGCCGCAAAAGCACTAAGTCGACATATGACATTGTGCCGAGCCAAAAAAAAGTTGCTGAAACACTTTTTCGACGCGGTTATCCCTCATGGTGTTTTTTTGCCTCATGAGCATGACGATTAAGCGTATGCCTCAGCGTCTATAAGCACCAGGGTTTGACGCGTCCGTGTTATAGTAATAGCGACACAGTGGTAAACCGCCCTTGCAAATCTTGTCCATTTGACTCCGTTCAATCCAGGTCATAGATATCCTCGGTTATATATTGTTGTAGGGTTTGGCCCTAACGCCGCCAGCCGCACGCATCCCCGCACACCCGACCGTGCGATGTATATATATTGTTGTAGGGTTTGGCCCTAGCACCGCCAGCCGCACGCATCCCCGCACACCCGACCGTGCGATGTATATATATTATTGTAGGGTTTGGCCCTAGCGCCGCCAGCCGCACGCATCCCCGCACACCCGACCGTGCGATGTATATATATTGTTGTAGGGTTTGGCCCTAGCGCCGCTAGCCGCATGCATCCCCGCACACCCGACCGTGCGATGATGTATCCTCTCATATGAATCCGGGGTTTCTCCGAATTAGGGTTTGGAATGACCAAGCATGTATTAGGGTTACATTTCAATACTTTTAACCTGTCATATCATCATCCTTGCTCGAGCATTTCAATAGATGTATTACTGATATTTGTGTGATAATATTATTGTTTCAGAAACTATGGATCCACTCAGTAGAAACATTGAAGAGAAAGAAATAATGGAGAACATGATCCATGAGGAAACCTCACAATATCTGAACTTGGAGGAATATGATGACATCTCAAGTAGTCATGGAGAAGGTGACGACTCCGGTGAACGCACTTTAGTGATTACAAAGTCCGTCGAGGTATATGCATGGATTAAGCCTCTGCTGACTTGCACCGATTGATTTGTATATATATGTACATGTATTAATTAATGCTTCTTTCTTCTTTTAGCCCTCCGGATCGACCAGCCAGCAACAATCTTCTTCTACGAAAAAGAGCAAGCGAGGCGCGAGCCATCGGTTGAAAGATTGTGCAAAGTTCACGATAGAAGCAGTCCATGTTGATGGCAGGCCGATGGATCCCAAGAAGGCCGCAGACAAATTTATACGTCAGGCTGGAGTTCTTGTTAGGGACCAAATCCCAATCATAATTGAATATTGGAATAAGCCAAAGAAGGGCGACGGTACCTTTATCGATGAAATATCCAAAGAAACGCTATGGAATTCGCTGTTGGTAAATTTCACCCTTCCGCTAGAGGAGGATGAAAATAAACCGGTTATAAAGGAAAAGGTCAAAGAGTGGACTCTAAAGAAGATGGCTGATACTTTCCGCAACTGAAAGACAAAATTGAACAAATTTTTCAAAGCTCGCGAGACTCCAGATTTCGAAGACACATATTATGCGAAAATAAGACCTCACTGGCCCGAATTTGTGGCATACAAGGAAGGTGCTATAGCTACAAATAGGTCAGAAACCAATACGCTAAATGCTCAGAAGAAGGAATATCACCAGAGGACGGGGTCAGGTGGCTACATATCTCAGAGGCCTAAGTAGGAGGAAGCTGAGAAGGCCCTACGCGATAGAGGGATCACACCCTAGACACATGGGTGGGACCTACGTGCAAAGACTTGGTTCTACGGAATCGGGGCAAGGTTTGACCCAGAAACGGGATTTTGTATCTTCCCAACCCTTCTTGCCAAACCCATCACTGAACTTATCACGACATACGAGGAAACAGCCGCCAGGACCTTCCATCCCGACAGAGAGAATGACCAGCTCACACGCGCCATCGGTAAAAAATAACACCCTGGACTTGCACGAGGCACAGGGGGTATGACGTGGAAGGATGGGTTTGCCGAGTGGGGCGACTCTTACAGATGGCGCTGCAGAAAATAAAAAGAGCGTACATAGCAGATGACACAGATAGAACATACACTTGTGGCACTGCAGGCGCAAGTGAATGCACAAAAGAGCCAGCAAGCTACCGGCCCATCTCAGCGGCACGAAGAGCCTGCATTGGAAGCTGCTGGCGGCCCAGACTCTGCGCGGAAAAGCAGCGTGGCTTCCATGGAGAACATTCAGCCCACACTTGAAATGGCGGGTCCTCGATACCCCGTGGATGAGATCACGGAGATCGAACACGCTGAGCTGCATGTGAGACTAATGGGCTTATCCATTAAGGTGGCGGTCGGCTATGCCTTACCTCCCATAGCTAGTGGAACTTACCACTGCCGACCAATTCCAGATGGCTATGCTATTGTCGGGGTGGATGAGGTTGTGAAGGAATATGAGGAAGCACAGCTTGACCATGCTACAGGTGAAGGGGAAACTCAACTCAAATTTTTAGTGAAAACAACCATTCTTTGGAAGAAGGAACACATCGCGCTTCCAAATTGGAGGCCACTGGCACCCCCGCCGTCTCCGTAGCGTCAGCAGTCTGAGCCGCCTCAGCCTACTCCAAGTCATCAGAATACTCCCCTGTCATCTCCGACGCTTCAGCCATCTCCTGCGCGGCAGCCATCTCCTACGCGTCATCCGTCTTTGGAGCGCCACCCATCTCCTGCACGTCTGCCATCTCCGGCGCTTCAGCCATCTCCTCAGCGTAAGCGGAAGAGCACTGCCACGAAGAGCATCACTTACGCCAAAGAGTTCAAGAAACTACGTCCCGCAGCCTTCCGCCAAGCCATTGCCGGTTTTACCATGGAATCGCATCGACGAGGAGACCAATAGGATCTCAGAAGAAGAGGTCAAGACATTCTTTGCACCTAGACGGGCCGAGCCAAAGGAGAAACTAGATCCGGCGATGGTGGAGAAATTTTACAATAATCTTTTAAAACCTGAAACCCCACTTGTGGCGGACTACGAGCGCCAGATTATGAAGGGGGATGCAAGGCGAAGGGAGTCTGAAAGTAGCAGTCGTGTGGCACCCCAGAAAACAGTTCCCATGCTCGGAGAGCAGGAAAACCAATCATGTGCCCCGCTCCAAGTGTTCGACACACGGAACGCTCCTCCTGTAAATGATTACGAGGCAGAGCTACAAAGAAAGGCCAATGAGATGGGGATGACTTACATTGCATATTTGAACATCATGGGAGACAACTTGCCCAAAGGCGATGCCAACCCCATACAGCCATGGAAGTATGGGAAGAATCTCGTCAAGAAAGAGGAGCTCAAGAATCTACCAACAAAGATGCGAAGATTGCATAAGTGGTACATTGATTTCTGCAAGACGAGAAAGGTAGAATGGATCACGGCGCATATAAGAGATCAGATTTTCTTGTGCGGAGACGACGAGATCAGCTTCAACATTCAAGACTTGCATTTTCTATTCAATCAGAAGGAACTCGACAAAGCTGCCATCAGCCTTTATTGTGTGTAAGTACTATTTCAGTAATTTCTATCTCATCTTATTCAATTCATTAATTTCATGTATATATATGCTCACCATATATGTATATATATACTATTATGCAGGAAAAAGGTTATGGAATGCATGAAAGGATGCCCTTTTGACATTGGATTCGTTGACCCAAATAGAGTTCATGAACAAGTGGTAAAACTCAAACCTGGGCAAAAAGAAGATTTCTTGCTAACGTCTTTACGGAGACAACAAACCAAAAGGAAAATACTATTGCCTTACAACTTCTCGTTAGTGTTACCCTCTCTTGTACACATTCTGTTTCAGCTTAGTCGATGTTAAGTGTAACTGATGATGAGTTATGCGTGTGTAGGTTCCACTTTATTCTGCTAGTCATTCAACCTGACTCAGGAAAAGTCCTTGTCATGGACTCGTTATGAAAAGACCAAGAGCTATGGGCAGACTTTAAAGAGATGCTCCAGAGGTAATTTCAATCATATTATCGCACTAGATCGGCAACTTTCATGAAAACAAGTAATTAATTACTCCTTTATCCATTTTCTTTGCCGGACAGAGTTTGGAAATGGTTCACGGGCAGGGCCGTGAGTGAATGGTCAGAAGAACTAAAATTTGTAGACCAAAATGTAAGTAATACTAGCTAGCTAGGTCTGCGTATCTCTTTGATTCTGCTTCCAATTCCATTATATCATGCTTTATTGATTATTATTTTGATTGAACTCTCTATTCTCGTAAAGTGCGCGCATCAGGGACCCGGCAATAACTTATGTGGATACTATGTTTGTGAGTTCATTCGCAACACGATATGTGCGACGGGCCAAGCCGCACTAGAACAACTTAGAGTAAGTAAACAAAGTACACAACATTATTTTATTACCATCAATTGTGTTGAGTTTTATTCTTATATATATTGACCCCATTCTTCATATATATTTAGATCGAACGGATGCGGGACCAACTCCTACCATTTGACCGCATACGAGCCATTTAAGAGGAATTGGCGGGGTTCATACTTGATGAGGTCGTCACGCCCGGCGGAGAATTCTTTAGATATCCACCAAAATAAACGTTGTATATATGCTTGAACATGTTTGTCTTGTACTTGATGCTTCAACGTTTACGGAGAATACCACAATGACGATGTTTGTGTATAATAATAGTTGCTTAATTATTCATGTACTCGTATGTACCGACAATGATGTATGTGTATACCTCTCCCGATCAATTCTCCCTCCCCCCTCCCCATCCCCGCCGCGCTGCAGAAATACGCCCAGAACGGAGCGACGGCAGAACTCTGCCGCGGTAGAGATTTATGCCGTTTTCCTGCTGCGGCAGAGATTTATGTCTTTTTCCTGCCGCGGCAGAGAACCTTTAACACCGGTGTTAAAGGGGGTGCTGAGCGCTGTGGCATCCCCACGTGCACCACACTTTAAGAGCGGTTCGTATAAGAACCGCTGTTAAAGGGGGGGGGGGCTCTAACACCAAACCCCCAACAGCGGTTCTGGAACCGCTGTTAGAGGCCTCTACGAATCGGTGTTAGAGGCCTCGTTTTCACTAGTGCCAGGTGTTAGGCCTCGTCGAGCTCCCCTGTTGTGTCCGCCGATTGGATTGAAGGGCCAAGGAACACGACAAATAAATATTTATCTGTAAAGATTGGCATGATCGACGGGTGACCTGAGAGTGCTTTTTTAACGAACGGTTTACTTACTTATGGGTGATATGGTGGGTAATATTATTTTCAAAAATAAGAGATAAAGCCGTCCAAAAAAGTATAGGTACTACAAAAAATGCTCCTTCCTTTATTATTAGGTATAAAAAATAGTGCGTAGGCTGGTCATTATTCCCAATTCGAAAATTAGCTTATTATGGTAAAAAGTACTTACGACAGCCTTACATCTGCAGTACACTAAATCTAAAACCTAATTATCCTGATGATGCAAATGTAGAAATTCAACTATTTGGTTGGTCCAACAACAACAAGGAACCGTGATGGCACCTCCCACTCGACGGTGTCCAGGCCTGACGCCTCTGCTTTCCTCGTGACGGAGGGACATGCGTCCACAGTCACCTGGTATACTGGCAGGACACACGAGGAAGATCTAATGCGCAGCCAAGACACTATGGCTACCGTGCCGAGCGCGCCAATAGTCAGCACGAAAATGGCACCGTCCTTCTCCTCGCTAATGAGCCGACTGCCTGGCGAGCCTGGCACCGACACCTACACTTGGAACAACTTAATCGTGCCATATGGGAACTTGTGCGCTTGGATCAGGTGGTTCGACCCGATGGACAACAAGCGTTGTCGGGTGAAGACGCAACCAGGCTCCATGCAGGAGCAGGGGCAGGGGCCGTGTAGGCACACGTTCTCGTGTTCGTGGATCTCGTCGAAGTAGAAAACGCTCCCACAGGGTCCTACGAGCACTTAACCTGCACCATGGCAGCGAGATTGTACATGATGGCTTCCAACGCCGTCGCGTCCAGTAGCATGTTGTCCATCTAAAGTTCGTTAAGCATTCGGAGAATTAGTACAATTATCTAGGAGTATTGCTAAGCAAAACATAGATTTTCTAAGCTATGGAAATCAGAAATCACACGATAATCTTCGGATCTACTTATCCGAAGAAAATTCGCCGGATTTCGGGGGGACACGAATGTTGAAGTTGATGCTGGATCTAGTTGAGAAGTGCTCGATCTTATTTGGGAGGAGCTTGATCTCGTTTAGAGGATCTCGACCAGGTTCGAACGACGACCGTCCACCAGCAAATGAAAAAGGGAAATTCGCCGTGTTAACGGGTTCCACCTAAAATTATCGGTCTCTTTATCAGTTATTTATTGGTACCATTAATATCCGAAATTTTGCTGGGTCTCATGGTCTCACTTGTAAGCATTGCGAAGGTCCCATTCAAGTTAGGTTGTAGACCAAGTAACAGTCTGAATGCCTTAATTTCTCGTAGCATCCACGTACAGTCGTACATCCAAATTATTTGCCATCATGCACATGGGACGTTGCATATTATAGTGTGGTTCCTTGAGTTACAACAGATTATGCGGATCATTGCCTTCTCTCTTCCGCTATGTACTAGTATTGACCTATATATTGAATTAAGGCCGCGCGTCAATGCATAACGTATGATCCATTTATTCGGAAGGTGATTACATATATATACTGAGCTGGATGGAAGTTAGAACATGGCTGAGAGCCATAATCCCCGTATGCACACGACAACCTCCTACGACTAGTATACGTAACCCCGTTGAATGCAACTATGTGACAGGGTAAGCATCATCATGCACACCTCCCCTATAAATACTGTTAGCTACAAGGACATGTCCAGAGATCGATCGGGCCACCTTGCGAGGCTCACTTACAACCAGAGCCACCCGTGGCCTTTTTCTTCCTTGCCTTAGAGCAACAAAAGAAAATTAAGCGTCGATTGTACGTACGCTGAAGAAGATGAAGAGGAATATCTCGTGTATGCTGCAGCTTCCTGTGGCCATCCTGCTGGTGCTCTCGGCGGGGTCTGCGTTGGCGCAGCTGGACACTGGGTTTTACAGGCAGACATGCCCCAAGGTGGAGGAGATCGTCCGGGAGGAGATGGTGAAGATCATCTCCGCTGCGCCCAGCCTCGCCGGCCCGCTACTCAGGCTTCACTTCCACGACTGCTTCGTCAGGGTACGTAAGGCGCCGCCGGTTGCCATGAAGCTGCTGTAGGCGATGCATGATTGATCAATGCATTTTTTTTTATTGCAGGGCTGCGACGCGTCCGTCCTCCTGGACTCTACGGCGGGCGAACCGGCAGAGAGGGACGCCAAGCCTAACAAGAGCCTGCGAGGCTTCGGCTCCGTCGAGAGGGTCAAGGCCAAGCTCGAGGCCGCCTGCCCGGGCACCGTCTCCTGCGCCGACGTCCTCGCGCTCATGGCTCGCGACGCCGTCGTGCTGGCCAAGGGCCCCACCTGGCAGGTCGCGCTGGGACGGAGAGACGGCGTGGTCTCCAGCGCGACGGAGGCCAGCCACGAGCTGCCCCCGTCCTCCGGCGACGTTCCTCTGCTCTCCAAGATCTTCGCCTCCAAGGGACTCGACGTCAAAGACCTCGCCGTCCTCTCCGGCGCCCACACTCTCGGCACGGCGCACTGCCCGTCGTTCGCTGACCGGATCTACGACTCCACCGGCAACAACAATGGCACCGATGGCCTCGGCGTCGACCCATCGCTGGACAGCGAGTACGCCGATAAACTGAGGATGAAGTGCAAGGGCGTGGACAACAGGAGCGGCATGCTGTCCGAGATGGACCCGGGTAGCTACAAGACCTTCGACACGAGCTACTACCGCCACGTCGCCAAGCGGAGGGGCCTCTTCCGCTCCGACGCCGCGCTGCTCACCGATGACACCACCAGGGACTACGTCCACCGCGTCGCTACCGGAAAATTCGATGACGCCTTCTTCAGGGATTTCGCCCAGTCCATGACCAAGATGGGAAACGTCAGCGTGCTCACCGGAGTCAAGGGAGAAATCAGGAAAAAGTGCTACATCGTCAACAAATAGCTCATCAGTATGCTGTGTAACATCATAGACGCGGCCGGGGCGTTTCTTCCGGTTTATCTGCATGCATGTCACGTCCGGTAATACTAGAAGCCCCCGGATGGAAACTTTCCATCTCCGTCCCCGGGTCCCAGTCGTCCAATCGTCTAGATTTCTTCCTCCCGCCTTTCGTACCGTTTTTGCTATGTTTGGATCTCTTTTGCTATAAATATAGTTTCGTTTTTGCTATATGTAGCAAAAAATCAACTGGTTTAGAAAAAGAACCGACATACTAGACATCGCTGGAGACAACGCTAGCGATTTTTTAGCAAAAAGTTATGCTAATGTAATAGATCCGACCTCGCCGGAGACTCGCCGGTAGATCTTACCAGAGACCGTGTAGCAAAAAATTTGAGCTATTTTAGCAAAACTACAAAACATATGTAGCAATTAAAATCCTACTATAGCAAATCCGATCTCGTTGGAGATCTCGCCAGAGATCTCGTAGCAAAACAACAGAGCCTCTATAGCAAAAACTTTGCGCTATCGTAGCAAAATCACAAAATGGTTGTAGCAAATAAAATATGATAATATAGCAAAACCCGACTTCGCCGGAGTCTCGCCGGGCGACCTCGCCGGAGACCTGGTAGCAAAAACTTTGTGCTCTTGTAGTGAAACTACAAAACTGTTGTATCCGATAAAGTGTACTATCATAGAGTCATGTTTTTTAGTCCATGGATGGCAGCGCCGCCGTTACTTGGTAGCATGGTCACACAACTAGGATAACATGGCTGCAGACCTATGATAGCTTGCAGCACACACGACGGACCCCTGCGCCAGCCTCATCGTTCTTGACGGCAGCCCCTTGAGTCAGGCTCGTCGTCCTTGATGCGGCTTGCAGCACGCAAGGCGGACAAGCCCCACGCCATCCTTGACGCCAATGGGGCAGATGAGGGCACACGAGATGCGGGAGGGGAGCGCCATCGCGCTTGCACCATGGTCTGGTGGCCTGCAGGACCCCAGGGTGGGGGGCACGACGAGCCGGTGGCGGGGAGGAGGGCCGCAGCCGAGGCGGAGTACCGGCGGTGGAGCCTTCCTAGGGGTAGTGCCCATACTTGGCTAAATTGGATTTTCGTCCTTGATTAGAGAAGAATTGGCCTCGCGACGATGATGAGGGCCGCGGTGGTGGCACGCCCAGGGAGTCGGCGGCGCGTGGATTGGGAGGTCGCAACGTGTGATTGGGCCGGTGCAGCGCTGGGCGAAGGAGACACCATGAGCTTTCTCTCTTCCATGGCAAATCTCGGGATGGTTGTAGAAGACGCGAAAGAATAATAGGTGGGGAAAAGATAAGGCAGTGGTGTGGGTCCATGGGAGGGGTACGTGGAGGAGAAGGGTGTCGACCCGGGGGATGGAAACGCGTAATCCCCCGGGGGAGCAGTATCATTTCCCATACTAGAAGAGATTCCGGGGTTCTCTTCTATTAGGGGCAAAACACGCATTTTATTTTTGGGTCCCACTAGTTCTTAGTCAACTGATAATTTTTCTAGCCCCGATGCCCGAGCGATATTGCAGATTCCTCTTAGGAGGAGCACATGAGAAGATTGGCTAGCATGGTATTACGAGAAAACTGGTGTTTATTCAGTTAGATCGGCCTATCGTGCTCTTCTGGATCGGAGTTGGACATTCTAGTATGCATAATGATGAAAAATAGAGAAGACTTTGGAAGTTGGATGTTTTACCAAGAGTACAAGTTTTTTGGTGGCGGGTTTTGAAAGACATTTTGCCCGATTACGCAACCCTCACTAGGCGGCATGTCAGAGTAGAGAGTACTTGCTCGGTATGTAAAACAACATCATAAACTTTATTTCATGCAATGATGAATGCGGGCATGCGAAACAATTTTGGATAACGGCTCGTGATATCTTGCACATGAAGTTACCGAATCTGCACCCTGACACATGGGTGATGGACATCTTATGGGATTCTATGTTTAGTCAAGGGGAGTGGGAGAGATTGATATCAATAATGTCAGTGATTTGGGATTCGAGGAATCATTGGACTCATGATGATAAGAGATATGATCCTATCAAAACTATGGAGTCTATTGCTGAGGCAATGGTTACCTGGAAACGAAGGTGCCTAAGGTGGGATCTAGCCAGCCACCGTGTACCTGGCATGGTCCAGGGATAGGGGTGATTAAGCTGAACTGTGATGGTGTAGTCAGACAAGAGTAGGGTATTGCAGGAGGTGGAAGTGTGGCGAGGGATGCAGGGGTTTTAGAGCTGCTTGGTGTCACATTTATCATGGCATCTCAAATCCCCCTCTCTGTTGAAGATCTAGCCTTTAGAGATGCAGTAGCTTTTGCAAAACAACATGGTTTTGCGCGAGTCACATGTGAATCGGACTGTGTAGAACTGGTGAATCTATGGAAAGGTAGGAAGATCCATCGCTCTTTATAAGCTCCCATATTTAGTGAGATAGATGAACTTAGCTCTTCTTTTTAGTTTTTCAATTTTAGTTTTGCTGGTAGAATAGCTAATAAGGTAGCCCATGAGTGTGCATGTTTTGCATGTGAGAGTGTTGTAGATGCAACTTGAGTAGATGTTTACCCAGAGTTTCTTATTCATAGCCTACTGGCTGATTGTAACAATGCTATGAATTAATAAAGCATTGTGTTCCCTAAAAAATATTGGATGGATACTCGTGAAGGATCTAAAGGTCCGATGGATGTTGAGTTCCTCTCATCTAATGGAGACCACCAATCTCTTTTGAAAGTTCGTTACATATTGGTAACATCACTGAAGCCACATATGTATGATGGGCTTTCAATATAAATTTCTCCTTCCGACATATCACACGAGGTCTTCACATTCTATTAAAGGATGTACAATTGTCTCACCAAGTTTTCATGAAGGCAATGCATCGCTTCACAAGGCATGGTGGCATCAATTAAGCAAGCAATGCGGAGGTTCGTTAGCTAGCACATAAACTAACGACAAAAATGGGTCGCTTTCGACGTTTGATGAAGACCATTTTGGTCCTTTAAGAGGACACTGAAATGTGCATGGGAAGAGGAAGTCGAGAAGGGACAGGTAATCTAGTCTTTAGATATGCTTGTCAACTCCAAAAAATTTAGGACATCCATAAGGTAGTTCCGCTTCATTAAATTAAATGTTTTGGCAGTGTCAAACTTAAAAATGAGCTCCTAAGGTTTTTTTGCATTGGAAAAGTCTAGAGATAATTACAAAGCACGGATAGTTTTCATGAATGTTTCTCTTTCAAGAAGGAGAGAGCAGAGACAATAGAGTACATATGCGGGGAAAGTTTTACAACCATTATTTTAACAATTATCATAGCAATCTTCTGAATCGTACTAATCAACTGATAGTAGTTGATCTTGTGTGTGAATCATTCTTGGCTTTGAGTGTGATGTTTGCCAAATACTATCACTAGATACTACTAGCTAAATGCTCGTTTGTTGCCACGGAAAGAAAAATATATAGCGGCTTGTTTTTTTTAAGATTTCTTATTTCTATCTTAATTGTTTTCCTATTTCAAAAGTTTATTGATTGCTGCTTTCCTCCTCAAGAGAGACCAATTCCCAACTTTTCTTTTCTTACCTTGCAATCTGAGACAAATATTTGTTTATCTTGTTTTTCTTTTCGTATGGAGATGTGATGATATTGTTTTTCATGCGAATGGGTGGTCCGTGGGGATGTGGGATGAATGGCTCGAGGCAGACTAGATCTAATAGTGTGTAGAAAGTTAGGGTGATCATGAGGAGGGGATGAGAAATGAGATGAACCACCGCGACCACCCACTTCTCTTTAATTGTAAGGCCTGGGAACGATGATGATGGCTCGTGACCATAGTCTTCCTGATGATCGTAGAAAGTCGTGATCAGGACTTTGGAGTCTTACTTTCCATGGACTAGATGGTATGGAGCAAAACCCCTTCAATCAACATGGCATCCACAGTGTATTAAAGTTATCACATAAGAGCAAGTTTAATAATAGCCAAATAAACCGTTGCCACGTCACTTAGAGCCAACACATACAGTAGGTAGATATAAAAAAAGTACTATTTTATTAATACATGATCCACCTCACATACTGATAAGGTTTCTAGGAGCACGTGCTACAGCTGGCTCTTAGCTTAGAGTCTGTTTCTCTTCTCTCTCATCTTCTCACTCATCCAACTAAACAAAACAATTATATTTTAGTCCTTATAGCCAGTTAACTAGGTCTTCTTGTACTTCCTCTAATAGCTCCTTTTCTATACTATACTATTAAAAAGAATGGGACCATTCGTCACTTAGAAAATTTCCGTCTGCCTTGAAAAGACGTTTTTGTCTCTGGATTTTCGGACATATTACAAGCACTGCCACCGATAAGTGAAACATCAAACCTACCCGTTCGATAGAAAAAAAGGAAACCTGCTGAGAGCCTACGACCTGCTCATGGAGATGTGCGGGCCTGGACATCCTCGAACCGCCGCCGTGGCTGTTCCCACCAAGCAAGAGATGGACGATGACAGGATGGCGTGGTCGAGGGCGCTGGCGAGGAGGCGTTCTTGCACGGGCCGGCTGCAGTGGTGGAGGAAAGCCATGACGCGGCGAGGCCGGCCGGGATCGGGAGAGGGGCGCTGGGATCGAGGCGAAGCAGGTGGAGCCTTGAGCGAGCGATGGACGCGGACAGGCGCGCCTGGCGTCGCGCTATGGTCCGTTGGACATGCTCCCCGCTGGCCAAGCCACGCCAATGGCAGGCAGCTGCAGTTCCTGATGATAGGTCAAACTCCTGCCGACCCCCACCTCCCAAATGCTGGACGGAGTTGGCAGTGCCGACCCAGCTGGCTACCCCTTGCCGCACCTCCAGGCTTCATGTGCCACAGCTAGGGAGGCCCCGCCTGTCCCCATGTCCCCTTGGCATAAGCTCCCTAGATGCACCACGAGCTGCCACCATGGAGCTCAGCTACTTCGCATTCCTCTACCACGCGATCTGGAAGTTGCTGCTATTGTTTGTGTTACTCGCTCAAAGCTCAAAGGACGGACAAGAGAGAGAATAGGAGGTGGTTAAAGCAATGATAATATAAAAAGCAGGGCATAAGGATAGGAAGTGTGTGGTGGATAGGATAGGTAAATGTTACATCAAAGTTCGCTCGTTATACAGCCGTGCGCTTGCTGTCATCCCGGTTTTAATATAGCAGTACTAGGTGCACGTTCTAGAGAACGCTTGCGTTTTATAGCTGGCTTAAACCTAGAGTTTGACCAATTTGTGTCGATCACACTAGCTAAATGTAACACTGCACCGTACGCAGGATTTCACAGAAATCAAATACACATTGCGCCTAAATCAGTATGCTGATACTTCTTGATCGAAGTTTGTAAAGACTATTTTGCCTCTAGAATTGATGCTTACTTACCCATCACTGCCATCTATAGGTACCGGTTCATTTTATTTTGTTTCCTCTGTTGGTCAACTCGAGGAGTTAAGGCCAAGCCAGAAGCACGCGTTGGCCAGTCAAAAAATAAATAAAAACGCATGCCCTCGAGTGCACGCATGCTTCTCTTTGTCCTCTCTGTCGTCGCGCTCGTGCATAAAATCGTTGTCGCATTCTTTTAAGTATCGCAAGGGGTCTAACAAGGGCGATGGAGCATTGCGTCTTTTAAGTTTTGGTATATTTATCATAATTAACTTTTTAATAACCGTTGCAACGCACAGATATTTAGCCAGTTCTTATTAATCACCATTAACTATTGCAGAAGGATATGGATGACCTCTTTGATGTAATTAATATTCCTTCTGTTTTTGTTTAGATCAAGTTTAATAGTTTAATAAGAACTGGAGATCCGTGTTCCTCTTCTTGGCGGAATAGTTCGCTTTGAGGAGGTCGAGCTTGCGGTCTTGGTTCTGGAGCAGCAGCGCCCACCTCTCGTCGGCCTTCTCCTCCCTCTTCTCGGCATGGGCATTGGTGTCCGCGATGCACTTCTCGATTGAAGCGTGGAGACGCTCGGCAGGAGGTCCTGCGGCTTTTAGCATCTTCGCCTTCTTCTAACCGAGCTCCGGCCTTCCTTCGTCGGCAGCAGGGGAGGAGCCTCCGGGTTGTACACGCCGTCCTTGGTCTTGGCGAGGCTCATGCGAGTGTCCAGCCATTTCTCGCATTTCTCTATCACAGAAAACACATGGTGAAATTTGAACTCCGTCTTGGTGTTGTACCGATAGAGGCCGAGTGCACGGAGGAGCTGTAAAGGCAAGGCAAAGTGTGTCAGGACAGACATGAATGAGTCCCCAATATGATGGATATGCGGCGAAGTACCTTGTTACCCATGCTTTCACCACCGATGGGTGTGCGGTCGACCTCCTCGAGACAGCTGTGACACTTGCTGCACGCCTGCTGGATGAGGCCCCAATGGTTGGTCATGGCTTTCTTTCCTCGCTCCATGTGAATCTTGCTATACTTCGGGTCATAAAGACTGCGCTTGTCGAACACTAGCTTCACGCGCTTCCATTAATTATTCGAGTTTTGGTTGACGCCGGTGATGGGATCCATGCTCACCGCTTTCCAGGCGTCGGTGAGGAAAAAGTCCTCAAGCGTCGTCCACTTGATCCGGGGCTCCGACGCCGACGTGCTCGACATCCTCTTGCCTTTGCCTTTGTCTTTTGCCGGAGCCAAGACATCTCCTTCGGCGTCCTCCACGTCCTTGGCATGCGTCTGATCGGCCTGGCCTTCGGGGAAATCCTGAAACTCGATGTCGTATTTGACATCAGCCTAGTACTGTTCTTGAGTGAAGAAGGAGGTGTTGCCGGCCGCCGCCAAACCTGAGGCGATCATGTCCTGCATGTAAGCTTCGGCCGACATTTCGCCGAACACGTTGTGGACGTCTGACTCACCGAAGGTTGCAGGCGAGGAGCTGCCGCTGAAAGGAAGAGGGTCGTGGCACATGGACGACGAAGGGCCTGCGTACGCCGGAGAGGTGGAGTAGGGGACGTTGATGTCGATGTTGAAGGCTGAAGGAGGGCGAGGCGTGGGGCAGGGGAAGAGCATGTTCGGGTTGAACCCGTCGTCAAACTCGGGGGAGGAGGAGTACGTCTGCCGAGGGTTCGCCTGGCTCTCCTGGAAGCCGGCTGGCGAGATGGGCGAGTACCCGACCGGTGAGCTGACGCTTGGCTGGCTCCCCCAGTGGGCACCGTACTGCGGGGGACGACCGACCTCGGGCGCGACATCGCCGCACACAATGCCGACGCCTGCTTTGCCCTCATCGCCTGCTCTTCGGCGAGACCCTGGGCCTCGGCGAGCTCCTTCGCCGATTTCGCCATGTCCTTCCTCTCCCTGCGGTCGTCCGACTCGACCTTCCTCTTCTGGACAAGGGCAAGCCACTCGGCGTTGGTCAAGCCTTCCGGCCTCTTCGTCGTCACTGTCGGTTTCCTCTCCTTTTTCTCCTCTTGTTCGCCGATGGTCGATCGGGATTTGACGAAACCCTTGGGCAGCATGGTGGGCGGAAGCTCGGCAAACTGGCAGGAGTTGGGGGAAATGGAGAGGGAAGACGGGAGGGGAAGAAGAAAAGGGCGGGAGCTCGGCCTACAGTCGTCGACAGGGTTGAATCATCAGCATTTTCGCTTCATACAGAGTTTCCAAGACGTTTCTAGCGTCTCGGGACCGGCCTGAAAAGTCCGGACAAAAGTTTGGCCAAATACAGATAAAACCGGCTTTTCAGAAACGCAACTGGGCAAAAAATTGTCGTCCGAATGAAAAAAATTCCCTCGGAACACCGTCCTGGGAAGGGTGGAGGTGCTCTTACGACCATGCACGTGGAGGCGTCCAAGCCTAATCCTAAACCATAATCTGGGAGCGCATGTCGAGTCTGTTTTGAAGCGGTGGGCCAGTTCGTATCTATGGAGGAGTCTTGCACAACCTCAATCCCTTTTCTTAGGCAAGGTGTCCAACCGTAAATTTGTTTGCAATATATCACATGGACCGGCTAGGAGCCAGAAAGCGAGATATTAAAAGCATCTCCACTCCCCTAAGTACGAGGTCCGACGGTTGGTCTTATGGGGGCGACGGCCAGGTATCTTTTATCGAGGGTCACCGTCTCTCACCTATCGTGGCAGTATGGACAAAAATAACCTAAAATCAAAAGGATTTTATAAAATGACCCATCTAAAATACTATTTCACTGATACTAACCCTTTGGGTAACTTCTTTCAGCTAGGCGTTATGCCCCCTGCCAGTGTGGCACCGTCTGGCCCCTCCCTGGCCCTATCCGGCCGTGTGATGCCTAGGCGCTGGCGGGGGAAAACTCTAAGTCAGAGTGTAGCGTATGTCTGATAGGCGCTACAACTTACACTCCTGAACTACACTAGTTTCAGCTGATTGGCATCACAAGTGCACATATACTCAAACCTAGTGCACATATACTCAAATAACATCAACATAGTCTCAAACAACTTCAGGATGATGTTGAGGATGACACCACTTCGGCGATTCGTTCGGAAGATGAGGTATGGGACAACCTTACATGCATTTAGTGCTTTCTGTTTCCCATGCATTTCTCATAGCCATACAATCTTACATGTAGCTGCCTCATATGGAGAATGAGACTGAGGAAGAGTATCCGATTCGTTCCGCATACCAGCTGAAGCCAAGGAAACAGTTCAATCGCTGGACGCCGGACGACTTCCGTAACAAGGGAAAGGCCAATGTTGTCGAGGACGAGCCGCCACGGAGGTTAAGAGCGACTAGGAGGACGAGAGGCCTACAGTATGATGATGAAGATGAGTCGCAAGAAGAGGAGGTGACAAAGAAGATACCTCCAAGGAGGGGCCGAGGCCCAAGGACGCGTGGACGGAAGTAGGTCATGTATGGCACAATGTTGATGACGATGCACTAGGTTTGAGACTATGTATGGGTTGATGTATGACACTATGTTGATGTTGTTTAAGACTATGTTCATGTATGGCACTATGTTGATGTTGTTTAAGACTATGTTGATGTATGACAATATGTTGATGTTGTTTGAGACTATGTTGATGTTGTTTGAGTATATGTGCAGTAAGTTTGAGTATATGTGCACTGTGCTGCCAATCAGCTGAAACTAGTGTAGTTCAGGAGTGTAGCGCCTATCAGACAGGCGCTACACCTCAGAGCATAGCGCCTATCAGACAGGCGCTACACTCTGACTTAGAGTTTTCCCCCGTCAGCGCCTGGGCGTCACACGGCTTGGTGGGGCCAGGGAGGGGCCAGGCGGTGCCACGCTGGCAGGGGGCATAGCGCCTAGCTGAAAGACGCTACACTGTACAGTGTAGCGCCTAGCTGTTAGGAGTTACCCAAAAAATAGTTTTCCAGATGAGTCATTTTGTGAAATCCTTTTGATTTTGGGTTATTTTTTTCCATACTGCCCACCTATCGTCCCCAAACAATCTCACAATCATAATTGACAGATTCAAATATTAAAAAATCGTCGGAAATTAAACATAGTTTTATCATCATCAGGAACATCGTAGTCTCGGCGATACAATTGCCGCAAATCGTCCAGTACAAGTCCAGCGATCAAAATAAATATACGAGTAACACGGAAATCAAATAGGAAGATCATCTTCCACGGTAAGAGGCATCTCCGGGGTTGCCGGCGCCGAAACGGTGGTGTTGGCCTGGGTGCCGATGGGGGTCGGGGTTGTAGTCGCCGGTGTCGGGGTGCTGGCCTGGTTGGCGGCCACTCGACTCTCCGAGAGTATCAAGTGTAACACCCCAGCATTTAGGAATTAACGAAGGGTAGAAATAGGATTTTAATCATATGCATGCATTCATCTGTAAAATACGGGTAAATTTTTCATCAAACAAAAACCTAAAGTGATCAGAGTTTCTTTCACTATCAAGAGGTAGGATTAGCTCTTTATAGTGATGGTTATAAATTTTGACATGACCTTATGAATTAATGTATTTTGGGAGAAAATAATTTGAATTCAAATTTGGAATTTGAATCATTTGGAAAATATTTAAAATTTAGATGTTAATATTTTAAAATATTTTCTAAAATTATTTAGTAATATTGTTTGTTTATATTAAAGATATAATAAACTATAATAAGAATTTAAGACAAAAAAATTCAAATAAGAAAGGAATTCTTATTTCTTTTCTTTATTCCATAATCATATTACAGTATGAGGTTGATACAACAAATAAAGTAACTCATTAAAGTAAGAGAATTACAAGAAATGAAACTCTATTATAAGAAATTATTACAAGATTCTTTACAAAAGAATAAAATGAAAATTACAATAAAAATCTAGGCTACCTATCTATTCCTAAGCTAAATCTTGAGTATCCAGATCTTGTACCTGCAAAACACAAAGAGAACAGCTGAAAATAAAATAAAGGGTTAGTTAATTATTTTACTCTCAGTAGAGAACAGTAAAGTGCACTGTTTAAATTTACATCATTGAGTAGTTAAACGGAAAATTTCACCAATATATAGAATCTGTTATTTTCAAACAAAAAGCTTTAGATCCACATCATTTAGCATAGTAAAAGGGGCAAGTTTCACCAGGGCAGTAATTAGCAAAAGGATAGAAGTGAAAACCAATTCACTTGATCTGATCCATAACCAGCCAAGCAGCCAAATAGCTTAGTCACCTAAATACATGTAGTGTGTTGTCTTGATGACCCACAAGTGTAGGGGATCGCAATAGTCTTCGCGGGTAGTATTACCCAATTTATTGATTCGACACAAGGGGAGCCAAATTATACTTGCAAGCCTTAACAACTGAGTTGTCAATTCAGCTGCACATGGAAATAGTTCTTCCTCACAGAAGTTTATCAGTAGCAATAGTTTTGTAGTAGTAACAGCAAAGCAACAACAACAGTGAAACAGGAGTAGTAATAACAGTAACAGTAAACAGTGGGATTCGAGTGCGTAGGGATGGATGGACGGGCGTTGCATGAACGAGTCTAAACATGTAACTTCAAGATCTAGGACATTGCAGATAAATAATAACAAGCATCCAAGTACTAAAAAATCCTAGGCATGTGCTCCATATATAGTCATACATGCTCGCAATGAGAACTTGCACAACATCTTCTGTCCAGCCAGCCCGTGGCAGCGGGGCCTCTAGGAAACTACTGTCAATTAAGGTGCTCCTTTTAATAGAGCACCGGAGCAAAGCATTTACACTCTGTGAACACATGTGATCCTCACACCACATCTATCCCCTCCGGTTGTCACAATTATTGTCACTTTGGGGCCTTTGGATCCGGACAATGATATATGTACACAACTTGCAGATAAGATCACAAACAATACTATCATAATGATTCAATAATAAATTCAGATCTCAGATCATGGCACTCGGGCCCTAGTTACAAGCATTAAGCACAACAAGTTGCAACAAAGTCAAATAGCACTAATAGAGATACTAGGCACTATACCCTAACAATATTATTCGATTATATGATAGAACTCATCCAATCTCTACCATCCCCAAGCCTATAGCGGGGGATTACTCACTCATGGATGAGGGAAACATTGATGGTTGATGGAGAGGCGTTGGTGATGATGATGGCGATGATCCTCTCCAAATTCCCCGTCCCGGCAGGGTGCCAGAATGGAGTTTCTGGATCCGAATCATGGTTTCTGGTGGTGGCGGCGCAGCGGAACTCTTTCTGGAAAAACGTCGAACCCTCCTAAGTTTTTAGGTCAGAAGGCATCTTATAGGCGAAGAGAGAGGCCGAGGGGGTGCCTGGGGTGGCCGCACCCCCCTAGGTGTGGGGCAGGGCCCACCCGCGCCTGGAAGGGGTGTGGCCCCCCCAGGCCTCCACTCCATTTTGTCTTCTGGCTCCGTGGGTCTTATGGTGAAATATAATTTTTGGCATATTTTCCGGGATTTTTCCTGATAGTTGATTTTCTGCACAAAAACTAGACACCAACATAATTCTGCTGAAAACAACGTCAGTCCGTGTTAGTTGTATCCAAATCACACAAGTTTATAGGAGAAACAATAGCAAAAGTGTTCGAGAAAGTAGATACATTTTGGACGTATAAACTCCCCCAAGATTAGCTTATTGCTTTTCCTCAAGCAATTCAGTTGAAAATTGAGTGCGATAAAAGAACTTTCACGAACACATTTGCTTCATATGATGTATATATTCTCAGCACAGGAGTAGATGCTTAAACCATTCATAATAAGAAGTATGTAACCGAGTCTACTCAATAGTCATTGCAAGCTATAAAGAGAAACCAACTCAATAATAATAAGTAGCATGGAACATAAACATAAGCAACATTGCAATGCTCATAGTAAGGTATGATAGAGTGGTATCTCTCTTGCCATTGTTTGTAGAGCACAATAAATGCCGAGGCACCTCTGAAGTTCAAGTCAAGACTAGAGGTAAAAATATCAGAGATACAAGCATCAAAGTCATGACATAATTAACCAAGTTTTGGAACAAACACAAGAATGACAACTATGCTCTCAAGAAGGTGCTCATAGAATACGTGGTGACTCAACAAGGAAGTGAAAACGGTTTTGAAAAGTTTGAAAGGCTTCCTAATGTTGAAAGGAAGGTACTCATTAGCTTTGAGCTCTCATTGCCCTATCATAGGCATCTTCATGTGGTTAAGGTGAAAGTGAGGTCCAGTATGAGTTATATGCTTGACAGACCATAAACTGTAAATCCCATGTCCCTTGAGTATGAGGGCCACTCCGCATGCTACTCAACTTTGGTCACCTGCAAGTTCTTGTCATTGTACATACATGCATATCATAGAGAACCGCCAACGGTTATCCCTTGCACATGATACATGAGCTATCCCGTGATCAAAATGACAAGGCAAGCAGACAATGAGCATCTCAGCGATCTTTTTATTTACTATGTGCATAGATTTTTATTGAGGATGCTTCACAGAATGCTCATTATGGTGGTGGTGCAAGTTTCCACCATGATTAGGCATGGATTAGGCTAGCAGCCCAGGCGTTTCTCTAACACAATGTATAGACTCCATGAACTCACAAGATCCCCTTTTATTTCACACTGTCGATGTCCGCAAACAAAAGAGCAAAGTATCAACTGGATAGGATATCCAAAAAGTGTTGAAAGCGTTCCCCGTGGCAGCACGGTTCTGCTGACTCCCAGCATATAATTTGCAAGCATATAACTTTCAAGGACATGTCACAATGGTTCAAGATTATTAAGTGCAAGGAATAAAGTGTACCATCAAGTTCGTGAGAGCTTTACTAACTAACTTTCTCGAAACAGACAAACATTTTATTTGGAAGAAAACAAGGCATATAGAATATGCACTGAAATAGAAAACGATGCTAATAGATAGGTATGGTGGACACAGTTGGCAATATTTGTTTTGGGGAGTTGGAAGCACAGGTAGAGCTCATACTCAGTGCAAGTGAAGGCTAGCAATAGAGAGGGAGCGACAAACGAGAGAGCAATAATTGTCATAATTATGCTTGCAACAAAAAAGGACTAATTATGGCATGAAAGTGATACAAGTACTCTGAGGCAAAATAAATCATCGAGGATTACTGACTATTGATTAGTCATATACATGCGTGAGCATGTGTCAAGTCGATTCACATGAAATTTCCAGAGGAGGATACCACAACATCATACCAATATATGAATAAAACAATGCAAGCAAACATTCATTGACATGCTACAAACTATTAGTAAGCTGGAGCTAATCATAGACAAGCAAGAACTACTAAGCATCCAACAGTAACATACGCCTTACAATGAACAGACTAAGAATGATCACAATGATGAGTATATGTACAAAAATGAAAACAAATAGAGTTCATTACCAGCCTCTTACCACACATCAAGTTGTCTTAATCTTCATTATTGCCCTTCACATGTGTGACTTGAATAATAACATGAAACCCAAAATCCACTAAGGACGACTGAACCCTGCAAAGAACTCACAAAACCAAAGAAGAACAACAAATATTTTGGTGTTTTCGATTTTTTTAAAGAAAGCAAACAAAGCAAAACCAAACAAAGAAAAGGCAAACCAAACAAGAAGCAAACAAAGCAAGATAAACAACTAAAATATTTTTGATATTTTTGTGTTTTTGAGAAAGAAGCAACAAGAACCAAAAATAAAGCGAAACAATGGATATACAAAGAACCGACCGAACATGATATATAGATGAGTGTGATGTCGGCACCTCCCCCCAATCTTAGGATTTTTGCCTAAATGGGGCTCAATCCCATGGTGCCCAAGTAGATGCACCTCCGTAGTACGACGAGGTGGCTCCCTCGTCCTGGTACGAGCTCGAGGACTCCCCTGTGTAGTGTACAACAGGGTCATACGAGGGTGCTTCCTCCTGTGTAGTGTACAACAGGGTCCTCCATCTCCTCCTTGGAGCGTGACAAAGGTCCCTGAGAAATACTGAACAAAGTGGTTTGGGGGAGAGGGATCTCTCTCTTCCCCGTCAATAAACAACATTTTATAGACCAAGTTCTCAAGGGTAGAGACATTAGTGACATAGTGGTGCGCCTTCATGGAAGCAAGATCAAGCCTCTGAGGAGCCAAAACTGTATCATTTGGATCAACAACAATGTCCAAGGCAGTAGCAACACGCATAGCAATAATTCCCCCATAAATGGGTCCCTTAGCAGTTAAACAACGAGCAATGAGAGAACCAAGATTGTAATTGGTATCATTGTTGAGTGCAGTGGCAAAGAAAGCCAAATGATAGCTGGAAATATTACTAGTGTTCTCCCTACCAAGAACACTAGTGGCAAGATAGTAAGTGAAGTACCTGATGGATGGAAGCTAAATGTTTCTTATCTTTACCCGTTGAGCTCTACGGTTACCATCATTGGTTATTCCGCGGTAGAGCTCCAACAAATCAGCAGGTTGAGCTGGAATCTTATTTGCTGATCCAGCTGTACCAAGTCCCATAGCCTCAAAAAATTTCTTCAACGTCATATGGTAAGACCTGCCATAAATATTGAAAGAAACATCGGGGTTGAACATGCTGTTAGTAAAGGAGAAGCTCTCCAAAAAAAATTTAGTGAGCGTAGCATATTGCACGCTCTCATCCTGCATAAGACTTGTTAGACCAGCCCTCCGAACCAAGGTCATAAAATCATCAAAAATCCCAGCAGCCCACAAGAAGGTTTGGTAAGGAAAGGCGGAGGGGTGCGCATCCCCCTCATCTCCCTTGCCGCCGTATCGCGGAGTGATGAGATCCTCATTGTATGAGGGCTTAGCACGGGAGGATGATCTTGAAGGCATTTCCCTTCTAGGTGCATCACTCTCAAATATCTCTCCAAATGTGTGGTTGTCCATGACCACTCTTTTCTAAAAAAATTAGACAAACAACAAACCAAGTGATTTCCAAGTTGATAAATGATGAGAAACTACTATAGGAACTTGCTAGAGGGATACACATGCATAAAAATGAAATCTCTAAGCATGGAACAAGCATGCAAGATCACACAACCTGTCACCTATACCAGCAAAATACTCAAGATACAATCTACCAATCACAAATCTAATTGGACAAGTGGAGGAGACACATACCAAGGAGCAATCCCTCCAAAAATTAGCAGTAAAGATGGGCTGAGCAAGGAGATCGCAAATCACAAGCAAGAACAACAAGAACTCGAGCTTGAGCAAGTTTTCCGGTGGTTTTCGGGAGAGAGAAAGAAGATGGATGTGAGGGGCCACTTTGGAGGGGCCTAGGTGGGCCAGACCCCCCTAGGCGCCACCCATGGGTAGGCCACGCCTACCTGGGGTGTGGGCGCCTGGGGTGGCCCCCTGTGTCACTCCAGGTGTCCCTCTGCCCCTTTTTTCGAGGAAAAATTTATTTTGAATTTTCTGGGATTTTTCGGGAAACTTTATTTTTTGCCAATTTTCAGGGTATGAAAATTGATTTTCTCGCAGAAACAGTTTTTTCAGAAGAATCAAAAGCAAACCAAAATCCAAACTATAGAAGTTCTAAGACACTCTAACAAGCAAACAACTAGCAAAACTAAAGCTAGCAAAAGAAAGGCAAAGACTAGGAAGGAGAAAAGTAAAAGAAAGCGAGTATAACCACAATGAAAACATTATTTTTTTATTAAAATCCTTTTGTTAACAAGGTTTATCAAGTCTTGTTACCAAAATAATCTTATATGAAACAAAACTTTGTATTCCACAAGGTGATTATGTTACATCATACTTGATAGCAATGGTCCCAATCATAATAGTTTCAAAATTTTCTTGTGGAATGGGACAATATATTTCTCCAACCTTGATGCTCTCAATATTTTCAATGGAATTCAGGAAATAGCTCTAAATAACCTTTTTGGGGAAATAAACAGTATGCTCTTTGTCATCAATATTGAATGTTACTTTTCCTTGATTAAAATTAATGACAGCACCTGTAGTATTAAGAAAAGGTCTCCCAAGAATAATAGACATATTATCATCTTCAGGCATTTCAAGCACAACAAAATCAGTTAAAACCAAGCAATTATGAGCCACTTGAACAGGAACTTCCTCACATATACCAACAGGAATAGTGGTTGACTTATCAGCCATTTGCAAAGATATATCAATTGGTATCAACTTTTCTAGCTGGAGTCTCTTGTAGAGAGAAAAAGGCATAACACCAACTCCAGCTCCCAAATCACATAAAGCGGTTCTAACATAATTATTCTTAATAGATCAAGGAATAGTTGGTACACCTGGATCACCTAGTTTCTTTGGAACCTTACCATTGAAGGAGTAATTAGCAAGAAAAGTAGAAATCTCCTCATTAGTAATATTCCTTTTATTAGAGACAATATCCTTCATATACTTTGAATAAGGATGCAAATTAATAGCACCAGTCAAAGGAATTTGCAAAAATAAAGGTTTCATCCACTCACAAAACGGAAGGGAATATGCCCTGAGAGGCAATAATAAAATGTTTATTATGTGTATTCCAAGTATATGATAGATGTTTATTTTGCATGCTATAATTGTATTAATACGGAAACGTTAATACATGTGTGTTTAATAAACAAATAGAAAGTTCCTAGTTATGCCTCTCTCATAAACTAGTTCGTTGATTAACAAGATGATCACAGTTTCCTGATCATAGACATTGGATGTTGTTAATAACGAGATCACAACATTAGTGTAATGGTGTGATGAACATTCATCCGAAGTATAGCATTACGATCAAAGTCATTGAGTTTATATTGCTATAAACAACTTACGAAGTAGTCCTAATCCTTAGACCATGAGATCATGCCAATCACTAACACCGGAAGAGTTTCTTGTTGACATCAAACGTCACACCGTAACTGGGTGATTATAAAGATGGCTTCAAAGCTACTAAAGTGTTATGTTGAGAATCATAGATCAAGAGTGGAATTTGTTCATCCCGATGACGGATAGATATACTCTGGGCCCTCTCGGTGATATCACATTGGTTAGCTTGCAAGCAAGTGATTTGATCACTAGAATGTTATATCACGGGAACGAGAAAAGAGTGCATGTCAGTAACGAGATAAAACTAGGTATGGAGATACAGATGATCGAATCTCGGACATGTAATATATCGTGAAACAAAGGGATTAAGATTCAAGCGTAAAAGGTTTCGACGATCACAGGAAAGTCATCGTTGAATGTTTGGGAGTCAGTAGGATCTCCAGGTCCCGCTACTGATTATTGATCGGAGAAGGGTCTCGATCATGTCCGCATTATTCGCGAACCGTAGGGTGACACACTTAAGGGACACTGACATCCAGTTGGAGAAAATGTTTCATGCTGAAAGAATAAACAAGCGCATGAATTTATTTCACTAGATACCGAAACAGGTTTTCGGGTGAAATTGCATAAAGAGGTTATGCATGTGAAATGAATTGTAGCAAGGGGTTATTTGTGAATGTTTGTCATTAAAGTAATTGACAAAATTCTGAATAAAATAAAAGAGTTTTATTTAATGAGAGTTTGCATTAAATTTGGTGGAAATTTAATGGCAAGTTTGAGTGGGATTTTGAGTGGAGGGATTTGAATGGATTTTTGTGAGTGGAGTGTCCACCCACATGAAGAGGGGAGGGCAAGGGGGCAGCCCCCATGCGTCGTCCATCCCCTTGGGGTTCCTCCCCCTCTCCTATAAAAGGCACCCCTCTCCTCACTTCTCACTCACACCTCCTCGTGAAGGATCTCTCTCCCCCTCTAGAATTTATCCCCATGGTCTCGGACTAGCGAGATACATGTTCCCGGTGGCTATTCGAAAAGAAAGAGTTGTGCTTCCGCTGCATCACTGGAGCAAGGAGGCGGAAGTTGCTCGGTGTCTTTTACGTGTGTGCGAGCACGGATGCGCTGCTGCTTTGCGTCGCTAGGACTTCCTCTCGATCTTGAGATCGGCAAGAGATCGTCTACATCAACCACGAGTTGAACTCGTTAAGCTTTGTCGGTCTTCAAGGGTATGTTCTTTACGGATATACATCTGCCCGTTGTTTGTATCTAGTAGATAGATTTTGATACATAGTTCCCATCGTAGGAAATTTTTTGTTTTCTATGCTGCGAACCCTACAGTGGTGTCAGAGCCGGATCTATGCGTAGATGCTTTACACGGGTAGTACACATATGAGTATGTGGGCGATGATGATCATGTTGTTCCTTCTTAATTGTAATTTTGGATATTGGTGGCATAGTGGGATGAAGCGGCCCGGAAAAACTTTACATGTCCTCGCACATGAGACCTGTTCCACGCTTGACATGCAACTAGTTTGCATAAGTGGCTAGCGGGTGTCTGTCTCTCCTACTATAGTCAATATCTATTTTGCAACGAGTTGTCAACGTGTTATGATATAGTGATGTTGTAAGTAGAAGTATGAGGTTATACTCTTACAACATACATAACGTGTAATCTCCATAGACCTTGGACTTACACATATATGTATGATAGTGATCATACCACGGTGCACATGATAGAGATCATATGTGGGAACCATATCATTCCACTAATAAACATGTGATGTTTGATAGCATCTTATATTGCTTGTTTAGCGCTTTTTTAGCATAATAAGATGATCCCTCATTTAAATATCAAGATAAGAATGCGTTCTTCCTTCAGTATGCACCGATTATGTTTTCGTCGCTCCAAGACATCACGTGATGATCGGGTGTTCTTGGATCCACGACCATATTTCGGGTGTAAAACAGTTACACACGCGAATACTAAGGTTCTAACTTAGCGATCCTAGCATGTATAGACATGGCCTCAGAACACGGACCAAAAGGTTAAGCATGAGTCATATAGTAGATATGATGCCCATTAGATGCTCGCCTTTTAAGCTACACCGACTCACGTGATGATCAGACTTGGTGTAGTGAATTTGGTTCATGTAATCACCAAAAAGGCACGAGGATGTCGTTTTTGAGTGGGAGTTCATTCGTAATATGTATTAGTTGAACTCAATCTATCATAAACTTAGTCTAAACTTTACAAATTATGTTGTAGATGTCACCACCTGCTTTTAATTTCAATATGTTCATGGAGAAAGAGAAACTTGCAACGAATGGTAGCAACTTTACCGAATGGGCCATGAATTTGAGGATTCTCCTCTCTGCTGCACAAAAACAATATGTGCTAGAAGCGCCGCTAGGCCCCCCCCCCCACCCTTTGAGGATGCCCCTGACGAGGATAAGAATGTCTATTAGACTCGTCAGGAGGACCACAACTTAGTTCATTGCGGCATATTGTATGGGCTAGACCTGGAATTTCGAAAGCGTTTCGAAAACGGCAATGCATTTGATACAATGGGTGAGTTGAAAATGATTTTCGACACACATGCTGCTGTAGAGAGCTGCAACGCTTCAGAAAAGTTCTTTAGCTACATGATGGAAGAGCACAACTCCGTTAGTGAGCATGTACTCAAGATGTCGGGTTACGCCGATAAGCTTGTGTCCTTGGGAATAACGATTCTCATTGACTTAGGAATCCATCGTGTTCTGCAGTCTCTGCCACCTAGCTATAAGAGCTTCATGATGAACTATAATATGCAAGGCATGAAGAAGTCTCTCCCCGAGCTTCTGTCAATGCTTAAAACTGCAGAAGTGGAGATAAAAAAGGAACATCAAGTGTTGATGATCAATAGGAACACTGGTTTCAAGAAAGACAAAAAGGGAAAACAGAAGGGAAGTAAGGGCGGTAAGCCGGTTACCGTACCTGAAAAGAAACCCCGAGTTGGACCTAAGTCTGATACCGAGTGCTACTATTGTAAGGGGACTGGCCACTGGAAGCGCAACTGCCCCAAGTATTTGGCAGACAAGAAGGCCGACAAGGCAAACAAAGGTATATATGATATACATGTTATTGATGTGTACTTGACTAGTGCTCGCAGTAGCACCTGGGTATTTGATACCGGTTCAGTTGCTAATATTTGTAACTCGAATCAAGGGCTGCGGAACAAGCGACCGCTAGCAAGGGGTGAGGTCAAGATGCGTGTCGACAATGGATCAAGCGTTGATGTGATCACCGTTGGAACGCTACCTCTCCACTTGCCGTCGGGTTTAGTAATAAACTTGAATAATTGTTATCTGGTGCCAGCACTTAGCATGAACATTGTATCTGGATCGTGTTTAATGTGAAGTGGTTATTCATTTAAATCCGAGAACAATGGTTGTTCCATTTATATGAATGAAATCTTTTATGGTCATGCACCGATGATGAATGGTTTATTTCTATTGGATCTCGATAATAATGTTACACATATTCATAATGTTGATGCTAAAAGGATTAAACTAAATGATGATATATCCGCATATGTGTGGCATTGCCGTCTAGGTCATATTGGCGTTAAACGCATGAAGAAGCTCCATTCGGATGGACTTTTTGAATCACTTGATTTTGAATCATTTGATACATGTGAGCCATGCCTTATGGGCAAGATGACTAGAACGCCGTTTCCCGGTTCAATGGAACGGGCGACAGATTTATTAGAAATCATACATTCTGATGTATGTGGTCCAATGAGTGTGTCGGCGCAAGGTGGATATCGTTATTTTTTTAGTTTCATGGATGATTTGAGTAGATACAGTTATATCTACTTGATGAAACACAAGTCTGAAACCTTTGAAAAGTTCAAGGAATTTCAGAATGAAGTGGAAAATCATCGTAATAGAAAGATCAAATTTCTACGGTCCGACCGTGGAGGTGAGTATCTAAGTTACGAGTTTAGCACTCACATGAAAGAGTGGAATTGTGTCACATCCCAAGATTTTCCAAATCTTGTAATGTGAAAAATAAATGAATAAAATAAAACTTTGTTGATTTTCAGGGTGAGAAGAAACTTTTTGATTCCAATTGGAAACCTTCAAACATATTTGATCAAACAAATCCTAAAGGGATTTTAAAAGATAAACAATTAATAAAGAAAATATTAAATATGTGAAATTACTATTTTTGGATCTTTTAATAAAAAGTTTTGGTTTTCAAATGAAAAGGATAGAATTATAAATAAGGACTATTTTTATAGAGCCAAATTAAACCTTGGCCAAGTTTTTGAAGTAAAATATTCTGTTTTGATTAAAAAGTATAAAGGTCTATTTAAATAAAATAATGGGGATTCATTAATATCCCATTTTATTAAAGTAAGGACTTTTCCCATTTTAATTAAACACTAAAACTTGTTATTTTTATTTTCAAATAAGTTTTCCAAGTATTGTATATTTTCAAATAAAACCTACTGATTTGGATTTGATAATATTTAGATTTCAAATGGAGATTTATTAAATAAATCAAAACCTATTTGAATTAATAATTAAGGTCTATTTTATTTAATTATTAAATAGATCCTAAAAAGAATAAAAATATTGTTTTATTTTTGGACTTTGGTTTTGTGTTGTTAAACATAACTAAAACTCAATACAAAGTGTGGTGGAAATTTGATTGATTTGAATGTTTGAATTGTTTGATTGAATTTCAAACAGAGAAAGAAATGGAAAAAGGAAAAAGTATCTGAACAAAAAAAAAAAATGAAAGAGACGACCCAGCCCAGCTAAGCCCACCTGGCCCAGTTAGCCCAGCTCCTCTCTCTCCCGAAGAAAAACGATTCGCACCCAGTTTTAAACCCGCAACGACGCAGACAGGTGGACCCCGCACTCCTTCTCTCTCTCGCTGCCAGATGGCCCCACCTACCAGTTCGTCCTTCCCACCCGCGACCTGTTCTTCCCCCAGACGCCGCTGCCGTTCCTGCCATTTAATTCTTCGCATGAATTCGCCTTAATTCTGCATTAATCTCTCTCCGTGACCACGCGGTATTAATCGCCTCCCTGTTCTCTCTCTTTCCCCCCAGACGCCACCCCACCGGAGCCACCAGGCTGCGACAATTCTGCCTCGCATTACCACTGTCCCCGACAAGCTCCGGCGACGATTCCGGCCGAACCCTGCCACCCCTCGCCTACTCGAGCACCCGAGTGTGATCTCCACCCCCTGGCGCTTCTCTCTGCAGCCGCAGCTCACTCGCGCGTGCTCGGTAGCGTCGACTCCGTCTTCGACTGAACGACGCCGCCGTCCGCTCCAACTCCGACGAGCTCCACATGTAGTTTATGATCGCGCCGCCTTCTTTCTTTGATGCTCGCATACTCCCCTCTCTCGTGTGCATCTAACGCGACCTTTACCTTGCTTTGACACTCCTTGTAGCATCACCGTCGACGACGCCCGAGCGTACCCGTCGCCAGGAGCAACTCCGGCGAGCCATTGTCCTCACCCCCGTGCGCCCCTGACCTTGTGGAGACCACGTCGAGAATCAGCGCAGTCCTGCGAACCTGGTGAGCATATCCCCAGCCTCTCTCGCTTCCTGCTTCACCAGCACCGCCACCATCTGACTGCGCCGCCGCCAGCCACCGTCGCTGCGCCGCCAACCTTTGGTCAAACACACGTGGGCCATTGGATCCTCATCCTGTGGCGTAGACAGAACCACTTAAGTGAAGAGGTATGATCTAATCCGCACCGTTCAGTCTCACTTAGATCCAACGCACCCCGTAGCCAATCCGAGCGAAACGGTATGGACGAATCAGAACTCACCACGTGGTCAGAGTTGATTTAAAACAGAAATTATGTTCTATTAGAGATTCAATTTTGTAAATTCCATAACTTTAAATCTACACGTCCAAATTTTGCAAACTTTATATCAATGGATTCAGAAAAACAAGCCCTAGCCAACCATGCCATTTGTTTAGTAAAAAGCTTCTGTTAAAATGTTTGTTTTTGCAGAAACTTATTTATGCTTGTTTAGGTTATAAAAATTGTTCTAAAATGTTTTTGGGGATAAAATCTTTTGCAAATGGTGTGTTTTAAACCTACTGACCATAGGAATCACTTTGTGGTTTCAAAAATATATTTGGTGATGCAAAAGAATGAATCTTGGATTTAAAACCAATTCTAGTCAAATAAAAATATGGTTTATTTATTAAAAATGGTTTTAAAGGAAAACCTTTGGGAAATGTTTTGTTTTAAACTCTCTGACCCTAAACACAAAGTTTTATGGTTTGAAAACATATTTTTTGAACCCTATAGATTAATACCTTAGTAAAAACATTTCTACACCACATAAAATGATACCTTGTTTTAAAAATGGTTTATAAAGTGAAACCTTTTGCAAATGACTTTGCCACTTTATAAAATGACCATTAGGTGTTTTCAAATGTTTATGACCCATTAGGAACCACTTTTTCAAATAAAACAAAGCTTGGCATGCTTGCATGCATTACTATTACTTTATCATTTTATGTGATGTTTTGCTGGATTGGTAGATTAAGATTGTGCCTTGCTTGATTGAATTGTAGTGACTTGAAGAGTGTGATTGTTGCAAGGGCACGGAGTGAACTTATACCCTCTACCAAAAATGCAAGTGATGCTTCATACTTTTGTCCCATTACTTTCACTATGCATTAGTGATTTTTCTAAGTAAAACTTACATGGAATTTTGCTAAGTATAAACTATGCTATGGGAAAACCTAGTAGATGAAACCTTAGTAAAATTTCCTAAGTTAAGATTCCTAGTACTATCATGCTTAGCTTAGCTAGTAGAAAACAAGGGTGGAATATATATTCACAGTATGGAAAAATTTCTAAGTCTGAGGACTTGTTTTTCTTAATAAAACAACTAAGTCAATGAATCACCTGGGTGGAAAGGGACTTGATTGGTGGTTTTGGTTGAGTGGTTACACAAGGTCCATGGCTATGGTTTACCTTGTGTATCTCACTTGTGGATGGCCACCCAGGAACAAAGAGATTTGAGATGTCAAATGTTGAGAACCTTCAAGTGCAGCCACTTGGCATTATGGGCTCTGCCTGGATCATATAGGTTGCTAGAACTTAGCCATTGGACAGTTGGTGGTAGTGGGAATGATAGGTTGGAGCGCGTCCATTTGGTCTAAGGGAAGGCTTCTGAAAGATCTTGTCTTGGTGAAACCAAGTCTTGTGGGGAAAGTGCACCACCTCTGCAGAGTGTAAAATCTAAGTACTTAGCCATGTCCCTGGCAAAGGACAATTTGAGCATCAAGACATGGAAGCTATCAAGAATCTCATCATCCAAATTTCTAAGTTAAAAACTTGTGGTTGAACAAGGGTTAAAGGATCTTCAATCTTTGATTGGTAGATGCCTTGGGTGATTTTTTTGGCAAGCAAAAACTTAGTGTTTTCAAATGATAAGGAAAAATCTATTTTTGAGCAATGCAAGCCTCAACTCCACTTTGACAAATGCCTATAGATGATAGACTCCACTATACTACCATAGTATCACTTGCCAATACAATTCAAATGTATTGACCCTTGTGGCTGTAACTTGTTATGTTGCAGGTTTGTTTGATTTAGTGAAGTGTGTTGATTAGGATTACAAAGCCTACAACCAACATGTCTGCCTGTGGCACTTTGAAGATGAAGGACCCCATGTTTATAGATATTCTGCTGCAATGTAATGTAATAGCCAAATGAGCTATGTAAGATGTAATAAATTATGTTATTCCTGGTTATAAAGTTGTATTATGACCTTTGTTTCTTGATATTACATCTTAACTGTGGATGCTTGCTATTGATCCAGGGACTAGCATTGTAAACACAGGGATCTCTACCTTATTAAAGGTTGGGAACCTGACAGATGGTATCAGAGCACTGTGTTGCCTGTAGGATTTGTAAACCTAGGATTGGACAAAAACCCCTTAGAAAAATAGGAGTTGAAATTGTTCCAAAACTTATTTACAAACAATCTTGTAAACTCTTTCCTCAACCATTTTGATTTTGACTCTACATCTCTTCTATTTCAACTTGATGGACAAACCTACCCCATGGCCAAAGACATCACCATGTGCAAAGGACTTCATCAACTCTAATGACTTCAACATCTTCTACTCTAATGACTTCAACATCTTCAGCATTTTCACCAAGGACTTCAACCTTGGATATCATTAAGGACTACAAGTGAGACAAGAAATCTTGCTCAAGATTTGGAAACTAAGGAAACACAATTTAGAAGGAGCCATCAACACCTTTGAAGTTTTTGTGACCAAGAATTTTTCCCAAGGAAACTATGATCCCATGCAAGAAGAATCAACCAAGAAAGATGGAAAGATCTCAAGTGAACCATATAGATGGACCACCATGTTTAGTTTAAGACAAACCCACCAACTTATGTGGTGTAACAAAAATATTTTTGGTTGCCTAAAATTATGCTTGAAACTTGATGTTTGAGTGGAATGTTTGTTTGTAATTGCTTGCACATTGCTTGTGTGAATTGTGATGTGTGTGATTAGAATTAATTCCTTAGAAATATTTTGCCTATTCTAATCCCAATCCAACCCAAACAGATGACTTCTCCAAGAAACTCCAACATCAAGGATGGTGACAACAACAACAACCAAGAGGACAACATGAGAGAACTCATAGAAACTCAAACCCAGTTGAGCCAAGTGACAACTCAGCTTTTAACCAACAACAATGGATTAGACCCAGCCATACAGAGGATTTTGAAACTTCAATCCCAATTGTTGCAAGGGTTGGTTACTCAAATAATCAACATGGGAGAAAACTTTTCCCAAAGAGATAATGACAACAAGGATGACAAAGATGTTATTTTAGAAGGAACCAAAGCTTGCAATATTTGTGGAGACAAGGATCATACATCCAAGGAGCATGAAGATCAATGCCCTAATTTTGAAGAAGAAGGTCATATCTCTAGTAACTGCCCCAAGAAGAGAGAAAGATTTCCCACCTTTGAGGTGAGGTATGAAGAGCATGAACTAGAAGAACTCCTAGCTTTGGAGAGACCCAAAAAGAAGAAGAAGGACAAAAGCCATTTGCAATGTTACAATTGCAAAGAGATGGGACACTATGCCAGTGAATGCCCAGAAAATAAGAAGATCCAAGAAGACAAACAAAAGCTAGTGAAACCCAAGATGAGGAAGGACATTAGCCAAGTGATGTGCAACCACTGCAAAGAGTTAGGACATTATGCATCATATTGTCCAGATAAGCCACCTCAAGACCTCAACCTTATCACATGTTTCAAATGCAAGGAAATAGGCCACTATGCAAACTTTTGTCCAGGAAAGTTACATCAAGATCCCAAGTAAGACAAGATGTAATTTAGTTGGAAATTTTCAAGGGTGGTAGTACCCTAGATGCTTTTGAGCCAACTTGTAACCCCTAGCCTCCCCAAATCTCGGGACGAGATTTATTTTAAGGGTGGTAGCCTGTCACATCTCAAGATTTTCTAAATCTTGTAATGTGAAAAATAAATGAATAAAATAAAACTTTGTTGATTTTCAGGGTGAGAAGAAACTTTTTGATTCCAATTGGAAACCTTCAAACCTATTTGATCACACAAATCCTAAAGTGATTTGAAAAGATAAACAATTAATAAAGAAAATATTAAATATGTGAAATTACTATTTTTGGATCTTTTAATAAAAAGTTTTGGTTTTCAAATGAAAAGGATAGAATTATAAATAAGGACTATTTTTATAGAGCCAAATTAAACCTTGGCCAAGTTTTTGAAGTAAAATATTCTGTTTTTGTTAAAAAGTATAAAGTCTATTTAAATAAAATAATGGGGATTCATTAATATCCCATTTTATTAAAGTAAGGACTTTTCCCATTTTAATTAAACACTAAAACTTGTTATTTTTATTTTCAAATAAGTTTTCCAAGTATTGTATATTTTCAAATAAAACCTACTGATTTGGTTTTGATAATATTTAGATTTCAAATGGAGATTTATTAAATAAATCAAAACCTATTTGAATTAATAATTAAGGTCTATCACAGATCCGAGGGCAAGGTTTTTGTTGCCAAGAATGGATCCTTTCTAGAGAAAGAGTTTCTCGCGAACGGTGTGAGTAGTCGGAAGGTAGAACTCGAAGAGGTTATTGAACCTTCTCTTCAAAGTATGGCGAGTAGAGCAGCGCCGGAAGTTGTTCCGGAGTTGGCTTCACCTGTTGAAGAGGTAACTAATGATAATGATCATGAAACTCTGAAAGAGAGTACTATTAAACCTCGCAGGTCTAGCAGGACGCGTGCAGCTCCCGAGCTGTATGGAAATCCAGTCATGAATTTCATGGTTGATGAAAATAATGACCCTGCAACGTATGAAGAAGCGATGATGAGCCCGGATTCCAACAAATGGTTAGAAGCCATGAAATCCGAGATGGAATCCATGTATGAAAATCAAGTTTGGAACTTGGTGGACTTACCTCATGACCGAAAGGACGTGGAGAACAAATGGATTTTCAAGAGCAAAACTGATGCTGGTGGTAATGTAACCGTCTATAAAGCTCGACTTGTCACAAAGGGGTTTCGACAAATTCAAGGAGTTGACTACGTTGATACATTCTCTCCCGTAGCGATGCTAAAGTCAGTTAGGATTATGTTAGCAATTGCTGCATATTTCGATTATGAGATATGGCAGATGGATGTCAAAACCGTGTTTCTCAATGGTAATATTGAAGAAGAGTTGTATATGATACAACCAAAGGGTTTTGTCGATCCTAAGGATGCTAACAAGGTGTGCAAGCTTCAGCGATCCATCTATGGATTGAAGAAAGCATCACGAAGCTTTGATGAGGTGATCAAAGAGTTTGGATTTGTCCAAACTTATGGAGGAGCTTGTATTTACAAGAAAGTGAGTGGGAGCAATGTGGCATTTCTGATATTATATGTGGATGACATATTATTGATCGGAAATGATATAGATCTTTTAAACAGTGTTGAAAGTTATCTAAACATCAAATTTTCAATGAAGGACCTAGGTGAAGCGTCATACATATTAGGCATAAAGATCTATAGAGATAGATCTAGGCGCCTAATAGGGTTATCGCAAAGTACATACCTTGATAAGATTTTAAAGAAGTTTAAAATGGAAGATAGTAAGAAGGGGTTCTTACCTATGACACAAGGCACGACATTGAGTAAGACTCAAAGTCCGGCTACGGCGGAAGAAAGAGAGAAAATGGACAAAGTCCCCTATGCTTCAGCCATAGGCTCTATAATGTATGCCATGCTATGTACAAGACCCAGTGTGGCACATGCTATTAGTTTGACTAGTAGGTACCAATCGGATCCAGGTTCGGAACACTGGAAAGCGGTCAAGAATATCCTTAAGTACTTACGAAGAACTAAGGATATGTTTCTTGTATACGGAGGTGAATAAGATCTCGTCACCAAGTGTTATGTCGACACTAGCTTTGACACCGATCCGGATGACTCTAAGTCTCAATCCGGATACGTATTTCAAATGAATGGCGGAGCGGTTAGTTGGAGGAGCTCCAAACAACCTGTGGTGGCGGGATCAACAACGGAGGCGGAATATGTTGCTACTTCAGAAGCGGCTCAGGAAGCGGTTTGGATGAAGGAGTTCATATCCGAACTAGGTGTGGTTGCAAACGCGTTGGACCCAATAGTGATCTATTGTGACAACAATGGTGCCATTGCCAATGCCAAAGAGCCAAGGTCTCACAAGAATTCCAAGCATATTAAGCGCCGGTTTCACTCCATCCGCGAGCATGTCAAGGATGGAGATATAAAGATTTGTAAAGTACATACGGATCTCAATGTAGAAGATCCGTTGAATAAAACTCTCCCTAGAGCAAAACATGATCTACACCAGAACTCCATGGGTGTCAGATACATCACTATGTAACTAGATTATTGTCTCTAGTGCAAGTGGGAGACTGAAGGAAATATGCCCTGAGAGGCAATAATAAAATGTTTATTATGTGTTTTCCAAGTATATGATAGATGTTTATTTTGCATGCTATAATTGTATTAATACGGAAACGTTAATACATGTGTGTTTAATAAACAAACAAAAAGTTCCTAGTTATGCCTCTCTCATAAACTAGTTCGTTGATTAACAAGATGATCACAATTTCCTAATCATAGACATTGGATGTTGTTAATAACGAGATCACAACATTAGTGTAATGGTGTGATGAACATTCATCTGAAGTATAGCATTACGATCAAAGTCATTGAGTTTATATTGCTATAAACAACTTACGAAGTAGTCCTAATCCTTAGACCATGAGATCATGCCAATCACTAACACCGGAAGAGTTTCTTGTTGACATCAAACGTCACACCATAACTGGTGATTATGAAGATGGCTTCAAAGCTACTAAAGTGTTATGTTGAGAATCATGGATCAAGAGTGGAATTTGTTCACCCCGATGACGGATAGATATACTCTGGGACCTCTCGGTGATATCACATTGGTTAGCTTGCAAGCAAGTGATTTGATCACTAGAATGTTATATCACGGGAACGAGAAAAGAGTACATGTCAGTAACGAGATCAAACTAGGTATGGAGATACCGATGATAGAATCTCGGACATGTAATATATTGTAGGGTTTCGTAGCATGGAAAACAAAAAATTTCTATCGCATACAAACAAACAAGCCAAGATCTATCTACTAGATTGTAGCAACGAGTCGATGGAATAACTTACCCTCGAAGATTCCAAAGTGTTTAACGAGAGCGGATTCTCGTGGGTGATGTAGTCGTACTCTTCCCGATCTCAAGATCGCGTAGACGATCCTTCCGGCGCTGCGTTCCGGCAGCGCTCCCGCAGTCGGTCACACGTTCGGTACTCGACGAAGACCTTCCTCTCCCTTGTTCCAGCAGGCAGCGGAGGTTGTAGCACTCTCCTCGCGATTCCGGCAGCACAACGACGTGGTACCGGAAGTAGAGGGGAGATCTCGCAGGGCTTCGCCTTAAGCCGGAGCGAGTATGGTGGAGTATGAGAGAGCTCCTCGGCGATCTAGGGTTTAGACACACCAAGGAGGGGGTGCTAGAGCCGGCGGCTAGGGTTCCGGGGACCCCCAAGTCGGCGGCTAGGGCAAAACCCTAGGGGGTGGCGGCGGCTATGGTGGGCTGCAGCTTCTAGGGTTTGAGGTGAGGGACTTGTGTGCTCTAGGAGGGGTCCCTGCCCCTCCTTATATAGGTGGAGGGGGGCCGGCGGCCAAGGGGAGGGAGAGGAGTCCCTCCCCAACTCGGGTTGGAGGGTTGCCGCCGGTTGGAGGAGGGAACTACTCCCCAACTCGGATTCCCCCCCCTCCTCCTCTTTTCCACTTTCCAATTTTAGCTATTTGACTTTTCAATTTAGCTATTTGACTTTTTCAAACTAGGATTCAATTTAATCCTTTATTTGGAACAGCGAGGACACTTAGTACATGATGCAATCATACCAACTTGATACAACACATTCATGTACCCTTCCCCTCCGGAGTGCCGGACATTCCGGAACATTCTAGAACATTCTCGATGAAAACACCGGAATCATTCCCCAACTCCGAAACGGGACTTTCCTTAAATGAATCTTATTCTCCGGATCACCTCGTGATATCCCGGATCCCATCCGAGACTCCGAACAACATTCGGTCTCTTTCTCATTCATTTCAAAACTACTCAAACAACGTCGAATCCTTAAGTGTGTCTCCCTACGGTTCGTGAATTATGCGGACATGATCGAGACACTTCTCCGAACAATAACCAATAGAGGAATCTGGAAATTCATATGGCTCCCACATATTTCTACGATTACTGTGCGATCGAATGAACCACTTACATACGATACCAATTTCCCTTTGTCTCACGATAGTTTACTTATCCGAGGTTATGATCGTCGGTATCTCTGCATACCTAGTTCAACCTCGTTACCGATAAGTACTCTTTTCTCGTTCCCGTGATATGTGATCCCTTGTGAGCCAGTCACATGCTTGCAAGCTAATTGGATGACATTCCACCGAGAGGGCCCAGAGTATATATATCCGTCATATGGATGGACAAATCCCACTCTTGATCCATGTGTCTCAACTAATACTTTCCGAACACTCAATGCCACCTTTATAGCCACCCAGTTACGGTGTGGTGTTTGATGTCATCAAAGCATCCATCCGGTAAAGGTGATATGCATGATCTCATGGTGGAAGGAATTAGGTTACTATGTATCAGAAAGCATATAGCAATTGAACTACTGAAATGACTTGATCTTTATGCTACGCTTATCTACAGGAGTATGTCCATCATATCATTCTCCTAACGATATGATCTTGTTGTTGATAACATCTCAATGTTCATGATAGGGAAACCACAATCATTTATCAACCAACAAGCTAGTGATGTATAGAGGCTTATACTAGGGACTTCAAATTAAGTTTACAAATCACACAAGTATCAATGTTTCCTTGTTAATACTATTATAGCATGAATGTAAACATTTATCATAAACACAAAGATATAATAATAACTACATTTATTATTGCCTCTAGGGCATATCTCCAACAGTCTCCCACTTGCACTAGAGTCATTTAATCTAGATTACATGGTAATATACCGAACACCCATGGCAGTTTGGTGTTGGTCATGTTTTGCCCTCGGGAGAGGTTTAGTCAACGGATCCGCCACATTCAGATCTGTGTGTACTTTGCAAATCTTTATATCCCCATCTTGGATATGTTCTCGAATAGCGTGAAAACGCAGCTTGATGTGCTTCAGCTTCTTGTGTGACCTTGGTTCTTGCGCATTGGCTATGGCGCCCATGTTATCACAGTAGATAGACATTGGGTCCAGCGCACTAGGAACCACACCCAGCTCTGTAATGAACTCTTTCATCCATATCGCTTCTTGTGAAGCCTCCGAAGCAGCCATGTATTCCGATTCAGTTGAAGATCTCGCCACAACGCTTTGCTTTTCACTCCTCCAACTAACTGCTGCACCATTCAAAATAAATACGTATCCAGATTGTGATTTAGAATCATCCGGATTGGTGTTCCAACTAGCATCGGTGTAACCATTAACAACGAGCTGTTCATCACCTCCATAAGAAAGAACCATATCCTTAGTTCTTCTCAAGTACTTAAGGATGTTTTTGACCGCTGTCCAATGATCCACTCCTGGATCACTTTGATATCTGCTAGTCAAACTAATAGCATATGCAATGTCGGGTCTAGTACATAGCATGGTATACATTAGAGATCCTATGGCTGAGGCATAGGGAGTCTTACTCATCCTTTCTCTATCTTCTGTCGATGTCGGACTTTGAGTTTTACTCAAGGTCGTATTGGGCAACATGGGCAAGAACCCTTTCTTGCTATCTTCCATTCCAAACCTCTTTAGAACTTTGTCCAAATATGTACTCTGTGACAATGATATTTGGCGTTTCGATCTATCTCTATAAATCTTTATGCCTAATATGTAAGCTGCTTCGCCAAGATCCTTCATTGAAAAACTATTATTCAAATATTCCTTGACACTATTAAGAAGGTCTACATCATTCCCAATCAACAATATGTCATCTACATATAGTATTAAGAATGCTACAGAGCTCCCACTCACTTTCTTGTAAATACAAGCTTCTCCATAAGTTTGTATAAAACCAAAACTTTTGATCACCTTATCAAAACGTTGATTCCAACTTCGGGATGCTTGCTTCAATCCATAGATGGACCGTTGAAGTTTGCATACCTTGTTAGCATCTTTAGGATCGACAAAACCTTTGGGTTGCATCATATACAACTCTTCATCAATGTCTCCATTGAGGAATGCTGTTTTGACATCCATCTGCCATATCTCATAATCATAATATGCAGCGATTGCTAACATAATCCTCACAGACTTTAGCTTCGCTACTGGTGAGAAAGTCTCATCGTAGTCAACTCCTTGAATTTGTCGAAACCCTTTTGCGACAAGTCGAGCTTTATAGACGGTAACATTACCATCAGCATCTGTTTTCTTCTTGAAAATCCATTTGTTCTCAACAGCCTTCCGGCTATCCGGTAAGTCCACCAAAGTCCATACTTGGTTTTCGTACATGGATCCAATCTCGGATTTCATGGCTTCTTGCCATTTATTGGAATCTGGGCTCATCGTCGCTTCCTCATATGTCTCAGGGTCATCGGTGTTGTCCACCAACATGACACTCATAACGGGATCATACCAATCTGGAGTGGTACGAGTTCTCGTTGACCTCCGAGGCTCTGTAGCAACTTCAACCGAAGTTTCATGATCACCATCATTAGCTTCCTCTCTAATTGGTGCAGGCACCACAGGAACTTCTTCCGGTGCTGCGCTACTCGCAATTTCGAGAGAAGGTTCGACAACCTCGTCGAGTTCTACTTTCCTTCCAGTCACTTCTTTCGAGAGAAATTCCTTCTCTAGAAAGGATCCATTCTTGGCAACGAAGATTTTGCCTTCGGATCTATGATAGAAGGTATACCCAATAGTTTCCTTCGGGTATCCTATGAAGACGCATTTTTCCGCTTTGGGTTCAAGCTTGTCCGGCTGTAACTTCTTTACATAGGCTTCGCATCCCCAAACTTTAAGGAATGACAATTTAGGTTTCTTCCCAAACCATAATTCATACGGTGTCATTTCAACGGATTTAGACGGTGCCCTATTTAAAGTGAATGCGGCTGTTTCTAATGCATAACCCCAAAATGATAGCGGTAAATCTGTAAGTGACATCATAGAACGAACCATATCTAAGAGAGTTCGATTACGACGTTCGGACACACCATTACGCTATGGTGTTCCCGACGGTGTCAATTGTGAAAGTATTCCGCATTTCTTGAAATGCTCGCCAAACTCGTAACTTAGATATTCACCACCACGATCAGAACGTAGAAATTTAATCTTCTTGTTACGTTGATTCTCTACCTCACGTTGAAACTCCTTAAACTTCTCGAAAGTTTCGGACTTATGTTTCATGAAATAGATATACCCATATCTACTCAAGTCATCCGTGAAGGTAAGAACATAACGATAACCACCGCGCGATGCTACACTCATTGGACCACACACATCGGTATGTATGATTTCTAATAAGTCCGTAGCTCGCTCCATCATACCAGAAAATGGAGTCTTAGTCATTTTACCCATCAGACATGCTTCGCATCTATCAAGTGATTCGAAATCAAGTGATTCAAGAAGTCCATCGGAATGGAGTTTCTTCATACGCTTCACTCCAATGTGACCAAGACGATAGTGCCACATATAGGTCGAGTTATCGCTTGATTTCAACCGTTTAGCCTCAATGTTGTTGATATGTGTATTTCCACTATCGAAATTCAATAAGACTAGACCATCTATCAAAGGTGCATGTGCATAAAAAATATTACTCATATAAATCGAACAACCATTATTCTCGGACTTAAACAAGTAACCGTCTCGCAATAAACAAGATCCCGATATAATGTTCATGCTCAACGCAGGCACCAAATAACAATTATTTAAGTATAAAACTAATCCCGATGGTAGATGAAGGGGTAGCGTGCCGACCGCGATCACATCAACCTTTGATCCGTTTCCCACGCGCATCGTCACCTCGTTCTTCGCTAGCTTCCGTTTATTCTGCAGCACCTGTTTCGAGTTACAAATATGAGCAACCGAACCAGTATCAAATACCCAGGCACTACTACGAGTACTAGTGAGATACACATCAATAACATGTATATCAGATATACCTTTCTTCTTGATGTTGCCGTTCTTCAAATCCGCCAAGTACTTTGGGCAACTCCGCTTCCAGTGACCTTCTCCCTTGCAGTAAAAGCACTCAGCATCAGGCTTAGGTCCAGCCTTGGTCTTCTTCGCCGGCGTGGTAACTTTCTTACCACCCTTCTTGAAGTGTCCCCTCTGCTTGGACTTGCATTTCTTGAATTTGGTGGTCTTATTGACCAACAACACTTGGTGCTCTTTCTTGATCTCCACTTCTGCAGACTTTAACATAGCAAACAGTTCTGGCAACTGCTTGTTCATGTTCTGCATGGTGTAGTTCATCACAAAGTTCTTATAACTTGGTGGTAGTGATTGGAGGACACGGTAAATCCCCAAAGCATTAGGAATCACTATACCCAAGCTTTGAAGTTTGTTTGCGTGCCCAGACATCTTAAGCACATGCTCACTGACGGAGCTGCCCTCTTCCATCTTGCAGTTAAAGAACTTTTCAGAAGCCTCATAACTTTCAATTGCCGCATGAGTCTCAAAGATCAATTTGAGATCCTCGACAATATCATATGGGTCTGAATTCTCAAACCTTTTCTGAAGCTCCGATTCCAAACCATACAAGATAGCACACTGAACTATGGAGTACTGATTCTTTCGAGCGAGGTAAACATTCTTTACTTCATCGGAAGCATCAGCTTCAGGTGGGTCACCCAGCGGTGCATCCAGCACATATGTCAAATTACCAGCTGTGAGGACAATCCTCAAATTGCGGAACCAATCCGCGAAGTTGCTTCCATTGTTTTTCAACTTTTCTTTCTCTAGGAACGCATTAAAATTGATGGTAGGGGCTGCCATTGATCTACAACATATTTGCAATAGTTTAGACTAAGTTTATGACAAATTGAGTTCAAATTAATAATAAAGTTAATCTAGGTGAACTCCCACTCAAAACAACATCCCTCACATTGTTTTAGTGATCACACGAACCAAATCCACTACATCAACACCGATCATCACGAGAGTTGATATAGTTTCAATGGCGAACAATCGTCATGTTCATCATATCTACTATATGATTCATGCTTTACCTTTCGGTGATCCGTGTTCCGAGACCATGTCTGTACATGCTAGGCTCGTCAAGATCAAACCTTAGTTTCCGCATGAGCAAATCTGGCTTGCTCACGTTGTATACACTTGCGGAATCTAACACACCCGATCATCACGTGGTGCTTCGAAACAACAAGCTTTAGCAATGGTGCTAACTAAGGGTGAACACTTTATGACTTGAAATTCATGTGCATGAGGGATCATCTTATAATGCTACCGTCTTCTACTAAGCAATACAAATGCATAAAGGATTAACATCACATGCAATTCATAATATGTGATATGATATGGCCTTTCTTCTTTGTGCTTCCGATCTCCATCTTCAAGCACGAACATGATCTCCATCATCACCGGCATTGCATCAAGGTCAATGATGCTTCTCCATGGTTGTCGTCCACCGGCTTCAACTATTACAACTACTTTGAATAGACACGTGGGTCTTAACATAAATTAAAGACAACCATATGGCTCCTGCCGGTTCCCAACTTACAATAAGGAACATTGCATACAGAATCACAATCATGGCCATATCACATCACTGCACACCCCTGCAAAACAAAGTTAGACGCCTCTACTTTCTTTGCATGTTTTACGTGACTAGGGGCTTTCTATAAGTGTCGTTCTAACTTACGAACATGAACCACAACATTGATACTAGTATTGTTAATCACCCGTTGTAAATTGGATCTTAACTATGCTAGGAGAAATAGGCACCCGCAAAGCCACTTATGCAATACAAGTTGCATGTCGAGCGTGGAGCAAGTCTCATGAACGATGTCATGTAAGGTTAGCCCGGGCCGCTTCATCCCAACATACCGCAAGATGCAAAGTACACAAGAACCAATCGACAATAAAAGCATCAACGCCCACAATGACCATTGTGTTCTACTCGTGCAACAGATCTACATATAGACACGGCTCTGATACCACTGTAGGTATTCGTAGCATGGAAAACAAAAAATTTCTTTCGCATACAAACAAACAAGCCAAGATCTATCTACTAGATTGTAGCAACGAGTCGATGGAATAACTTACCCTCAAAGATTCCAAAGTGTTTAACGAGAGCGGATTCTCATGGGTGATGTAGTCGTACTCTTCCTGATCTCAAGATCGCGTAGACGATCCTTCCGGCGCTGCGTTCCGGCAGCGCTCCCGCAGTCGGTCACACGTTCGGTACTCGACGAAGACCTTCCTCTCCCTTGTTCCAGCAGGCAACGGAGGTTGTAGCACTCTCCTCGCGATTCCGGCAGCACAACGGCGTGGTACCGAAGTAGAGGGAAGATCTCGCAGGGCTTCGCCTTAAGCCGGAGCGAGTATGGTGGAGTATGAGAGAGCTCCTCGGCGATCTAGGGTTTAGACACACCAAGGAGGAGGTTCTAGAGCCGGCGGCTAGGGTTCCGGGGACCCCCAAGTCGGCGGCTAGGGCAAAACCCTAGGGGGCAGCGGCGGCTATGGTGGGCTGCAGCTTCTAGGGTTTGAGGTGAGGGACTTGTGTGCTCTAGGAGGGGTCCCTGCCCCTCCTTATATAGGTGGAGGGGGGCCGGCGGCCAAGGGGAGGGAGAGGAGTCCCTCCCCAACTCGTCTTGGAGGGTTGCCGCCGGTTAGAGGAGGGAACTCCTCCCCAACTCGGATCCCCCCCCCCCCTCCTCCTCTTTTCCACTTTCCAATTTTAGCTATTTGACTTTTCAATTTAGCTATTTGACTTTTTCAAACTAGGATTCAATTTAATCCTTTATTTGGAACAGCGAGGACACTTAGTACATGATGCAATCATACCAACTTGATACAACACATTCATGTAACCTTCCCCTCCGGAGTGCCGGACATTCCGGAACATTCTAGAACATTCTCGATGAAAACACCGGAATCATTCCCCAACTCCGAAACGGGACTTTCCTTATATGAATCTTATTCTCCGGACCATTCTGGATCACCTCGTGATATCCCGGATCCCATCCGAGACTCCTAAAAACATTCGGTCTCTTTCTCATTCATTTCATAACTACTCAAACAACGTCGAATCCTTAAGTGTGTCTCCCTACGGTTCGTGAATTATGCTGACATGATCGAGACACTTCTTCGAACAATAACCAATAGAGGAATCTGGAAATTCATATGGCTCCCACATATTTCTATGATTACTTTGCGATCGAATGAACCACTTACATACGATACCAATTTCCCTTTGTCTCACGATAGTTTACTTATCCGAGGTTATGATCGTCGGTATCTCTGCATACCTAGTTCAACCTCGTTACCGATAAGTACTCTTTTCTCGTTCCCGTGATATGTGATCCCTTGTGAGCCAGTCACATGCTTGCAAGCTAATTGGATGACATTCCACCGAGAGGGCCCAGAGTATATATATCCGTCATATGGATGGACAAATCCCACTCTTGATCCATGTGTCTCAACCAATACTTTCTGAACACTCAATGCCACCTTTATAGCCACCCAGTTACGGTGTGGTGTTTGATGTCATCAAAGCATCCATCCGGTAAAGGTGATATGCATGATCTCATGGTCGAAGGAATTAGGTTACTATGTATCAGAAAGCATATAGCAATTGAACTACTGAAATGACTTGATCTTTATGCTACGCTTATCTATAGGAGTATGTCCATCATATCATTCTCCTAACGATATGATCTTGTTGTTGATAACATCTCAATGTTCATGATAGGGAAACCACAATCATTTATCAACCAACAAGCTAGTGATGTATAGAGGCTTATACTAGGGACTTCAAATTAAGTTTACAAATCACACAAGTATCAATGTTTCCTTGTTAATACTATTATAGCATGAATGTAAACATTTATCATAAACAAAAAGATATAATAACTACATTTATTATTGCCTCTAGGGAATATCTCCAACATATATCGTGAAACAAAGGGATTAATATTCAAGCGTAAAAGGTTCCGACGATCACAGGAAAGTCATCGTTGTATGTGTGGGAGTCTGTATGGATCTCTAGGTCCCGCTACTGATTATTGATCGGAGAAGGGTCTCGATCATGTCCGCATTATTCGCGAACCGTAGGGTGACACACTTAAGGGACACTGACATCCAGTTGGAGCAAATGTTTCATGCTGAAAGAATAAACAAGCGCAGGAATTTATTTCACTAGATACCGAAACAGGTTTTCGGGTGAAATTGCATAAAGAGGTTATGCATGTGAAATGGAATTGTAGCAAGGGGTTATTTGTGAATGTTTGTCTTTAAAGTAATTGACAAAATTCTGAATAAAATAAAAGAGTTTTATTTAATGAGAGTTTGCATTAAATTTGGTGGAAATTTAATGGCAAGTTTGAGTGGGATTTTGAGTGGAGGGATTTGAATGGATTTTTGTGAGTGGAGTGTCCACCCACATGAAGAGGGGAGGGCAAGGGAGCATCCCCCATGTGCCGGCCACCCCCTTGGGGTTCCTCCCCCTCTCCTATAAAAGGCACCCCTCTCCTCACTTCTCACTCACACCTCCCCGTGAAGGATCTCTCTCCCCCTCTAGAATTTATCCCCATGGTCTGAGACTAGCGAGATACATGTTCCCGGTGGATATTCGGCAAGAAAGAGTTGTGCTTCCGCTGCATCGTTGGAGCGAGGAGGCGGAGGTTGCTCGGTGTCTTGTACGTGTGTGCGAGCACGGATGCGCTGCTGCTTTGCGGCGCTAGGACTTCCTCTCGATCTTGAGATCGGCAAGAGATCGTCTACATAAACCATGAGTTGAACTCGTTAAGATTTGTCGGTCTTCAAGGGTATGTTCTCTACGGATATACATTCGCCTGTTGTTTGTATCTGTTAGATAGATCTTGGTACATAGTTCCCATCGTAGGAAAAAAATTCTATGCTGCGAACCCTACAAAAACTTGTTGTAGTGTTATTCCTCCTTTGACTTGTGTTTCTATCCTGGAAAAGGCATAGGTTTCTGCACCCAAGGTTCTCTCTCACTACCATGTTTCTTAGCAATAAAATCTTCCTTAGTGTACCTAGTGTTCTTAGTGTGCTTCTCAGGTTCTTCCTCAACTTCCTCCTTATCAGGAGAATCATTTTTTTCATTACCACTCTCAGTTTCAGCATTAGAGACAGATATACTATTAGGATCTATAGCAGGTTCAAGTGGTTCCTCAACTAATGTTTCTTTTTCTTTCTCTTACGAGTACTACCACTACGTTCACCTTGTTGAGAATCCTGCTTAATTCTTTTAGGGTGTCCTTCAGGATATAAAGGATCTTTAGTAGCTATACCACTCCTAGTTATAATTCCATAAGCATGTTTATCTCTTGAGGCATTAACTAGCATATCCTTTTGTACCTTAGCAAGTTGATCAAGTTGGGTTTGAACCATTTGAAAGTGTTTACAAAGCATTTTAATATCAATTGAAGTTCTTTCCACAATATCTTTCAACTCATTGATAGCTCTAGAGTTTTCCAATAAATGATTCTGAACTTGTTTATTAAAATTACCTTGTTTAACAATAAAAATATCAAGTTCCTCTAAGCATTTATCAGGAGGCTTACCATAGGGAATATCACCTTCATTAAAGTGGAGAGAGTGTACCTCAATAGTAGATGAGTGGGGAATTGTCTTACATAATTCTTCTATAGGAGGTAGATTCTTCACATCTTCATCTCTAATACCTTTATCGTTGACACTTCTTAGCTTCCTTCATCACTTCATCATTTAATGCAATAACTCCCCTCTTCTATGGTGTTGGTGTTGGAACTGGTTTAGGCACAATTGGTTCAGGAGTAATAGACTTAGGTGTATTTAGCTCAGTTGAAGTCCAATCATCATAATTCTTGCTTATCTTAGCCATTAATTCTTCAACATCTGTAGGAGTTCTTTTCCTGAAAACACAATCAGCAATTTTATCTAGGTATGTCCTAGAATCATCAGTTAGTCCATTATAATAAATATCAAGAAGCTCATTCTTAGGCAATGGACATCCAGGATGCGCATGAATCAAGGCACAGAACCTTGTCCATGACTCATGCATTTTCTCTTCTTCTCTCTGTTTAAAATGAAAAAGTCTCTGCAAAGCAGCATTTCTAGCACTGGGAGGAAAATATTTCTAGAAGAAAGAAGCAATCAAGCAATCAGGGCTATCAATGGAACCAGGAGGTAATCTATTAAACCAAGCCCTAGCTTCTCCTTTTAGTGAAAAAGGGAAGATCTTAGTAACAAAGTACTTACGCATCTTAAAGTCATCAGAAAACAAGGCACTCATAGTAGAAAGCTCATTCATATGAGCCACAACACTCTCATTTTCAGTTCCACGAAAAGGTTCTTTATCAAAAAAGTCCAAATAGGATAAATCAAGAGAGAAATGATAATCTTTATCTTTAATATCTATGGGACAGGTGGCAAACTTAGGATCAGAGGAAGGTTTAGGCATAATAGTGCGTCTAGGAAGGAGACTCTTAATAGCACTAGTACCATGTGTGTTTCGGCACTCTTCAAAAATTCATCAGTGAACTCAATGTAACCATCATTAATATCATAACTTTCTCCAGACTCAGGTGAGATAACAGGTGTAACAGTGTCTTCACTAGGAGTTTCAGTATTTCCTAGACTAGGCATAGTAGCATCTAGGAAAGGACCTAATGAACCACTCGCATCAAGCACAGTAGAAGTAACATCATGAGCATCAAAAGCAGTTTCAGATTCAGTAGTAGTAGCAGTGTGTGTAGCATGAGTATGTGGTGGTGGTCTAACAAGCTTACTTATAACAGATGGTGAATCAAGAGCAACAGAGGTGTTTAGGACTGTACCTCTTCTTGTAGTGGATGGTAAAATAGGGAACATTCCATCACGAGACTTACCCATGATGAACGGAGCAGCAGTGAACAATAAAATATCCAAGTGAACTTACAAATAAAGCTATGCTCCCCGGCAACGGCGCAAGAAAATAGTCTTGATGACCCACAAGTGTAGGGGATCGCAACAGTCTTCGCGGGTAGTATTACCCAATTTATTGATTTGACACAAGGGGAGCCAAAGAATACTTGCAAGCCTTAACAAATGAGTTGTCAATTCAGCTGCACCTGGAAATAGTTCTTGCTCACAGAAGTTTATCAGTAGCAACAGTTTGGTAGTAGCAACATTAAAGCAACAGCAACAGTGAAACTGGAGTAATAGTAACAGTAACGGTAAACAGTGGGATTCAAGTGCGGTAGGCATAGGGATGGATGGACGGGCATTGCATGAACGAGTCTAAACATGTAACTTCAAGATCTAGGGCATTGCAGATAAATAATAACAAGCATCCAAGTACTAAACAATCCTAGGAATGTTCTCCATATATAGTCATACGTGCTCGCAATGAGAACTTGCACAACATCTTCTGTCCAGCCAGCCCGTGGCAGCAGGGCCTCTAGGGAACTACTGGAAATTAAGGTGCTCCTTTTAATAGAGCACCGGAGCAAAGCATTAACACTCTATGAACACATGTGATCCTCAAACCACATCTATCCCCTCTAGTTGTCCCAATTATTGTCACTTCGGGGCCTTTGGATCCGGACAGTGATATGTGTACACAACTTGCAGATAAGATCACAAACAATACTATCATAATGATTCAATAATAAGTTCAGATATGAGATCATGGCGCTCGGTCCCTAGTGACAAGCATTAAGCACAACAAGTTGCAACAAAGTCAAATAGCACTAATAGAGATACTAGACACTATGCCCTAATAATCTTATTCGATTACATGATAGAACTCATCCAATCCCTACCATCCCCAAGCCTACAGCGGGGGATTACTCACTCATGGATGAGGGAAACATTGATGGTTGATGGAGAGGCGTTGGTGATGACGATGGCGATGATCCTCTCCAAATTCCCCATCCCGGCAGGGTGCTAGAACGGAGTTTCTGGATCCGAATCTTGGTTTCTGATGGTGGCGGCGGTGTGGAACTCTTCTCTCGAAAACGTCGAACCCCGCTTGGTTTTTAGGTCAAGGGGAAATTTATAGGCGCCGAGGGAGCCCGATGGGGTGCCTGGGGTGGCCGCACCCCCCTAGGCGTGGGGCAGGGCCCACCCGCGCCTGGCAAGGGTGTGGGCCCCCCAGGCCTCCACTCCGTTTTGTCTTCTGGCTCCATGGGTCTTCTGGTGAAATATAATTTTTGGCATATTTTACGGAATTTTTCCTAATAGTTGATTTTCTGCACAAAAACTAGACACCAAGGTAATTCTGCTGAAAACAGCGTCAGTCCATGTTAGTTGTATCCAAATCACACAAGTTTAGAGGAGAAACAATAGAAAAAGTTTTCGAGAAAGTAGATACGTTTTGGACGTATAAACTCCCCCAAGCTTAGCTTATTGCTTGTCCTCAAGCAATTCAGTTAAAAACTGAGTGCGATAAAAGAACTTTCACGAACACATTTGATTCATATGATGTATATATTCTCATCATAGTAGTAGATTCTTAAACCATTCATAATAATAAGTATGCAACCGAGTCTACTCAATAGTCATTGCAAGCTATGAAGAGAAACCAACTCAATTACAATAAGTAGCATGGAACATAAACATAAGCAACATTCCAATGCTCATAGTAAGGTATGATAGAGTGGTATCTCTCTTGAATTTGTTTATAGAACACAATATAAATGCTGAGGCACCTCTGAAGTTCAAGTCAATACTAGAGATAAAAATATCAGAGATACAAGAATCAAAGTCATGACATAATTAACCAAGTTTTGGAACAAACACAAGAATGACAACTATGCTCTCAAGAAGGTGCTCATAGAATAAGTGGTGACTCAACAAGGAAGTGAAAACGGTTTTGAAAAGTTTGAAAGGCTTCCTAATGCTGAAAGGAAGGTACTCATTAGCTTTGAGCTCTCATTGCCCCTATCATAGGCATCTTCATGTGGTTAAGGTGAAAGTGAGGTCCAGCATGAGTTATATGTTTGACATACCATAAACTGGAAATCTCATGTCCCTTGAGTACGAGGGCCGCTCCGCATGCTACTCAACTTTGGTCACCTGCAAGTTCTTGTCATTGTACATACATGCATATCATAGAGAACCGCCAACGGGTACCCCTTGCACATGATACATGAGCTATCCCGTGATCAAAATGACAAGGCAAGCAGACAATGAGCATATCAGCGATCTTTTTATTTACTATGTGCATAGCTTTTTATTGAGGATGCTTCACAGAGTGCTCATTATGGTGGTGCTGCAAGTTTCCACCATGATTAGGCATGGCTTAGGCTAGCGGCACAGGCGTTTCTCTAACACAATGTATAGACTCCATGAACTCACAAGCTCCCATTTTATTTCACACCGTCGACATCCGCAAACTAAAGAGCAAAGTATCAACTGGATAGGATATCCAAAAAGTGTTGAAAGCGTTCCTCATGGCAGCATGGTTCTGCTGACTCCCGGCATATAATTTGCAAGAATATAACTTTCATGGACAGGTCACAATGGTTCAAGATTATTAAGTGCAAGGAATAAAGTGTACCATCAAGTTCGTGAGAGATTTAATAACTAACTTTCTCAAAACAGATAAACATTTTATTTGGAAGAAAACAAGACATATAGAATATGCACTGAAATAGCAAACGATGCTAATAGGTAGGTATGGTGGACACAGTTGGCAATATTGGTTTTGGGGAGTTGGAAGCATAGGTAGAGCTCATACTCAGTGCAAGTGAAGGCTAGCAATAGAGAGGGAGCGACAAACGAGAGAGCAATAATTGTCATAATCATGCTTGCAACAAAACAGGAATAATTATGGCATGAAAGTGATACAAGTACTCTGAGGCAAAATAAATCATCGAGGCATACTGACTATTGATTAGTCATATGCATGCGTGAGCATGTGCCAAGTCGATTCACATGAAACTTCCAGAGGAGGATACCACAATATCATACCAAAATATGAATAAAACAATGCAAGCAAACATTCATATGACATGCTACAAACTATTAGTAAGCTGGAGCTAATCATAGACAAGCAAGAACTACTAAGCATCCATCAGTAACATACGCCTTACAATGGACAGACTAAGCATGCTCACAATGATGAGTATATGTACAAAAATGAAAACAAATAGAGTTCGTTACCAGCCTCTTACCACACCTCAAGTTTTCTTAATCTTCATTATTGCCCTTCACTTGTGTGACTTGAATAATAACATGAAACCCAAAATCCACTGAGGACGGCTGAACCCTGCAAAGAACTCACAAAACCAAAGAAGAACAACAAATATATTTGGTGTTTTTGATTTTTTTAAATAAAGCAAACAAAGCAAAACCAAACAAAGAAAAGGCAAACCAAATAAGAAGCAAACAAAGCAAGAGAAACAACGAAAATATTTTTGGTATTTTTGTGTTTTTGAGAAAGAAGCAACAAGAACCAAAAAGAAAGCGAAACAATGGATATACAAAGAACCGACCGAACATGATATATAGATGAGTGTGATGTCGGTACCTCCCCCCAAGCTTAGGCTTTTGGCCTAAGTGGGGCTCAATCCCATGGTGCCCAAGTAGATGCACCTCCGTAGTATGAAGAGGAGGTCTAGATCATGATTTCTGGGCACATCTCTTAAGAAGTAGCACCTCAGGAATCAACAGATCTTAAGGATCTATATTTCACAGTGGGGATGCTAATCATTTTCTTTTTGAATTCAAGAATCATTAATTGATACCATGCATCAGAACACATCTATGAAGGACAGCTAGTAGCAAACTTAGTTTTTACCTAGCTATGCCTCAGACCAGCATCATAGTCTAAGAGAAGTATAGTATCTGAGGATAATAAATCTAGCAGAAGATTTCAATCCATTTAGCCAAGCTAAACTTGGACACCGGTAGAATTTAGCCCAATATTATAACTACATTTGTGTACCATTTCAAAGAAGGTGTCACAAGTGTAAATTCCAAACCAAGCAAATCTTACACTCAAGTTTTACAAGTAAACTTTTAGAAAGTAACTAATCATTTTCCTGAAATGAACAACCAGGAATCATAGTCATGTTGGCGTACACAAAATTAGAAAATCATCTGAATATATAAACATAGACCAATGTATCAAACACAGTGAACAATTATTAACAGTACCATTGTCAGTACTAAGCTCATGAAACAGTGGTGAAATCCACATCACTAGAATCAACAGGCAATATCTTAACACAGTGGCATCACTACTTAGACGGTATCCAATAACTAATTGTAATAAGATCAAAAGAGCCACTAACAACCTTATAATCTTTAGTGAATAATCTTCCAGAACTGTATAACCACCACTACCAGTTCTAATTGGTTAATCATAATCAAATCAGAATAATGAACCCTAATCGAACCAGGAAGCCTAATCAGGTATTGCCACTAGAAGTACACAGAAGCTAACCAGAGAGGTAGAGGATAGAGAGTCAGAGAGGGAGAAGAAGACTACTTAACAGTGGTCCTCGTTGATGATTATAAGAGGAAGCGGAGGGGCCGACGAATGCACACAGCGGCACGAGGAGCACCCGAGGGCGCTGCAACCCGCTCCAAGGCATGACGACGGCCATAGCAACACCGGTGGTCGAACAGCGCCACCACACCACCAAGAGCACAACACAACACCACAAGAGCGGCAGAGAGGTACATCGCCGGAAACCAACAAACCCTAGGGTTCGGGTGGAGCTAGCCTAGTGAGGAGAAGGGCCTAGATACAAATCGAACTGGACCAAACGATGGAGAAGCATCGACTACCCCACCTTACACCACGGCGGCGGCCGGGAGGCCCAGGGCAGCGTGAATCGAACGGCGACGGCAGAGCAACACCACCATGGGAGAGAGAGAGAGAGAGAGAGAGAGAGAGAGAGAGAGAGAGAGAGAGAGAGAGAGAGGAACGACTGTACTGAGCCGGTACGGGCCAGTACCACTCGTTACGAGTGGGTTTGACCAGCTCAAGTGGGCCTGGTCAGGGCTTGGCCAACCCAATGGGCTAGGTCCAGTTTGCAAGTAGAAAATTAGAAATAATAAAAGACCAAAATACCCCTAGGATTTAATAAATTATAATAATTAAAATAAAATCCCTAAAAATACAAATAATATATTTTTAGGTTCATAATAATACATGTTGGAGATATGCCCTAGAGGCAATAATAAAAGTATTCATGCTATAATAGTATTAACCGGAAACATTAATGGTTGTGTGATTTGTAAACTAATTAGAGTCCCTAGTAAAGAATCTTTATAATACTAGCTTGTTGGTTGATAGATCATCATGGTTTCCTGATCATGAACATTGAGATGTTCTTAACAACAAGATCATATCATTAGGAGAATGGTGTGATGGAAATACTCCTATAGATAAACGTAGCATAAAGATCAAGTCATTTCATTAGTTCATTTGTTGTAAGCTTTCTGATACATAGTAACCTAATTCCTTCGACCATGAGATCATGCTAATCACTATCATCGGATGGATACTTTGATGACATCAAACACCACATTGTAACTAGGTGGCTATAAAGGTGGCATTGAGTTTTCGAAAAGTGTGTGTTGAGGAACATGGATCAAGAGTGCGATTTGTCCATCCATATGATGGATAGATATACTCTAGGCCCTCTCAGTGGAATGTCATCCAATTATGTTGCAAGCATGTGACTGGCTCACAAGGGATCACATATCACAGGAACAAGAAAAGAGTACTTATCGGTAACAAGGTTGAACTAGGTATGAAGAGATACCGACGATCGGACCTTGGATAAGTAAAATATTGAGAGACAAAGGGAAATTGGTATCATATGCAAATTTTTCATTCGATCACAAAGTAATCATAGAAATATGTGGGAACCATATGAATTTCCAGATTCCTCTATTTGTTATTGATCAGAGAAGAGTCTTGGTCATGTCTGCATAATTCACAAACCGTAGGGAGACACACTTAAGGATTCGATGTTGTTTAGTAGATATGGAATGTAAGTAGGGATACCGAATGTTGTTCGAAGTCTCGGATGGGATCCGGGATATCACGAGGAGATCCAGAATGGTCCGGAGAATAAGGTTCATATAAGGAAAGTCCAATTCCGGAGTTCGGGAACGATTCCGGTGTTTTCAACCGAATGATCTAGAAGGGTCTAGAAGGTTCGCCGGACCTGAAGGGGAAGGGTGCATGAATGTGTCATCACTAAGTGGAATGGTTGCGTCATGTCCTAGGTCAAAGGGCTGTGCAAATAAAGAGTTAAAACGACCTCCAAAATTGAAAGTCAAAAGGCAAGTTTAAAAAGTCAAACTGGGACAATGTTTCCTAGTGGAGGAAGAAGAGAATCCTTCTCTCCCTCCACTACAAGCCTAGAATGAGAGGGGAGTCGGGAAAGGATTCAAACATCCCTCTCCCTAGCTGCCCCTCCATCTCATAAATAGAGGGGAGGGGGTTGCCCCTCCACACCACATCACCGCCCAAGCCCGCGTCGCCGCCTCCTGCCGCCGCCGACACCGCGCCGCTGCCACCGCGCCGCCACCGGCTCGCCGCCGCCCTAGTCGCTGCCGGCTTCACCTTCTCCTCTCCGTCTTCTAAACCCTAGATCGCCAGGGAAACCCTATTTCTCCACCATAACCCACTCCGGCTTAGGCAAAGCCCTGCGAGATCTTCCATCTACTTCCGACACCACGCCGTCGTGCTGCCAGAATCGTGAGGAGAGAACTACAACTTCCTCTTCCTGCTGGAACTAGGGAGAGGAAAGTCTTCATCGAGTACCAAACGTGTGACCAACTGTGGAAGCACTGCCAAAACGTGATATCCCACAAGTATAAGGGATCGTGTGCAGCCTTTTCGATAAGTAAGAGTGTCGAACCCAACGAGGAGCTAAAGGTAGGATAAATATTTTCTTAAGTTCTATCAACCATTGATATAGCTCCGCGCACACTAAATGTTTGCATTATCTAAGAAATAAAACTAGAGCAACAAAACGAGTACTAGATAAAGCTTTGCAAGAAAATAAATAACAAGAAAGTAAAGCTAGTTGATGCAGCAATAAAATACACTAAACTAATAGAACCATGAGTGTGTAATAGTGGTGGTAATTGTGGTGGCTTTGTCCAAGTTTAATTGGCGAATAAATCGGGTTCATTGTCTTCAATGTAGTTTGCTATGTGGGAGAGGCTAAATATACATGCGCTTCACTACTTGGAATTACATGTACTATATGATTGGATTGTAAACAAACATCTGTAACTACTAACAAAGCATTAAGTTTCTGCAACCATAGCCTTAAGTTAATGGTCCTATTACTCTCATACGTGCAACATTCCGGTTCGCACACTTAGGTTTCTATCACTCCGGCAGAACTTCCCCTTCCTCTTACACGTACTACAAACCCTATGATGTTTAATCCATGCACACACAAATATAATGGACACCAAAGGACTATACCATATCAACATACAACTCTAATGAACCAAAGACGTTCAAACCATTCAATCACAAACATGACATAGATCATAGGATTATAACTTATAGCATTGTTAGGGATATGCTATATGGGTATCCTTATAGCATGTCTCTTATCCGGCTAACCTGGGTGGCCCATAGTCGGTAGCATGGCCTCTGGCCTACTGGGCGGCCCAGTTAGGTGGATCCAGAAGGGAGGCCCATGCTGGATAAAGGAAGGCTACGGTGGAGTTACCAGCGTACCCGGAGCCTTGGAGTGCAAGATACACAAGACTAGTGATAGACGGTGTAGGACTCTGTACCTGTCCGGCTAGGACTTTTCCCTGTAACCCTAGGACCTGGCGACTATATAAGTCGGGCCTATGGGAGACTTTAGGGCACAATCTCATACGATCATATATCGACACACACAACCTCGCACAGCGAACCTATCTCTGTAACTCGGCGTATTGACCTTATAGTGATTTATAGCACGAGTAGGATTTCGCCACCGTTGTGGGATCTGAACCTGGGTAAGCATTAAGTAGGATTTGCCTTACCCCACGTCTCTAAACACGCACTGTGAGGACCCCTCCATGGCGTACTCGTCGGCAATACCACGACAGTTGGCGCCCACCGTGGGGCAAGAGGCACTTCAGGCTCTTCAGCGGGCGAGGACCAAGGTCTTCGCAGGAATCAGTGAAACCGTAGCCATCGGCCATGTTCTCTTCTCCGGCAACGTTCCGATCTTCCCTCCTGACGAGTTCTAGATCTCGGCGAAGACGAACCCTACGCGGTGTTCGATCATTCCTATCGGAGACATCCACCTCTTCATCGGCGAAACCGACTCGGGCACTAGTTCCCTGGGAGTCGGAGGAGCACCAAGACCCGCACGGACCGCCTACGAGCAGGATACGTTCACGGAAGGGTCGATGTCGGGTCTCTCTTCGGAGTTTGCCGGCAAAGATCGGAAAGATTCAAGGCCCACACGGATCGCCTACGGGCAGGACACGTTCGCGGAAGGATCGATGTCGGAGCTCTCTTCGGAGTTTGCCGGCAAATATCGGAAAAATTCAAGGCCCACCTAAACCGCCCATGTGCAGGATATAAAGGTGGAAGATCACTACAAATCCACCGGCTTCGTCCATTCGTCTGGACAGCAGAGATCCAAGTTCATCGGCGTGGTTACCATCTTCGATCTGGCGCGCTGCATTCAGAGAGAGGGCGAAAACCCCCGTGATTACCTGGCCAGGTGGCTCCGTATACGAGCCGATCTAGCCCACTACCCCGATGATAACGCTTTGTATCACTTCGTGGAAGGACTGGACCGCGGAACGCTTCTCCGACATTCTTTAAGACGGCAGCAGGCAACATGACGCCTTACCCTTGAAGAGATGGTGAGCACCATCAACAGCTACGCGGCAGCCCAGATGGAGCTTGCACTCAGAGACGGAGAACCTCCGATTCAGCAGCCGCCGCCATCGCCTCCCGGCGCCATCGTCGCAGCAGCACCACCACCTCCAGTCATCGTCGAGCCCGTTGCACCTCCACCACTCGTCATCGAGGAAGTCCTGGCACCCTCCCACTCTGTCATTGACGTGCTTTATGCTGATTTCAGTATAGATTCAGAGGAGATAGACTTCAGTCCAGAAGAGCTAGACTCCGCTATGCAGGAGATGGAGGAGGAGTACTCGCGCGACGAGCAAGCCAACAACGCCGTCACGTCCCCAGGGGTGTTCGTCACCATTGGGACGGCGATGGATGAAGATCAACCCGGACGAGCTCCATCTACGGCGTTGGAAAAGGGGAAGGGGCGACTTATTGCTGCTGACGATGATCCGCGCAAAGGTCATGCCTCCTCCGCCTAACCCAGTGCAGCAGCTGCAGGAACTCGGCACCGGCCCGAGCAACAACAACAGCGCAAACTTGCCACCTCCAGCATCTACGTCCGCAGCAGCCCAAGTTACTCCAGCTGATAGAGTGATGTACGTCAATCTCCTCGTCGAGCCACTAACCGTTGCTCATATCCATAACGTGACCTAGCTTGACGAGAAGCACCAGCAGCTGCTGGAGGAAGCGCAAGCCATCGCGGAGCAAGGCGCTAAACTAGATCGAGATCTGGTCAACGCACAGAAGTCCATAGAAAAAGCTAGAGCAATGGAGGCCGAGTACAAGACTATGTTACAATAGCAGAAGGCTAAGAAAGCTCCGGCTCCCGTCATCAACGATCCTGGTGTACGGCGCAATCTAGGATGGGCTCCCTCGAAGCCGGCACATGCCAAGCCATACATTGATAGTGAAGGAAAGAAGGTGATGCCCACCCCACTCCTTAACCTCGCCGTCGCCAAGACCCTTCTGGAGCAGGATAGATCACCTGAGGCAGTGGAACAGTTCTATGACCTAGTGGCCAAGGCGGTGAAGCATCAGGAAAAGGCCACCTCTCAGAGGCTTGAGTCTAACCCAGCGCTCTGCCAATCTAGCCAGTACAAGCCGCCAAGGGACATATCTCCTCTTGATGTCGGGTCCCAGACGGGTTCATCAGAACGAAGACGGAGGGATGCGCGCAACAGGAAGGATGCCATCCCCATATCCTACGATCACGGAGAAAAGGCCCGACCTCGTCGCCCTTCGCCACCGCCCCGATCTCCCCGACATCACGAAGATTACAAGGCTCACCATCGTACGGATATGCTCCCACCAAAGTAGTGCGGAATCGTCATCCACAACAACGCGGAACAGACCCGTCATGACGGAGAGCCCAACCAAGGACACAAGAGCAGGTCACGCCATGACCCTCCGCGTCCGACAAGCAACCGTGACAGGCGTGAGGTGTCGCAGGAGGGTAACAACAAGAAGGCTAACCCACCACCACCTCCGCCTCCGTCACCACCAAGCAGTCACCATGGCGGAGGGGGCCCGCGTCGTTCACGCAGCCCATCCCCTGTTGACAAAAAGAAGAAGAACCCAGAGCCGTACGATGCACGTTCGCGGATCGATAAGATCCACGAGGCACGGAAAGGACCATACCTGAGACCATGTTGCTTTGGACCTGCAATACAGTCCGCAACTTACCCCAAAGGTTTCCGGATTGACAATACCATTAATCCCTATGACGGCACCGCCAAGCCAGCCACATGGTTGTAGGACTACGACAACACGGTGGATATTGCCAGAGGCAGCCCCAACGTCGTCGTCAAGTACCTCCCGTTAATGTTGGCAGGCACGGCCCGTCAATGGATCGACGACTTGCGAGAGAAATCTATCTACAACTGGCTAGACATGCAAGAATCATTCACCAAGAACTTTGAGGGTACATACAAGCGTCCCTGCACTGTGGGCGATCTACAGCGGTGCGTGCAAGAGAAAGACGAGACATCTTGTGCCTACCTCTCCCGTTGGCTGGATATGAAGAATTCCTGCGCAGGAGTACACGCTCAGACCACCATGGCCGCCTTCATCGATGGGTTGGAAAGAGGCACGTTGCTCGACATAAGCTGAAGTGCTTCCAGGACAATCACCATGTTGACTTGAACCAGATGATTTAGTTGGATAGTGAGTTTGCAGCTGCCGACGACGATGCTCGTGGCTCCTTGCCGGCAATGGCCGTTCCAACTCAAGCTCGGAGGAACAGCAGTACAAAGCGGAAGACCGCTCCAGAAGAAAAGCAATCTACCGACATGGTCGCTATGACTTTTGCAGGACGAGGAGAAGGCGAACAACGTGGCCAAGGAAGGGGAGCTGGTCGTGGGCAGCAACGAGGAAGTGAAACCACCTCGGCACCGCTCCATGTTCCCCAAACCTACGAATAGTACCGCGATATGCCGTGCCTCGTACACCTCAACGCCAATGGCAAGGCCACCCATACCAATCGACACTACAAGTTCGTCAACGACCTCAAGGAAGACCCGGAGTCCGGCTACAAGCAAAGTCGGAAGAACAGACCGCGAGGCAAGGGAAAGGGGAAAAAGAAGGAGGAGGAGTCCAAGGATTCAAGTGACATGGACGAGGACGTTGACCCCAAGCATGCCGCCAAGAGCGACGACAAGGGCAAGAACCCCTTCGCAAAGAAGGCCCCAGTCTACCACACTTTCCTTGGAACCCCCACCGTCCAAAAATAGAAGACCTCTCTGAGGATCCTGATGGCTACTCTCCCCCCAGTTCCCCAGTACATGTGCTAGTCGGAGGTTCCAATAACTTGGGACAGGACGGACCACCCAGACCTTATACCCACGGAGAACCTGTATGCCATGGTCATCAACCCCTTGATTGACGGCGTGGTGTTCACCAAGTGTATGGTGGATAGTAGAAGCAACATCAACATCATGTACCTGGATACTACAGAAGATGAACTTGACGGAGGCAAACCTAAGGCGGACCAACACCATCTTCCATGGCATAGTTCCTGGTCAGGAGGCTCGGTCCCTTGGGTGCATTACACTTCAGGTTGCCTTTGGCGATGTTAATAATTACCGTCAAGAGCGCATGACCTTCGAGGTGGTCCCCTTCAAGAGCGTGTACCACGTCATATTTGGCCGCGACATATTCCACACGTTCATGGCCAAGCCATGCTTCGTCTACAACAAACTCAAGATACCCGGACCAAACGACATCATCACCGTATCCGGAAGCTTCACCAAGGCAAGGGACTGCAAGATCAACAAAGCAGCCGTTGCAGAAGGTGTCCTCTACAGCGAAGAATTAAAGGAGATCCAGAGCAAGGTCGATGACTCAGAGATGCCTGCGACGAAGAAGCAGATCTTCGACTCCGCTCCTGTGTTCAAGGCCGCCATCGAGACCAAGCCGGTGGAACTTGTGGTAGGCGATGCCTCCAAGGTCACCGCCATTGGGACGAACCTGGATCCCAAATAGGAAAGCACGCTCGTCGAGTTCCTCCGTGAGAACAGGGACATCTTTGCCTGGCAACCTGCCGACATGAAAGGTGTACCTAGGGAACTTGCCGAGCACAGCTTAAACATTGATCCAAAATGCAAACCAGTGAAACAACCTCTACGATGCTTTGGAGATGAGAAGAGACGCGCCATTGGCAAAGAGATAGCTAGGTTACTTAAGGTTAGATTTATCCGAGAAGTCCTTCACACCCAATGGGTGGCCAATCCTGCCCAAAAAGGGAACCAATGAATTAAGAATGTGCGCTGATTACACCGGCTTGAACAAAGCATGCCCCAAAGATCCGTTTGCTTTGCCTCGCATTGACCAAGTCGTTGACTCGACGGCTGGCTTGGAGCTTTTGTGTTTTCTTGATGCATACTCAGGATACCACCAGATCAAGATGAGGAAGTCGGACCAATTGGCCACTTTGTTCACTACCCCATACGGCATGTTTTGCTATGTGACGATTCCCTTTGGGCTGAAAAACGCAGGTGCTACCTACCAGCGGACAATGCAACGTTGCCTTCATGACCAGATTGGTCGTAACGTTCACGCCTATGTGGACGATATCGCGGTGATGTCTTAAAAGTCAAACGACTTAATCTCCGACTTAAAAGACCTTTGATAATCTCCGGAAATACAACATGATGCTTAACCCTAAGAAGTGCGTCTTCGGGGTTCCAGCCGGCAAATTGTTGGGCTTCATCGTTTCCCAACGTGGAATTGAGGTCAACCCGGAGAAAATCAAGGCCATCTACAACATAAACCGTCCGACATGCCTAAAGGACATTCAACGACTAACAGGTTGTGTTGAAGCAGTTAGTCGGTTCGTCAGCCGACTTGGAGAGAAGGCTCTGCCGCTGTACAAGTTGCTGAAGAAGGCGGACAAATTCACGTGGACGGACGAAGCAGATGCAGCATTGAAGCAGCTCAAGGAGATTCTTTCCTTAGCGCCCATCCTTGCAGCACCCGAGCCTGGTGAACCCCTGTTAATTTACATGGCGACAACCAACCGGGTTATCAGCATCGTCGTCGTGGTAGAGTGTCACATCCCAATATTTTCCAAATCTTGTAATGTGAAAAATAAATAAACAAAATAAAATTATTGTTGAAAATCAGGGTGAAAAGAAACTTTTTGTTTCTAAATGGAAACTTAAAATCCCATCTTGAACAAACTTTAATTAAAGTTTGAATTCAACAAAATTCAAATCTAGAGAAATGCATTCCTCAATAAATGTATCTGGAAATTTAAACACTTGGAAAATGAATCCAAACCCTAAACCCTAATGGAATAAAATCATTTTCAAGTTATCACTAAGACCATGGATTTGATCCATATAAAAATTTGTCAACAAACATTTACAAATGATCAAGAAAAACAAATGGAAATATTATAAAGCCATAGAAGTTAGTTTCACTTAATTTGGAGCCATAGATAAAATCTTATGAATTTAAATAAGATAAGGAAAAGTAAATTCCAAAGATAATAAAGAATTTGTCTAAAAACCATACCAAATGGTGAGAAAATAATCCTAAAGGGATTTAAAAAGATAAACAAATATTAAAAAATATTTTACAAATTGGAATCACCAAGTTTGGATCTTTAAAATAAAAGATATGGATTTTATAAGATGAAGAAAGAAATATTAAATAAGGAATATTCAAAGACCAAACCAAATCTTGGCCTAATCCATTAAGGAAATGGAATGAATATAATCCAAATCAAATAAAATAAAAGGATAAAGAATTTCCAAAATAAAATAAAAAGGCATTAACCATTCTATCCCTATTTTAATAAAGACAAATCTCTAATAAGAATTATTATATAATTCATGAGAAAATAGTATTTTGGAAATTACCCAAGTGAAATAAAAGTTTTTTAATTCAACTTAATTAAGATTAAAGAATTATTCCAAATAAACTTTAGGGAATTAAAACTATATTTAATTCCATTGGAATTAAAATAAAAACCCAATTCAAATGAATTATGAATCATATTAAATACTTTCCAAATAATTCAAGATGAAATTATTTGAACCCAAATAAACAAATAAAAACCTACTGAAAGGATTTGGAAAGTTTAAAGAATTTAAATGGTGTTTGATAATATTATTAAATCTTATTTGATTTAAAACTAGAGCCTATTTTGAAAAATTAAAAGACCTTAAAAGAATAAATAAATTATTCTAAAAATGATATCAGAATGTCTTACTAATCAGTATTAGAACCTACACAAATTTTGTCAAAGGTTTGAATTCAAATGAATGTTTGAACTGCTTATTCAAAATCAAAACAGAAAAATCAAATGAGAAAAAGGAAAAACAAACAGAACAAAAAAAAAGAGAAAGACCCAGCCCAACTGTCCACTGGCCCAACAAGCCCATTTTCCTCACTCCGCAGAAAACGATTCGCACCCACGTTCGAACCCGCACGGTCACTGAACACCAGGACCCACCTTCCCCTCTCTTTCACTCACTAACAAACGGGCCACGCGACCACGTCACCTTCTTCCTCCCCGCGACGACCACGCCCCTCATTCCTCCCTGGCCGTTCTATCGCCGTTTCCTCGCGTTAATACGCAGTAACCACGCCATTAAATTCCCCTGCGACCACGCCTTCTTAATCGCCAGCCTTCCCTCTCCCATTCCCCTCCGTTGCCTCACCCTAGCGCGCCCCCAGGCTACTGAATTTCACCCTTCACCTCCACTGACTCCGGCGAGCACCACCTCCAATTACGACCACACCTCACCGCCCCTCGTCCCCTTGACCACACGGGCGTGTTCCCCAGACCCCTGCGCGTCTCCCAGTAGCCCCCGCTTGCTCGCGCTTGAACGACAGTATCGGCCAGGACAACCACAGAACACCACCATCGACTACCACCACTCCGGCGAAGTCCCTGGTAAGAATCCGACCGCGCCGCCCCTTCTCTGTGAAACTCCCGCACTCCCTAATCCTCTACGCATCTAATGCCACTGTTATCTTGCCTTCTCGTGCGCTGTAGCCTCGCCTACCGTCGACGTCTGACCGTACCCGAGCCCGCAAGCTACTCCGGCGAGAGATTGACAGCAACCTCGTGCGCCCCTTGCCTTCCCGCGAGTACCTTGAGCTTCACCGTGATCTCCTGAACCTGGTGAGCATCTCCCTTTCCTCTCTCACTTCCTGCATCACCGGCAACACCACCGCCAGTCACTCCGCCGCCAGTCGTCGCCGCCAGCGCCGCTGCTTAGTGGTCAAACGCGTAGGGACCGTAGGATCCTGATCTGACGGATGCGATAGAACGAGAGCGAAGGGGTAAGTAGCATCTCAGCGCAATGCTATGTAACTTAAGTCCAACGGCTGCCATCGCACGATCCAACCGAAGCGGTACCGACGAATAGAAATGCGTCGCGTGTCACAGAGTCAGATTTAAAAACAGGATTTGATCTATTTGTGATTCAATTTTGTAAAATCTATAACTTTTAATCTACACGTCCAAATTTTTCAAACTTTATATCAATGGATTCAGAAAAACAAGACCTAGCCAACCATGCCCTTTGTTTAGTAAAAAGCTTATGTTAAAATTTTTGTTTTTGCAGAAACTTGTGTATGCATGTTTAGGATATAAAATTTGTTCTAAAATGATTTTGGGGATAAAATATTTGGCAAATGGTTTTTTTTGAACCTACTAACCATAAGAATGACTTTGTAGTTTCAAAAATGTATTTGGTGAAAAAAAAATAAACTCTTGATCTAAACCATTTCTAGTCAAATAAAAAAATATGGTTTAATTATTAAAAATGGTTTTTGAAGAAAACCTTAGAGAATTTTTTTGGAAATAAACCCTCTGGCCCTAAACACAAGGTTATATGGTTTGAAAACATATTTTGTGAAACCTATAGAATTTTGCCTTATTAAAAGCATTTCTACACCACATAAAATAATGACTTGAGGTAAAAATGGTTTATGAAGTAAAATCTTATACAAATGATTTTGCCACTCTATAAAATGACCATTAGGTGTTTTCAAAAGTTTATGAACCATTAGAAACCACTTTTACAAATAAAAAAATCTTTAGCATGCTTGCATGCATTGTCTTGTCACTATTGTTTTATGTGATGAATTGCTTGAATGGTAGATTGAAATATTGTTTGCTTGATTGAATTGTAGTGATTTGAAGTGAGTGAACATTGCAAAGAACAAGGAAGTGAACTTATACTCTCTACCAAAAAGGCAAGTGATGCTTCATACTTTTGTCCCATTATTTTCACTATGCATTAGTGATATTTCTAAGTAAGACTTGCATGGAAATTTTGCTAAGTATAAACCATGCTATGGGAAATCCTAGTAGATGAAACCTTAGTAGAATTTTCCTAAGTTAAAACCTACTACTATCATGCTTAGCTTAGATAATAGAAAACAAAGGTGGAATATATATTCATATTATGGAAAAATTTCTAAGTCTGAGGACTTGTGTTTTGTTTAATAAAATAACTAAGTGAATGAATCACCTGGGTGGAATGGAAAGAATGGTTTATGTTGAGTGGTCATGCAAGTCCAGTATGCTGGGGAAAATTTGGGCATCACCAAGTCCAGTATGCTGGGGAAAACTTGGTGTCTCACTTGTGGATGGCCACCCAGGAACAAAGAGATTTGAGATGTCAAATGTTGAGAAGCTTCAAGTGCAGCCACTTGGCATTATGGGCTCTGCCTGGATCATATAGGTTGCAATAACTTAGCCAAATGGACAGTTGGTGGTAGGGGATTTATAGGTTGGAGCGCCTCCATTTTGGTCTAAGGGAAGGCTTCTAGAAGATCTTGTCTTGGTGAAACCAAGTCTTGTGGGGAAAGTGCACCACCTCTGCAGAGTGAAAAATATAAGTACTTAGCCATGTCCCTGGCAAAGGACAATTTGAGCATCAAGACATGGAAGCTATCAAGAATCTCATCATCCAAATTTCTAAGTTAAAAACTTGTGGTTGAACAAGGGTTAAAGGATCTTCAATCTTTGATTGGTAGATGCCTTGGGTGATTTTTTTGGCAAGCAAAAACTTAGTGTTTTCAAATGATAAGGAAAAATATATTTTTGAGCAATGCAAGCCTAAGCTCCACGTTGCCAAATGCATATAGATGATAGACTCCACTATACTACCATAGTATCACTTGCCAATACAATTCAAATGTATTGACCCTTGTGGCTGTAACTTGTTATGTTGCAGGTTTGATTGTTATTAGTGAAGTTTAATGATTAGGATTACAAGTATACAAGCAACATGTCTTCCTGTGGCACATTGAGGATGAAGAACCCCATGCTATTGTTATATTCTGCTGCATTGTAATGAGTTAGCCAAATGAGCTTTGTAAGATGTAATAAATTACTTTATTCCTGGTTATAAAGTTGTATTATGACCTTTGTTTCTTGATATTACATCTTAACTGTGGATGCTAGCTATTGATCCAGGGACTAGCATTGTAAACACATGGATCTCTACCTTATTAAAGGTTGGAAACCTTACAGATGGTATCAGAGCATTGTGTTGCCTGTAGGATTGTAACCCTAGGACTGGACAAACCCCTTATAAAAATAGGAGTTGTATTTGTTCCAAAACTTATTTACAAACAATCTTGTAAAATCTTTCCTCAACCATTTTGGTTTTGATTCTACATCTCTTCTATTTTAAACTTGATGGACAAAGCCTTTTCCATGGCCAAAGACTTCATCATGTGCAAAGGACTTCATCAACTCTAATGACTTCAACATTTTCAACTCTAATGACTTCAACATCTTCAACATTTTCAACAAGAACTTCAACCTTGGATATCACTAAGGACTACAAGTGAGACAAGTAATGTTACTCAAGACTTGAAGACTAAGGAAGTACAACTTAGAAGGAACCATGATCACCTTTGAAGTTTTGAGACCAAGATGCAAGAAATTCTCTAAGGATACAAAGATCTTGTTCATGAAGAATCATCTAAGAAGGATGGAAAGATTTCAAGTGAACCATATAGATGGACCACCATATTTAGTTTAAGACAAACACACCAACTTATGTGGTGTAACAAAAATATTTTTGGTTGCCTAAGAATATGTTTGAAACTTGTTGTTTGAGTGGAATGCTTGTTTGTGATTGCTTGCACATTACTTGAGTGAATTGTGATGTGTGTGATTAGAATTGATTCCTTAGAAATATTTTTCCTATTCTAACCCCAAACCAACCCAAACAGATTACTTCTCCAAAAGACTCCAACATCAAGGATGGTGATAACAACAACAACCAAGAGGTCAACATGAGAGACCAACTGCTTGCAAGACAAACCCAGTTGAACCAGGTGAACACTCAGTTTTTAGCCAACAACAATGAGATAGACCCAACCATGCAAAAAGTTTTGGACACTCAATCCCAATTGTTGCAAGGGTTGGCTAGTCAAATTACCAACATGGGAGACAACTCTTCCCAAGGAGTTTTTGACAACAAGGATGACAAAGATGTTATTCTAGAAGGAAAGCAAGCTTGCAATATTTGTGGAGACAAGGATCACACTTCCAAAGAGCATGAAGATCAATGCCCCAATTGTGAAGAGAAACATCCAATTGACCAATGCCCCACATCCCAGGCTACTTGTTACCTATGTGAAGGAAACAATCATGTCCCTATCCAATGCCCCATCTATTCCATAGTTGAACAAAGGAAACAAGGTGGAGTGCAACAACTGATTTTGCAGACTACCATGAGAGATCCAAGTCTACCAAGAAGGATGAAGACAAAGGAAAATCTCAGCTTGTACCTCCCAATAACATGACTCAATTTAAAGGACCAAAAATGAGACATATGTATTATCCAAGGAGTAATAGAAAGTCAAGGAGACCAGTAGACATTCCTACCTTTGAGATAACATATGAAGAACAAGAACTATAAGCACTCCTAGCTTTGGAGAAACCCAAGAAAAAGAAGGACAAAAGCCATGTGCAATGTGGTCATTGCAAAGAAATGGGACACTATGCCAGTGAATGTCCATAGAAGCAGAAGTATAAGGAGATTAGCCAAGTGTGGTGCAACAACTGCAAAGATCTAGGCCATTATGTAGCAACCTATCCACAGAAGATATGTGATGAACTCAATCTTATCACATGTTACAATTGTGGTAACCAAGGACATTATGCAAGCAATTGTCCAGAAAATATGAAGCACAAGATAAACAAGCCTATGAAGGATCTCAACCTTGTCACATGTTTCAAGTGTGGAAACAAAGGACACTATGCAGATGTTTGCCTAGAGAGATTTCAACAAGATCCCAAGCAAGTTAAGAAGTGATCTAGTTGGAAAACTTTTAAGGGTGGTAGTACCCTAGTTGTTTTGAACCAACTTGTACCCCTAGCCTCCCTAAATCTCGGGACGAGATTTATTTTAAGGGTGGTAGCCTGTCACATCCCAAGATTTTCCAAATATTGTAATGTGAAAAATAAATAAACAAAATAAAATTATTGTTGAAAATCAGGGTGAAAAGAAACTTTTTGTTTCTAAATGGAAACTTAAAATCCCATCTTGAACAAACTTTAATTAAAGTTTGAATTCAACAAAATTCAAATCTAGAGAAATGCATTCCTCAATAAATGTATCTGGAAATTTAAACACTTGGAAAATGAATCCAAACCCTAAACCCTAATGGAATAAAATCATTTTCAAGTTATCACTAATACCATGGATTTGATCCATATAAAAATTTGTCAACAAACATTCACAAATGATCAAGAAAAACAAATGGAAATATTATAAAGCCATAGAAGTTAGTTTCACTTAATTTGGAGCCATAGATAAAATCTTATGAATTTAAATAAGATAAGGAAAAGTAAATTCCAAAGCTAATAAAGAATTTGTCTAAAAACCATACCAAATGGTGAGCAAATAATCCTAAAGGGATTTAAAAAGATAAACAAATATTAAACAAGATTTTACAAATTGGAATCACCAAGTTTGGATCTTTAAAATAAAAGATATGGATTTTATAAGATGAAGAAAGAAATATTAAATAAGGAATATTCAAAGACCAAACCAAATCTTGGCCTAATCCATTAAGCAAATGGAATGAATATAATCCAAATCAAATAAAATAAAAGGATAAAGAGTTTCCAAAATAAAATAAAAAGGCATTAACCATTCTATCCCTATTTTAATAAAGACAAATCTCTAATAAGAATTATTATATAATTCATGAGAAAATAGTATTTTGGAAATTACCCAAGTGAAATAAAAGTTGTTTAATTCAACTTAATTAAGATTAAAGAATTATTCCAAATAAACTTTAGGGAATTAAAACTATATTTAATTCCATTGGAATTAAAATGAAAACCCAATTCAAATGAATTATGAATCATATTAAATACTTTCCAAATAATTCAAGATGAAATTATTTGAACCCAAATAAACAAATAAAAACCTACTAAAAGGATTTGGAAAGTTTAAAGAATTTAAATGGTGTTTGATAATATTATTAAATCTTATTTGATTTAAAACTAGAGCCTATTTTGAATAATTAAAAGACCTTAAAAGAATAAATAAATTATTCTAAAAATGATATCAGAATGTCTTACTAATCAGTATTAGAACCTACACAAATTTTGGCAAAGGTTTGAATTCAAATGAATGTTTGAATTGTTTATTCAAAATCAAAACAGAAAAATCAAATGAGAAAAAGGAAAAACAAACAGAACAAAAAAAAGAGAAAGATCCAGCCCAACTGTCCACTGGCCCAAAAAGCCCATTTTCCTCACTCCGCAGAAAACGATTTGCACCCACGTTCGAACCCGCACGGTCACTGAACGCCAGGACCCACCTTCCCCTCTCTTTCACTCACTGACAAACGGGCCACGCGACCACGTCACCTTCTTCCTCCCCGCGACGACCACGCCCCTCATTCCTCCCTGGCCGTTCTGTCGCCGTTTCCTCGCGTTAATACGCAGTAACCATGCCATTAAACGCCCCTGCGACCATGCCTTCTTAATCGTAGCCTTCCCTCTCTCATTCCCCTCCGTCGCCTCACCCTAGCGCGCCCCAGGCTGCTGAATTTCACCCTTCACCGCCACTGACTCCGGCGAGCACCACCTCCAATTAGGACCACACCTCACCGCCCCTCGCCCCCTTGACCACACGGGTGTGTTCCCCAGACCCCTGCGCGTCTCCCAGGAGCCTCCGCTTTCTCGTGCTTGAACGACAGCGTCGGCAAGGACAACCACAGAACACCACCGTCGACTACCACCACTCCGGCGAAGTCCCTGGTAAGAATCCGACCGCGCCGCCCCTTCTCTGTGAAACTCCCGCACTCCCTAATCCTCTACGCATCTAATGCCACTGTTATCTTGCCTTCTCGTGCATTGTAGCCTCGCCTACCATCGACGTCTGACCGTACCCGAGCCCGCAAGCTACTCCGGCGAGAGATTGACAGCAACCTCGTGCGCCCCTTGCCTTCCCGCGAGTACCTTGAGCTTCACCGTGATCTCCTGAACCTGGTGAGCATCTCCCTTTCCTCTCTTGCTTCCTGCATCGCCGGCAACACCACCGCCAATCGCTCCGCCGCCAGTCGTCGCCGCCAGCGCCGCTGCTTAGTGGTCAAACGCGTAGCGACCGTAGGATCCTGATCTGACGGATGCGATAGAACGAGAGCGAAGGGGTAAGTAGCATCTTAGCGTCGTGCGATGTAACTTAAATCCAACGGCTGCCATCGCACGATCCAACCGAAGCGGTACCGACGAATAGAAATGTGCCGCGTGTCACAGAGTCAGATTTAAAAACAGGATTTGATCTATTTGTGATTCAATTTTGTAAAATCTATAAATTTTAATCTACACGTCCAATTTTTGCAAACTTTATATCAATGGATTCAAAAAAACAAGTCCTAGCCAACCATGCACTTTGTTTAGTAAAAAGCTTCTGTTAAAATGTTTGTTTTTGCAGAAACTTGTGTATGCATGTTTAGGCTATAAAATTTGTTCTAAAATGATTTTGGGGATAAAATCTTTGGAAAATGGTTTGTTTTGAACCTACTGACCATAGGAATCACTTTGTAGTTTCAAAAATGTATTTGGTGAAAAAAATAATAAACTCTTGATCTAAACCATTTCTAGTCAAATAAAAAAATATGGTTTAATTATTAAAAATGGTTTTTGAAGAAAACCTTAGAGAAATGTTTTGGAAATAAACTCTCTGACCCTAAACACAAGGTTATATGGTTTGAAAACATATTTTGTGAAACCTATAGAATTTTGCCTTATTAAAAGCATTTCTACACCACATAAAATAATGACTTGAGGTAAAAATGGTTTATGAAGTAAAATCTTATACAAATGATTTTGCCACTCTATAAAATGACCATTAGGTGTTTTCAAAAGTTTATGAACCATTAGAAACCACTTTTACAAATAAAAAAATCTTTAGCATGCTTGCATGCATTGTCTTGTCACTATTGTTTTATGTGATGAATTGCTTGAATGGTAGATTGAAATATTGTTTGCTTGATTGAATTGTAGTGATTTGAAGTGAGTGAACATTGCAAAGAACAAGGAAGTGAACTTATACTCTTTACCAAAAAGGCAAGTGATGCTTCATACTTTTGTCCCATTATTTTCACTATGCATTAGTGATATTTCTAAGTAAGACTTGCATGGACATTTTGCTAAGTATAAACCATGCTATGGGAAATCCTAGTAGATGAAACCTTAGTAGAATTTTCCTAAGTTAAAACCTACTACTATCATGCTTAGCTTAGCTAATAGAAAACAAAGGTGGAATATATATTCATACTATGGAAACATTTCTAAGTCTGAGGACTTGTGTTTTGTTTAATAAAACAACTAAGTGAATGAATCACCTGGGTGGAATGGAAAGAATGGTTTATGTTGAGTGGTCATGCAAGTCCAGTATGCTGGGGAAAACTTGGGCATCACCAAGTCCAGTATGCTGGGGAAAACTTGGTGTCTCACTTGTGGATGGCCACCCAGGAACAAAGAGATTTGAGATGTCAAATGTTGAGAAGCTTCAAGTGCAGCCACTTGGCATTATGGGCTCTGCCTGGATCATATAGGTTGCAATAACTTAGCCAAATGGACAGTTGGTGGTAGGGGATTGATAGGTTGGAGCGCGTCCATTTTGGTCAAAGGGAAGGCTTCTGAAAGATCTTGCCTTGGTGAAACCAAGTCTTGTGGGGAAAGTGCACCACCTCTGCAGAGTGAAAAATATAAGTACTTAGCCATGTCCCTGGCAAAGGACAATTTGAGCATCAAGACATGGAAGCTATCAAGAATCTCATCATCCAAATTTCTAAGTTAAAAACTTGTGGTTGAACAAGGGTTGAAAGGATCACCAATTTCTATTGGTGGTTCCTTGGGTGATTTTGTCAAGCAAAAACTTAGTGTTTTCAAATGATAAGGAAAATCTATTTTGAGCAAAGCAAGCCTAATCTCCACTTAGCCAAATGCATATAGATGATAGACTCCACTATACTACCATAGTATCACTTGCCAGTACAATTCAAATGTATTGACCCTTGTGGCTGTAACTTGTTATGTTGCAGTTTTGATTGTTATTAGTGAAGTTTAATGATTAGGATTACAAGTCTACAACCAACATGTCTGTCTGTGGCACTTTGAAGATGAAGAACCCCATGCTATTGTTATATTCTGCTACATTGTAATGAGTTAGCCAAATGAGCTATGTAAGATGTAATAAATTACTTTATTCCTGGTTATAAAGTTGTATTATGACCTTTGTTTCTTGATATTACATCTTAACTGTGGATGCTAGCTATTGATCTAGGGACTAGCATTGTAAACACAGGGATCTCTACCTTATTAAAGGTTGGGAACCTTACATAGAGCGGAAGGAACCAGGCTATGAGGACGGAGTTCAACGACCAGTTTACTATGTGAGCAAGGTCTTGACGGAGTCCAAGCAACGTTACCCGCACTACCAAAAGATAGCTTATGGAGTATTCCTTGCTTCTCGAAAGCTGAGGCATTACTTTCAGGAGCACCCAATCATAGTGGTGAGCAAGACTCCAATGTCCGACATTATCAATAACAGCGACACTACAGGAAGGGTCGCGAAGTGGGGCATTGAACTTGCCGCCTTCGAGATCACCTACAAGAGACGCGACACTATCAAGTCACAACCCTTGGCGCATAGTTTGCTATGGAGATTCCGACTTGGTTGCCCAGTAGGTGGCTGGCACCTGGAATGCGCGGAACCCTATGATGGCGGCATATCGAGACGAAGTGGACGAGATAGCCAAGAGCTTCTTGGGCTACAAAGTCAAGTATGTGCCTAGGGAACAAAACTAGGCGGCGGATATTCTCTCTAAGCTAGGATCAGGGCGCAAGCGAATTCCGCCAGGAGTTTTCCTAGAGCACCTGCGCACACCATCCGTGAAGGGAGCCGACATCGACAACCCGGACAGAGCTAACTCTTTCGTCAACATAGTGACTAAGGTCCCTCCGGCTTGGACAAAACCGTTCATGGAATACCTCGAACACGGAACTTTGCCTGACGACGAAGTCGAAAGACGGCAAATAGTACGATGAGCAAAGGGTTATACCATAATCAATGGGCAACGCTACAAAAGAAGCACTACCGGTGTATACCTAAAGTGTGTTTCCCAGCTAGAAGGTATGGAAATCCTACGCGAAATCCATCTCGGAGATTGCGGGCATCACGCCGCTCCTCGATCGTTGGTCGCGAAAGCCTTCCGGCAAGGATTCTACTGGCTTACCGTGAAGGCGGACGCCGACAAGCTGGTTGAGACATGCATGGGATGTCAGTATTATGCCCGACAACCACATGTTCCTGCTAAAGAACTGCGAACAATACCAATAACTTGGACGTTTGCAGTCTTGGGGCTGGACATGGTGGGACCTTTACAGACGGCACCTTGTGGGTTTACGCATCTGCTTGTAGCAGTTGACAAATTCACTAAATGGATAGAAGCTAAACCCATTAGAAAGCTTGATGGGGCAACTGCCCTCAGGTTTGTCCGGGATATAGTGGTGAGATTTGGTCTCCCACACAGCATTATCACCGACAACGGCAGCAACTTGTCACTCGGAGAAGTGGAGGCTTATTGCTGGGAGAAAGGCATCCGACTTGACCTTGCATCTGTTGCACACCCACAATCCAATGGTCAGGTTGAGTGAGCCAATGGATTAATTCTGCAGGGAATCAAGCAACGTATTGAGGCACCGCTACATAGAGCAGCTGGAGCCTAGGCGGAAGAATTGCCATCTGTGTTGTGGAGTTTACGAACTACACCCAACAGATCCACCGGCTACACCCCTTATTTCATGGTATATGGAGCAGAATCCATCCTGCCTTCCGACATCCTCCACGATGCACCAAGAGTTGCCGCCTACAACGAGGATGACGCTGAAGAATCCAGACGCCTGGATGTGGACCTTCTCGAGGAGGAGCGTGTTTTGGCATGCCAAAGATCCGCCATCTACCAGCAGAAGCTATGCATCTACCATAGTCGCCGCGTTCGGCATCGCTCATTTAAAGAGGGGGATTTGGTGCTCAAACTTAAGCAGAAGAAGTAACACAAATTATCCCCGCCATGGGAAGGACCGTTCATCATAAGCAAGGCGCTGCTCAATGGATCTTACTACCTTGTTGACAATCGTGAACTAAAGGATAGACCCAACGAGGATCATAAGTGTAAGCGACGTGACCCAGATGATGACTACCCGGAGCTTGATCAGCCATGGAACATTGCACAGCTACGTCCTTTTTGCACTTAGCATTTTTTATCTAATTATGTACCTCTTATATGATCAATGAAATAAAGCTCTTTGGTTCACTCATATTTCTGAGTCTTTTACCTCCTTTAGTGTTCATTTTTGGATCATCTAAAACCTTTATGCACAAGCTTTGCGTTTGCACTTGTGAAAATTCCGCCTACGGGCGTTAGCTTAAGTTTTCTGGTCTACACGTTCTTTGTTTTTTTTATGTGGATTCTGGAGTAGTGACTTTCGGCACTTATTGTCGGCGATTTTGTGCTCAGGTTATTGACGGTGCCATTGGGCATCATCACCTGAGCGCATGGTTCCGACAACAAGTCTTCCGACTCACGAAAGGTCAAGCATAAAAACCAAAGTAATGGATAAGACATCACTTGCTTAAAAAAATATACATGCTGGAAACTAAGTTCTTAAGTATCAGGAAATAACAACCATTGTTTTCCGCCTTAAGTTACATCATCAAGTTTTTTCCGCGCATACACCAAAGATGAAACAAATATTGCAAAGTTGTTTTTCATTCCTTTGGCGCAGGAGACTTCGAAGCAGCATCGTCATCTGCCGGAGAATCACCCTCAGCGTCGACACTATGGTGGGAATCGGAGGAATCTTGGTTGACGCTGTCAATGGTGTTCATGGGCACGAAGACGTCGATGTCCACCAACTTGGCAAATCTGGTGTCATAACCCGCGAGTGATGGCAATATGGCTTCGTGATCAATCTCTTTGCCGTCATCGTCAACGTCGGGGATACCATAGGTCACCGTGTCGATGTCGACATCTTCGTAGTGTGCCTTCACCATGGACAGCGCCATCCTTGCGCCAGCCCGTGCACATGAAGCTTTCCAGCTTGTGATACGCTCGGGGGCTCGGCGCAGAATCTCCGAGTACTTCGCCACGGAGTCCGAGGCCTTGATGTGTATCTGGAGGGGATTGGCAATCTCTTTGGCTTGGGTGATGGCGGTGTTGATGAAGTTGCCGGCAAGAACCATGCATTCCTTGGCTGGAGGAGGCGATCTGGTTAAACCCATAGGAGCTGCAAATTCCGACAAGGATCGCATGAGTTCAACAATTCAAAGTATCCAGACTACAGAAATACAAGGCGGAGGAAACTTACTGAAGATGCTGGCCTCAGCTTGCCAGAGGGTTTCCGCCAAGGATTATTTCTCTTGATGGAGGAGCTTGTACGCCTCGCCATGGCGGTGATTCTTCTCATCGGCAGCACGCTTTTGATCTTTCAAGATCGTGATCTCCTCCTTCAAGCGCTTGATTTACTCGGCGGCGGAGTCCTACAAGGCCTTCATTGATTCTTCATGCATTTTCAGCATGTCTTCCCTCTCCTTTTTAAGGATCTTGTTCTCGTTGTCCAGCTGTTGGATGTGCTTGGACTGCTCGACAATGTCCTTGGCCTTGGCAACATGTTCTGCAAAGTCGGAGAAAACAAAGTACACAGTAAGTACTCGGAGAATGAAGGCACAAAACCAAGACAGAATGCGCAAAAAGAAACAGACTCTTGTTTTTGATGATTTGTTCCTTCAAGATGGCAGTTTTACCCTTTTCGGCTTCAATATCTGCGCGCATATTCTGGTACTTGTCGTTGGCCATGCCCCTCCGAGCATTCTCGTTATGTGGAAAAAAGGAAAAAAGTTAAACCGTTGTTTAGTCTACTTGGAGCATCTAGTCGGAATCTTTCCACCTAGACGCTCGGGGGCTACAGCGAGAGTTTTTTAACTTAGCAATATGCTTAGCTTTTCTTTAAGCATCTAGTCAGAGCTAATTTAGTTCTTGATTAGAAGCTTGGGGGCTACAGTATAAAGTTTTTAACTCGAAATCTGCTTAGATTTTCTTTAAGCATCTAGTCGGAACTAATTCGGTTACAACTAGAGGCTTGGGGGCTATAGTATTGAAAATTATAAACACTACCTATGCTACTCTTAAAGCATCTAGTCGGAATAGTTTGTTCCATCTAAATGCTTGGGGGCTACAGTGAGAGTTTTTTCTAACTTAGTCACTCTTAGAGCATATAGATGCAAAGCCTATGATTTTCCGTCTACATCCTCGGGGGCTACAGTGGGATACTCATATGAAATGCAAAAGGCAAAGTAAACTTACAAGTGCGATGATCTTGAGGTTTGTAGCGCTCTCGGCTAGCAGCTTGCCAAAGGAAACACTATTTCCTCGCAATATTTCTGCTTGTCGGAGGAGCTCCTCAAGACCGCATGTCGGAGATGATGATACTCCTCTAGGAACCAGAGATGTGTTACTCGGCGTAAGCACCGGGTAAACTATCTTCGGAAACTCAAAGGGTTTCTGGGGAGCAAGGGCACCGCCTTCGGCAGAGGTACCAGCTTCCACCACCACCTTGCCGCCACCGATGGCATCCTTAGCCGGAGCTTCAGCCATTTGTTGAGCGGTGCTCTCCTGCGTTGCCTGCTCGCTGACAACAGCAAGTTCGGTAGAGGGGCCAGAGTCCACTTCCATGGCGGAAGGGCATGGTGCCTCCTTAGCTTGTGAGCTTGTCGGGGCAGACGAGGGCTTGACGGTAGGGGTAGCAGGGGCGATGGCGGGAGAGGCGTCGCGATGCAGCATGTCTTTGATATTTCTAGAAGCCCCCAAAGTTTTGGAGGTCTTCTTGAGGCTGGTCGTGGCTTTCTTCCTGAGACGTGCAAAATGCATAAGTACAGGAATAAGACAGATAAATAGACAATGTCGGAGAATGAGAAGCTTACACTAGGGGGGCGCTTTGGCAAAAATCCCGGTGGCTTTTCTCTTTTCCGCCTCCAGGGCGGCGGTAGTCTTTTTGGAGGCTCCACACTCCGTATTCTTCTTCTTGCCTCCGTTAGCAGCGTCAGAGGTGGAGCTCTTCCGCTTTCGCGCCAACGGGACATCGTCGTCGGACACGACCGTGACTTCCTTCATCTTTGGATCGTAGATTTGGGCAGCCAGGTTGCCCTCATCTAGATCGCTAAGCTGTTAAGTGAGAAATCACCGTGTTAGATAAGATTGTATTGGCAAGACGGAAAAACTAGAGCATATGTCGTACACGGAAAATAAATACCTACCTTTGGGCACTTGCCGTCTACGAACATGTCGTAGGTGATGGTGAAGCCACGCTTCTTATCCTTCACCTTGACGATGTCCTTTAGGCGGATCTTGACGGAGTCTCTCGAGAAGTTATCCACGGAGATCCGGAGGGTATCCCTTCGATCACTGGTATACTCGTGCATGAACTTCGCACGGTGCTGCAGAGGTTGGATTCGCCTGATGAACCAGCACATGGCTAGGTCCAAGCCGGTCAAACCCGTCTCTACGAACCATTCGATCCGCCTTATTGCGCGAGAAGCGTCGAGGTCGGAGGGAAGGGAGGCATGGGATCTCCATGTAGAAACTTCAGCAGCGGCTCCAACCACGAAGTCTGGGTACGTCACTTCTCGGCCCGCCAAAGGAATGTCGGGGCCGTAAAAGTACGTCCGCTGCAAGTTCTTGCAGGACTCGTGGCCGACGATGTCAGGGAACCGCCGGCCAGGTCGAATCTTGAAGCTTATGGTGCCGCAGCTCCTAAGCTCCTCCTTACTATGTCCGGCTTCACGTTTGATGGTGAAGAAGTACACGAACAAGTCTAACCTAGGCCTTATCCCTAGATAACCCTCGCAAAGTGCCGCGAAGTTGCTAAGCACTAGGATGCTATTGGGGGAGAGGTTATGGGGCTGGACCTTGCAGTGGTTTAAGACGGAGAGGAAGAAGTGGGAGATGGGCAGAGAAATGCCGCGTACCAGCTGAGCCTTAAGGTACACCTTTTCTCCGACTTGGGGAGAAGGTGTCACCTCGCCGGCCGGCGCCGCCCGCCAGGCGAGCCCCTCCATCGCGGGGAGGTAGCCTTCAGCGACCATTTCTTGGATGTGCAGTCGGTGATGTCCGAGCAGCGCCAGTCGCCCTTATGCGAATCTGGTTCCTCCTCCAGTGGTTCCAGCACCGCCAAATTGTGGTCGCCGCCGGTGGACTCGATCATCGCCGATGCGGGGATGACCAATCCCTCTAGGGGCACGACGACGGTGCTCGCCGGATTCGCCGCGGCTTCTCTCGATGCCGCCATGGATGGGGATGTGCTGCTGCTCGCCATGGAGTGAAGGATGGGTGCGACTGACGCAGATGGAACCTAGGGTTTTCGAGGTTTCTCGTGGAGAGCTCGAGGAGACGTGCGGCTGGAGGAAGACGATGATGCAAGGAGAATGAGGTAAAAAGTGGAAAATGCCCCATGATTACTATTTATCATCCTCGGCGTCAAGATTCTTGCAGCTTAATCAGACGGTTGCCGCGTAGATGACTTGTTCGCTAACGTGCGCGGAAATTTCGCCACGTCTCCAACCGTCGCCACCAACGGTTCGTATCACTCGCGCGGGAAAATCGAATATGATTGCGTTCTCTGCATGTGTGAGTTACGAGGCGTCGCTGACCTAAGCCTACGTCGTCCTAGCTGACACGGGTAGATGAGCCGTCACATCGAAGATTCTAGCATGGACGGATTAAATCTGACTAAGGAAGAGTATGATGGAAGATTCAGCATTTCTCCGGCTTACAAGTCGAAGACGGAGAAAACCTTGCAGGGTTCTTTGGGAGGACTACAAGATGTTGCTTGACGATTTGCCGACATCCATCTAGACGGAGCACTCCACGTGAAGAGGCAAGACGGCGCAAGATCTCGGAGTTCTCTGGGGGCTACTATTGGGGATATGCTATATGGGTATCCTTATAGCATGTCTCTTATCCGGCAAACCCGGGTGGCCCATAGTCGGTAGCATGGCCTATGGCCTGCTAGGCGGCCCAGTTAGGTGGATCCAGAAGGGAGGCCCATGCCGGATAAAGGAAGGCTACGGTGGAGTTACCAGCGTACCCGGAGCCTTAGAGTGCAAGATACACAAGACTAGTGATAGACGGTGTAGGACTCTGTAACCTGTCCGGCTAGGAATTTTCCCGGTAACCCTAGGACCTGGCAACTATATAAGTCGGGCCTATGGGAGCCTTTAGGGCACAATCTCATACGATCATAGATCGACACACACAACCTCGCACAGCGAACCTATCTTTGTAACTCGGTGTTTTGCCCTTATAGTGATTTATAACAGGAGTAGGATTCTGCCACCGTTGTGGGATCTGAACCTAGGTAAGCTATGTTACCTCATACCCGTAAACCGTCCGCCTTACCCCACGTCTCTAAACACGCACTGTGAGGACCCCTCCATGGCGTACTCGTCGGCAATACCACGACAAGCATCAAACACCATGTTTACATAGGACGGTACAGATGTGTGTGGGAGGATGAAACACTGAATACTGGGAGGATTAGGTGATGGAGATGGCGGTGAAGATGGTGAAGAGGACGGCGGAGGCGCCGGTGGTGGCGCGGGGGATGATGACGCCTAGCACTGTAGTGGGACGCTTCATTGGAAACCCCAAGAGCAAGGTGAGATGAGAACAACATCAAGTTTTCCCTCAGTAAGAAAACGAGGTTATCGAACCAGTAGGAGGAAGGAAACATCTCAAAGATGTTGCAACCAACGTGGAAACCTGCACAACACAAACTCAAGACTTTGCCCCAACGAATCAGTGAGGTTGTCAAGCTCACCGGTTTGTTGTAACAAAGGATTAAATGTATGGTGTGGAAGATGATGGTTTGCAGCAAGTAAAAGGTAATAGTGGAAGATGTATTAATGGTAAAGATTGGACCGGGGTCCATAGTTCACTAGAGGTGCTCTCCTTAGATAAACAACATGGCATGAAGAGTAAACAAATTACAGCAGGGCAATTGACAGAGAAGAAGGCCTCCGGGATGATCTCCCCTCCGGCAGGGTGCCGGGAAGAACTTCAGATCCCCCCGATCTAGGGACTATGGTGGCGGCGGCTATAGAAGGTTTCGTGGAATTTTGATCGGGTGCCTAGTGTTTCTGCATCGGGGGCTTCTTATAGGCGAAGGGGCGAGCCAGGAGGTCCACCAGGGGGGCCAGACCATACCCAGGCGCGGAGTGGTCCCACCCGCTCCTAGGGGGTCTGGCCGCTCTGTGGAGCCCCTCCGTCTCATCTTCTGGCTTCGTGTCGCCCACGGTAAAATATTGACTTTGGCTTTTGTCCCGTCCAATTCCGAGAATATTTATTTTCTTCCTTTCTGGAACCAAAAACAGAAGAAAACAGGCAACTGGCACTGTGGCAAATTGTTAATAGGTTAGTTCCAGAAAATATATAAAAACACCTCAAAGTGTAGACAAAGCAAAGCATAGTAGATACGAAACAAGCATGGAGCATCAAAAATTATAGATACATTTTTGACGTATCAAGCATCCCCGAGCTTAACTCCTGCTCGTCCTCGAGTAGGTAAGTGATAAAAGAATAATTTTTTAGGTGACATGCACCGTCAAAACCAAGATCAAACCATTTGCAAGCATTGAAAGCTAGGATCAAAGAACTCTAAACATGTGCATGAAATATGGAGTTCTAACAATAAGACAAAGTAACTATGCATGCAACATGAAAGGCTACAAACAAAGATCATGAAAAACATGCATTGAAAAACGTTTGTTTGTTTCACATACAGAAAACATGTCATAGTGGAATTCAGCTTGTCCCTCATGGAGTAGAAATAGATGCATGAGACACCTTCAAAGTTTATAAGAGTGACTAGATACAAAAAGCACAAGAACAAGTAATATCACAATATGCATTCAATAAGTTTTGGGACACTGCACAAAGAATGGCAACTATGCTCTCTTAATGGTGCCTAAAGGTAGAAGGTGGAGACTCTAATAATGGTGGAAGAAAGGCCCTTCATAAAGGGAAGTAGGGATTGATGACCCACAAGTATAGGGGGTGTATCACAGTACTTCCGATAAATAGGAGTGTCGATCCCAACGAGCAGCATAAGGTGTTGACTAGTGGTATGGAGCAGGAAATATCTGCAAATACTTAGCAAATGGATTTTTAGTGGTTTTATGATAAGGCAACAAAACAAAGAGCAAGTAATAAAGAAAAAACACAGCAAGTGTCCCAATCCTTTCTTAGCAAAGGACAAGCCGGTGGAAATACTTATAAGGACCAAACGTTCTCGAGGACACATGGGAATTCTGTCAAGTGCTTTCGATTCAAATAGCTGAGTACTCTTCTTTGATGTTTTAAGTGTTGTGTGGGTGAACCTGTGCTAATGTACCGACCTTACTTGGTAATACATACTTGTGATTAACCCGCCTGCAAACATCTGTAACTACAGGAAAGTAATTAAGATATAAACCTAACCACAGCCTTAAACTCTAAGATCCTACGCTCCCTTATGCAATGGTGTCCTAACGGAGGTTCATGTTTCTGTCACTCCGGCAACCCCACAATTAGTAGCCAAATACACAATGCATTCCCCTAGGCCCATAAATGTTGAAGTATCATGTAGTCGATGTTCACATGACACCACTAGAAGAATAGCACCACAACTTAAATACTAAACCATTGAATAATAACTCAACACAAATCCAATAATAACAACATGACTTCTCCCATGTCCTCAAGAACTAAATGAACTACTCACAAGACATCATATGGATCAAGATCAAAGATGATATGGTGATGAATAACAATCTAAACATAAACAATAATCCAATGTTTCCACTCACAAGCATCAACTACAATAGTAGTTAACATCGGGAAAGTTTTCCCTAAGATCTAAAGCAATATCCAAGACGATTGTTACATCGGGACGGAGTGGTGATGATGGTTCTGGTGGAGATGATGGTGTGGATGATGATGATGATGATGATCCCGATGAAGCCTAGCTTGATGACGGTGTTGATGGCGACGATCTCCCCTCTTCGAGAAGGAATTTCCCCGGCAGAAATCTGTCTGCCGGAGAGATCTTTCTCTCTCGGTGTTTTCCGCCCCACAGAGGCGGCAGAAATCTATTTGTGGTTTCTCCCCTGGTATTAGGGTTCCGTGAGGAATATATAGGCGAGAGGGCGGAGTCGGAGGCCGAGCAGGTAGGCCACACCTTGTCAACACCCGGATTTTTAATCCCAGATGCCTGTTATGCCATACATCGCAATCCTAGGATTACAATTTTTGCGAGACATAACAGATTGGATATCACAGTACATCATCCATTACAAACCATACATAAGGTCTTACACAAATAAGGATCTCATGATCCAGTTCTTAATACAATTCAAGCATTGGAATAACGGAATAATAACGATAGCGTAGGCGAGGCTCCATCTTCATTGTCACAGGCAATGCTGACGATGGGAGATGATCCTAGTTGTTGTAACCATCATGTTGTTCGTCCTACTGATAGTCCTCTTCATAGTCTGGCCACGAGAATAGACAGGGACAAAGCCATGAGTACTCTTTAAGTACTCGCAAACTAATACTAACAAGTGAAGTGGTTTTGGAGTAGTATTATACTAAGCTCTAGGTTATTTTGCACAAAGCCAGATTTATCTCTACTGAGTTCAGAAGCAAAGAAAGCTAGTTGAAAGTTTTATAACACCTAAGTGGGAACTTGAATTTCATATCACAACTCTGTTGTGGTCAAGTCAAAGTCATAAATCATTCCATAAGTATTTTTTGAAAACATCTGACGACGGAACAGTATGGCCACTCCAACTGTCCATAACCGCGGATGTGGCTATTCGAATATTTTGACACTCTGCAGAGGTGGTACACTTTCACCACAACATTCGATGCATCTGTCAGGAACAATCCTGATTTCACCATACTCAGTATGCGGATAATCAGTCCTAACCTTTCAATTACACGCCCTAGTATAGGCACCTCTCCTGTGAGTTTGGCCTCCCAACCATTACCAACTGTCATCTTGGGTACTGCACAGGTGGACAATCTTCACAAGGTAGCCTCAGCTCAAACCTTGGCCGCAAGGGAACTCATACTAAGGTATATAAATTTCCAGTCAAGCCCTACCCAAACTTCGGGTATTGTGGTTGTACAGTAAAGTTGGAATGGTATCGCATCCAGACAACCATCAGTTTTATAAAGGGCTAAGGCTCATGCCTAACATTTTCATCATTAAAATCATCTGGTGTTCAAGAACACATGTCAAAACACTTAAGTATAATGACTCATCATTCTAAGGTTTTCATAATCATTTTCACCAAGTATTCACATCTAAGGTTGATCAAGTTTTATGCTTAGCACTAGCATCTACATGTGAGGGTAAACACTAATGAGGGGTGGTAAACAAGGGTATCTTATCTAAGTTCAGTCTCATGCCTCAGGATGACATCAAGATTATCTAACTTAGGTCAAGTTTTATGCTCTTTATGCTACCTTCAATTATCCTTCTAATATCTACAAATCATTAAGTAAACTCTAAGAGAAAGCTTTGATAAAGAAATAAAATACTAAGCTTGCAAGTAAAACTGGGATTTGGTATTCTCAAGAGAGTATAATCCATATGCTTAAGGCATCTAGTTTGCATAGTTGTCATGCAAGGGTTAACTTGCAAAGTCAATAGCTTGCCTTGTGTAGAGCAGTGGTTGAAGTTCTCCTCGGCTTCTTCCTCGTAGTATTCTCCTTCCTCTTCGTATCCTTGGTCGATACTAGCGTCTATAATAAATACGAGGTACACAATCACCACACAATACTTAACTAGTTCTATTTATCACACCAAGGTTTTCACTAGATGATCTAGCATCATCACAAGCATTACAACCATTAAGGCACATAGTTTTATTTCCTTTATTTTAGAAAAGTAATTTCTACTCATTGAAAAATTACTTAAGATTTAATATTCTCCAACTAAAACATGGGATCATGTTGACACATGTCATCACCACATATTTCAGTACATGGGAATGTGATTTAAAGTGGTGTCACAATTTAATAAGGTTTAACCTTTTTATTTTAATTAATAAAAGTTACTAGAATGGCCTATGAGGCATTCTTTTATTGCTTAACCATTATTTCTGCAAGCAAACCTATATATTTTTATATATTCAGAAAGGTCTAGTTAAATGTTATTTTTGAGAGTTGGAATCAACTCAAAAGATTTTGTGGTTGAATTTTGAAAAAAAATTGAGTGCAGAAAATCTTCTGCCTTATTCTTTTTACCATGGGTGATCTACAAATCTAAATGGTTTGAATCCAATGGGCTTGGATTAAGCATTCCAGTAAATTTCTAACAAAATTGGTTTCATGCATTTTGGTTCAGTAAATTGGGTTGGGTTGATTTTTGAATATAGGTACAGAATTCAGTTTGAAACTAAAAGAATAAACCTAATTTTGAATTACTGGGTCGCACGGGATGCTAACTGGGCCGGCCCACTACGCACAGCGCGCACGCGGGCTGGTTTAAGTGGCTGTCCGCACTTGTTAGTGGACGGAGAGTGGCGAAGCGGTATGGGGTGGTGTGGACCACACGATCAAGCTCTAATCCTACAGCTGCGGTTCATCGTCCACGTCAGGCAACACCGGCGAGGCAGAACCCTAGCGCGTCCAGTGAGGGTCGTGGGAGGCTCACCGGGCATCAGGTGATGGTGTGCGACGGGGCGAATGATGAAGTCGACGATGGCGATCCTCCTGGTACCGGCAGCTCCTCCTGGGGCGGCTTCCATCGACGGCGCACTTCTCCTCTAGCAGCGGCAGACTCCGACCAAATTCCGGTGATGCGTTGCTTGCCTTGATCCGGGAGTGAGGTGGGTTGCTTCTGAGAGAGAGGGGAGTGAGATGGTGTGCTCAAATCAAACGGGAGTGGCCTCCTTTTATAGTGCCTGAAGGGGACCAAAGGGCACGGGCTGAGCTCGTTGTGGCACTATGAAAAGATTCCTGCAAGTTTGACATGGTTCTGGAAATTCCAGACCGGAGTCTCCGGTCTTGCTGGACCGGAGTCTCCGGTCTAGCTGGACCGGAGTCTTCGGTGTGGACCGGGGTTTCCGCAGGCGTCCCTAGTGGAGGCATCAGGATCCTGGCTGGGACAGTCTGTAAGGGGGTCCGGAGCCAGGTCCGGAAACTACTCTGGAGTCTCTGGTGTGCAGGACGGAGTCTCGGGTCTGGCTTTTCTCCAACGGTCAGAAAACGGTTCGTGGAGGGGGGGCTGCTTATAAATAGGGACCCTTATCCCCTTCCTCCAGCTGCTCGACCCACTCAAGAACACAACCTCCATTATACCCACCAAATCAACAAGATCTCTTCATCCAACCATCCAAAGTCATTGATCTTTGGAGAATCAAAGGAGGATGCCTTGATCTACAGCTTCACCAAGAGAGATCTTCATTTACCCCTCATTCACTTGAGGGCCCCCATGCTCTAGTGTTTCTTTGGAAACCCTATCTTTGATTTGGTTCTTACAAGCTTGTCTTTGATTGTTTTGACACCTTGCTTGTATTTGGGATCCTCCAATTAACTTGTGGATGCGTGCCCCGAACTCGTTGTAAAGGTGCCGGCTTCCACCTCGAAGGTTGCCGATATAGTGGAAGGTGAATCGAACCCCTTGGGGTGAGGTTCCTCGGAGAACAAGGGAGGCCTCTCGTGGCGTTGGTGGTTTGAAACCACCCCCTCTCCAAACATAGACGTACTTCCCCTCAAAAGGAAGGAACTACGGGAAACAAATCCTTGTGTCTCCGCGTCCACCACTTTGGTTACTTCTATCCTTTACCGCACTTTACTTACTTGTTCTTGCTTAGTGTTGTGCTAGTTGTTGCTTGTTTGACATATAGGTAAATTCACCTTAGTTGCATAATCTAGAGAATTTACCTTTCTTGTCAAACCCTAATTTGAAAAAGAAGAAAATTTGAAGTAGCACCTATTCACCCCCCCCCCCTCTAGGTGCCCATACGATCCTTTCAATTGGTATCAGAGAATCGGCTCTTTATTCGGGCTTTACCGCCTAAGAGTATATGGGTAGCAAATAAGGGGGAGTGGATGGTGAGTCTACCGCCTCGGTGACCATGGAGGATATCAATAACTTGGAAACAATATTGAGATCCACCATGGCCAACGAGATCAAACAATTGCACAAGTTACTTGAGAAACTTGTTAAAGATAAAGGTGGCTCATCATCCCCTTGTCCTCAAGAGGAACTTCCCCCATTACCCAAAGAGAATGCCCCGGCATCACCCACGGGTAAGGTGGTGGGGGATAATCAAGACAACACTAATTCCTCCACAAAAAGGGATGGTGGGAAGGGAGAGCACCATGACTCTCATGGATGGTACACTCCCGACCCTCCAATTCCTCACCCTCATATAAATAATAGAGGATACCCACCAAAGCTAGAATCATCTACTTTTGATCAATGGCAATCTCTAATAAAAACTCATGTGTATAGCTCTTGCATTGAACTATGGAACATCATTGAACAAGGACTCTATATTGGGGATCCAAACAACTTGACAAGAAGAGAAGTTGTCAATAGTCAACTCAATGCCACCGCCTTGCACATGATTCAACAAGGATTGGGTACAAAGGATTACCCACACATTGAGCACCTCAACACCGCCAAGGAAGCTTGGGATGCTCTCACAGTTTTGTTTGTTGGGAATGAGAGCATGAGAAGGAACCGGTGTGATGCACTAAGCATTGAAGCCGAAGGCTTATACATGAAGGAAGGTGAAGATCATGAAGACATGTACCGTAGGCTCAAGACCACCGCCACCGCTTTTAGAAATGTCGGTGCCTCACATGTGGATGATGCTTGTATAAAACGGAAATATGTGAGTGCACTCATGCCCTTTGAGCCCACCGACTTGAAAATCCTACAAGGAAGACACAACTACCACCTCATGACCTCCAATGAAGTCATGCAAGAGATGGCCTCTTTCAAGTTTGCCGCCAAGAATGCCAAAGATGCCTGTGCTCGAGCCCTTGGAATGAGAAATGTTGTCAACCTTGCATTGAAGGCCAAATTTGTGGACCATGGGGATGAAGATGATAGTGATGAAGGCCTCTCCATGAACCACCCCAATGATGTCAAGATTGCTCATGGTGAATATATGGCCTTCTATGCTAAGGACTTTTGGAAGAACCCCGCCAAGACCAAGATGGAAATGCAAGGAAGAAGCAACCCAAATGGAAGAAGATAAAATTTCACTAAATTGAGAACTTGATTCAATTGTGGTGACCGCTATCACTTTGTGGCGGGTTGTCCCTATGAGAAGAGAGAAGATCATGGGGGTAAACTTGTGTTGAAGAAAACTCCCAAAGATCCTTACAAGAAACCATTCATCAAGAAGAATCCCACCAACAAGAAGTCGGGTGAAATTATGTTGATCACTCATGATGAGTACTCCGATGATGAAGATAATGAAGAGGAAACGTCAAGTGGTGTGGCTGCTCTTGCCACTACTTCTAATCCCACATTCTCCCTCTTCGACTCCCCAAATGAGAATCTCTCCAACAAGAACGTCACTTGCGTTATGGCAAGAGGAACGGAGGTATCTTCATCATCTCACCCCACCCTCTCGAGTAATGATGAAAATGATGATGAAATGTCTCTTGAGGTTAAAAAGGAAATAATTGCTTTTGATGAGTTCATGAATAACTTGCAAGGAGAACACAAAATACATTTTGTGGACCTCTTAGATCAACTTTCTCACACCCAAGAGCTTCTTGATGAAAGATGTAAACTAGGAAGAGAACAAATGATTGACGTAGAAGCCCTAAATAATGCTCTAGAAGAGGAACAAGATACTAGGTTGTCTCTTGAACTAAAACTTGAAGGGCTTGATGGGGAAATGATTTGATTGTGAATAGACTCATTGAGGAACGTGACCTTGCTATTGCTAAATATAAAAGGGCTAAAAAGGGCAAGATTGAGTTTGGTGTGGTTCATGAAAAACTTGCCGAGGACTTTAGTTTGCTTAACAAGGCTCACCAGGAATTGGAAAGTGAACTCTTGTCACTCACAAAGTCCCATGAAAAGCTTCAAACTCAATTGACAAACATTCCTTCACCTAGTAATTTCATTCCATCTAGTAGTACAACTATTATTGAAGAAAATGCTAGGTTGAAGGGGGAGCTAGCTAAGGCCATATTTCCAAAAGGTAACAAGTCCATTGATGACCTTTTGAGTAATCAAAGGTCAAATGGTGAGAAAGGGGGCATTGTCTTTGTCTCCAAAGCCAAGAAGAAGAAGAACAAGAAGAAGGCCAAGCCCGCACAAGAGAAACACAAGGCCATTGTGGATAGTAAGACCACAAGTGGTAAAACTATGTCTCATGATGATTTTGCGGGAAGTGCTAACCCTCACTATGTTCTAATGCGTGATTATTATGGTGATGTGTATGCACAATATGTTGGCCCATATGATGGTTATATTGCTTGGTCTATTTGGGTACCCAAGACCCTTGTTGCTAACAAAAGAGGACCCATTGAAAAATGGGACCTAAAAATTAGCTTGATCTTTTGTAGATATATGCTTCCGGAGGGTCAAAATGGGTGCTTGATAGTGGTTGCACAAGTCATATGACCGGAAGCTCTTCTATTGTCAAAGAATTAAGGCCAAATGATTATCAAATATCCGTGACATATGCCGACAAGTCAAAGTCTAAGGTAATGGGTTTTGGCAAGGTAGTGGTTGCCCACGATATTACACTCGTGGACGTCATGCTTGTTGAGACCCTTGGTTACAATTTACTTTTAGTCCGTGCTCTTGGAAAGATGGGCTTTGTCGTATTTATTGATGATTATATTGTGGTCCTCATGTGGAGCAAGTCTCTCAAGGTCGCTTTCATTGGGTACGTCGAACATGACTTGTATGTGGTGGACTTTTCGGGGCAAACCACTACAAGTGCGATGTGCTTATTCGGAAAGGCCGATGTGGGTTGGTTATGGCATCGCCGACTAGCCCATGTCAATATGAGAACTTTGCAAAGTCTCCACAAGGAGGGCCATATTGTTGGACTAAAAGAAAATGTTTCCTTTACCAAATATTGTGTTTGCAGGGCTTGCGTTCTAGGAAAGATGCATGATGCTCCCCACAAGCCAAAGAACCGCATCAAGTCAACGAGGATCTTGGAGCTCCTTCATGTGGATCTCTTTGGTCCTCCATCTAATGCAAGTCTTGGTGGGAATAAATATTGTTTGGTGATTGTTGATGACTTTTCAAGATACTCATGGGTATATTTCTTCAAGTTGAAAAGTGAGACCCAAGAGACCTTCATCGACTTCATCAACTTGGTTCAACGTCAATACAATGTCCCCGTGTTGATAATAAGAAGCGACAATGGCACCGATTTCAAGAACTACACCTTGAATGATTTCCTTGGTGATGAGAGCATAAAACATCAATATTCCGCTGCATATACCCCTCAACAAAATGGTGTAGCCGAGAGGAAGAACCAGACTCTTATTGAGATGGCAAGGACCATGTTGGCGGAGTTTAAATCTCCATACAACTTTTGGGTCGAAGCCATCTCCACCGCTTTCCATGCATCAAACCGGCTCTACCTCCGCAAAAAATTGAACAAGACTCCATATGAAATAATTACCGGTAACAATCCCAACATATCTTACTTCCGGGTGTTCGGTTATAAGTGTTTCTATCTCATAAAAGGTGTTCGTTTGTCCAAATTCGAGGCTAAAGCATTAGAGGGTATTTTTGTTTGCTATGGTCTCGAATCTCACATATAGAATCTATGATAAGCTCTCTGGAGCCATCATAGAATCTTGTAGTGTGACCTTCGAAGAATATGATGGTCCCCAAGGGGGGCGTGTTGATGCTTGTGATGTAGATGATGAAATTCCTTAGGATGCCATAGGAAGAATGGGTGTGGGATATATTCGCCCCGTTGAGGAACCCCTTATGGCGGATCGAGAAGAACTATGCTCTACTCAAGTGGAGCCCTCATCTTCACAACATCAACAAGCTCCATCCACCGAGGAGGACAATGACCCAAGCCAAAGACAAGTTGTGGACCCTCAACATGTTGATCAAGGTGACGTCTATAGTGAGGAAGAGCTTGAGTCTCCAATCTCCATAATTTCAAGTGGTGCCAAGTCAATTACACAAGTAATATCCATACAAAATGCCTTAAGACAAGCTCAACTCAATGCTAGAAATGTTCCAGATCAAGACGAAGGTCAATCTTTGCCTCTTAATGAAGATAATGATTCCGGTGATGATAAAGGTCAAGATGATGGTCAAGACAAGGACCAAAATGATGAAGTGGTCCCCCCAAGAAACAACAAGGAGATCCACACTCATCGCGAAGCTAGAATGGATAGGATGATGGAATTAAGAGACCACTCTCTAGAGAATGTGGTTGGAGATGTAAGAAGAGGAATTTGCACAAGAGCACAATTGAAGAGGTTTAGTGAACACCAAGCACACATCTCCATGATTGAACCAAAGAAAGTGTGGGAAGCTCTTGAAGATTCGGATTGGTTGGAAGCAATGCACAAAGAGCTCAATAACTTTGAGAGAAAAAAGTATGGAAGTTAGTTGAGAAGCCTAAGGATTTCCGCAATGTTATAGGCACCAAGTAGATATTCAAGAACAAGCAAGATGAGAATGGAATTATAGTAAGGAACAAGGCAATATTGGTTGCACAAGGGTTCTCTCAAATTGAAGTCATTGATTATGGAGAGACATATGCACCCGTGGCACACCTTGAGTCCATCCGTATCCTTCTTTCTTATGCGGCACATCATAACTTTAAGTTGCAACAAATGGATGTAGAAAGTGCCTTTCTTAATGGTCCATTGAATGAGTTGGTATATGCAAAGCAACCCCCAGGATTTGAGGATCCCAACTTCCCAAACCATGTCTACAAACTTGATAAGGCGCTTTATGGGCTCAAACAAGCCCCACACATGTGGTATGAGCACCTTAGAGGGTTGTTGTTTGACCGTGGATTTGAGGTTAGGAAAATTGATCCCACTCGTTTTATTAAGAAGGTCAATGGGGAGCTTTTTGTATGACAAATATATGTTGATGATATTATCTTTGGCTCGTCTAACAAAGCTTTTAATGATGAATTCTAAAAGCTTATGACTAGTAGGTTTCGGATGTCTATGATGGGGGAGTTAAGGGTATTCCTTGGTTTTGAGATCAAGAAAGTTAGAGGAGGGACATTCTTCAACCAAGCCAAGTATACTCAAGATATGCTCAAGATATTAAATATGCAAGATTTAAATGAATCTCCTACTCCCATGGCTACAAAGACTCATCTAGAACAAAATCCAAATGGTAAAGATGTGGATCAAAAGGTATACCGGCCTATGATTGGTTCTTTGCTTTACCTTTGCGCATCCAGATCCGATATTATGTTGAGTGTAGGTGTGTGTGCAAGATATCAAGCGACTCCTAAAGAAATCCATTTGATGACGATCAAGAGAATCTTTCGATATTTAGTTCATACCCTATATTATGGTCTTTGGTATCCTCGAGGGTCAACATTTTCTCTTTGTGGATACACAGATTCGGATTGGGCTGGTGATAAGGATGATAGAAAATCAACATCCGGGGCTTGCCAATTCCTTGGTAGGTCCTTGGTATGTTGGTCTTCTAAGAAGAAAAATTGTATATCTCTCTCCACCACCGAAGCCGAGTATGTGGCAGCTGCTAGTGCTTGCACACAATTGCTATGGACGAGGCAAACTTTAAAGGAATACGGTGTCCTTTGTGACAAAGTGCCTCTTCTATGTGACAATGAAAGTGCCATCAAGATTGCCTACAACCCGGTGGATCACACAAGGACAAAGCATATTGAGATTCGTCATCACTTCATTAGGGATCATGTTGCTCGAGGTGATATTGATCTATCATATGTGTCAACCAAAGATCAACTTGCCAACATCTTCACGAAGCCACTTCATGAAGCAAGGTTTTGTTATTTGAGGAATGAACTAAATATCATAGATTCAAGGAGATTGACTTGATCACCTTGCATACTCACCTATTTCTTGACCCCTATTTGGCTTAGGTGCAGGCATGGATATAGGGGGAATGCGGTCCTAATTGATTGGACTATCCCCCCCCCCCCATTATGCCCAAAGCAATCAAAATCATTTCTCTTAATATCATTTTGTGATATGTGAGCTTAAATGATGAGTTTTAGTAATGGACCCAAGATATATATTCGTGGTGCCAAGCCGAGTATACTCAAATATGGTAGCCTAGGCCACCACCCTCTCACATTCGAGAGGTTGGTGCTTACTCGTGTTTGTCATTTTTTGGTTCGTGACTATTTAGAGCTTTCTTGAACATTTTAGTGGATTTCTATGGCTCTTATTGATTCTTCCCAGATTGACATCTTAACCCAAGCCTACACCCTGTGTTAAAACACTCTATCTCATATATGTCCCCATACACAAAACCTGGAGTTTTTGGTCGAGGAGGACCGGAGTCTCCGGTGCACCTGCACCAGAGTCTCCGGTGTAGGCCGGAGTCTCCAGTTCAGACAGTTTTTGCCACTTAAAGGGAGGGGACGGGGTGTGTCAACACCCGGATTTTTAATCCCAGATGCCTGTTATGCCATACATCGCAATCCCAGGATTACCATTTTTGCGAGACATAACAGAATTGGATACCATAGTACATAATCCATTACAACCGTACATAAGTTCTTACACAAATAGGGATCTCATGATCCAGTTCTTAATACAACATCAGACAGCGGAATACATAATAATAACGGTAGCGTAGGCGAAGCTCCATCTTCGGGGTCACAGCCAATGCTGACGATGGGAGATGATCCTATTTGTCGTAACCTTCTTAGGGCCCATCCTCCAGGTACTCCTCTTCATAGTCTGGCCATGGGAATAGCCAGGGACAAAGCCATGAGTACTCTTTAAGTACTCGCAAACTAATACTAACAAATGAAAGGGGTTTTTGATAATAGGACACTAGGGTCTAGGGTTGTTTTGCAAAAGCCAGATTTATCTCTACTAAGTTTTAGGGGCAACAAATGCTAGTTGAAGTTTATAACCTCTAAGTGGGAACTTGTATTTCATATCACAACCCTGTTGTGGTCAAGTCAAAGTCTCACTTCATTTCACAAGTCATTTTGAAAAGTCTGACGGGGGAACAGTATGGCCACTCCAACTGTCCATAACCGCGGACGCGGCTATTCGAATAGTTTGACACTCTACAGAGATTGTACACTTTCAGCACAACATTCGATACATCCGGCAGGAACAAATTCTGAATTCACCATACTCAGTATGCGGATAATCAATCCTAACCTTTCAATTACACGCCCTAGTATAAACACCTCTCCTGTGAGTTTGGCCTCCCAACCATGACTAACTGTCATCTTGGGTACTGCACAGGTGGACAATCTTCACAAGGTAGCCTCAGCTCATGTCTTGGTCGTGAGGGAACTAATACTAAGGTATATAAGTTTCCAGTCAAGCCCTACCCAATCTTCGGGTATTGTGGTTGTACGATAAAATTGGAATGGTATCGCATCCAGACAACCATCAGTTTTATAAAGGGCTAAGGCTCATGCCTCAACATTTTCATCACCAAAATCATCAAGTGTTCGGAAACACATGTCCAAAACATTTCAATAGAATGATCCATCATTCCAAGGTTTTCATAACCATTTTTCCACCAAGTATTCCCATCTAAAGTTGATCAAGTTTTATGCTTAGCACTAGCATCTACAGGTGGGGGTAAGCACTAATGAGGGGTGGTAAACTAGTGGAGTTTTAACTAAGTTCAATCTCATGCCTTAGGATGACATCAAGATTATCTAGCTTAGGACAAATTTTATGCTCTTTATGCAACCTTCAAGTATCCTTCTAGTATCTACCATTTATTCCAGTAAACTCTAAGTAAGAGCTTTGATAAAGAAATAAAGTAAGAAGCTTGCAAGTAAAACTAGGATTGGTATATCAAGTGGGGATGATCACATATACTTAAGGCATATAGTGGTCATGGCAACAAGAAAGTATTAGCTTGCATAAGTAGGGTATCTTTAAAGTGTTAGCTTGCATTGGTATAGTATCAGCTTGCTAAATTGCAAGTGCTAGCTTGCATTGATCCACTTGGTTAATAAAGCTTGCCTTGTGCAGAGCAGTGGTTAAAGTTCTCCTCGGCTTCTTCTTCATAGTATCCTCCTTCCTCCTCGTATCCTTGGTCGGTACTAGCGTCTATAAATAAATACGAGGTACACAATCACCAAACAATACTTAACTACTTGCAATCATTACACACAAGGGTCCAATAGATGATCTAACATCATCTCTAACATTACAAGATTAAGGCTTGGTTTAATTCCTTTTATTTTTAGAAAAGTAATTTCTACTCATTGAAAAACTACATAAGATTTAATATTCTCCAAACCAAACATGGGATCATGTTGACACATGTCATCACCACATATTGTAGTCCATGGGAATATGATTTAAATTGGTGTCACAATTTAATAAGGTTTTACCCTTTTATTTAATTAAATAAAGTGACTATAAATGCCTATGTAGCATTCTTTTATTACTTGAACATTATTTATATAATTAAACCTATATATTTTTATATATTCTGAAAGGTATGGTTAAATGTGATTTTTGAGAGTTGGAATCAACTCAAAATCTATTATGGTTTAAATTTGAAAAATGTTTGAATGCAGAAAAGCTTCTGCCTTATTATTTTTACCATGGGTGATCTATAGATCCAAATGACTTGAATCCAACGAGCTTGGATTCAGCATTCCCAGACCTTTCTAACAAAATTAGTTTCATTCAATTTGGTGCACTGAATCGACCTGGGTTGATTTTTGAAACTGGGTACAGAAGTGTGTTTGAAATTAAATGGAAAAGGTTTAATTCAAATAACTGGGTTGCGCGGGAACTGTTAACGGGCCGGCCCAGTGACACTCCACGGCTTGGGGATCAGCTGACAGGGGGGTTCCACCGGTCAGTGGCTCTTCAAACGCGAAGCGGTACGAGGCAATGTGGGTCGTTCGATCTAGTTCTAATCCAACGGCTGAGAGTCATCGTCGACGTTGGGCAACGCCGGCGAGACAGAAACCTAGCACGGCCAGTGGGGGTTGCTGGGGGCTCACCGGGGTTCGGGCGAGGGTCGGCGAGGCGGGCGAACGACGAAGTCGACGACGACGAATCTCCTAGTACCGGTGGCTCCTCCTGGGGCGGCTCCAATCGCTGGCTCCCTTCTTCTCCAGAGGCGGCGGGCTCCGGTGAAATTCCGACGAGGTGTTGCTCGCCTTGCTCCGGGAACGGTGTGGCATGATCAGTGAGGAGAGGGGAGTAGAATGGTGTGCTCAATTCGGCTGAGGGTGGCCTCTATTTATAGTCGAGCGAGGGGACCGACGGGGCGCACGGTGAGCTCGTCGGGGGCGGTGGTACAGACGGCTATTGGCATGGGCGAAGGTAGGGGACGGTGCGGTGTTCCCTGTCAATGCTCAACGATACGGTGGTGAGACGTGGGACGGTGCGGTTTGGTCTGGAACCCGCGACGCTCTGCACGGCAGAGGCGGCGTCTTCGACGGAGAGCGGTGGCTACGGGGCACGGGCGGTGAAATGGGCATGTCTGGCATGTTCCTAGGACGGTGTTGATCGTGTATGCACGCGGCTAGGGCGGCACGTGGTCTGTGGGCTTCGGTCGAGGGTGGCGCTCTGGCGCATGCTCGGCATGGTTGCTGGCAAGCTGGGCGCGGTCCGTGTGTGTGGTCCAGTGGTTGGCAAGGTTCAAGCGTTCGACAGGGAGTGGCGATGGACGGTAGGCTGCCTCCCAGACATGCTGGCTAGGCTTGGTTCTCCTCCTAGCTTGCTGTCGACATGGGGGTGACAAGGTTGGTTTCGGCTGTTCACCATTGATGACATTGGCAAGCTCACAGTGGTGCTAGTGCTTGGTTTAGTTAGCTAGATGATCTACTGAGGTTGTTGTGAGCTAGAGAGGGAACAAGTTAGGCAAGAATCACTACTCACAATAGTGTTTTGATTTTATTTGATTTGTGTCTGCCAAGTGTTTGATGAAATGGCCGCATGAATTCAAGTTTTGAATTTTGAAAAGATTTTTGGTGGATGTGCTAGATTGGTGCTGGTGAGTCTGCAGATGCTTGGGTTTTGAAAGTTGAGCTTGTTTGAGTGGTTTTTGAAAGAGTGGGATCTTCTCATATGATAAAGATTCAATTTTGGATTGCCATTTAAACTATGCATTTGAAAGTTTCTGGATGATCACAAAGTGGGCCTTGATACTTTGTTATGAGTACAATCAAGGGGTGCAAAGATCCAGAAAAGTTTCTGTTAGTTTCTGAAAGTTTGAGACAGCCAAAGTAGGCATGGGAGTTAAATTGGTCAAAATGACCATTCCTTTATTTTATTTGTTTTGATTTACTTGTCTTTGCGAAAAGTGTGGGAAATGTTTTAGATGATGTTTATTTCACCTAAGAAACATTTTACAAGAAAGGAAACACACAAACAAGGTGGTTCAAAAGAATTTCAAATTCAATGCATACTCATATGCATGCATTCATAACTTTATTTTGAAAATTTTTGGTAATTCTAATTTTGATGCTTAGAGTTTGATGATCCAAGTTCAATATTTTTGGGATGTTACAAACCTTCCCCCCTTAAACAAAATCTCGTCCCGAGATTTGAAAAAGGACGAAAAGATTACCTAGGATTTGAAGATATCGGGAAACTCTGTCCTAATGTGATCTTCGCGCTCCCAGGTAGCTTCCGCTTCTGTGTGGTTGCTCCACTGAATCTTGAGAAACTTGATGCTTCGGGTTCGGGTAGTTCGAAAAGCTTCTTCGAAAATATGGATGGGTACTTCGGGATAGGTCAGGTCATCATTGATCTCTATGGTCTGATGGTCGATATTTTTGAACACTTCGGTCTTCTCGGGGACTTCGAGACACTTGCGAAGTAATGAGATATGGAATACATTGTGCACGGCTGACATCTCTTCGGGTAGTTCCAATTGATACGATACTTCTCCTCGACGGTTCAGAATCTTGAAAGGTCCAATATATCTGGGGGCTAACTTTCCTTTGAGTTGGAAACGTTGCATTCCCTTCAATGGCGACACTTTTAGATAAACAAAATCTCCTATGTTGAAGGCGAGGTATCTACGTCTCTTGTCGGCGTAACTCTTTTGTCTGGACTGTGCTGTCTTGAGGTGCTCATGAATCTTGTGAACCTTCTCTTTTGCTTCTCGTAGGATGTCGGGTCCGAAAATCTGACTCTCTCCTACTTCCGACCAGTTCAAAGGGGTGCGACACTTTCGTCTGTACATGAATTCAAATGGGGCCATTTGCAAACTGGCTTGATAACTGTTGTTGTATGAAAATTCTGCGAAGGGCAGAGAGTCTTCCCACTTGGATCCATATTCTAACACACATGCTCTCAGCATATCTTCGAGTATTTGATTTACTCGCTCCGTTTGTCCATCGGTCTGAGGGTGATAAGCGATACTGAAATCTAGACGGGTTCCTAAACCTTCTTGGACTTTCTTCCAGAATCTCGAGGTAAACTGAGTTCCTCGATCAGATACGATGTTCTTGGGGACTCCATGCAAACTAACTATTCTAGCGATGTACAACTCCGCTAGCTTCGAACTCTGATATGTGGTCTTGACGGGAAAGAAATGGGCGGCTTTGGACAATCTGTCCACTGTGACCCAGATAGAGTCATTTCCCCTACTAGAAGTAGGCAGTCCAGTGATAAAGTCCATTCCTACAGAATCCCATTTCCATTCCGGAATCTGCAAGGGTTGCAACAATCCAGTGGGTCTTTGATGTCCTGCCTTGACTCGCTGACATATATCACACTTGGCGATATAGCTTCCGATTTCTCTCTTCATCTTATGCCACCAAAATTTCTCTTTCAAATCTTGATACATTTTAGTTCCTCCGGGATGGATAGAATAAAGAGTATCACGATCCTCCTTCAGAATAACTTCTTTCAACTCAGAATCTGCTGGTACACAAAGGCGTCCTTTGTACCACAAAACTCCTTCTTCGTCCTTAGTGAATCCGGGTACTTTGCCTGTACCGATACGATGCTTGATTCCGTCAATACTAGCATTTACCTTTTGTGCCTCTTTAATCTGACTGATCAAAGTGGGTTGGAGTTCTATGCTAGCCAAGAATCCTTCACTTACTAATTCCATTCAAAAATCTTCCATCTCTTTGTGCAAACTTGGTTGCTCCTTCAAAATCATGGAGTTCAAGCGGCACGGTAATCTGCTAAGGGCATCGGCTACCACATTGGCTTTACCAGGGTGATAGTGAATGTCCAGATCATAATCCTTGATTAGCTCAATCCATCTTCTCTGCCTCATATTCAGCTCCTTCTGAGTGAATATATACTTTAGGCTCTTGTGATCCTTATAGATATCACAACGGTTTCCCATCAGGTAATGTCTCCATGTTTTCAGGGCTAGAACTACGGATGCGAGTTCGAGGTCATGGGTTGGGTAGTTTTGCTCATGTTGCTTCAGTTGTCGAGATAGATAAGATATAACTTTTCCTTCTTGCATTAGCACACATCCGAGACCGATCTTGGATGCGTCACAATACACATCGAAGGGCTTCGTGATATCTGGCATGATCAAGATTGGGGCTGAAATCAATCTCCTCTTGAGTTCTTGAAAACTTGCTTCACATTTGTCGGTCCATTCAAACTTCTTGTCCTTCTTCAACAATTGGGTCATGGGTCTGGCGATACTAGAGAATCCTTCTACGAATTTGCGGTAATATCCCGCCAATCCGAGAAATGCACGAACTTGGGTTTGAGTGGTTGGGGCTTGCCAATCTTCTACATCTTTCACTTTGGCAGGGTCAACGGCAATTCCTCCAGCTGATACAATGTGACCGAGGAATCCTACCTCCTGTAACAAGAATTCACATTTGCTAAACTTTGCATATAGCTGATGCTCTCTAAGGGTTCCAAGAATGGTCCTTAGGTGTATCCCATGTTCTTCTTCTGATTTGGAATAAATCAGAATGTCATCGATGAAAACAACGACAAACTTATCCAGGAAGTCCATAAAAATCTTATTCATGAGATTCATGAAATAAGTAGGGGCATTGGTTAGTCCGAAAGACATGACTGTATACTCATACAATCCATAGCTGGTGGTAAAGGCAGTCTTCGGAATATCCTCTGCACGAATTTTGAGTTGATGATAGCCAGTTCTAAGATCAATCTTAGAAAACACTTTGGCACCGGTCAACTGATCAAACAAATCTTCTATCTTGGGCAAGGGGTACTTGTTCTTGATGGTGACATCATTCAACTTCCGATAATCCGTACACAAACGGTTACCTCCATCCTTCTTGTCCACAAACAAGACAGGTGATCTCCATGGTGACGCACTTGGTTGAATCAATCCAATTTCCAGCATGGAATCCAGTTGCTTCTTCAGTTCTGCGAGCTCTGACGGGTTCATACTATATGGTCTCTGGGCTATGGGTCCTGTTCCGGGAATTAGTTCGATGATAAACTCGATATCCCTATCTGGGGGCATACCGGGCAAAACATCTGGAAATACATCGGGGTATTCACAGACTATTCGGACTTGGTCAATGGTAGGTTGGGCTATACTCTTGTTGCATTTGAATTCGCGAGGTAAGGTTTCAGATATATGCTCGACTGATATTCCGGCAGTACTAGTCATGGTTATGGCTTTCTTGGCACAGTCAATCAATCCTTTATGTTTGGACATCCAATCCATTCCTAGTACTACTTCCAAACCTTTGGTTCCGAGTACTATCAGATTTGCATAAAAATCTATGCCATGGATTCGCATAGGGACGGCTTTGCAAATTTGTCTAGCCTTAGTGGTTGATCCGGGAATCTGAACAATCATAACATGCTTCAGTTTGGTTGGTTGAATTTTACTAGTGCATGCAAATTCTTCGGTGACAAATGAATGCGATGCACCAGAATCGAACAACACTCTTGCAAGTACTGAATTAACAGAAAACATACCCAGCACGACGTCTGGCGCTTCCTGAGCTTCTTCAGCATGCATGAGAAAAAGACGGCCGTTGCAGTTGAGTGAATTCCCTGGAGCAAATCTTCTTCCTGGCTGCACACGACGCTACTACTGAACTGGGACATTGGCATTGGGGGCTGTAGCATTCTTCTTGTTGGGGCACTCGTTGGAATAGTGGCCTTTATTTCCACAGTCATAACAAGTCACTTGCGACTTGTCCTTTGCTGCTACAGGCACCGCATTGCTTCCAGTCCTAGGGGTAGTGTTGGTGTTGGCAGTAGCATTGTTGTTGTTGAATTTGGGTGGGGCACGATTGAAATTGCTAGCGTTGTCGGGGTTGTTGTGATTTCCTCCAGGCCTAGGGTTTCCACGGTTGGGGTAGGTCGGACGGTTCATCGGGGGTCTATTGGTTCTTGGGGCAAATACTGGAGATGGGTTGGGGCGATACTTTGGGGTCTGATGGGTTCCTGGTTGATGCATCATGCGACGCTTGCGGTTCTCATTGGCTTGGTTGATCTTTCCTTCCATCTGGATAGCAGAGTCCACAAGGGCTTCAATATCAGCAAAGGGGATATTGACTAACACGGTCTGCATCTCGTCATGCAGACCATTCAGGATCTTTCTTTCTTCTTGGCTTCGGTGTCGATCTCATCCGGGGCATACCTAGCTAATGACAAAAATTTGTCACGGTATTCCACTACGGTCATCCTTCCTTGCTTCAGCTATCTGAACTCGTCTCTCATTCTCTTGATCCCCTGGTGGCACATGGGTTCTGCTAAACTTGACCTTGAATTCTTCCCAGGTCATCATCTGATCTCCAGTCATTGCGCGAACACTGTTCCACCATGCCCTGGCATCTCCGGCTAGATAGTCGGTGGTGAACAGAACTTTCTCGTTGGCTTCCACTCCGGCGACTTCTAGGTTATTTTCCATGGTTTGCAGCCAATCATCGGCGTCTAGGGGTTCTTATGACTTAGTGAAAATAGGTGGGTTGGTATTCTAGAAATTTTTGAGCTTAGATCCATGGTTGTCCTGATTTCCGTGGCCTTGGTTGTTGTGGGCTAGCTGGGCTATCTGCTGAAGGGTGCTAGGTTGGCTTGACGTTCCGCTCTTTCAGCTTCACGGTCAGAAATCAACATTTGCAGAATCTGCAACATCGGGTCCGGGGATGAACCACTTCCTCCACGTGGCATGTGAAGATTGAGATAGATCATGAGAAAAGAGGGAAATTTCTAAAGTTTTTGGGTCTTTGAAAAAAATTAAAGTTTGACTCAGATTTTCTAGCAACTTGCTTTTTCATTCATTCATTCATAGCACACGATACAACACACACCACAACAAAGAAAAACAGATGGTTTTAAGAACCATTCTAAGAACTACGATACAGTGGGACCGAATACTACTCACTACGCTAGTGCTCAAGTGTTACTACTCCTCGGAATCTGTGGCCTCATCATCATCGATGAAGGCCAAATCATCTTCATCGATGAAGAAGTCCATAGCCTGATCCTCCAGAAAATCATCATCATCGCTGAGATAGGAGTAGGGGTCTCCACGAAGATCCTCTCCGGCATTCTCCCTTTCCTCCAACTGCATGTCTCTCTCGTGGATGGTCTCCTCCAAAGATGAGATGCGGTGGTGAAGGCGGGCAATGATGCGCTCCTTCTTATCGAGCTGACGGCGGCGAGACTTGCGATCCTTTGCTAACATGGTGATGGTTTGATCCTTCGTCTTGATGATGGCATACTTATGGTTGGAGTAGTCACGGCAGTTGTCTAACTCCTGCTGACGATCGTACATCATGAAGCTAAGGTGGTCCAATTGAGTCTTCAGCTCAGGGTGGTATGGGTCTTCTTATCGAGCTCAAGGTGGCCCTCTCAAAGATAAGGTCTCCTCCATTCCCCAACTGATAAAACTTGTTGTACTTCATGTCCATCTATAAGAATATAGGATGAGTAAGTTAGTAGATTGATCAAGTGTGTCAAAATTTTATGTATTTTGCAAGAGTTTTTGAGGAACATGAATTTTCATGAAAGAATCCAAGGGGTAAGAATGAGAATAAGTTTTTGTAAATATTTGTTTTCTTTGGTTTTGAAACTAAGTTTTTGATTCAAATGTCCGGTCTAACTAGGGTCTCCTATGGTCAACCTGGCTCTGATACCAACTTGTCAACACCCGGATTTTTAATCCCAGATGCCTGTTATGCCATACATCGTAATCCCAGGATTACCATTTTTGCGAGACATAACAGAATTGGATACCATAGTACATCATCCATTACAACCGTAAATAAGTTCTTACACAAATAGGGATCTCATGATCCAGTTCTTAATACAACATCAGGAAGCGGAATACGTAATAATAACGGTAGCATAGGCGAAGCTCCATCTTCGGGGTCACAGGCAATGCTGACGATGGGAGATGATCCTAGTTGTCGTAACCTTCCTGGGGTCCATTCTCCAGGTAATCATCTTCATATTCTGGCCATGGGAATAGCCAGGGACAAAGCCATGAGTACTCTTTAAGTACTCGCAAACTAATACTAACAAATAAAAGGGGTTTTTGATAATAGGACACTAGGCTCTAGGGTTATTTTGCAAAAGCCAGATTTATCTCTATTAAGTTTTAGGGGCAACAAATGCTAGTTGAAGTTTATAACCTCTAAGTGGGAACTTGTATTTCATATCACAACCCTGTTGTGGTCAAGTCAAAGTCTCACTTCATTTCACAAGTCATTTTGAAAAGTCTGACGGGGGAACAGTATGGCCACTCCAACTGTCCATAACCGCGGACGCGGCTATTCGAATAGTTTGACACTCTACAGAGATTGTACACTTTCACCATAACATTCGATACATCCGTCAGGAACAAATTCTAAATTCACCATTCTCAATATGCGGATAATCAATCCTAACCTTTCAATTACATGCCCTAGTATAAGCACCTCTCCTGTGAGTTTGGCCTCCCAACCATGACCAACTGTCATCTTGGGTACTGCACAGGTGGACAATCTTCACAAGGTAGCCTCAGCTCATACCTTGGCCGTGAGGGAACTAATACTAAGGTATATAAGTTTCCAGTCAAGCCCTACCCAATCTTCGGGTATTGTGGTTGTACGATAAAATTGGAATGGTATCGCATCCAGACAACCATCAGTTTTATAAAGGGCTAAGGCTCATGCCTCAACATTTTCATCACCAAAATCATCAAGTGTTCGGAAACACATGTCCAAAACATTTCAATAGAATGATCCATCATTCCAAGGTTTTCATAACCATTTTTCCACCAAGTATTCCCATCTAAAGTTGATCAAGTTTTATGCTTAGCACTAGCATCTACAGGTGGGGGTAAGCACTAATGAGGGGTGGTAAACTAGTGGAGTTTTAACTAAGTTCAATCTCATGCCTTAGGATGACATCAAGATTATCTAGCTTAGGACAAATTTTATGCTCTTTATGCAACCTTCAAGTATCCTTCTAGTATCTACCATTTATTCCAGTAAACTCTAAGTAAGAGCTTTGATAAAGAAATAAAGTAAGAAGCTTGCAAGTAAAACTAGGATTGGTATATCAAGTGGGGATGATCACATATACTTAAGGCATATAGTGGTCATGGCAACAAGCAAGTATTAGCTTGCATAAGTAGGGTATCTTTAAAGTGTTAGCTTGCATTGGTATAGTATCAGCTTGCTAAATTGCAAGTGCTAGCTTGCATTGATCCACTTGGTTAATAAAGCTTGGCTTGTGCAGAGCAGTGGTTAAAGTTCTCCTCGGCTTCTTCTTCGTAGTATCCTCCTTCCTCCTCGTATCCTTGGTCGGTACTAGCATCTATAAATAAATACGAGGTACACAATCACCAAACAATACTTAACTACTTGCAATCATTACACACAAGGGTCCAATAGATGATCTAACATCATCTCTAACATTACAAGATTAAGGCTTGGTTTAATTCCTTTTATTTTTAGAAAAGTAATTTCTACTCATTGAAAAACTACAAAAGATTTAATATTCTCCAAACCAAACATGGGATCATGTTGACACATGTCATCACCACATATTGTAGTCCATGGGAATATGATTTAAATTGGTGTCACAATTTAATAAGGTTTTACCCTTTTATTTTAATTAAATAAAGTGACTAGAAATGCCTATGTAGCATTCTTTTATTACTTGAACATTATTTATGTAAGTAAACCTATATATTTTTATATATTCTGAAAGGTATGGTTAAATGTGATTTTTGAGAGTTGGAATCAACTCAAAAGCTATTATGGTTTAAATTTGAAAAATGTTTGAATGCAGAAAAGCTTCTGCCTTGTTATTTTTACCATGGGTGATCTATAGATCCAAATGACTTGAATCCAACGGGCTTGGATTCAGCATTCCCAGACCTTTCTAACAAAATTAGTTTCATTCAATTTGGTGTAGTGAATCGACCTGGGTTGATTTTTGAAACTGGGTACAGAAGTGTGTTTGAAATTAAATGGAAAAGGTTTAATTCAAATAACTGGGTTGCGCGGGAACTGTTAACGGGCCGGCCCAGTGACACTCCGCGGCGCGGGGCTCGGCTAACAGGGGGGTTCCACCGGTCAGTGGCTCTTTAAACGCGAAGCGGTACGAGGCATTGTGGGTCGTTCGATCTAGTTCTAATCCAACGGCTGAGAGTCATCGTCGACGTTGGGCAACGCCGGCGAGACAGAAACCTAGCACGGCCAGTGGGGGTTGCTGGGGGCTCACCGGGGTTCGGGCGAGGGTCGGCGAGGCGGGCGAACGACGAAGTCGACGACGGAAAATCTCCTGGTACCGGTGGCTCCTCCTAGGGCGGCTCCAATCGTTGGCTCCCTTCTTCTCCAGAGGCGGCGGGCTCCGGTGAAATTCCGACGAGGTGTTGCTCTCCTTGCTCCGGGAACGGTGTGGCACGATCAGTGAGGAGAGGGGAGTAGAATGGTGTGCTCAATTCGGCTGAGGGTGGCCTCTATTTATAGTCGAGCGAGGGGACCAACGGGGCGCACGGTGAGCTCGTCGGGGGCGATGGTACAGACGGCTATTGGCACGGGCGAAGGTAGGGGACGGTGCGGTGTTCCCTGGCGATGCTCAACGATACGGTGGCGAGACGTGGGACGGTGCGGTTTGGTCTGGAACACGCGACGCTCTGCGCGGCAGAGGCGGCGTCTTTGACGGCGAGCGGTGGCTACGGGGCACGGGCGGTGAAATGGACATGTCTGGCGTGTTCCTGGGACAGTGGTGATCGTGTATGCACGCGGCGAGGGAGGCGTCCGGTTTGTGGGCTTCGGTCGAGGGTGGCGCTCTGGCGCATGCTCGGCATGGTTGCTGGCAAGCTGGGCGCGGTCTGTGCGTGTGGTCCAGTGGTTGGCAAGGTTCAAGCGTTGGACAAGGAGTGGCGGTGGACGGTGGGCTGCCTCCCAGACATGCTGGCTAGGCTTGGTTCTCCTCCTAGCTTGCTGTCGACATGGGGGTGACAAGGTTGGCTTCGGCTGTTCACCATTGATGACATTGGCAAGCTCACAGTGGTGCTAGTGCTTGGTTTAGTTAGCTAGATGATCTACTGAGATTGTTGTGAGCTAGAGAGGGAACAAGTTAGGCAAGAATCACTGCTCACAATAGTGTTCTGATTTTATTTGATTTGTGTCTGCCAAGTGTTTGATAAAATGGCCGCATGAATTCAAGTTTTGAATTTTGAAAAGATTTTTGGTGGGTGTGCTAGATTGGTGCTGGTGAGTCTGCAGATGCTTGGGTTTTGAAAGTTGAGCTTGTTTGAGTGGTTTTTGAAAGAGTGGGATCTTCTCATATGATAAAGATTTAATTTTGGATTGCCATTTAAACTATGCATTTGAAAGTTTTTGGATGATCACAAAGTGGGCCTTGATACTTTTTTATGAGTACAATCAAGGGGTGCAAAGATCCAGAAAAGTTTATGTTAGTTTCTGAAAGTTTGAGACTGCCAAAGTAGGCATGGGAGTTAAATTGGTCAAAATGACCATTCCTTTATTTTATTTGTTTTGATTTACTTGTCTTTGGGAAAAGTGTGGGAAATGTTTTAGATGATTTTTATTTCACCTAAGAAACATTTTACAAGCAAGGAAACACACAAACAAGGTGGTTCAAAAGAATTTCAAATTCAATGCATACTCATATGCATGCATTCATAACTTTATTTAGAAAAAAAATTGTTAACTCTAATTTTGATGCTTAGAGTTTGATGATCCAAGTTCAATATTTTTGGGATGTTACAAGGTGAAATGAAACAGCAGTTTCACTTCTTCCACCCCCGTTCCCCTCCCTCCAACCCATCGCCCTCTCCTCCAAAACTCATCCCCGGAGGTCAAGAAGGTTGTATGCATCGCTCGATGCAGAGGCCGGGCCTATGGTCCCATTTCGGGGAAAAATGTAGGTTCGGCTACAAATCACCAGCGTCAACACAATGAGTAAAGAGTACCCACTCCATGGAGGCCGGACCGGAAATCCAAAGTGGAGTCCATAATCGAATTTCTCCCAGTCAGAGGTGTCATCTTTGGGTGTTATGATTTGTTGTTTTTACCTTAAATCAAGGCTCCATGGTGATTTTGGAGTTCTTGTTTGCGTTGCTGAGATTTCTTAGACACCCACCATGTGCGGCTACGGAAATGTGCTCCTTGCCAAGCAACTAGCTATCTTGATCGTGCAGGAGTCCTCATGACTATCCCAAGCCCGCATTCTGCAGCACATGTAGATGCATTTAGGGAAAATTTTGACAATTGTTGAGATGGCCTCGGTGCAAGTTGATGACATATTACATTTGAACATACTTCTCAAATTAGAAGGGGACTAAGAGGGAGAGATGGCACACATGGAGGAAGTCAAGCGAGGAGGAGACCTAGGATGTCGACCACGTCTGTGTGCAAAAGATAAAATTAAAAGGGCAAAGGGAGGTCGCGTGTGGCAAGGGTCGTGGGAAGAGGACGCGCATGTGGCAAGGGCTGAGGAAGAGGGCAGGCGAACTGGTGAGGATGCGACTCGGCTATGGTTTGGCCTAGCCTTCGGCTGGTAGGTCGGCCTAGGGAGGGGTCTCTTTCTCCTTTTGTTTTCGATTCTACATTTATTTTTTAATATTTAAAAGTAAATATAAAAATGACAAGGTTTTTAGGGAGAATAAAAAACCGAAAATTGCTTTTATTTTGCCAATGTCTCTACGTGCCGGAACCAAAGCTCTCAGGAGCTTCACATAATTAAGTTTGTGCATTTAAAAAAGCACTATTTCATGAAAGTTTTCCTTAAAACTTGGTTGTATTTTTTCTATAATGTGAAATTTATGTGCAAAATTTGTACACACAAAGTTTCATTAACCGTAGCAATACACGGGCATTCAGCTAGTCAGTTATAATCGTCATATAAGTGGAAGCAAGCTTCTGTATGAAGCAATTGAAGCCAGACAAATAAAGAGTAGTATTAGCCAAGAGCTTTAATCACATTCTTAGTTATACTAAGAATCATTTCAAAATTGCATCTCTATCAAATCATCATAGTAACTGAATTCCAACATAATCCTTGAATACAAAGAAAGCACACACAAGCATATCCAGTGACCAGCACTTGCTAAATCAAATAATAGACAAAGCCAGAAGCTGTAATATCAACATATACACATCAGGCTGTACTAGGCTAAACCAAAATACTAGCAGCAACTATAGAGCATAGTAGAAATGTTGCCTAAAGCATTTGAACGGGACATGGTCAATAATCCACACCAGCTAAACATTGAAACTTACGTAGAACATTTAGAATAGGGTAGAACCCTAATCAGGAATTAATCACTGAGAGAGGAAGAGGCGGATACCAACTACCAGGACATGATGAAATTAACTACCATGTTATACTAACCATTGTAGCATCCAAGATTTATCAGAGGGGCGAAGAACAATGGTCCATGGCAACCCTAATTAGGGTTAAGTACAACGGTACAGCGAGAGGTTCAAAGAGGGAGAAGAAGAAGGGTCCTCGTTAGGATTTAGAAAAGGAAGCAGAGGGCATTAGTTGGCAGCAACTACGGCACGGTGGCACGGTGGGCGCTGAAGCACCTCACCACGCTAGTAACTGCACATGCGCGAGAGTGGCGGCGCTGGCGACCACCACGTCGCCAGACCACCAGGACATCATCGCGTAGCCACCGGAGCACGACACAACAAGGAAGGCTGAACCCCTAGTCACGAGTGCGGGTTCAACCTGACCAGACGAAAGCACCCGCGCCAAATCGAAGTGGACCAGTCGATGCAGCGGGGCGTACTTAGTCGGCAAGTACAGCCTTGGCCTCAGGTTTTCTCCTCAAAGGTCTACCATTGATATTCTGAGGTATCCTCAAACACCCTGGTCGTTGAACCATCCCCGAGGTGTTTAATCAATCCCTTACATAGGGCTTCACGGCCATGCAATATTGCTCGCCATGTGTGCGAGAAATTCTTCCTTGGACGTGCCGAGAGAAAATCCGAATACTGCCCCCGCTGAAGTTTCTGGGTCCGTCTAGCACCTACCCCAGTACAAAAAAGGTATAGAACCGGACCCTTGTCACCTGGCACATACGGCAGAGATGGCGTGGAGAACAAACTATTCAGTCAACGGCCCGTCCACACGGTATTCAAGTCTTCCCAAGGATCGCGCTCCTTATTCTCATTTATTACCACTTACCAATTGTGGTGAATATTCCAAACAATAGACGTTTTTAGCTCCGCACGTCCCGCTCGTCTCCACCTATAAATATACGAACAATCCATAGATTATTTTCTTGACCTAAACACACATATACTCTACCATCCAAGATCTGAATCGTCTCCATGGCCATAGGCGCATACGCCAAGTTCGTCCGTGCACCAATCCTCATGGTTCTTCTCATATGCCTTGCTACTCATTCACAATGTAAGTGGTGCCTGCGGTCAAGTTACTGTTGATTCTCTCTCTCAGATTTCTACAACCTTGAATTGAGTGTCTAGACTAGACTAGGGAGGAGCGATCTTGTGTAGTAGTAGTTTCATTTGTTCGATGCTTTGCTAGATCTTGCCGATAATTACACAAATACTATATGTTTATACTTACAAACGATGATTGTGCTCAAAAAAAAATTCACAGATGGAACTGCTCAAGGCCTGGGTAGCGAGAGGATAAATGTGCCCAACGGATTGTGTATCCGCAGCCCAGGATCCGATCCTTGCAAATTGGATTTCTGCTACTGTTGTTTGGTGGACAATGAATGCTTTCAGCCAATGGATCGCTGCACCAAGTGTTGCCAAGATCCTGCTTCCTGCGACGGCGGCGGCGGCGGCAGAGCGGGGATGATGCCGACTGCCTCTATCTCTGCCCAACTCCTGTCGGATTTCTTTTTGAACAGAGCCCTCCCATTAGATTGAAATGATGTTATTCGATCATCAATGTAATAATGCAAGATGCGTTTTTATGAAGGACTAGCAAGAAATGTCCGTGCGTTGCACCGGGAAAAAACCGTCTTGTGAAACTCTTTTTTCTTAAATATTTATAGACAGTGGAAATTTCCGTAATTGAAACCAGTTAGTGAGACAAAATGAACTTCTGATTAAATCCACCTAGAACTTCTTGTGTACAACATAAGATCGAAATTATGTAAGTGGGAATTCTTCGAACACTTGGAAAAAATCAGACTAGACATGTTACCGAACATCTTCCGCCGAGTTAATGCATGTGCGGTCCATGGCGTTGTTCGACTCAATCGACACGTAGGAACTCACCGTTGGTCGAGCCAACACGCATCTACCGGAACTTGGTCAATCTATTTGCTTTGCCTTGGCCTTGCCCTAATACTTTTGCACACTGTACACGGCACCCTTCTCTTGTCTCCTACTGCCTGCCATATCTGAGGCTCCGTTCGGTACAAAGGATTTCTGCAGGAATTTCGTAGGAAACCTGTTCCTATGAAATTTTTTCCTCTTCTAGCGTTCGGAACTAAGGATTGATGAACAATATTCCAAAGGAAAACTTCATTTCCCGCACTGTTTCCACGGGATTGGAAACATCCACCGGAAGCTCGTTTTTTGGGGAGGCTGGCAAGGCTCGTGCTGCCATGCATGCTGCGGCAATAAATTTTTTTGCATCACAGGGATTAAGTGAGATGGAGACAAAAGCAGTGTGTGCCGGGCCAAATAAAAAAATTCTGGCACATGTACGTGCCCATAGGATCTGGGATGTCTTTCCGTAGCTTTTCTTCGTTTGATCTGAACAGGCATCGCCATGGTTTTCCGGCAGTTTCTGGTTCCAAAGTTTTGCGTTTGCATTCTTTTCCCATTCCCGTATTTCTCCATTTTCCTCTGTTTTGCTTACCTGTGTTCCTAACGGACCCTGCAAGAATAGTTGACCGAGAGATAAGGAAAAGATGGGGAGGCCGAGATCAAGATTCGAGAGAGCCAGGGGAACGACGCCAACAACATCCACGAGCTCCCCCGTCGATCCCGCGCGGCCCTGACCTCCTCCCGTCGATCCCCACACGAACAGCACGTACCCCGGGCCCCTCGCGACCCAGCTTCGATCCAGTGCTACCCCGCCGCCGCTGGTTGCCTCCCATCTGTGCTCCTGGTCACGCCACCGGTCTCCACCCTCCTCGTCCGGCCGCCTCCTCCCAAGCGGCTCTCCGCCGCCATGCCCGGCCACCGTCGTCCAGTCTTCGCTCCAGGCCGCCCCCTCCGGCCTCGCCCGGCCATCCCCGACCTCATCTCCTCTGCCTTTTCTTCCTCTCCGCCGCCATGCCCGATTGTGTCCTCCTAGGTGGAGATGGGATGGGGATCAGCAGGTAGCCGGGCGCTACGAAGACATCAGGCGCGGAAGCTACGGGGATGGGGAACACGGTGGGCGTCAGAGACCTGGAAGATTCGGTGGCCTGTTCTGCCTGTCTAAACGAACCGAACAGTTTCATTGTGCGATGGCAGACCAGTAATATCTCCGAAAAGTTAGGGGTAAAAAAGTCCAAAACGGACCGTGGACAGAAACGCTCCGTTCTTTATTATTAGGTAATAGATATAGATTACGGATACGGCATGTACATCTTGATTTCTGAAAAGTTAACTCGGTTTTATCCTTTGTGGTTAACGTTTCTTAATTATTAGTACTCTCTTCAGTTCATAATAAGCGTTGCCGATTTAGTACAACTTTATACTACTAAATCAATGAATTTGATCGGTGACGCTTATTATGATAGCAATAAGTGGTATTTTTAGGACCCGTCTTGTTTACTTCTATCGTATTTTTATCCTCTAGAGGTTTAAAGATGAGAAGGGATTTGGTGTTTATTTCCCTAAATTATTGTTTTAAAAATATACTTTATCATAAAGGAGAAGAGTATATAATCCGATGAATTAGACTATTATAATGAATCAGATTCATACCTTAGGACGCATAGGTCCAATGGTGTTGTTGGCCAATGCATGGAACGATCCGGATTTTCAAAAGATCAAACTGGCGGTTGTGTTGCGAAGCAATTTTACCAAGTCAAAAATTTTCCATAGTCTACTTGTATGCCAAACTCGACCAAAATCTACCATTTTGTTACTTCCCTTGTTGTAAAAGATAAGGTGTGTAGATTCCACTATAAAATATAATTTTGTAGTGAGATGCTTTATTATAGAGATTATGTAAAACTTCATTAACCTCCTTTTGCCCAAATTATGCCTTTTTTAGAACCAATGAGATTTTGTTGCATAGCAACAAGGTTACAATCTTCCTTGACCATAAGTTTAGATGTTATATGAACATCTTGACAACAGACCAGGAAATAATATGGCCCTCACCAATCACCATCCTAGTCTTGATGTCCTTAATCAGGTGGCACAAGACTTAGAGATTTGCACTTTTGTTATTCATGGCTGAAAAAGCATAATTTTTATGATTCCACGACGGTCTCACTTCCAAATATGGAAAAATTATTTTTTTCAAAAGGCTCGTTCAGCGGGTTTGGATCAAAGAGACATCAATGATGAAGTTCTCTCAAACTTTATTGATGGCATAATCATAAATTTATAGATGTACATGACAAGATTATATGAAACTAGGGTTTAGATTATAGGGACAAAGGCTTCAACGTGAGTGTAGATGGTGTCCCCTCTTGAGGTGAATGTTCTTCAGTATATATATAGGCGCCAATGGTGTAGGAGTCTTCTTGGGTCACACTAGGTCTTCATCTTGTCTTGCACGTTAAGTTGAGCTTCGATCTCCCTTAAATGTGTGTCTAGTCTTGAGATCCTTTAGGGAAGTATTTTTGCAGCAAGATAGGTTAGATCGGTTGGGAACTTCTAGATGTAGGCCTCTAGGCCGCGGGCGTTGAGGTCGTTGTGGGATAGAAGTAGTATAAGGGTCGTACAATATGAAGTATAGGCCATGTCGACCTATCTTCGACAAGCCCCCAATCAGTACAGGAAATAATCGCTACGCCGACGGCCGGCTGCCGTCAGCACAGTGTCAAATTGCCGTCGACACAGGCTATGCCGACAGTGGCCGTCGGCGTAGCCCCCTCGGCGTACGTCCTCGTCGGCACAGTCCCTCCCCCTCGGCACAGCGTCTTCTAGCGGGCCCCGCGTGTCAGTCAACGGCCATTTTGGTTGACGGTTCAGCCTGGAGCTACGACGACGGCCAAGCCGTCGGCACAGGAATGGAGCTACGCCGACGGCCATGCCGTCGGCATAGCCTAAAATATTTTTTTATTATTTTTTTTTTTAATATTTGAATTATTTGACTCCTTAATCTCCCGCTTTAATCATTTTAACACTATTTATAGTTAATAATTCATTAAATTGCAGTCTTAGTCAAAGTTCCCGTTCGGTCACCCATCCTAGCACTACTCCAGCTCTAGCACGTTTAACTTTCTCGTTCCTTCAGAATCTCTTCCCGCAAAGCAATTTACTCATTGTTGTCAATACTAGGATATCATTCCTATTAACTCGTATATCATCATGTCATATGGTTGTATTTTTTTGAAATTACAAGAAATTATTTAAGTAAACAACAATGAATAAGTAAAAATATTATTGAATTCAAATAAAAATATAATGATTTTACTTTTTTTGTATTTTTTATTTAATATGGAATAATTAATATCTTTAAATCTGTAAATCAGAATTCGACAAATAATATGTCTAAATTGATTAGAAAAATGAGAGGAATCCAAATATGATATCAATATCAACTTATCACAAACTATGCCGTGATTCTTATCATATTTTCATTTGCCCATTTAAAACGGCACGCATAAAGATTCTTAGCTCGGGATTGAGACTCGCTAAACTTGAAGTGTATCTATGATGAAACAACATATTTTGAACCTAAAAATGATTTTTGTAAAAAATCATGAGCATCCGATCATGTACATGTAGTTCATATCTGACCTACTTTCTACCGATTCGGTAGGAATTTGTCTTTTTCACCAGGGATAGACAGAAATGTTTGAGATCCCCCTGTTATGACATTATACATGTAAGGTGGTCTAGTATTTTTGAAAAATGCGACGGTAGTATTTTGAATTAGTCATTTGGTGGTTGTTTCACAAAACCGTCCGTTTTTTGTACTCGGAAAATGGAAAACGGTTTTCTGGTGCGACGAAAAGGAAAACTTCCTCCTAAAACATTGTTCGCCATCCCATAATGCAAACTTATGCACAATATGGACACATTATCACAAACTATGCCATCATTTTAGCCAAAACATTGGTCATTTGACCCGAAAGCCAAGAAACCTCGAACAAGATAGGTCATTTTGTGAAGGTTTTTTTGAGACATAATCAATATACCAAGTTTTATATTTTTCCTTCTAACTATGTCACATAATGTGATACCACGCGAAGGTTTCGTATTGTTTGGATCGTTTTTTAATTTATAATGCCCATTTTAAACCATCGTTATACTTTGTCGAAGGGCGGGCATGAAGATTCTTAGCTCGGGGCCGAGACTCGCTAAACTTGAAGTGGATCTATGATTAAACAACATATTTTGAATCTAAAAATGATTTTTGTAAAAAATCATGAGCATCCGATCATGTACCTGTAGTTCATATCTGACCCACTTCCTGCCGATTCGGCAGGAATTTGTCTTTTCACCAGGGATAGACGGAAATGTTTGAGATCCCCCTGTTATGAAATTATCCATGTAAGGTGGTATAGTATTTTTGAAAAATGTGACGGTAGCATTTTGAATTAGCCATTTGGTGGTTGCTTCACAAAACCGTCCGGTTTTTGCGCTCGGAAAATGGAAAACGGCTTTTTGGTGCGACGAAAAGAAAAACTTCCTCCTGAAACATTGTTCGCCATCCCATGATGCACAGTTATGCACAATATCGACACATTATCACAAACTATGCCTTCATTCTAGCCATAACATTGGTTATTTGACCCGAAAGCCAAGAAACCTCGAACGAGATAGGTCATTTTGTGAAGGTTTTTTTGAGACATAATCAATATACCAAGTTTTATATTTTTCCTTCTAACTATGCCACATTATGTGACACCACGCAAAGATTTCGCATTGTTTGGATCGTTTTTTAATTTGTAATGCCTGTTTTAAACCATCGTTATACTTTGTCGAAGGGCGGGCATGAAGTTTCTTAGCTCGGGGCCGAGACTCGCTAAACTTGAATTGGATCTATGATTAAACAATATATTTTGAACCTAAAAATGATTTTTGTAAAAAATCATGAGCATCCGATCATGTACCTGTAGTTTATATCTGACCCACTTCCTACCGACTCGGCGGGAATTTGTCTTTTTCACCAGGGATAGACGGAAATGTTTGAGATCCCCCTGTTATGAAATTATCCATGTAAGGTGGTATAGTATTTTTGAAAAATGTGACGGTAGCATTTTGAATTAGCCATTTGGTGGTTGCTTCACAAAACCGTCCGTTTTTTGCACTCGGAAAATGGAAAACGGCTTGTTGGTGCGACGAAAAGGAAAACTTCCTCCTGAAACATTGTTCGCCATCCCATGATACAAACTTATGCACAATATGGACACATTATCACAAACTATGTCTTCATTCTAGGCATAACATTTGTCATTTGACCCGAAAGCCAAGAAACCTCGAACGAGATAGATTATTTTGTGAAGGTTTTTTTGAGACATAATCAATATACCAAGTTTGATATTTTTCCTTCTAACTATGTCACATAATATGACAACACGCGAAGGTTTCACATTGTTTGGATCGTTTTTGAATTTATAATGCCCGTTTTAAACCATCGTTATACTTTGTCGAAGGGCGGGCATGAAGATTCTTAGCTCGGGGCCGAGACTCGCTAAACTTGAAGTGGATCTATGATGAAACAACATATTTTGAACCTAAAAATGATTTTTGTAAAAAATCATGAGTATCCGATCATGTACCTGTAGTTCATATCTGACCCACTTCCTGCCGATTCGGCAGGAATTTGCCTTTTTCACCAGGGTTAGACGGAAATGTTTGAGATCCCCCTATTATGAAATTATCCATTTAAGGTGGTATAGTATTTTTGAAAAATGTGACGGACAGCATTTTGAATTAGCCATTTGGTGGTTGCTTCACAAAACCGTCCGTTTTTTGCGCTCGGAAAATGGAAAACGGCTTTTTGGTGCGACGAAAAGAAAAACTTCCTCCTGAAACATTGTTCGCCATCCCATGATGCACAGTTATGCACAATATCGACACATTATCACAAACTATGCCTTCATTCTAGCCATAACATTGGTCATTTGAACCGAAAGCCAAGAAACCTCGAACGATATAGATCATTTTGTGAAGTTTTTTTTGAGACATAATCAATATACCAAGTTTGATATTTTCCCTTCTAACTATGTCACATAATATGACAACACGCGAAGGTTTCGCATTGTTTGGATCGTTTTTGAATTTATAATGCCCGTTTTAAACTATATATAATGTTTTATATTTTACTTAATTTTTGTTTATAAATGTGTAATATTTGAGTGTAGATAGATAGATTTTTTTTCTGCAAATTTTGATATATTATTTGTATTTTTCTGAATTAGAATGATTTAGTTATGATTTTTCAAAAAATAATGAAAAGGGAAAAAAATATGGAGGCCTATGCCGACGGCCTGGCCGTCGGCACAGACCAAAAAAAAAATTTCAAAGAGTTGTGCCGACGGCCAGGCCGTCGGCACAGCTTGGCTGCCTAACGCCGTTTCCATCATCGTGTCTGAACTGGGGCTACGCCGAGGCTATATCTACGCCGAGGGCAACCGTCAGCACATACCTCGCTACTACGCCGACGGCCACACTACGCCGAGGGTTACCCTCGGCACCGTTATCTACGCTGACGGCCGTATCTACGCCGACGGCCGGGCTGGTCGGCTGGCCAGAGAAGGCATCGGCGGCTGAGTTCTTTCTTGTAGTGAGTGGGGATGATGCCGACTGCCTCTATCTCTGCCCAACTCCCGTCGGATTTCTTTTTGAACAGAGCCCTCCCATTAGATTGAAATGATGTTATTCGATCATCAATGTAATAATGCAAGATGCGTTTTTATGAAGGATTACGGATACGGCATGTACATCTTGATTTCTGAAAAGTTAACTCGGTTTTATCCTTTGTGGTTAACGTTTCTTAATTATTAGTACTCTCTTCAGTTCATATTAAGCGTTGCCGATTTAGTACAACTTTATACTACTAAATCAATGAATTTGATCGGTGACACTTATTATGATAGCAACAAGTGGTATTTTTAGGACCCGTCTTGTTTACTTCTATCGTATTTTTATCCTCTAGAGGTTTAAAGATGAGAAGGGATTTGGTGTTCATTTCCCTAAAGTATTGTTTTAAAAATATACTTTATCATAAAGGAGAAGAGTATATAATCCGATGAATTAGACTATTATAATGAATCAGATTCATACCTTAGGACGCATAGGTCCAATGGTGTTGTTGGCCAATGCATGGACGATCCGGATTTTCAAAAGATCAAACTGGCGGTTGTGTTGCGAAGCAATTTTACCAAGTCAAAAAATTTCTATAGTCTACTTGTATGCCAAACTCGACCAAAATCTACCATTTTGTTACTTCCCTTGTTGTAAAAGATAAGGTGTGTAGATTCCACTATAAAATATAATTTTGTAGTGAGATGCTTTATTATAGAGATTATGTAAAACTTCATTAACCTCCTTTTGCCCAAATTATGCCTTTTTTAGAACCAATGAGATTTTGTTGCATAGCAACAAGGTTACAATCTTCCTTGACCATAAGTTTAGATGTTATATGAACATCTTGACAACAGACCAGGAAATAATATAGCCCTCACCAGTCACCATCCTTGTCTTGATGACCTTAATCAGGTGGCACAAGACTTAGAGATTTGCACTTTCGTTATTCATGGCTGAAAAAGCATAATTTTTATGATTCCACGACGGTCTCACTTCCAAATATGGAAAAATTATTTGTTCCAAAAGGCTCGTTCAGCGGGTTTGGATCAAAGAGACATCAATGATGAAGTTCTCTTAAACTTTATTGATGGCATAATCATAAATTTATAGATGTACATGACAAGATTATATGAAACTAGGGTTTAGATTATAGGGACAAAGGCTTCAACATGGGTCTAGATGGTGTCCCCTCTTGAGGTGAATGTTCTTCAGTATATATAGGCGTCAATGGTGTAGGAGTCTTCTTGGGTCACACTAGGTCTTCATCTTGTCTTGCATGTTAAGTTGAGCTTCGATCTCCCTTAAATGTGTGTCTAGTCTTGAGATCCTTTAGGGAAGTCTTTTTGCAGCAAGATAGGTTAGATCTGTTGGGAACTTCTAGATGTAGGCCTCTAGGCCGCGGGCGTTGAGGTCGTTGTGGGATAGAAGTAGTATAAGGGTCGTACAATATGAAGTATAGGCCATGTCGACCTATCTTCCACAAGCCCCCAATCAGTACATGTAATAAGGAGGTCTTCTTTTGTGATAAGTTGGTGGGGTTGCCTTCCTCTTGGATATACCTTCGATTCATTAGATCGATTACGTCACTGACCGAGATGGTAGGTCTAAGGAGCCCCAAGGACCTGGTTGGTGCAACTCTAGCGCTCTCTCGGCCATGATGATGGGTACCCTTGAAGTCCTTGACCTAACGGAGTAGGTACGATAATTTCCTTGTCTCAGATGTGTCGGGATGATCGGATTATGACGAGGTCCTGAAATGATTAGCAAAAGAGTAAGAATATTCTCATATATATGTTTTACCTTAGCGACCTATATAGATCTAGGGTATATCGATCTCCTAGAAAGCGAAGCTTCCATCTAAGAGGTCGCTAGGCTTGCACATTGGTTTATTGACTTGATTGAGATGCTATCTATGGACCCGGCACAACATAAGTAGATTTTTAGGGGGTTAATGTCTAGATCAAGATGGCGTAAATGATGATGTTAGTAAATTATCTAACTAGTTTTGTGGCATGGATAGGTTGTTGCGGGAACTAAGGTCTTTATGACACTAGCTACATAGACATGGATCTCAAATGCTTTGCGAGTCCTCGAGACTGGTAAATGTCCTAGAGGTCTTTGATGACTGAGAATTTGTTCCGGCCAACGTAATTGAAGATGGAGATATCATAATGAGATTCCTTCCCGCGACGTCCATTGAGGGGACGTGACAGTGTGAATGCAGAGCACTTTGGAGACCATGTGGGCGAATATTTCCTTGAAACCTGTTTCCCCTCTTGGTATGCGGAAATGAGGAGAACTCTTCTAATTCCCGATCCCATACCATCCGACCGGGAGTTGAAGTTTCCACCTTTATTCAATATATATCATACCACAGACCTCGATTTTCTGGTGTACTTCCGTATTCTTCCTCCGTTCTACGTAAACCTTCTTCCCTACCACAATGGTCGCACTAGTAGGAAAACCCTTATAGCAGTCATTTTTCCAGTGGCGTGCCCTATAAAGAATACGTCATTGCTAATTTCCAACATAGTAGTGAATTCTCGAATATACCAAATGCCACTACTAGTGCTTAATGGTAGCGTTCAATGTACTGCGAACGCCACTACTAAAGCGGACCCACAGGTGGAACCGGGCTAGATTGAGGAATCCAGAAGGAGGGACGAAGAAGGGCCGCAGGAATCCCACACCCCCCCCCCCCTAGGCGCAGGCCCACCTGACCCCGCGCCTAGGGAAGGTGTGGCCCACCTGCCCGGCTCCCGACTCCGCCCCTTTGCCTATATATTCCCTACGGAACCCTAAGGCTCAGGGAGCGGACACAGATAGATTTCTGCCGCCTCTGGGGGGGCGGAAAACACCGTGAGAGAAAGATCTCTCCGGCAGACAGATTTCTGCTGGGGGAATTCCTTCCCGAAGAGGGGAGATCGTCGCCATAAACACCATCGTCAAGCTAGGCTTCATCGGGATCATCATCATCATCCACACCATCATCTTCACCAGCACCATCATCACCACTTCGTCCCGATGTAACAATTGTGTTGGATATTGCTTTAGTTCTTAGGGAGAACTTTCCCGGTGTTAATTACTATTGTAGTTGATGCTTGTGATTGGAACCATTGGATTATTGTTTATGTTCAGATTGTTATCCATTATCATATCATCTTTGATCTTGATCCATATGATGTCTTGTGAGTAGTTCGTTTAGGTTTTGAGGACACGGGAGAAGTCATGTTGTTATTAGTGGATTTGTGTTGAGTTATTATTCAATGGTTTATTATTTAAGTTGTGGTGCTATTCTTCTAGTGGTGTCATGTGAACATCGATTACATGACACTTCACCATTTATGGGCCTAGGGGAATGCATAGTGTATTTGTCTACTAATTATGGGGTTGCCGGAGTGACAGAAACCTGAACCCCCGTTAGGACACCTTTGCACAAGGGAGCATAGGATCTCAGAGTTTAAGGTTGTGGCTAGATTTATATCTTAATTACTTTCCTGTAGTTATGGATGTTTGCAGGGGGTTTAATCACAAGTATGTATTAGTCCAAGTAAGGTCGGTACATTAGCACAGGTTCATCCACACAACACTTACAACATCAAAGAAGAGTACTCAGCTATTTGAGGCGAAAGCACTTGACAGAATCCCTATGTGTCCTCGAGAACGTTTGGTATTTATAAGTATTTCCACCGGCTTGTCCTTTGCTAAGAAAGGATTGGGCCACTTGTTGCGTTTGTTCTTTATTACTTGCTCTTTGTTTTGTTGCCTTATCAAAAAACCACTAAAAATCCGTTCGTTAAGTATTCACAGGGATTTCCTGCTCCATACCACTGTTCAGCACCTTCTTCTCCTCGTTGGGATCGACACTCCTATTTATCAAAAGTACTACGATACACCCCCTATACTTGTGGGTCATCAAGACTATTTTCTGGCGCCGTTGCCGGGGAGTGAAGCACTATTGAAGAGTGGAATTGGTAAAGGAAACTTCTACTGTGAGTATTGTTTTTGTTACTGCTTGTTACTTTGTTTCCAATATGGATAACTCACTTGGTTTTCTATTTGGGAAAACTACTACCGCTGCTAGGGTAGTAGATGAACCACCACGTGTTGAGATAGATCCTTTTAAGATACCTACAAGTATTGTTGATCGTGTTATGGATAATTATTATTTAGGGGATGGAACTGTCCATCCTGGTGACCACTTGCTTTTTATCCATAAATTATACGGGTTGTTTAAGTGTGCAGATATCACAACTAAACAGGTGCAGAAGAAGTTACTCTCCATATCCTTGAAAGGGAGAGCTAAAGAATGGTATAAGCTGCTGAAGAATGGACAATCCATGGAATGGGAGGAAATGGCATCTCTCTTTTATTCTAAATTTTATCCTCCCAGTGAGATTCATAAGGATAGAAATCTAATATATAACTTTTGGCCTCGTGATGGAGAGAGTACAGCTCAATCTTGGGGGAGATTGAAGTTACTAATGCTTAAATGCCCTATTCATGAACTCCCTAACAATATTATTATCAATAACTTTTATGCTAGGCTCTCTCTTCATGATAAAGATTTACTAGATGCTTCTTGTGTTGGATCATTCACACATATGAAGGAAGAAGCTAAATGGGATCTACTAGACCGTATTCAAGAGAACACTGAAGCTTGGGAGAATGACAAAGGAAGAAAGTCAGGTATAAACTATGATTATGAATGTATTAAATCTTTTATGGGAACTCATGACTTCCATGATATTAGTAATGAGTTTGGTCTTGATCCTCAAGTTCTTGCAAAATGTTTTAATGCCTTTGCCTCTTATATTGAAATTCCCAAGAAAGAGTGGGACAAGTACCATGTTCCTTATAAAGACTTTGTCACCCAAGTTCCTGCTAGCATAGAGGTTTGTACTGTTGATCCTATTTTGCCTGAACCTTATGTGGAGAAAATCCATTTTCCTCCTAAGGTAAAGGAACATTCTATCATAGCTAATGTGGTTAGCAAAAGTGAAAATAAAACTGTGGAGCCTGATGAGCTCATTGATATTGAGCATGTGGTAGCTATTGTGAAAGATCTTGTCACTAGAAATATAGAGGATGAGCATATTGTCTTCTGTGAAGACGCTACTAATATTGTTTCTCATCCTAAAAAATCTAGAAAAGCTAGTGTCCCTGTGCTTTCTATTAGAATTGGTAATCATAGCTATTATGGTTTATGTGATATTGGTTCTAGTTCTAGTGCTATTCCTTATGAGCTTTACAGGGAAATTATGCATGAAATTGGTCCTTGTGAGCTTGAAGACATTGATGTGGTTATTCACCTTGCCAATAGAGAGCAAGTTTTCCCCATTGGCATTGTAAGAGATGTGGAGGTCCTTTGTGGTAAGATTAAATATCCTGCTGATTTTCTGGTACTTGGTAAAGAAGCTAGTAAAACCTATCCTATTATATTTGGTATACCTTTCCTGAATACTTGTGGGGCTATTATAGATTGTAGGAAGGAAAAAGTTTTGACTAAGTTTGATGGAGAGTCTTATGAGTTTAATTTTTCCAAATTTTCCAAAACTCCTTATGAAAATGAACTGCCTAATGATGATTTCAGGGTTGAACAACTTTCTTCTATTTCTCTTGCTCCTAACAATGCCTTGCAGCAGTTCATGGAAGATCATGGAAGTGATTTCTTCATGAAGGAAAGAAATGAGATTGACGAGGTTTTCCTTCGTCAGCCTGAGTTACTTAAGCATAATCTACCTAGGGAAGATTTGGGTACCACACTACCACCTAAAGAGGACCCTGTCTTTGAATTAAAACCTTTACCTGATGATCTTAAATATGCTTATCTTGACAATAAGAAAGTGCATCCTATTATTATTATTTCTAAACTTTCAGTAAAAGAAGAAGAAAGGTTATTGGAGGTGTTGAAGAAACATCGAGGAGCTATGGGTTATACTCTTGATGATTTAAAAGGAATTTCTCCTACTATATGTCAGCATGCTATTAATATTGAGCCTGATGCAAAACTAGTTGTTGAGCACCAATGATGTTCAAATCCTAAGATGAAGGATGTGGTAAGAAATGAGGTATTAAAACTCCTTGATGCTGGTATTATTTATCCTATTGCTGATAGTCAATGGGTTATTCATGTTCATTGCGTTCCCAAGAAAGGGGGAATAACTATTGTGCCTAATGAAGATAATGAGATTATACCCCAAAGAGTAGTGGTTAGGTATAGAATGTGCATTGATTTTAGAAAGATCAATAAAGTTACTAAGAAAGATCATTATCCTTTGCCCTTTATTGATCAAATGCTTGAGAGTTTGTCCAAAAAGACTCACTTTTGTTTTCTTGATGGTTATTCTGGGTTTTCTGAAATTGCTGTGAAAGCACAAGACCAAGAGAAAACTACTTTCACTTGTCCTTATGGTACTTATGCTTATAGGCATATGCATTTTGGTTTATGTAATGCTCCTGCTACCTTTCAGAGATGTATGTCTGCTATCTTTCATGGTTTTTGTGAAGAAATTGTGGAGGTTTTCATGGATGATTTTTCCGTCTACAGAACTTCTTTTGATAACTGTTTGCACAACCTTGATAAAGTTTTTCAGATATGTAAAGAAACCAACCTTGTTCTTAATTGGGAGAAATGCCATTTCATGGTTAATGAAGGGATTGTTCTTGGACACAAGATCTCTGAAAGGGGCATTGAAGTTGACAGAGCCAAAATTGAAGCAATTAAGAAGATGCCTTGTCCTAGAGATATCAAAGGTATTCGTAGTATCCTTGGTCATGATGGTTTCTATAGGAGGTTTATTAAAGATTTCTCCAAAATTTCAAAGCCCCTTACTAATCTTCTTCAAAAGATGTACCTTTTGTTTTTGCTGATGATTGTAAGGAAGCTTTTGAAACTTTGAAGAAAGCTTTGAAAATTGCTCCTATTGTCCAACCACCTGATTGGAGTTTACCTTTTGAAATTATGTGTGATGCTAGTGACTTTGCTGTGGGTGCTGTCCTTGGACAACGTATTGATAAGAAGTTGAATGTTATTCATTATGCTAGCAAGACTCTAGATGCTGCTCAAAAGAATTATGCTACTACTGAAAAAGAGTTCTTAGCTGTAATCTTTGCTTGTGATAAGTTTAGACATTATATTGTTGATTCAAAGGTTACTATTCATACTGATCATGCTGCTATCAAGTACCTTATGACAAAGAAGGACGCTAAGCCTAGACTTATCAGGTGGGTTTTGCTTTTACAAGAGTTTGATCTGCATATTGTAGATAGGAAAGGTGCTGAAAATCCTGTTGTTGGCAATTTATCTCGTTTCGAAAACATTTCTTTTGACCCATTGCATGTTAATGATAGATTTCCAAATGAGCAGTTGGCTGCAATAAGGGTAAGTCCGCATGAGAATCCCTGGTATGTTGATTATGCTAACTTTATTGTTTCCAAGTATTTGCCTCCAACCTTTACAGCTCAGCAGAGAAGGAAATTCTTTTATGATCTAAGGCATTACTTTTGGGATGACCCACACTTATATAAAGAAGGAGTAGATGGCATTATGCGAAGATGTGTTCTAGAATTTGAACAACAAGAGATATTGAGAAAATGTCATGGCAGTGCTTACGGAGGACATCATGCAGGGGATAGGACTGCACATAAGGTTTTATAGTCTGGATTTTATTGGCCTACCCTTTTCAAAGATGCAAGAAAGTTTGTCTTATCATGTGATGAATCTCAACGAGTAGGTAACATTTCTAGACGCAATGAAATGCCTATGAATTATTCTCTTATTAATGAACCTTTTGATTGTTGGGGATTCGACTTTATGGGACCTTTTCCCCCTTCAAAAGGGTACACTCGTATTCTTGTTGTTGTAGACTATGTTACAAAGTGGGTAGAATCCATACCCACAAATAGTGCTGATGGTAAGACCTCTTTGAAAATGCTTAAGGATGTTATTTTTCCTAGGTTTGGTGTGCCTAGATATATCATGACTGATGGAGGCTCTCATTTTATGCATGGGGGTTTTAGAAAAACTCTCGCTAAGTACGATGTAAACCATAGAATTGCTTCAGCTTATCACCTCCAAACCAGTGGGCAAGTAGAACTTTCCAATAGGGAAATTATATCTATCTTGCAGAAGATTGTCAATAGATCTAGAAAAAATTGGGCTAAAAAGTTGAATGACGCTTTGTGGGCTTATAGAACTGCTTATAAAAATCCTATGGGGATGTCTCCTTACAAAATGGTCTATGGGAAAGCTTGCCACCTGCCTTTAGAATTAGAATACAAAGCTTATTGGGCAGTGAAAGAGTTGAATAGAGATTTTAAACTTACTTGTGAGAAAAGATTGCTCGACTTAAGTAATATAGATGAGTGGAGAGGTCAAGCTTATGAAAATGCTAGGATTTTTAAGGAAAAAGTAAAAAGATGGCATGATAGGATAATTCTCAAAAGGGAGTTCCATGTTGGTGAGAAAGTTCTTTTGTATAGGTCTCATCTCAGATTTTTTGCAGGGAAACTACTCTCAAAATGGGAAGGACCTTTTGTTATCAAGGAAGTATACCGTTCAGGTGCCATTAAAATTTCTTCTCTGAAAGATGACACAACACAGGGGGTTAATGGTCAAAGACTAAAACATTATATTTCTAGAGATTCTTATAATGAAGATGTGGATGTTATTCAGATGGTGACTCCAGAAGAATTTATCAGAAGGCAAACACCAGATACTGCAGAGTTCGTCATTGAATAGGTAAAAGTGGTGAAAACAGAAGGTTCGTGAAACCCCAATCTTTTTATATTTTTGATGTTTTTAATATATAAGGGAAGTTACAAGACGGAACAGAGGAGGAGATGGAGTCCGGGGTGGACAAACCCACCCCAGGCATGGGCCTCTGCCTGGTCGCACCTGGAGGGGGTGTGCCACCCCCGATCTACGACTCCGCCTTGTTTTCGTGCCAAAACCTTCCTTATGCTTTTAAACTTTGTAATATATAACCCCACGGATCCCCTGAGGTTCGTGCATCGTGTTCTCGTTGTGTTTTCATTTCGATCTATTTCTGTCAGGAAATCTTCTCAAGTTTAGAGCACCATGGTCTCCGCCAACGACAAAGGCAAGAAGCCCGAGAAAGACGATCCTCGCAAACCCAAGGAGGAAGATATTTTGGTATGTTATGAAGGAGACATGGAGGAGGACAAGCAACCGGACACCCATGCTACCGTCGCAAGCATTGGAGTGGTGGCAAAACCTATCAAGCTCAAGAGGACAGCACGGATGTCCACAGGAGGGAAACCTCCACGTCATATCCTCTCTCCACGGACACTTCCTCCTTGTACAACTCATTCTAACCTTGCAGGGAAGGAACACTCTAAGAAGGAAGAGTGGAGGAAGAATAATAAGGACTAGGATCCTCGGTCCGAATTGATCATGAGCTGCATTGAGCATAATTCGGAGTTGATTCGTACTCTAACCTTTGAGATTGAGGAGTTAAGGAAACTTATTGAGGAGCTTATCAAGAGAACACCACCACCACCGAAGGAGTAATTCGTCATCAGGTTTGGCATCCCCTTGGCTTGTTCCAAGCTTGGGGGAGTTTCGCGGTATCACCACAATTATCTTTTATATTTTACCTTTTTAGTGGATTCGTATATTTGGTAGAGAGGTTATCTTATAGTTTGGTTTGCATGTGGAATCATTCCTCCTTTAGTTGGTTATCTATCTATCCCTTGGTGTGAGTGCCTTTATTGGAATATTAATGAGAAGTTTCATCTTTTACTTTTTGCACTTCTTATTTTAGTTTGCAACCTCTTTTATATGATGGATCTTGTTGATTAGTATTGGCATCACTTTGGGAGCATCAAGTGGATCTAAATTGGTTTTGGCAAACTGAGTTCTGGTCAGTAGCAATACCGTTTGAGATTTGAAAGAAAAAGAGAAAAAAAGCTTATAGGTATTTTGTATCATTCAATTTGTTTCTTGTTGGCTCATAAGCTTAGTATTCTTTATTTAAGATCTTTTGTGTCTTCAAGGAAGATTGCATGTTTGGCTTTATTACTTGTATGGTTGCTTGTTTCTTTCAACTCTCTTGCTTGCTACCCAGCCTTGCTAGCCAAAAACCTGTTTTGAGAAGGCATACTTCTCATGTTTCAAATCCCTTTGAACCAAAACCTTTGCCACTTGTGTCCACCATATCTACCTAGTAGATTTTGCTATTCCAAGCAAATTCTCAAGCTTCATCTACCTTTCGAATTAAAAAAGTGTTTTGTTATGTGAAAACTAGTTAGTAAAGCTCTTACGAACTTGATGGCACACCTTATTTTCTTGCCCCTAATAGACTTGAACCATTGTGCCATCGAAGTTGTATATGCTTGCATCTATACGTTTGAATTAGCAGAACCGTGCTATCACGGGGAACGTTTTCAACACTGCACTTGTACTTTGTACTCAGTTGATATCATGCTCTTTTGTCTATGGATGTCAACGGTGTGAAATAAAGAGGGAACTTATAAGTCCATGGAGTTTGTATATTGTGTTAGAGAAACACCTGGGCCGCTAGCCTACGCCATGCCTAATCATGGTGGAAACTTGAAGCATCACCATAGTGAGCTATCTATGAATCATCCTCAATAAAAAGTTATGCATATAGTAAATAAAAAGATTGCTGAGATGCTCATTTTCTGCTTGCCTTGTCATTTTGGTTATGGGATAGCTCCTGTACCATGTGCAAATGGTACCCCATTGGCGGTTCTCTATGATATGCAAATACTTACAATGACAAGAACTTATCGGTGACCGAAGTTGAGTAGCATGAGGAGTGGCCCTCATATTCAAGGGACATGAGATTGCCAACTTATATTTCGTCAAGCATATACTCCATCTTTGTGCACTTTAACCTTAATCATCTCAAGATGCCTATGATAGGGGCAATGAGGGCTCAAAGCTAGTAAGTACCATAATCTTTTGGAAGCTCTTTATGACTTGTAATCCCTGCTACCCTCTATAAAGGGACCTTTCTCCTATTTACCTGTTTGAGTCAGTAAACCTAATTCCTCTCTATCTCCAGCAAGCATTTGAGTTGTTGTATTTCAAGCATTCATATGATGATTTATTCAATCATGTTCTCTATCTTCCTTGTTTGCACAAGACTCTTATCTATTGAGTATTACTTTGAAAGCCTTCACTTGTGAAAAACCTTTTTGAGCAAAGAGTGCTCCTGTTATAAAACTTCTACAAAAAGATTTTTGTGAAACTGTTTGCCAGGTGTTCTCTGACCAAGAACAAGTTTGCCAATTCCAATTATGATTTATCTTTATGCATCTCTATTGTGACTGTTGTACTTGGTTGCAAGCTAAGTTACATAATGGTGAGTTGCTTTCTTCTATGAGTTGTGTAATGGTAAGTGTGATGCTTCTTGTTCGAATTATTTTATCGACACTTCGGTCCATAAACCTATGGACATGTTTACTGAGCTCAGTTTTCGCTTGGGGACAAGCGAAGGTCTAATCTTGGGGGAGTTGATACGCTCAACTTACATCACCATTCTATATCATAATCTACCTTTATTCATTGATATTTGTCTTATTATGAGGTATTGCTTATGCCTTTTCCACTGTTTATGCATGTTGGATGATTCTTGGAGGATGGACTGCCGGAGTCTGGATTCTGATGGAAAATATGGCGTTTTGATGCAATTTCGCGAAGATCAGAAAAACACTAGAAAAATATGGGACAATATTATGTTTCTAGAAGGTTGAGGAAGCCAGAAGGAGGGACGAAGAAGGGCCACAGGGGGGCCACACCCCCCTAGGCGCGGGCCCACCTGACCCCGCGCCTAGGGAAGGTGTGGCCCATCTGCCCGGCTCCCGACTCCACCCCTTCGCCTATATCTTCCCTACGGAACCCTAAGGCTCGGGGAGCGACCAAAGATAGATTTCCGCCGCCTCTGGGGGGCGGAAAACACCGAGAGAAAAAGATCTCTCCGGCAGACAGATTTCTGCCGAGGGCATTCCTTCCCGGAGAGGGGAGATTGTCGCCATCAACACCATCGTTAAGCTAGGCTTCATCGGGATCATCATCATCATCCACACCATCATCTCCACCAGCACCATCATCACCACTCTGTCCTGCTGTAACAATTGTGTTGGATATTGCTTTAGTTCTTAGGATAAACTTTACCGGTGTTAATTACTATTGTAGTTGATGCTTGTGAGTGGAACCATTGGATTATTGTTTATGTTCAGATTTTTATCCATTATCATATCATCTTTGATCTTGATCCATATGGTGTCTTGTGAGTAGTTTGTTTACTTCTTGAGGACATGGGAGAAGTCATATTGTTATTAGTGGATTTGTGTTGAGTTATTATTCAATGGTTTATTATTTAAGTTGTTGTGCTATTCTTCTAGTGGTGTCATGTGAACGTCGACTACATGAAACTTCACCATTTATGGGCCTAGGGGAATGCATTGTGTATGTGGCTACTAATTGTGGGGTTGCCGGAGTGACAGAAACCTGAACCCCTGTTAGGACACCTTTGCACAAGGGAGCGTAGGATCTCAGAGTTTAAGGTTGTGGTTAGATTTATATCTTAATTACTTTCCTGTAGTTACGGATGTTTGCAGGGGGTTTAATCACAAGTATGTATTAGTCCAAGTAAGGTTGACGAGGTTTAATCTCGTCAATGCCCATTGTTATGGACTTGGGTTTTGGAGAAGATGGGGATGCTGGAGATCGTGGAACGGTTAACAGACAAGCAACACGGGGACACGAGGTTTACCCGGGTTCATGTCGTGGTTTTGTCGACACGTACGCCATAGGGGTGTCCCAACGGCGAGTTTAGAGACGTGGGGGTAGACGGAGAGCGTCCGGGTCGGCGTGACACAGTTTACCCAGGTTTAGATCTCACGACGATGGCGAGATCCTACTCCTCATATAAATCACTATAATGACAATACGCCGAGTTACAGGATTGGGGGTTCGCTGTGTGCGGGTAGTGCTATGCACTTGTTGTTATCTGCCCTAAAGGCTCCCGTAGGCCGGCTTATAAGGACGTCAGGACCTAGGGTTACATGGAGAGTCCTAGCCGGTTACGGTTACAGAGTCCTAGACTAATACTAACTAGTCTTCGTGTCCTCCAAGGCTCCGGCTTCCATCTAAGGCGGTGGCACGTCGCCTTCCTTTATCCCTGCTGGACCTCCGGCTTCCTATCAGCAACTGGGCCGCCCCGTTATGCCATAGGCCTAACTACCAACTGTGGGCCACCTGGGCTTGCCGGTATGAGACTATGTCGTAGGTATACTCATTTGGTATATCCACAACAGTAGCCCCCAGAGTTCTTCAAGATCCTCGCGTTCCTCCGTCTAGCTTTGAGCGTAAGTATCACGTCGTCTTAAATTTGCAGGCGTGCTTCGCGAAGAATCTTGGAGAGCTCCCATATCATATTCTCATCCGACTAAGCTTAGAAAGAGAGTTGCTTGTATGCTTCTGCGAACAAATCCAAGGCGGAGAATTCTCTAATGAATCGTTAGTGAATATTCCAAGCTCTTGGAACGTCTTCAATATCATCATCCATGCAGGACGATATGTAAGCCGGAAAAAATCACGGCTACTGGACCACGGTCGTAAAGGCTGCCAAACTGCCGACTTAGAGCCAGCAATGTCTCAAACATAAGATCTTTCCGAATTAAGGTCTTAGAGCCTATCATATCACGGACGTTTAGGCCATCGAGTCGTGTAACCCAGTGAAACTTCCGTGAAGGCAAAGTTGATGTCGAGCCTCCGGGTTTCGCTAGCCGAATTCTTCACCGTCTTTAAAAGTTTTGTTGGCATAACCATATGTAGCCCCCGAGCATTGAGTCGGCTTCCATGATGAAGGCGGTTTGATGCTCAAAATAACATGCATAATTGTACATCAAACAATTGTAGCCCCCGAGCGCCAAGTCGGAGTTTTAAAAGAAAATCGTCTTGGTGCTCTCAGAGTAGCTTTAGCAAAAATCTGAACAGTGTAGCCCCCGAGCGCCAAGGCGGAGATTATTTCGGCTTGGTGCTCTAGAGAGAACTTCACAAAAATTCAGCATCGGTGTAGCCCCCGAGCGTCAAGGTGGAATTCACATGAATTTTCCGGCTTGATGCTCAAAGAGAACTTTCACCATATCTTGTAGATCATTGTACTGTAGCCCCCGAGGTTTGTTCCGGCTTGGACGCAAGGCGGGACAAAGCTCTTAAATTAGATATGTCAAGCCCCCAAGCATTGATCTGACATTTTCAAAGGAGGCTCAAATCTTGGTCAACAATTGCAATTGCAGCCCCCGAGGTGTCAAGCCTAGTGAAAATCTGGCTTAAAACACCTTAATCCAAGGAACACGGCAATGTCCAAGCGTTACGTACCTGAAAAATAGACATAAAAATACAAATGTATTAAATTGTTCTTTTAATCGTGTCCAAAAAACTAATGTAAGGCTGAACAAACATGGCCTTTAAACAAATACTTTAAAGTTGAAACAATGCAGCAGTTAAACAACATAAAAATGTTTAGGAGGGAAAAACTCAACTAATTTAAACAGTTTATGTAAAATTTTGTTAAGCAAGTGTTGGATTATCCATTATTCTGGTTTTTATGATTAACCTTTCGTGAGACGGAAGACTCGCAGCACAGAACCATGTCCTTAGGTAATGATGCCTAATGGCACCGTCCAGAACCCAAGGCCAAAACGCTGGCTTTGAGTGCCGAAAAGTCACTACTCCAGAATCCACATAAACAACAGAAAACGTGTATCCAGAAAACTTAAGCTAACGCCCGAAGGCGGGGGTTTTGCATGGTACTGGGGCCTTAAACGGCAAGACAGTAAAAAGTTATACTCACGAGCGCAAGGCAAATCGTGAAAAAGGTATGACCAAAACGAAAGCGGTAAAAGACTTGAAATACGAGTGAATCAATCTTATACTCATGATTATAAATAATTAAAATAATAAATAAAAATAAGAATTTAGCTGTTTAAGCGGAGTCGATGTTGTTCACGGCGAAGATAAATCCGTCCGAGATATAAAAACGAAGCTGGACTGATACTGTATATGTAGCACGGTCGCTTGCATCTGTCGTTTGAAAAATCGTAGATGAATCCGACAAGGCAATATTGCTTGCGGCATCATCCAGGACAAGCTTGCCCAATCGATTCTATTCCACGAGGCTTGATTGGTCTACTGATGTGTTCTTGACAAAAGTTGTCTAGGTCTGCATGCAGTGATCTGGTCTTCACGTGTTGACAAAAACAAATCAGACTTCATGTCACTTAGTGTTTGCTCCTTGACCATGACGGCCAGCCTGCTGTACGGGAGCACCTACGATCTGAACCAATCTGACACCGAATAATCCAAACGCGGCAACTTGAAAGACATCGCGAGGGCGCTTCTAGTTGATTTTTGTGCACGGAAGAAACACCACCGAGGCAGATACCGATCAGAATCAGAAGTGGTCAGCTAATCGGCCATGCGATAACCAAGATCGACGTGCCTCCTTGGCCGACCGACAATCCCGATCCGATCTACTGCACTCGTGACGTCAATTTCGTACGACGTAAGACTGCTAGCTCCATCAGCCTTTCGGCGAGGAAAAACCAAGCATGAACCCCGCTGTTTTGCCGATGAAGATTCCGTCATCTCCAAAGATGTTATAGATTTGGCCGTCGATGAAGACGGTGAGGGATCCCGCCCGGATCCTTGCTGTAAGCGCCTCTTTACCCACGGTGGACGCCAACCGTCGTGGTTTTGTCGACACGTACGCCATAAGGGTGTCCCAACGGTGAGTTTAGAGACGTGGGGATAGACGAGAGCGTCTAGATCGGCGTGACACGGTTTACTCAGGTTCAGATCTCATGACGGTGGCGAGATCATACTCCTGCTATAAATCACTATAATGGCAATACGCCGAGTTACAGGATTGGGGGTTCGCTGTGTGTGGGTAGTGCTATGCACTTGTTGTTATCTGCCATAAAGGCTCCCGTAGGCCAGCTTATAAGGACGCCAGGACCTAGGGTTACATGGAGAGTCCCAGTCGGATACGGTAACAAAGTCCTAGACTAATACTAACTAGTCTTCATGTCTTCCAAGGCTCCGGCTTCCATCTAAGGCGGTGGCACGTCGCCTTCCTTTATCCCTGCTGGACCTCCGGCTTCCTATCAGCAACTAGACCGCCTGGTTATGCCATAGGCCTAACCACCAACTGTGGGCCACCCGGGCTTGCCGGTATGAGACTATGTCGTAGGTATACCCATTTGGTATATCCACAACAGTTCAGGCCCCGGGAGGGAAAACCCTACTCCTTCTTGTCTGCTCTTGATTACGGCGGAACCGAAAGTTACAGGGGTGCGCAGATGCAATCTGGCATGGAGGTGTGTATGCGGTGAGAGAGAGACCCTCCTTGTCGTGCCCTCCTAGCCTTTATATAGATAGGCAGGTCTCGGGCATAGGTCGAGTCGGTTATAGATTAGGGTTTTCCCCTTTGAAATTCTATCTACTCTAGTCTTGTTCTCCAAGCATACGAAGGCGTCATGGGCTTGGGCCACCCGAAACCTCTGCAGGCCGCGTATCTTGCAGTGGACCTTCTCTTGTGCTGGACTAGGTATGCCGATGTTGTGTACCCGTGGGTTATAACCATGTCAGTAGCCCCCGAGTGCTTAGTTGAATCGCAGATTCGGCTAGGGACTCCTCAATCTTTCGGGTGCAGTTTTATGCATGTTTATAAGAGAATGGTTTAGTTTGTAAGGATTGCTGATGCGTGTGCCTAACTCTCCTGACGGATTAGGGCCAGTTCACTGTCATAGGACAAAACATCACGATCTTCTTTAGATTCGAGTCCCTAGACTCAAACCTAGAACGAGTGCTGGTGTAATTCGACTCAGGCTGCTGAGGTCTTACAGGAGACAAATCCCAGTAGTTTTCGAGTGATATACCCAACTCGTCCGTCAGGATTTTCATCGCGTCTGTTGACACGGTATTTTACTGGCACAGCGCATTCTGGTGTGTTATCATGCCATCAGATGATATCTGTAGGTCTTATCTTTGTGTCATAGACACAGCATCCGAAATGTTATCACCACGGAGGTGTTTCGGGTGGCTAAGGAAAATGTTTCCCACTTAGCGTTTGTTTGGGAGAAGTTGCCAGGAAGTTTTTTGCATTTTGATCCGAAGGATCGCAGTCGAAGAATTCATAGTGTGTGCGACCAGCGCTCCTTATGGGAGTAGCCCCCGAGTGTCTGTTCGAGTCGTAGACTCGAGCAGAGACTTTAGTTCAGTCTTCTTTAGCTTCAGGTCTGAAGGACACAATTTTTCAGATGCTTGAATCGATCTTCCCTATGGGAGTATCCCCCGAGTCCGTAGTGGAGTCGTAGACTCGACGTGGGACTCGAAGATAGTGTAGATTTATGGTTCTTCAATCATTCCTCGGGTGCGCGGCCAGCACTCCTGATAGGAGTAGCCCCCGAGTAGTTGATCGAATCATAGATTCGAGTGAGTACTTTTAGTTATCAGCTGAAGATTTCCAACCGTTGCTAGATTGGTTTTTATGACGTCAGTGCTGACGATCAGTGACCTCAACCGTCTGCGGCGCCAGAGGTGACGTAACAGGACGAACGTGGGTCCCACTTTTCTGACTTGAAGTTGAATAGTCATGCGCGACTTGGCGAGAATTACGGCGTCTCTTTGATTTCTGTGCGTAGTGGACGGCGTGCGGGCGACAGTTCGCTATTGTGTTGACACGTGGACAGTTGGATCTGTCCCTGGCGTTAGGGATTCTAGATGAACGGTTCCTGTTCGTCGTCTTCATCCTTATAACTGTGGGGGAAACAGTGATTTGTTTTCACCTTTTGCCATTTTCTTTCTCCACTGCTTTCATTTTCATGAGCCCTTCCTCGCGTGCACCGGACGTTCTCCGATCCTTTCCTTCTTCCTTCCTGTGTGCCCATCGTCGTCGTCGATGCTCCGTCATTGTTAAGTCGAAGAAGGCGTCTGTCGGAGCAGGCTCGAGCACCGCTGCCGGCGGAAAGAAAGGTGCCACTGCCACTCGCATCACTGATCGCGGGTGGAGGCGCTCGGAGACGCGTGGGGGTGACCTGCGCAAGCTACGCGATGCGGATTTAATACCACAGGACAAGGAGGACGTCAAGATCCCCGGTGATGAGGTAATTCCCCGTCCACCCGCAGGGTTTCGGGTGATGTTTATCGCTTTCATTCTCCGTGGTTTGTCGCTCCCTATCCACGACTTTCTTCGTGGACTCTTGTTTTTCTAGGGCATCCAACTCCACCATCTTTCGCCCAATTCTCTTCTTCACATCGCTTGCTTCATTACCTTTTGCGAGTGTTGGATCGGTATTGAGCCACACTTTGGCCTCTTTCGGAAGCTCTATTCCGTGAAGAGGCAGTCTGGCACCGGTGGGGTCTACAAGCTTGGCGGCTGCATCATTTCCATCCGATCTTATGTTCTCTTCTTTTATTTTTCCATGTGCGAGTATGTCCAATACTGGCGAAAGAAGTGGTTTTATATCCGCGACTCCACAGTGGACGAGCAAAATTCTGACCTTGCCCCCTTCGACTCCTCCCAGGAGATCCTACCGAAGAGATCCTGGAAGAACCATATCCTGGAGGGCGAGGTAGCGGAGGTAGAGGAGCTCTACCGTCGGGTGGAGGCCCTCCAGATGGTTGCGGAGAAGGAGGTGAATGGTGTGGATATCATCCGCACCTTCCTCAAACATCGGGTGCAGCCACTCCAGGCAAGGGCGCATCCGATGTTTCTTTACTTTGGCCGCCACGACCCGACGAGGGTTTCGGCTGAGGAGTTGTCCAGGGGCAACCTCGATAGGGCTCTTCGGCCGCTTCTGAAGTTCAAGACCGAAGAGGACTTCCCAAAGAATTCCTTGACCGCCCCCTTCAGTTCTTCGAATCCATCTCCTCGGGTTTAGAAACTGCTTCACGTGCATTGCGCTCTTTTTATGATTGATGTCTTCGCATGAATAATCATTGCTTAATCACGTTCTTTATCTTCTTTTGCAGGAGCTGAAGGTAGCTGGCATGATACCTCCGCTGCCTGAAAAATATCCGGTTGCGTCGGACAACGAAGTTGTGGACTCTGAGTCCGAACTTCCTCCGGCGCAATCACCAACCCACGGAGCCCCCGAGGCGAGTGAGGGGCAGACCCTAAAACGCTCCCGGAGTGAATCTTCGGATGCGTCAACGCCGCCTACTCCTCGGGGCCCTTCCTTCCTAGAGCGGCATGGCGAGGATGATGGCACATCTTACGCACCGTATCCGGCTATACCTCTTCGGATGATGGCGCCACAGCCGCCAGCCAAGAAGAAGAAGGAGAAGGCGTCGCCCGTCTTGAATCTTTCCGACACTGACTCGTAAGTGGCTTCGGCTATGTCTTATTCTGTGAGTAATGTTGTCTCTTGTTCTTAATCAATAATTTTCTTGCATCCACTCCTCGGAGGGCTCTCTTGATGAGGGAACTCAGGAAGCCGTAGGGGAGTCGAAGCCGATGGCCCTCCCTTTCAGATGGTGGCTGACTCTGAGGATTATGCCCCGAATCCCTCTCCGCGAGAGGATCGGGTGATCGTTGCTCAGAACACCCCTTGTGGACCTTCGGAGTCTCCATCTGAACATGTAAGTTGTTTTCTTTTATCGTCCTTGGGGGAGCCCCCGAGCCTTTTTCGGGTTTCTTTGTTGAATGTTTTTGCTCTTTTCGGCGTGCAGCCCCCGAGCCCTTGTTCCTAATGCTTTCTTGATTGTTTGTTTCTGCTTCTTTTCATAGCCCTTTGTGCACAGCGCGAACCCTCTCATCCAGCAGCATCTGGTGCTGGAGGCCAGTATGCAGCAGCTTCGAGGTATGGAGTTTGCTCATTCGTTGCCTTTTTCGATTATCTCTTTGCTTAGATTAACCCTTTGTTTCTTGACATGTGCAGATGAAAATAATGCAGCCCTTCGTCGCCTAGATGCTCTTGAAAAGAGCCTCGGTCGAGCGGAGAAGAAGGCTGAAGATGCTGTGGAGGCGAAGGAGCGCCTACAAAAGGAGCTGGCCGATGCTGCCAAGGCCAAGGAGCGCCTGCAGCGGGAGGATTTGGATCGTGAGGGGCAGATCGCCACTGTTGCGGCTGCTCGCGAGAAGGAGGTGGCCGAGAAGCTGATGGCTGCGGCCAAGGCTTTCTCCGGTGAGTATCTTCTCTTTGAATTGGTCTTTGAATTTTTGATTGCTTCTTGTCATGTTCTTATTCAGCTTCTTTGTTTCTTCTTTCCTTAGATGCTTTAGGCATCGTGTTCGATAGCGGTGCCCTGGAGCATGGGAGTCCTTTGTATGATGCCACCGCAGTGATCGAAGATCGTTGCGGCACTGCTGCAAATTCTCTAGCGAAAGCCAAGGGGGTGCCCCAGCGTTTCTACAAGGAGATCGTTCCCAAGGGCACTGCTCTTGAGGATGTCGACGCTCTGGTGGATGTGTTGTCGGAGGACGCCCCTGTGGCCTAGAAGTGCAAGCAGAAGGGCATCGGTGCTTCCATGGGGCTGTCCATGGCCATGGCGTCCGGAGCGGAGCTGGATCTTCAGCACGTCACCTCCCAGATGCCAACAACGTCAGACGGCTCAGAGGTAGCCTTTGCTCTTTTCACCTCCCACTGTAAGCGCTATGGGCCAAGGCTCATTGACCTATTGGCGGACTATGTTGCGAAGCAGCAAGGGGGGCAAGAGCTGGCACTCTTGCTCCAAGGTCACTTCGGGTGCTGATGCCTAGGCTCTGGGGCTGTAGTTTAGGATAGTTTTACCTTCTTCCTCTTGTTGTAAGCTTTTGCTGATAAACAATTTATCCTTGTGCCATGCAGTGGATTTTGATGTAAATAAGCTATGTTTCGAGCTGTCACCAAAGATGTGTGTTATTTTCATAACCTTGGTTGCTGTTCTTTAGGGGGCTTCGGGTGAGGGGCCTGTTGGTACTTCGACTGCTCTAGATCCACGACCATCGTTGGATGATGCGTCGCAGCTTGTTTTCCTTCGCGATCGCTTCCGTAGCTTGCAGAAGGAGATCCTTGGCGTTCGAGGCCACGCGGACGTGTGGAAATCGGAGACTGAGCGAGCTACCACCAGGGAGGAGTACCTGATGGGGGAGCTACGGCAGTTGAGCGAGCAACTGCAGTGTGAGTTTTCTTTGAGATGTTGATTTGTTTTGGATGCGCCTTATTGCCGCGTCACCTCATTCTAAGTTTTCTTCAGGTGCCAACCTTGTTCCGAGGGAGGAGAAGGAGCACGTTGCGGTTCGGATCAACTGCCTGACCCAATAGGACATGGAAGCTGGAGGCTTTTTCTGGATGGACCGTGACCGGGCCACCATCCTTGAGGTGGTGCAGGATCGTGTTCATCAGGTGTCGCGGGTGCTGAGGCAGGTAAAGAGTTCCCTTGCATCGATTATGTACATCATGTTCCCTCTAGACAAGGCACTGTCCACCCTTTGGGGTTTGTTGTCGAAATTTTGATACGTGAGTCACGTGAGGGAGTTTGTGCAGCATCAGCTGGTAGCAGGGGTGAAAGCTTCCCTTTCGCTCGTTCGGCTGCATCGCCCCGATGTCGATCTCGCGGAGGTAGCGGCTGGGCCGCCTCTTCGACCGGGTGGTGGCCTCTGGGACATGCGCCCGCATTATGCGGCTGTTCGGTAGTCTGCCAAAGATATCATGGATCTTTTTGAGCATTGGGCACACGTGATTCTTCAGAATAGATAGGTCCTGTAAAAAGATAAATGTAAAACTTGTATATATTCGAGTGGGCTTGTTATGCCCTTTTCTATAAAGTTTATTTAGCATGTGGTGCTTTGTTTTGTGCATGTCCTTTTCGTTAGCCTGACGTGGTCAGCTACTCAGGTTACATGCGTTATTCTCAGTCGACGAAGTCGTGAGGTGAGGCAAAGCCCCCCAAGCGTTTTATAGCGAAAAGTAATGCAGAGAAAGAGAAATTTTGGCCAAGGAACTTATCTTTTATTCATAGCGTAATCGAAGAGGTACATTGTTTGGCTGAATAGCCTTGGCTGAGTAGCCTTATTGAAAGTAAAGAGGTACTAGGGGTAGAAGCGTCACAGACGCGCGACGTTCCAGGGGTTGGAGTATTCGAATCCTGACGCGATGTCCATGAGGCGGTAGGCGCCACCTGGGATGACTTCTATGATGATGTAGGGTCCTTTTCAGGGTGACTCAAGCTTTTTCGTACGCTCTTGCTTAAGTCGTAAGACGAGGTCTCCTTCGATGAAGGACCTTGGGCGCAGCCGTCGGCTGTGGTAGTTGCGGAGGCTCTGCTGGTAGACCGCTGAGCGAGACGCGGCGATGTCGTGTGCCTCCTCGAGTGTGTCGACGACGTCTTCGAGTGGGGTCGTCGATTCGGCTTCTCTGTAGGCGACGACCCATGGGGCCTTGTGGCATACCTCGGCAGGTAGTACAGCTTCGGCTCCGTGCACCATGAAGAAAGGCGTGAAGCCAGTTGCGCTCTTCGGCATTGTGCGTAGGCTCCAGGGGACGGAAGGTAGCTCCTCTGCCCAGGCTCCCGCAAGCCGTTCGAGTGGGCTGAGCAGACGTTTCTTGATGCCTCCGCCAATGAGGTCGTTGGCCTTTTCAACCTGCGCGTTGGTCTGCGGGTGCGCCACTGAGGCGTATGATATGTTGATTCCAAGGCCCTCGCAGAAGTCCTGGAATTCTTTCGAGATGAAGTTCGAGCCGTTGTCCGTGATGATGTTGTGTGGCACACCGAACCTGTAGACTATGGACTCGAAGAACTTGACGGCAGTTTTGCCGCTTTGGTTGGTGACGGTAATGGCCTCGACCCACTTGGTGAACTTGTCGACTGCGACCAGGAGGTAGACGTGGCCTCCTTTCGAAGATTTGGGCAGTTTGCTGATCATGTCGAGGCCCCATTAGGCGAAGGGCCAGGCCAGTGGTATGGGTTTGTGCTCCGACCCAGGTGCGTGTGGCTTGTCCGCGAACCTTTGGCAGCCGTTGCATCTTCGGACGATGGCCTTGGCATCGTTCATGGTTGTTGGCAAGTAGAATCCAGCTCGCAGAGCTTTGGCGTCGAGGGCACGGCTGCCTGCATGATGACCGCAGATGCCCTCATGGATGCCTTGGAGGATTGTTTTGCCGTCACCTATGGTGACGCATCTTTGGATCACACCCGAAATACTGCTCTTGTACAGCTCGCCATTGTGGAGGGTGAAAGCTTTGGACCGGCGAGATATGTGTCGGGCATCTGTTGGGTCGTCGGGCAGTTCCTTATTTAGCAGGTACCGAAGGTATGGCTGCGTCCATGTTTCCTCTATCACCATGACCTGCATCAGGCTGACAAGTTCAACCTCTGTATCGAGCTTTTCGGGTCCTTCTTGTCCTTCGGGTAGCGCAGCCCCTGAGTACTCTACTTCTTCGGGTGATCCCTTGGGGAATTTCCTTTTGATAGAGGGTACGCAGATTTGTTCGAGGAACACACCTGGCGGCACCTGTGCACATGTGGAGCCGATGTTGGCGATTCTATCGGCCTCCTCGTTTCTTTCCCTTCCAACGTGCCAAAGCTCGCAGCCGTCGAAGTCTCCTTCGAGTGAATTGTAGAGCGCGCGATACGCGATCATGTTGGCGGCGTGGGCATCGCATTCATTCATCGGCTGCTGGACGATGAGGTTCGAGTCATCGTAGATGATTAGGCGTGTAGCGCCACAGATCTTGGCCATCCGCATCCCGTGGATGAGGGCTTCGTATTCGGCCTCGTTATTGGAGGCGCGAAATTTCATTTGAAGGACATATTTCATCTTGTCGCCCTGGGGGGATGTCAGTATGACACCAGCTCCTGCTTCAATCTCGCGCTTGGAGCCGTCGAAGTGCATCGTCCATGATTGCGTTATGTCTGGAGTATCCGGCAGCTAGAGTTCCATCCAGTGGACAAGGAAATCAGGGAGGACCTGAGATTTGATCGCCTTGCGCCGCTCGTAGACTATGTCTAGAGGGGATAGCTCGATGCCCCACAGGGCCACGCGTCCCGTGGCTTCGGGGTTGTTCAAGATTTTGGACAATGGTGCCTCGTTAACAACCATTATCTGGTGCTCCTGGAAGTAGTGGATCAGCCGATGAGCCGTCATGAATACGCCATAGGCGAGCTTCTGATAGTGAGGGTACCTCTGCTTTGTTGGTGTCAGTACCTCGCTGAGGTAGTATATTGGGCGTTGGACCCCGTGGGTCTTGCCATCTTCGGGTCGCTCAACCACGAGTACGGTGCTGACTACCTGGTGCGTAGCTGCAATGTATAGCAGCAGAGTTTCTCCCTCCTTCAGCGTGACCAGGACAGGTGAGGTGGAGAGTATCCGCTTGAGTGCCTCGAATGCATCATCTGCTTTGGGTGTCCACTCGAACTTGTCCGCCTTGCGCAGCAGCTGGTAAAAGGGTAGGGCCTTCTCACCCATGCGGCTAATGAATCTGCTTAGCGCCGCGATGCGCCCAGCTAGTTGCTGGACACCTTTGAGGTTCTTCGGCTTCTCCATGGTTAGTATGGCCCGGATTTTCTTTGGGTTCGCCTTGATCCCTCGCTGGGAGATGAAGTAGCCGAGTAGCTGGCCAGATGGGACGCCGAAGGCGCATTTTTCTGTATTCAACTTGATATTGTAGTGATCAAGGTTATCGAATGTCTCGTGGAGATCGTCGATCAGCGTCTTGGCTTCCCTGGTCTTGATGACTATGTCGTCAACATAGACTTGGATGTTGCGACCGATCTGGTTCTTCAGACACGCCTGCATGCACCTCTGGTATGTGGCACCTGCGTTCTTCAGTCCGAAAGGCATGGTGTTGTAGCAGAAAACTCCGAACGGCATGATGAATGCCGTTTTCTCCTGATCTTCGACCTTCAGTCAAATCTGATTGTAGCCTGAGTAGGCGTCAAGGAAGGAGAGTTTCTCACATCCTGCAGTCGAATCGATGATCTGATCAATCCGAGGGAGAGGAAAGTGGTCCTTGGGACATTGCTTGTTGAGGGACATAAAGTCCACGCACATCCGCATGATGTCCGTGTCCTTTTTGGGGACCAGCACAGTGTTGGCCAGCCACTCGCTCTCCTTGGTTTCTCGGATGAAGTTGGCATCGAGCAGTCTGTTGAATTCGACTCCAACTGCTTCGGCTTGTTGTTCGGACAGTCGTCGGATGGACTGCTTGATTGAACTTGCATCGGGGAACACATTGAGTGTGTGCTCGGCGAATTCCCTGGGAACTCCTGGCATGTCCGCAGGACACCAGGCGAAGATTTCCCAGCGCTCACGGAGGAATTCGACGAGCGCACTTTCCTATGCGGGGCTGAGGTCATTGGCGATTAGCACCGTCTTGGAGGCATCGGTTGGGTGGACCTACACCTTCTTCGTGTTGACTGTGGAGTCGAACGACGTATCAGGTGAGTTTTGCCTGGCGACTGGGGGTGCCCCGTTGTCTGTCACCTCTCGGAGCCTCGTGAGCTCCTCTTGCATACCAAACAACTGGGAGATTCTGTTGAAATCTCTATCGCAGTGGTCCGATCGGGTGAAGCTTCCCTGGACCGTGATGACGCCCCTTGGTCCTGGCATCTTGAGCAGCCGGTACGCGTAGTGCGGTACTGCCAAGAATCTTGCGAATACCACGCGCCCGAGGATGGCGTGGTACTGTGATGGCCAATCCACCACTTCGAACTCTAGACGCTCACATCAGAAGTTTTCGGGCTGGCCAAAGATGAGATCGAGCCATACCTTTCCCAGGGGGTAGATTCCCTTCCCTAGGACTATGTCGTGGAACATCGTGTCAGATTGTTCTCGGCTGCCAAGCGAGATCCGGATCGCTGCGAGGGTGCTGGCGAACATCAGGTTGATGCCGCTGCCGCCGTCCATGAAGACACGGCTCATCTCGAATCCTCCGATATGTGCCTTGAGCACCAGGGCGAGGGATTTGGCGGGGGTGATCCGAACGATCGAATGTGATGCAGGACTCCGAGCCACTGAGGTACTCAAAGATGGCGGGCAGAGCGGTCACAGCGAGGCTGACCTGTCGGGTAATGCTCTTTTGCACCCTATTGGTAGGGCGTCCCTTCTGAATCATCAGGGCCCCTTTTGGCGGCGGGTATCCACATGTGTCGTTGTTTGGCGTAGGTGTTGCTGCTGGATTCGACGTTCCCACGGGTGGTGGTGGAGGAGCTCTGTGGGCGACGTCACCTGGTGCGGGCCTGAACCCAGGGTTTACGATCTGGCGTCGCATTTGGGTGAAACCCTCACTGAGTTTCTAGAACTCATGGCAGTCCTTGAGCATGTGTTTGGCCTTCTTTTTGCCATCCTGCTTGTCGATGTAGAAGTGGATGGTGCAGGGACCCGACAACTTTTCGTATGCCGAGGGTTCGTCGTCACGGCCGCGGTGCTGCCATGTTTGTGTGGGGCGTCCTCCATCACAGAAGTTGCCTCCGCGGTATCCTTCGCTGTTGCAGTTGTTGTCGTGTGGCGGTCGGCGTAGCCAGCCGCAACCATGTCGGGTCCTTCGCGATAGCCGTAGACGCGTGATCTTTGTTTTCTACGGCGTTCGCGCCTGCGGCCATATTCATCCTCGTCATCCGAATGTGCTCGGTGGAGGGAATCTGTGGCATCCCGCAAAACCACTGCTAGAAAATCGCGTTGTTTTTGTGCGTTGCATCGTCATCATCATGCATTGTTTGTCTGAAACCAATTCGAAACGCCTAGTTTTGTTTTCTAAATAACCCTCGTCCTTATCTCAAATTAAAACATCGGTCTGGTCAGATCTTTTATTTTTCCAAAAAAGTATTTCCAAAATGTTTTACAAATAAAATTAAAGCATTAAAAATCTTTTGTCCGGAGAGGCAGTCCGACCGGTCAGGCCAGAGGCCCAATCGGTCCAGACTACCTACAAACGGTCCACCCAAACTCTAAATCCTTTTCCTACCCGAAACTACCCTACCCACCTATCCCAGCTTGCCATCTCACCCTCTCCCCCAATCCCTACCCACCTTGCCACCTCACCAATCCTCTTCTTTTCCCTCCACTCCTTCTCTCACCCCAGTCCCACCTACCCCCTCTCCCTCTCCCTCACCGACACCCGGGCCCCACCCGCAGCCCCACTTCCCCTTGGCCCCACTTGCCAGCCTCACCCACTCCCCAACCCTCTCTCTCTACCCCCGGTCCCACCTGCCCAGCCAGACCCCTCCCTCTCTCCCCCGTGGCTCGACCCACCCCGGCCCCGCCTGGACCCGCTACCCGGTCCCACCGGCCCCACCACCACCTCTCTCCTCCCCCCACCCTCTCCTTCCCCGACGCGCCCCACCTCCTCTCCCCGGCGCTCCTCCCGCGTGCTCCTCCGGCCACCGCCACCAGCCGCGGCCGCCTCGCCCTCCTTCATCCCCAGCCAGCCGCCTCCCGCGCCTACCTCCCTCCTCCCGTGCGCCGCCGACGCGCTCGCCCCTCTCCTCCGCCGCCTCTCCTCCTCTCCGGCCCCTCGCCCCTCCCGGCTCCGAGCTCCGCGCCCCGCCTCCCCCGGAGCGCCGCCGCCCGCCTCCGGCCGGCCCCGCGCGCGCCGCCTCCTCCGCATCGGCCTCGCCCGCGCCGGCCTCCTCCGGCCACCACCTCCCCACCGACGCCTCCCTCACCCGAGCCCCACCCCGCTCGCGACCACCCCAGCCTCCCCCGCATCCGGCGCCGCGCTCGCCCGCAACCCCCGCGAGCAGAACAACCTCCGCCCCCCCCCCCTCGTCGTGCTTCGCCCCCTCCGCCGTCCCTGGCGCTCCCCCTGCAGCCCGCCGGCCGCCGTCCTCGTCCGCTGGGCCGCCTTCCTCTGCTCCTTCCTGTACCGCGTCGGCCCTCTCTGTCCGCAGGCGCGGCCTGCAGCAGCTCGTCGACGTCCCCTCCCGCGGCCCCACGCCCTCGCTTCCATCGGCCTCGGTCCTCGTCGCCTTCCTCCGCCTCACGCCGTCGGCCTCGGCCAGCAAGCCGCCGTCGGGTCCCCCTCCCTCGCCAAGCACCGCCGCCGCCTCGCGTCTCCTCCTCCCCGTCCTGTGCGTCGGCCCCCGCGGAGTTCCGAGCCGAGCGCGCCTCCTCGCCGTCTTCCCCGGCCCCGACCTTGCCGTTCGCGGACGCCACATCGTCGCCTAGGGATTCGTGCCGCCAAGCCCTATGCCTCCTGCCTCCTAACCAACCCGTCAACGCGACCGCCCCCTCGACGCGACCCCGATGGCCGTGGCCGGGCCGAACCTCTCGGACGTCAAGCCCTACCTCACGGATCGCCGTCTCGAATTCCGAAGCCTCGACACCTCGAACCCGGCGCCGCGCCAAGAACCACGACTCAGAGATGCCAGAACACCAAGCTCGTTGAGACCCTGAGGACCCGTTCCCGGAGGCGAAGTCCGGACCCCGAAGACCGATCCCGGCGAGCCGACCCCCTCGGAATGTCAAGATCTTCCGAAGGCTCCGACAATTAAAGAAAACAAGATCATCATCGAAAGTGGAGCCGCAAAACCCAAGATCATCGAGAAGGGACTGATGACCTCGGACCAAGAACGTCGACATGAAACGCCAAGTGCTCCTTCCCGGACCCGAAGGCCATCGGCCAAGTTCACCACCGACCAGAGACGGACGACAAGTTCTACTTCACGGGCACTGAGCGTCAAGATCGCCTTCACGAGAAGCCGCAAGACATCCTTCCCGGGATTCGAAGACCGAACCCTCGGCACGCCAAGATCGTCTCCTCGGAACGCCATGATCTCCTTCGCAGATCCGAAGAACCTAAATCCCGGAGTCCGAGAACGATCTCGTCGAACCCTGAACCCTGAGACCGAACCCGAACCCCGGAACCCCATGATCTGCCGAACCCTAATGTGCGACCCCTTTTCTCGAGCCCTGTTTTATAAATGTAATAACAAATTGATGCATATTAAATTGTCATACTCGCATGCATATTTGTGTGGTTTGGGGGCCTTATGCCGATTCACCTAATAATTAAATATGGGGCCCATATGCGGGCAAATCTAGCCTTATATTGGCCTCATTTAAATTGTGTAGCGAACCGGTGCTAACTTTTGCCATGTTAAGACAACATTTAAATTGCGGGGTAGCTAAAAACTTGAACCACCTAAATAATTGTCGGGACCCCGGTTCCGCTTAATCTTGCCTAATTGCATCGCACCTTTGCCATGTCATACCTCATACATGCATCATGCCCGATCTTCTGCCATAATCTTAAATAGTGCATCCGGTGTATATTCTAGTGTTTTGCTTCTTCGCGGATAAGGCCGTTGAGTTGATGCGAGTGTCGACCCGATCTTCGGTTGAACCCTCGGCAATGCTTTTCAGGCGAGCATTCTCCCCTTTCTACCTATCTTACTTTTATAGCATTTATTCCCTCCTGTTGATCTATTGCTATCTGTGTTGCGATACTCTAGTTTTCGTACCCGTGATATCCCGTGCAGCCTTATATTGCCTTGGACACATCCTATTACCTATTGTTTGGTAGATAGTTGGACTTGCGTGTCGTAGTCGCTTGCTCAAGTGTTGTTGCGTGTCATCCAGTACCACAGTTGTTGGAGTATTGCCGCATGTTCAATGTTGGAGATGATCGTGGCTTTAATTATTGTTCACTTTAATTACTGTTTAACAACTAAAATTGAAGTAAGCAAGCAGAGGCACAGCTGGGAAATAGATGTTATTTGGTTGTTAACCGTCCACTTGTGTCCCGTAGGACCCCGAGTACTTGATACCTGTTCCTTGAATATTCGCGCTATCCACATCCGGGAGGATTATGGGACCCCCCTGAGCCAGAGCTTGATTCATACTTATTTCTTGGGGCCACAAACTAGTTTGAGGTTTTATTTACTATCCTGTACTTATGCCATGCTTTACTGCTTTATTTAAATTGTGCGATGGATAGCACCTGTACTGCTTAGGATCGGGACACGTTTTCGCGGTGTCGACAAGCCCAGTTTTGGGTTCCCAGTCGTTCACAGCCGTCCACCCAAACCTTGAGTCCATCTCGGAGTCAGCTAGCTTCGTTGCGGGTGTACTCAACGGGGTGGCCCCCGGAAATATTTCTGAATCTTGTGATTGCTTTGTCGTGAAGGCCTCGTTGAGTTTTGATTTGGTTTTTCCGAGGTTGATCGAGTGTGTGTTGCTATTTGTGCACCCCGGCCGGGTAAAACTTTCTGAAAGCCGTGTCCGCGGTTATGGACGACTTGGAGCACAGTATCTCGATCATAGACAACTATAACTAAAGTAGTGCTATAAATTTGACTTTATAATGACTAGTAATCAGCTTCACTATAATGGAATGGCTAAATAAAACTGCCAACAATTGCTTGCTTGAGTTGTCGCTTGCGACCATTGTATCTGACTAGTAAGTATTGCAACTATAACGGAATGGCTAAATAAAAGTACCAACAACTGCTGGGTTTTGGGTTATCTCACGATAATTGTATCTGACTAGTAAGTGTCGCAACTACAATGGAATGGTTAAATAAAAGTGCCCACTGCTTATTTTATCAGGATGATTATCTATACTTGACTAGTATTGGCTGCAACGATAACTGAATAAATAAAACTGCCAACTGTGTGAGTTCCTCGGTTGACTTCCTCGTTTGGTCTCGAGGGGGAAATACCAGGATGGGTTTGTTTGGTGTTGGAATCAGGTTGGATCCGAATAGGTCTCTCTTACCCCTCTCTGATAGCCGCCAGTTGTATCGAGTCTCTATAGGTTGTTTAGTGCATGCTGCGCTGCCGCTTCAGTCCACCATACCTATGTAGGCGAGGACCGCCGAATTCTAGTCTCGCCGTGTACTGGCCTCAGTACTGACCGCTCTCTCCTTTTTCCTTTGCCCTTTGTCGGCACCCCTTTTGTTTGAGCAGGTTTTGAGATCGACGTCGTTAGCAGGGTTACCCTTCCGGCTTGGCCTGGGCAGGGTTATGGACGCCATTGGTTATTCTTCAGGGCTCTTAGCCCCATTTGCATCTTGTCCGTAGCCGGACGCTCTATTGTTTACGAGGTGATTTGGATCTTTGTATATTATATCTGTATTCTTGACTCTTGGAGCCGTGCTATAAATATATATCTGTTCTGTGGGTCCCATCGAGGACTGTTGTGTAATGTTATTACTTCGTTTTCCACCCGCACGAAAGTGCCTGGTGGGCACCTTTGAATCGTTTCTATGCGGGTTTGGCGGGTTTCGCTAAAACTTGCATAGGGCCGATTCTGAGGGTGTTACAGAGTGGTATCAGAGCCCAGCAGTTGCGATACCCCACAAGTCCAGCCTGTAGGATAACCTAGCTAACGGCCGAAGTAGAGTGTCAAAACTATTTTGGAAAATCGGTTGGATAGTTCTGAGTAGGTCTGATTTTACTCCTTACCCCTCTGCTGCTCTTCTCTCACCCCTGCGTGTTTTGGATCCGCTCTCTTCTCTCTCGTCGAGTCCAGGATTTCTCGTGGTTGGGTTCCCTCGCACCTTTAGGGTTTCGCTTCCTCCTTTGATAACGGTGTTTTATCATCCGGTGTTCATGATGCCTGAGGAATCCGTCTGTTGTGGTACCATTCTTTGTTCCTTGTTTGTGCCTTCCGGTGTTTTCCGACGTGACGACATCATCTACGCCAGATCCGATGCAGAGTCTGCATCACTCCTTTGCTTCTGAACCTCGTTTGTCGAGATCTTCAGTCTGAATTCCGAGAGTTGGTTGCATAATCCGCCTATTCGTGTGTAGAGTAATGGTTTGGGTGCGCGATGGACTGATCACCATCCGACTACTCTTATCATTCGCTCTTGTACATCGAATCAGTGGATCCAGCAGTTTTACTCTGTCCATGGAAGTTAGAGGTGGCTTTATTTGTGGATACCTCTACCTTCGACCTTTTGTTCCCGGAGTGTTCTCTCGACGATCACGGACAACGACCTCTTGTTAGTGGTGTCGCGAGAATCTATATGAAGCGAGAAGATGCAGATCGCCGACCTTTCTTCCAGTACCATGAGGCGAATCTCGAGGGCGAGATCCATTGTGAGTGGTGTCGAATTGTGGCATCCCGCAAAACCACTGCTAGAAAATCGCGTTGTTTTTGTGTGTTGCATCGTCATCATCATGCATTGTTTGTCTGAAACCAATTCGAAACGCCTAGTTTTGTTTTCTAAATAACCCCCGTCCTTATCTCAAATTAAAACATCGGTCTGATCAGATCTTTTATTTGTCCAAAAAGTATTTCCAAAATGTTTTACAAATAAAATTAAAGCATTAAAAATCTTTTGTCCGGAGAGGCAGTCCGACCGGTCAGGCCAGAGGCCCAATCGGTCCAGACTACCTACAAACGGTCCACCCAAACTCTAAATCCTTTTCCTACCCGAAACTATCCTACCCACCTATCCCAGCTTGCCATCTCACCCTCTCCCCCAATCCCTACCCACCTTGCCACCTCACCAATCCTCTTCTTTTCCCTCCACTCCTTCTCTCACCCCAGTCCCACCTACCCCCTCTCCCTCTCCCTCACCGACACCCGAGCCCCACCCGCAGCCCCACTTCCCCTTGGCCCCACTTGCCAGCCTCACCCACTCCCCAACCCTCTCTCTCTCTACCCCCGGTCCCACCTGCCCAGCCGGACCCCTCCCTCTCTCCCCCGTGGCTCGACCCACCCCTGGTCAACCCACCCCGGCCCCGCCTGGACCCGCTACCCGGTCCCACCGGCCCCACCACCACCTCTCTCCTCCCCCCACCCTCTCCTTCCCCGACGCGCCCCACCTCCTCTCCCCGGCGCTCCTCCCGCGTGCTCCTCCGGCCACCGCCACCAGCCGCGGCCGCCTCGCCCTCCTTCATCCCCAGCCAGCCGCCTCCCGCGCCTACCTCCCTCCTCCCGTACGCCGCCGACGCGCTTGCCCCTCTCCTCCGGCGCGCGTTCGCCGCCTCTCCTCCTCTCCGGCCCCTCGCCCCTCCCGGCTCCGAGCTCCGCGCCCCGCCTCCCCCGGAGCGCCGCCGCCCGCCTCCGGCCGGCCCCGCGGCGCCGCCTCCTCCGCATCGGCCTCGCTCGCGCCGGCCTCCTCCGGCCACCACCTCCCCACCGACGCCTCCCTCACCCGAGCCCCACCCCGCTCGCGACCATCCCAGCCTCCCCCGCATCCGGTGCCGCCCGCCCGACGCCGCGCTCGCCCGCAACCCCCACGAGCAGAACAACCTCCGCCCCCTCCCCCCTCGTCGTGCTTCGCCCCCTCCGCCGTCCCTGGCGCTCCCCCTGCAGCCCGCCGGCCGCCGTCCTCGTCCGCTGGGCCGCCTTCCTCTGCTCCTTCCTGTACCGCGTCGGCCCTCTCTGTCCGCAGGCGCGGCCTGCAGCAGCTCGTCGGCGTCCCCTCCCGCGGCCCCACGCCCTCGCTTCCATCGGCCTCGGTCCTCGTCGCCTTCCTCCGCCTCACGCCGTCGGCCTCGGCCAGCAAGCCGCCGTCGGGTCCCCCTCCCTCGCCAAGCACCGCCGCCGCCTCGCGTCTCCTCCTCCCCGTCCTGTGCGTCGGCCCCCGCGGAGTTCCGAGCCGAGCGCGCCTCCTCGCCGTCTTCCCCGGCCCCGACCTTGCCATTCGCGGACGCCACACCGTCGCCTAGGGATTCGTGCCGCCAAGCCCTATGCCTCCTGCCTCCTAACCAACCCGTCAACACGACCACCCCCTCGACGCGACCCCGATGGCCGTGGCCGGGCCGAACCTCTCGGACGTCAAGCCCTACCTCACGGATCGCCGTCCCGAATTCCGAAGCCTCGACACCTCGAACCCGGCGCCGCGCCAAGAACCACGACTCGGAGATGCCAGAACACCAAGCTCGTTGAGACCCTGAGGACCCGTTCCCGGAGGCGAAGTCCGGACCCCGAAGACCGATCCCGGCAAGCCGACCCCCTCGGAATGTCAAGATCTTCCGAAGGCTCCGACAATTAAAGAAAACAACATCATCATCGAAAGTGGAGCCGCAAACCCCAAGATCATCGAGAAGGGACCGATGACCTCGGACCAAGAACGTCGACATGAAACGCCAAGTGCTCCTTCCCGGACCCGAAGGCCATCGGCCAAGTTCACCACCGACCAGAGACGGACGACAAGTTCTACTTCACGGGCACCGAGCGTCAAGATCGCCTTCACGAGAAGCCGCAAGACATCCTTCCCGGGATTCGAAGACCGAACCCTCAGCACGCCAAGATCGTCTCCTCGGAACGCCATGATCTCCTTCGCAGATCCGAAGACCCTAAATCCCGGAGTCCGAGAACGATCTCGTCGAACCCTGAACCCTGAGACCGACCCCGAACCCCGGAACCCCAAGATCTGCCGAACCCTAATGTGCGACCCCTTTTCTCGATCCCTGTTTTATAAATGTAATAACAAATTGATGCATATTAAATTGTCATACTCGCATGCATATTTGTGTGGTTTGGGGGCCTTATGCCGATTCACCTAATAATTAAATATGGGGCCCATATGCGGGAAAATCTAGCCTTATATTGGCCTCATTTAAATTGTGTAGCGAACCGGTGCTAAGTTTTGCCATGTTAAGACAACATTTAAATTGCGGGGTAGCTAAAAACTTGAACCACCTAAATAATTGTCGGGACCCCGGTTCCGCTTAATCTTGCCTAATTGCATCGCACCTTTGCCATGTCATACCTCATACATGCATCATGCCCGATCTTCTGCCGTAATCTTAAATAGTGCATCCGGTGTATATTCTAGTGTTTTGCTTCTTCGCGGATAAGGCCATTGAGTTGATGCGAGTGTCGACCCGATCTTCGGTTGAACCCTCGGCAATGCTTTTCAGGCGAGCATTCTCCCCTTTCTACCTATCTTACTTTTATAGCATTTATTCCCTCCTGTTGATCTATTGCTATCTGTGTTGCGATGCTCTAGTTTTCATACCCGTGATATCTCGTGCAGCCTTATATTGCCTTGGACACATCCTGTTACCTGTTGTTTGGTAGATAGTTGGACTTGCGTGTCGTAGTCGCTTGCTCAAGTGCTGTTGCGTGTCATCCAGTACCACAGTTGTTGGAGTATTGTCGCATGTTCAATGTTGGAGATGATTGTGGCTTTAATTATTGTTCACTTTAATTACTGTTTAACAACTAAAATTGAAGTAAGTAAGCAGAGGCACAGGTGGGCAATAGATGTTATTTGGTTGTTAACCGTCCACTTGTGTCCCGTAGGACCCCGAGTACTTGATACCTGTTCCTTGAATATTCGCGATATCCACATCCGGGAGGATTATGGGACCCCCCTGAGCCAGAGCTTGATTCATACTTATTTCTTGGGGCCACAAACTAGTTTGAGGTTTTATTTACTATCCTGTACTTATGCCATGCTTTACTGCTTTATTTAAATTGTGCGATGGATAGCACCTGTACTGTTTAGGATCGGGACACATTTTCGCGGTGTCGACAAGCCCAGTTTTGGGTTCCCAGTCGTTCACAGCCGTCCACCCAAACCTTGAGTCCGTCTCGGAGTCAGCTAGCTTCGTTGCGGGTGTACTCAACGGGGTGGCCCCCAGAAATATTTCTGAATCTTGTGATTGCTTTGTCGTGAAGGCCTCGTTGGGTTTTGATTTGGTTTTTCCGAGGTTGATCGAGTGTGTGTTGCTATTTGTGCACCCCGGCCGGGTAAAACTTTCTGAAAGCCGTGTCCGCGGTTATGGACGACTTGGAGCACAGTATCTCGATCATAGACAACTATAACTAAAGTAGTGCTATAAATTTGACTTTATAATGACTAGTAATCAGCTTCACTATAATGGAATGGCTAAATAAAACTGCCAACAATTGCTTGCTTGAGTTGTCGCTTGCGACCATTGTATCTGACTAGTAAGTATTGCAACTATAACGGAATGGCTAAATAAAAGTACCAACAACTGTTGGGTTTTGGGTTATCTCACGATAATTGTATCTGACTAGTAAGTGTTGCAACTACAATGGAATGGTTAAATAAAAGTGCCCACTGCTTATTTTATCAGGATGATTATCTATACTTGACTAGTATTGGCTGCAACGATAACTGAATAAATAAAACTGCCAACTGTGTGAGTTCCTCGGTTGACTTCCTCGTTTGGTTTCGAGGGGGAGACACCAGGATGGGTATGTTTGGTGTTAGCTTCAGGTTGGATCCGAATAGGTCTTTCTTATCCCTCCCTGATAACCGCCAGTCGTATCGAGTCTCTATAGGTTGTTTAGTGCATGCTGCCGCTGCCGCTCAGTCCACCACACCTTTGAATCGTTTCTATGCGGGTTTGGCGGGTTTCGCTAAAACTTGCATAGGGCCGATTCTGAGGGTGTTACAGAATCCTCGCCATCTGCCCACCTGTTGGCAATGTCCACGAGGTGGTCGAGTGTCTTGGGCTTGACATGCCCAAGTTCTTCCTTGAAGTCCGGGCGCTTGACGCCATCCTTGAAGGCGTCGATCGTCCTATCCTCGTAGATGTGTGCCGCGGAGTTCTTGATGTTGGACCAGCGCAAGATGTACGAGCGAATGGATTTTCACCCGTACGTTGAGTGCAGGCCCGTAGCTCCTCGATCGAGGCTGGCCTCTTGCTGTTGCCCTTAAAGTTTCAGATGAAACTATACGCTAGCTCCTCCCAGCTTCGGATGGAGCCTGAGGACAAGCTGCTGAGCGCCAGATCCGGGTTGCGCCTGGCAGCTGCAGCTGAACGCATTGCAGGGCGGTGTTCTTGTTACTGTCGTGCAGCTTGATGGATGAGAGGTGGTCGCTGAGCCAGGCCTTCGGATCATGCGTGCCGTCGAACTTTGGAGTGTCCAAAGGAAGCTTGAAATTTTTTGGCATGTGTGTGCACCGAACAGATCTGGTGAAGCATCGTGCTCCGCATAGTTCTCCGTCGTCATCCTCTTTGGATTCGGTTGAGCACGCGTGTTTGGCGCGTGCCTTATCGACCTTGCGCTGGGCGAGGTTGTTTCGAGCGTCATAGTCGCTGCTGCGACGTCTTGGGCTCTTGCAATGTCGAGGTAGATCGTGTTCGTCCTCGTCGGATGATGGTGTGGGGCTGTGGTTGAATCTGACCGCAGCCTTTTTCTTCGGCTCCGCGGGAGCCTCTTCGTGGAGCGCATCTCTGACGAGTCCGAGTCCGGCTAGCGCGTACTTGTGCATGGCGCTCTTTGGGTCCCCCACCGGAGGTGGATGGGACGCGAGGTACGTGGTGGTCGACATGATCGCAGCTTGCGGCGTCTTCGGTATGACGTTGCCATTGGCGTCCATCTCCATGAAGGATGTGTTGAGGGTTTTGGTGACCTCACGTCGTGCGGAGGGGTCCATGTGCTCTTTGCGAGAGCGGTGCTTATTGGAATGATTGTCGTGCAAGTTGGAGCCACCAACGGCGGAGAGTGCAGCTCGCCGCGCGCTAGACTCTGAAGCTGCTTGCTTGCGTTTGTCGAGTACTTCTTGCGCCTTCACCTATCGGTTTTGCTCGCCGATGAGGACCAGGTGGTATGCCATTAGCAGATCCCATGAAGCATTCACAGGTAGGATCTTGTTGCCCGCAAAGGCTTCGCGTGCCTGGTGCCATCCTTGCTCGTTGAGGTTGATCCTTCGATAGGCGTCAGGGTCGCCTTCGTTGGGCTAGAGGTTAGGTTTTCCTCCATTTCCTTCGTTTCCTCCGTTCCCGGCCTGTGGGTTGGGCGGTGGATTGGGTGGTGGGTTGGGCACCTCCGATTCACCATGGATAACCATGGCGCATTGGTAGCGCCTATGGATTGGATCGCTGCTGCCGCAGCTTTCGGATCCGGAACCGTAGGTTCCTTTGTCTGATGGAGGGTCGCACAGATCTGAGTTGCAGTTGCTGCTGTCATAGGACTCATTTGTCAGTGTCGATGTGCGTAGCACGCTGATGGGTGGGACCCACGAAGCGGGCCTGATGGATGGTGGAAGCACCCGCTCTGGGAGGCGGAGGGTGCCAGTCTGCCCCACATGGAAGCAGAAGCTCCCGAACAGAATCTCGAGCCCGTCGCCTACGGGCTCGAAAACCTTCATGGTGGCTGGGGAGTGGGCGATGAAGTAGAAAGCGCCGAAGAGGAGGTGGCTCTCCGTCGCCGATGAGTTGTAGATCGCTTCGGATGGGACCGTCATGATTGCACAATCAGTGCCCCTAGTTCCCACAGAAGGCGCCAATTGACGAGGTTTAATCTCGTCAATGCCCATTGTTATGGACTTGGGTTTTGGAGAAGATGGGGATGCTGGAGATCACGGAACAGTTAACAGACAAGCAACACGGGGACACGAGGTTTACCCAGGTTCAGACCCCCTGAGAGAAAACCCTACTCATGCTTGTCTGCTCTTGATTACGGCATAACCGAAAGTTACAGGGGTGCGCAGATGCAATCTGGCGTGGAGGTGTGTATGCGGTGAGAGAGAGAGACCCTCCTCGTCGTGCCCTCCTAGACTTTATATAGATTGGAAGGTACGGGGCATAGGTCGAGTCGGTTACATATTAGGCTTTGCCCCTTTGAAGTTCTATCTACTCTAGTCTTGTTCTCCAAGCATCCGAAGGCGTCATGGGCTTGGGCCACCAGAAACCTCCGCAGGCCGCGTATCTTGCAGTGGGCCTTCTCTTGGGCTGGACTAGGTATGCCGATGTTGTGCACCCATGGGGTATAACTATGTCAAAGTTCGGTACATTAGCACAGGTTCACCCACACAAAACTTACAATACCAAAGAATAGTACTCGACTATTTGAAGCGAAAGCACTTGACAGAATTCCCATGTGTCCTCGAGAATGTTTGGTCTTTATAAGTATTTCCACCGGCTTGTCCTTTGCTAAGAAAGGATTGGGCCACTTGCTGCGTTTGTTCTTTATTACTTGCTCTTTGTTTTTTGCCTTATCAGAAAACCACTAAAATCTGTTTGCTAAGTATTCACAGGGATTTCCTACTCCATACCACTGTTCAGCACCTTCTTCTCCTCGTTGGGATCGACACTCCGATTTATCGAAAGTACTACGATACATCCCCTATACTTGTGGGTCATCAAGCCAGAGACGAAGTTTCATGGTGTTCACCGAAAACCCACGAGGACCCCGACTTGGGCAGCTCGGATCATAGTGGATAACATAAAGATCCAGCTAGGTACCTTCAGGTGCCCATGGAAGGCGGCCTACGCCTACGACTGCGCCACGGTCCAGCACTTTTCGGCGAGAGCGGTCCTCAACTTTGAGGATGAGCGTCGTGTGGCCCATTTGTTAGCTCCAAATGGCATGAGGATCGCCACGAGGGCCGAGGGGAGGGAGCACCGGCAGGAGGAGAGGAGGCTGGCCTAGCACCATCACGAGGAGGATGACCCCTTGGTCAGGTATCTCCTACTTGATCCCTAGGTGATGGTTGATGTCTACGCACTTCTATTCTTGTAGACAGTTGTTGGGCCTCCAAGTGCAGAGGTTTGTAGAACTCGGGGAGGAAGTGGTCAAAAGTATTCCCTCTCAAGCAACCCTGCAATCAAGATACAAGAAGTCTCTTGTGTCCCTAATACACTTGTTAGGTGTATAGGTGCACTAGTTCGGCGAAGAGATAGTGAAATACAAGTGGTAATGGTGCCAGAAAATAGCTTGACGGTGAGGTAAAGACTGGAAGCAAGAAAACATGCAACAGATCTAGATGCAAACGGTGTTTCAATGTTTAGAAACAAGGCCTAGGGATCATAATTTCACTAGTGAACACTCTCTCATAATAAATATCTTCTCTTAATGGTACTACCTGACTACTCTCCGGTTGGACACTCTAATACATGGTAGGGCCTTCCCCAATCTAGATAACCCCACACTCTCACCTTGAGCGCTAGATGGTTCCAACAAACACCACAATTTCATAAAGACATCCAACTCCAAATATACTCATGAAATATATATGTAATCTAGCCTAAGTTCCACACACGGTGTGCACACTGTCACTTTCACACACGCGGGGAAAAGCATAGATCTATTAAAGCACAATGAGTATTTATGTAGACGCTAGCCTAAGTGCCACCATGGCATGCATGCTGTCACTTTCACACACATGGGGAGAGCGGAGATCTATTGAAGCACTTGAGTAGCAAGGTAGATCTACTTGATTACAAAGCTCATGACCATAACAAGATCATGCATAGAGAGAGATATGAACACATAGCTACTGGTAGAGCCCTTAGCCTCGAGGAAGAACTATTTCCCTCCTCGTCATGGGAATCAGCAATGGTGATGAAGATGGTGGTGGAGATCAATGGAGATGGCTCCGGGGGCACTTCCCCGTCCCGGCAGGGTGCCGGAACAGAGACTTTCTGTCCCCCGAATCTCCCCTTCGGTGGCGGCGGCGGTATGGAGGTTTTCGTGGATTTCTTTTGGATGATCTAGGGTTTTCTCCCCGGGGGCTTCTTATAGGCGAAGGAGGCAAGGTCAGTGGAGGTCCAGGGGGCCCACACCCCCTGTAGGCGCCACCAGGGCTAGCCCATGCCTATGGGTGCGGCCACCCTGGTGTCCTCCTCCAACTCTACTTCGTGGTTCCGTGTTGCTCCGGGGAAAATAATGACTTTGGCTTTTGTCCCGTCCAATTCCGAGAATATTGATTTTCTGCCTTTTCTGGAACCAAAAATAGAATAAAACAGGCAACTAGGACTGTGGCACCTTGTTAATAGGTTAGTACCAGAAAACATATAAGAATACCTCAAAGTGTAGACAAAGCAAAGCAAAGTATATATAAACAAGCATGGAACATCAAAAATTATAGATACGTTTCCGACGTATCAAGCATCCCCAAGCTTAACTCCTTCTCGTCTAGGTAAGTGATAAAAATAATATGAGGTGACATGCACCATCAAAATCAAGATCAAACCATTGTAAAGCATTGAAAGCTAGTATCAAAGTACTCTAAACATGAGCATGAAAGAAGAAGTTCTAACAGTAAGGCAAAGTAACTATGCATGCAACATGAAAGGTACAAAAAAAGTTCATGAATAACAATGCATTGAAAGACGTTTGTTTGTTTCACATATAGAAAACATAGCATAGTGGCATTCAGCTTGTCCCTCATGGAGTAGCAAATAGATGCATAGGACACCTTCAAAGTTCATAAGAGTGACTAGATACAAATAGCACAAGAACAAGTAATATCAATAATATGCATCAATCAATAAGTTTTGGGACAATGCACATAGAACTAAAAATGGAAACTATGCTCTCTTAACTGGTGCCTAAAGGTAGAAGGTGGAGACTCAATATAATAGTGGAAGAAAGGACCTTCATAAAGGGAAGCAGGGATTTCCAGTTTCAAAAAGAGCTTCTAAAAATTATGGTACTTGTTAGCTTTTAGCTCTCATTGCCCCTATCATAAGCATCTTGAAGTGATTAAGGTTAAAGTGAACAAACTATGGAGTATATGCTTGACAAAGTATAAGTATGCAATCTCATGTGCCTTGAATACGAGGGATGCACCTCATGCTACTCAACTTTAGTCACCTATAAGTTCTTGTCATAGTAAGTACATGTGTATCATAGAGAACTGATGACCCACAAGTGTAGGGGATCGCAACAGTCTTCGTGAGTAGTATTACCCAATTTATTGATTCGACACAAGGGGAGCCAAAGAATACTTGCAAGCCTTAACAACTGAGTTGTCAGTTCAGCTTCACCTGGAAATAGTTCTTGCTCACAGAAGTTTATCAGTAGTAACAGTTTGTAGTAGCAACAGCAGCAGTAACAGCAACAGTGGAACAGTAGCAATAGTAACAGTAACGGTAATAGTAGGATTCGAGTGCGGTAGGCATAGGGATGGATGGACGGGCGTTGCATAGACGAGTCTAAACATGTAACTTCAAGAACTAGGGCATTGCAGATAAATAATAACAAGCATCCAAGTACTAAACAATCCTAGGCATGTGCTCCATATATAGTCATACGTGCTCGCAATGAGAACTTGCACAACATCTTCTGTCCAGCTAGCCCGTGGCAGCGGGGCCTCTAGGGAACTACTGGCAATTAAGGTGCTCCTTTTAATAGAGCATAAGATCAAAGCATTAACACTCCGTGAACACATGTGATCCTCACACCACAGCCATCCCCTCTGGTTGTCTAAATTTGGGGCCTTTGGTTATGAACAATGATATGTGTACACAACTTGCAGATAAGATCACAAACAATACTATCATAATGGTTCAATAATAAGTTCAGATCTGAGATCATGGCAATTGGGCCCTAGTGACAAGCATTAAGCACAACAAGTTGCAACAAAGTCAAATAGCACTAATAGAGATACTAGGCACTATGCCCCTAACAGATCTTATTCGATTACATGATAGAGCTCATCCATCCCTACCATCCCCAAGCCTACAGCGGGGGATTACTCACTCATGGATGAGGGAAACATCGGTGGTTGATGGAGATGCGTTGGTGATGACGATGGCGATGATCCTCTCCAAATTCCCCGTCCCGGCAGGGTGCCAGAACGGAGTTTCTGGATCCGAATATTGGTTTCTGGTGGCGGCGGCGGAGCGGAACTCTTTCTGGAAAACTATTGAACCCCCCTGAGTTTTTAGGTCAGAAGGCACCTTATAGGCGCAGAGGGAGTCTGAGGAGATGCCTGGGGTGGCCAAACCCCTTCCAGGCGCGGGGTCAGGTGGGCCCGCGCCTCGGGTGGGTCTAGGCCCCCCAGGCCTCCTCTCTGTCTCCCCTTCCGGCTCCGTGGATCTTCTGGTGAAAAATAGTTTTTGGCATATTTTCCGGGATTTTTCCTGATAGTTGATTTTCTGCACGAAAACAAGACACCAAGGTAATTCTGCTGAAAACAGCGTCAGTCTGTGTTAGTTGTATCCAAATCACACAGGTTTAGAGAAGAAACAATAGCAAAGTGTTCGAGTAAGTAGATACGTTTTGGACGTATCAAGAACTGCCAACGGGGTACCCCTTGCACATGGTACAGGAGCTATCCCATAACCAAAATGACAAGGCAAGCAGACAATGAGCATTTCAGCGATCTTTTTATTTTCTATTTGCATAGGTTTTTATTGAGGATGCTTCACAGATTGCTCATTATGGTGATGCTGCAAGTTTCCACCATGATTAGTCATGGCTTAGGCTAGCGGCCCCGGCGTTTATCTAACACAAAATACATAACTCCATGGACTTACAAGCTCCCTTTTTATTTCACACCGGCGACATCCATAGACAAAAGAGCATGATATCAACTGTGTACAAAGTACAAGTGCAATGTTGAAAACGTTAGCCATGAAAACATGGTTCTGCTAATTCCAACGTATAAGTGCAAGAATGTAGAACATAGATGACACAATGGTTCAAGTCTATTAGAGGCAAGAAAAATAAAGTGTGCCATCAAGTTTGTGAGAGCTTTAATCACTAAGTTTTCACATAACAAAGAGACTTTTTAACTGGAAGATAGATGAAAACAAGAATATACTTGGAATGGTGTAACACACCATGCATAGGAATTTATAGTGGACACTTTGGAATAACTTGGTTTTTTTGGGAGTTGGAAGCATGAGTAGAGCTTACTCATACAAGTGGAGGATAGCAAAAGACTGGGAGCGACCAACTAAGAGAGCAATAATGGCCATAATCATGCAGAGCAACAAAACATTACTAATCAAAGCATAGAGTGGTACTACAAGTCAAGGACTAAATGATCATCGAGGCTATGGTGACTTTTTCATAGTCATAACATGGTGTAAGCATGTGCCAAGTCAACCCAAACAAAGCATCAAAGGAGAATACCACAATACTATGCTTTTGTATGCTAAAACAACGCATGATTCTTTCAAGGAACATTAAGCAATCTCAATTGTTTGGAACAAGTCATGCTACAGCAATAATCACTAATCATACAGTCAAAACAACATCTAGCATGACATGCTAAAGTCTAAGTCACAGTCAATGCAAGCTCCTCTTGCACTTTCAAGCAAGAACTTTCTACTCCTTTCCAACACCAATCAACTTATTTGAAACAACTCACAAAGATAATAATCAACAAAGATTAGTGAGCTTGTCTCACAAATCCACAAAGAAGAACTAAAAATTTATAAGCTGAAAGCACAAGAAAACTAAGGCTAAACATAGTGCTAGCAAAAGAGAACACTTACAGAACAATAAGAGTGAAAACTAGAGTGTTCTATGCAATGAAAACAGAGTGTGTCTCTCTCCAAAAGAAGTGTGATGTGATCAATTAACTTATTCAAGCAAACTAAACAAACAGAAACCTAAAAACAAAAACAAAGACGCTCCAAGAACAACACAACAGTGCATGAAACAATAAAAACGAAGTGTCTAGAAAGACCTAAGATTTTTATTGATGAAGAAGGGGATTCCTTGGGCATCCCCAAGATTTGACGCTTGTACCTCTTGAATATTTCTTGGGGTGCCATGGAGTGGCATCCTCAACCTTGAGCTTTTGTCCATTCTTCATCTCATTGCATCATTCTTTCCCTACACCTGAAATTTTCCTTCATACAAAACTTCACACAAACTTCATTAGCAACATTAGTGTATTCAAAAGATAATAGACCTTTAGGCATAGCTTTGGAACAGCAAAACTTTCAATAAAAAAACAAGATACTGTAGCAATTCCCTTAAAAACTCAATTTCCCAAAAAGAACCCAAAAAGGAATAAATAAGAAGCAAATGCAAATAATGGTAGAAATCTGTCAAAATAGACCAGTAGGTAGAAACCGATTTTTTCAAAGACCTTATGTTGCTGAAATCAAAAAGTGTTGAACTAACTAAAGTTAGATAACATACTGGGGGATTTATTCACAATAAGTACTTTTCTTTAATGCCTTTAAGTTAGGCATAATAGTTTGAGAAGATGCTCACATAAGAAATATCAATTGAAGTAAAAGAGAGCATCAAGAAGCAAATTCAAAACACATTTAAGTCTAACCCGCTTCCTATGCATAGGAATCTTGTAAAGAAACAAGTAATGAAAGCACAAAGAAACAAGCATAGGAAAGCAAAACAAGTGCAACTTCAAGACTTTCAACATAAAGAGGGGAAACTTAATATTGTTGAGATACATAAAACCATGTTTCCCTCTCTCATAATAAATTTTAGTAGCATCATGAATAAAATTAACAATATAACTATCACATAAAACATTCTTATCATGAGCCACATGCATAAAATTATTTCTACTCTCCACATAAGCATAGTCATTCTTATTAATTGTAGTGAGAGCAAATTCAACAAAATAGCTATCATTATTATTCTCATCACCATAATCATCAAATATAGGAGGCACATTGTAATCATAATTGATTTTCTCCTCAATAGTAGGTGGACCGAAAATATCATATTCATCATTGTAATCATCATATATTGGAGGTTTGGTATCATCATAAGCAATAGAATAGCTATCTTACAAAGATGGGGAACTAAAAAGATCATTTTCATAAAAACTATCTTCCCCAAGTTTAGACTTTTCCATAGCATTAGCAACAATGGTGTTCAAAAAAATCATACTAATAACATTGCTATTAGCATGCAAATAAAGTTCTATAGGTTTTAAAAAAATTCTTCAAACACTTCATGTCCTAACTCAAGATAGATACTATAAGCTCTCTAAATTTTTTATTGTTTTCCATTAAGCCTAACTAGTGAAAACAAGAAACAAAAAGGCAAAATTGCAGAATCTAAAGGAAATAACTTCGACACTCACACCGGAGGATGTGAGTACCTTTTACCTTACCTCACCGGCAACGGCGCTAGAAAAGAGCTTGATGTCTACGCACTTCTATTCTTGTACACAGTTGTTGGGCCTCCAAGTGCAGAGGTTTGTAGAACAGCAGCAAGTTTCCCTTAAGTGGATTACCCAAGGTTTATTGAACTCGGGGAGGAAGTGGTCAAAGGTATTCCCTCTCAGGCAACCCTGCAATCAAGATACAAGAAGTCTCTTGTGTCCCCAATACACTTGTCAGGTGTATAGGTGCACTAGTTCGGCGAAGATATAGTGAAATACAAGTGGTAACGGTGCCAAAAAATAGCTTGATGGTAGGTAAAGACTGGAAGCAAGAAAACATGCAACAGATCTAGATGCAAACGGTGTTTCAATGTTTAGAAACAAGGCCTAGGGATCATAATTTCACTAGTGAACAATCTCTCATAATAAATATCTTCTCTTAATGATACTACCTGACTACTCTCCGGTTGGACACTCTAATACATGGTAGGGCCTTCCCCAATCTAGATAACCCCACACTCTCACCTTGAGCGCTAGATGGTTCCAACAAACACCACAATTTCATAAAGACATCCAACTCCAAATATACTCATGAAATATATATGTAATCTAGCCTAAGTTCCACACACGGTGTGCACACTGTCACTTTCACACACGCGGGGAAAAGCATAGATCTATTAAAGCACAATGAGTATTTATGTAGACGCTAGCCTAAGTGCCACCATGGCATGCATGCTGTCACTTTCACACACATGGGGAGAGCGGAGATCTATTGAAGCACTTGAGTAGCAAGGTAGATCTACTTGATTACAAAGCTCATGACCATAACAAGATCATGCATAGAGAGAGATATGAACACATAGCTACTGGTAGAGCCCTTAGCCTCGAGGAAGAACTATTTCCCTCCTCGTCATGGGAATCAGCAATGGTGATGAAGATGGTGGTGGAGATCAATGGAGATGGCTCCGGGGGCACTTCCCCGTCCCGGCAGGGTGCCGGAACAGAGACTTTCTGTCCCCCGAATCTCCCCTTCGGTGGCGGCGGCGGTATGGAGGTTTTCGTGGATTTCTTTTGGATGATCTAGGGTTTTCTCCCAAGGGGCTTCTTATAGACGAAGGAGGCAAGGTCAGTGGAGGGCCAGGGGGCCACACCCCTGTAGGCGCCACCAGGGCTAGCCCGCGCCTAGGGGGTGCGGCCACCCTGGTGTCCTCCTCCAACTCTACTTCGTGGTTCCGTGTTGCTCCGGGAAAAATAATGACTTTGGCTTTTATCCCCTCCAATTCTGATAATATTGATTTTCTGCCTTTTCTAGAACCAAAAACAGAAGAAAACAGGCAACTTGCACCGTGGCATCTTGTTAATAGGTTAGTACCAGAAAACATATAAGAATACCTCAAAGTGTAGACAAAGCAAAGCAAAGTAGATAATAAACAAGCATGGAACTTCAAAAATTATAGATACGTTTCCGACGTATCAATGGCAGTCCATTATGAGGTTCTTAGCGAGAGCCGGCAACGGCAGCAGCGCGGGCAGGAGAGGTTGGCCCCTCCGGCACGCAATAGTAGTGTCAGCCCGGCCCCTCCTACACGCAGCAGGACGACTCTAGCAGCTCGTCGTCCTCTTTCTAGGACTGCTTGGGTGATGACAACGTCACTGACATTGGGTCTACTCGAGTTTAGGATATTCTCATGTGACTGTTAAGCTACCTATCGTACTACTTATATAGACTTATCATGCTACTATTGTACTACCTATATATGATGCTAGCTAATCTTACTTATGTGTTATGTTGATATATTGTGTTACTTATGATGCTAAAATGGTCGATATAACTAAGTTTGCATGTTCATATATAGGTATAATGAATGATGATGGGTGTGAACAATATTGTGGTTACCAAGGGTGCAAGAACAAGAAGGTTATCATAGTGCTCCCTTATGACTGCGAAGTTGGTATGGTATGTCTATTCACAAGCAATCAAACTATATATATCCTGCAACTCAATTACGTGCTAATTGTTGCTTTCTTGTGATTCTGTATGCAGAATATACCCTACAAGTTTAGAGATGAGTTTTTGGACCATTTAGATTGGCAATTGTTGCAGCAGGGACAATTTCAGGTTGATCTGAAGTCTCTGGAGCAAGTTGGACTGACCTACACGGTCCAAGTCACGAATAAGGAGAACCGCACCTTTTTCAGTTGCCTGAGGTGGATTGAGATGGTCGATGCCTATGAGATGGACGTCCAGGAGAAGTTGGTCTCATATCTCTATCAGAATGATATGACCTACTTTGACCACCGAGGCTTTGGAGCATCGACAGACTGATGTTTCAGATGACGAGATTCCTGCTACTGCCATTACATAATGGTCATTGTCGATAATCCTATTGAAGACTAGGAGCTAGCTAGCTCAACTGTATATATGTAGTTCACTGTAATGATATGCTGTCAATCTTCAATTGGATGCACTAGATTCCTGTTGCTACCATTTCTATGAATATATTTTGTTGTGCTATAAATATTCAATTGGATGCACCAGATTTTTTTTAATTTCCGAAAACTCAATTGTGGCTCTCAAAGTAAAAGGAATGCCACAAATAGGTATGTAATGATGGAGCTTACAGGAAACGTCACTATTAGGATATGTAATGGTGGCGCTTGCAGTAAATGCCACCACTAGAGATATTACTGGTGGTGTTTGTCGGAGACGCCACCACTACGACCTATTAGTAGCATGATATTAGTGGCGTGTGGGTTCAACGCCACGAACCTCCTTTTCTGAACGCCGTCACTAGGTCTTTTTCTACTAGTGTCAGAAACAAGTAATTTTTTGAGAGAGGACAGACCATTGCCACTCAATAGGCGGAGGTAGAAGAGAAGGCTCGCCACCGTGCCATGGCCTCTGTCGCTACCCGTGAGACAGCAGCGTTGAACGAGGCAATAATCTTTATCCATGACTGATGCCCACTGTGCTACATGGATTTGGCGGTTCTATGAGGCCAGGGTCTTCGATGTTGCTACGAGCGTCAACTTCCAGTGCTACAAGGTGGTGGAGGCCTTACTGTTGACGGGAAGTGAGTTTTCTACATAAGTAATACGGTGCATCTTCCACCGTTGGCGGCGGCGCTGCTACATCCGCTACTCCTAGAAGCCTAGGAGGTCTGTTGCAACAAGCTTCCTCATTGGTGGACTCGCGACTGAACTATGCAAGGCGCCAAGGACTTGCCATGAGCCAAAGAGAGCCACATGTGGTCAGAGGAGGTATGTTTTTTCTATCGGGACGTTTTTCTGTGGGTTAAGAATAGATGGGGGCTTGGGTGGGATCAGATGGACACATAATGCTTTATCAGACGGCTGTCGACTCGGGATCCCTCGGGTAACAACCCATCGCCCTATCTAGTATCATACATGTTGTGTTGGAAAATAATTGGTGTGGCATAGCAATTAATAAAAATAAAAGTGATAGTGATACAGAATATGCTACAGTATCATAGCATATACCACTAAAAAATTTAATAAAAAATATATTATGTACATAAAACTTGCATTGAGATGCTTTGTGAAATCAATAACTCTATATTACTATGTACCTATGCATATGTTTATACTTACAAATTAATTATATATGATTTGCTTAAAATTATACAGATGGAAGCGCGGAATACACGGGCAGCGAGAGGATAGATTTTTCCAACGGATTGTGCGCCCACAAGCCAAAGACTGGAACTTGCAAAGACAATTTTTGCTCCTGTTGTTTCGCAACGAACGAATGCTTTGAGACAATGGACTGCACAGCCTATTGCAAAGATCCTGTTTCCTGCAACGGCGGCAGGGTTGTGCCAACTCCCTCCATCTCTGCTCTCCCAACATATTGAAATACTGTTATTTTATTTCTACTGTATAATTTGCCTAGCGGTGGTTTTCGTCTTGCCTCTTTTCCGTCCATCACCCAACAGTCCAGACATCGCACGCTACCAACTTGTACTAGGATCGGGGGACGATACTGGGTCGACGTGGATCACTGATCGGTCGTGTTCCAGATCGATGGATGCTGACCTGGAACGAGTGCACAAGATTACATACCACGGTATCAGGCATCCCCGCCGCTCCATGCGCCGTATGTCCAGCCACTGTAGTGCCGCATGCGCCATCTCCATCCCGCCACTGATGGATACGCGTATGGCCAGCCGAAAGCCGCCGTGGTGCCGCACGCGCCATCTCCATCCCGCCACCGATGGGTACGTGTACGGCCGGCCGAAAGGTCTCACGCCGCCGCAGTCATGTGCCATTAGCCATTCGTTTGGGAATCTCCCGTCTCCGGCAAAGCTTGCCCCCTTGGTTGCAGGGATAAGGGACTAGGGAGGCGTGACTGCACGAGGAAGAAGGAACGGTGGCTAGGGACAACGGTAGCGCTCTGGATTCCATGGACACAAGAGAGATCCATGGAGGCGAGATTTAGGATTGTCTCACACAGTCCATCGTGAAAAAAAAAATGGCAAATGAGATGAGTATAGTAGCGGGCTGACGCATGGGCTCCTAATCTTTTTTTGTCGCATTTACGTTCGTTGCAAATTTTGTGGCATGATTTTTCTCCATCAAGATACCGACTCAACAAAAATCCTACATGGTATTAATATTTTTAGAAACCAATAGTGTGATCCTTCTCTTCGTAGTGCCTACCGTAGCAGCTCATCCACCCCAGTTCCTTTGGATCATGACCCACATGCCAAAATAGCGTCTCGAAGATGTATACACCTCGTCGACCCTTGTTCGCTGGAAAGATGACCCTCGACCCTGTTCCTTGACCCGGGCAACCCGGATTTCTAGCAACTATGGTCTATCGTTCATGTATAGGCTTTGTCAAATCAAATTTCCTAAAAGCCAATCTATGAAGCAGGGTCTCCCTAAAAAAATCAATGAAGCCATGGTCAACTAGGAAACATACATCGTTCTGATATAAAAAAAACTAGGAAACATACACCTTCCACGACTGCAAATTACACAACATTGACCAGTTGAGCGATCTATCGCACAGAGCGATCTTGCCATTGCGCCACCTCCAACTATGGCCACAAATCTAGAGCTGATCTCGACGAGGGGATTCTTCCCTGTTGTAGCCGATGCAAGTAAGGCGACCACAGTGAACTGTGTGGTACCACAGCTCTCAGTTATTCTCATGGTTGTACGATTTTTCAGAAGAGCCACATTTTATGTTTAAGAAAAGCATGTTATAATTGCAACAAGGGTGTGGAGTTGGTAGATAGAATAGCCGTCACGGGAGTGTGGCTGCCAACCTTGACGAAGAGTCAAGGGCGACGGTTCATGGGGTAGAAGATAGAGGAAAACTAGTGTACTGTGGTATGTGGCGGCACGCAAAAATATTATTAATGGAGGAGGAGGATATTTGATCGGAATTGCTGGTATGAAAATTATGTTCTATTACTTGTACATAAAAAATGGAAAAATATAAACGAAGCTTGTTATAGAGTCATTGGAAAATATTGTTATTACAAAAAAGAACTTCGTATTATTTCAATATAGATGTTAGTTTATCATATAATAACTACAACCCATCCATCACACTCGCCAAACACTCTCACATAAGGTACTCCTTTTGTTTCAAATGAAGTGACTCAACTTCTAAAAAAAATATTTCTATTGCAAAAAAACATTATCATTAAAAATAGTTCATCAAATAAGTACAAACCATCTATCACAGTTGCCAAACATGCATGCTCCCATAAGATACTCCCGTCCTTTGAAATTTAACTGACTCATATTTATCCAAATACGTATATATGTATCTACATATTTCTTAGTTGTAAACATATGTATATTTAGAAAAAATTAGGGAATACGACAATTGTTTGAGCAATTATAAAGTTGCTTAGAGAAAATAACCAGAGTCACGGATTGTTTGTCTCATCACCATAAATAGGAGCCACGATATCTCTTTTGAAAGTGCACAAATTCCCCCTAGAGAGGGGGTGAATAGACGGTTAAAAACTTTTATGAGATGGGCTTAACAAAAGAGGAATAACACTAGTGTTTACTTTGTCAAGCACAAAATCTATATATGCTATGGTTCACCTATATGCACCGACAACTTATGCTATGCAAGACGAGCAATAAAGTTATAGCAAGATAGATTACTTCAAGCACGAAGGCTATCACAATGTAAAGTTCATAAATAAAGGGCTCGGGTATAGAGTTAACCGAGGCACGCGAAGACGATGATGTTTTACCGAGTTCCTTCCCACAAGGGGGTACATCTTGTTGGAGGGGTGGGCGGTACTAAGACCACCAACGCCACAAGAAGCCTCACCTTATTCTCCCGAGCACCCGCTGCATGGCAAGCACCCGATCTACTATGGAACACTTGAGGATGGTCACCAAACCCGTAGAAGATTGGGTCAATCTCCACAACTTAATTGGAGGCTTCCAATAATCACCACTAAGGTCACTAACTTAGGGAGAGCTGCACAACTTAATTGGAGGCCTCAAGAACTCACCACAAAGGCCACACAACCGTCTAGGGTTCCAATAACCCAAGAGCAACAAGCTTCTTGATTTCACCAACTAAATCCTCCGAGGAGAACTCAAACCGATGCACCTAATGCAATGGGAAATCCTTCACTCCCAAATTCCACCAAAGCTACAAAATATATTGGGGGAATAAGAGAGGAAGAACATAATAGGAAATCTACAAAAGACTCCAAAATCTAGATCCAATGGGTTCCCTTCACTTAGAGGAGAGATTGATTGGTGCAAATGTAGATCTAGATCTCCTCTCTCTTTTCCCTCAAGAAGATGCAAGAATCATTGGAGGGATTGAGAAAAAGAAAGCTTGGGAAGGTCAATAATGGAGGAGAAAACTTTTAAGAAGATTTAGGAAACCATTGGGGAAGAAGGCCCCTTAAATAGGTCCCCATAAAATCCAACCGTTGCAGTCCAAAAAAATGCGATTCCCGGTACTACCAGACTTTTTCCTGGTACTATCGGACTTTATCGGCACTACCGAACATTTCCTAGGGTTCCTAGGTCACAAAATGTACCCTCTTCAGTAAAACCCGGTACCAAGGGGCGGTACTACCGGATTCTGGTTCGGTACTACCGGTCATCTCTAAATGAAAATGACAATAAATTTTGCAATAGGACTCCGATTTAGATGATATTGGACTCGTTTCGAAGAGGAAAACAAGCTCTACAAGATCGTATAGAGAAACATAATTGTCCAACCACAGAGATAAAACCACATGATGAAAGGTTTGACCTCTCTAAAATAGATAAACCGGTAAAACCTCCAAAATGCAAAACACAACAACTTGACCTTGGAAACTCCGATTAGGTTGAAACCAATTTTTTTGAAAAGATACAAACAATTAGCATCCAACAAAAATGGCACTATTGGATAACACCAAGGGAGGAATTATCAAGCATATATGTATGTGAGATATCTCCCAATGTGTGGAGCCGGAAAACCCGCAAGATCAAAAATGCAATAAGATATATAAGGGAAATCCGTTTTTGATGAACTAGAGATTGTTATGAAGATTATCACAAGCTCTAGAACCTCACTTGGATAAGATATAAATAAAAACCAAGAAATATGATGCTAAGTACGCAAAGGTTTGAGCTCTCTCCAAAATATACGATCGAGTTACTCACTCGAGAGCCCCTCTTGATAGTACGGCTATCTATCATAAACCTGATCTTCCAACATAAGACCAGCAAAAGGGAAAACTCGTCAAGATTATACCTTTGCCTTAAGCAATCCACTTAAGCTTGATGTAGACGATCTTGTCCTCCTCAAGATGGAACATCTTTCTTGATTGCTCTTGCTCGCGCTCATTTATGAAGACTTGCGAATTGTTCCCCCATACAAATGGGGAACACTTTCTTAGAACTTGACTTCATCGATCCATGATCACAAGGATGACAAGCTTCACAGATAAGATCTTCTAGAGATGGCGTATCTTGAGCTTGCACTTTATTTATTCTAACTTCATTTGGATGATGTCTTGAAGATACACATGAGAAACTCCATCTTCTTCTTCAAGACACACTTGATCTTCTTTTCTTTATTCTTCTTCTTCTACAAGATGCCAATAGGCCCAAAGCCCTTGGACATTGCTTCTTCTTCTTATTCATTTCTTCTATCTTGAAGCCAACACATACTCAAGTGATGTCAATGGGTAATTCCTATAAGAGCAACTTAATATAAACTTTAGTCTATAGAAATTATCATTAACTAACAAAACTGCATGGGCCCCACATGCTCTTTCACCCTTCAATGCCCACACTACACACGCCATATTACAATCCAGGAGTGAGTGCCTCCAAGTGTCTAGTGCTGCATTATAGACCGTACAAATCGTCGTGGTTTCCATGTACTACGTGTGCTCCTGCACCTCCCGGGTCAGCAAAGAAGCCCGAGCTAAACGCCATGGAAATATACGCATGCAGCTTTGAAGGGACTCCAACTTTCCACAGCTTCTTCCACCCTCTTTATTCTCTTTCTGAATTTGATGATGCAGCAGGTCAGTTTTCTAGATAGCATTCCCGTCTTCTCTTGGTCTCCATCAACATTTTATATGTCGAGCGCACCGTGAAAATCCCTTTTTTGTTGTAATGTCATGCCCTAAAGTCATCTTGTTGCCGGAAATGGATGATTGGAATCATCTAAATAACCGCCTCTACAACCATTGGTAAAAGATTCACCTCTAATACTAGCACATTCCTTCGTTTTGTTTAATGCATCAATAAAGTTCGAAACCTGTTGTGGAGGTGCATCCATCGATGTGAAGCAAATTGGCCGCAGATTATGATCCCACGGTATCCAATTCTGCAAAGGTCATCACTGATCCTTCTAATTAACCCCAACTTGAGCATGTCCCTTCCTTCACATAACGACCTCCAGATCAAAGATGGATGCGGTCCCAACTACGCAGCCAAGATATCTGTATGCGGGAAAATAAAGACTTTAGCATCTAAGCACTCAATTAGTTAGCTAATTGGAAATAGTAAGGAGAAAATGATCATCCATTTAATGTTTTTAGCCTTACAAAACGTTCCAGCGGCTGGCCCGTTTGTAGAATTAGAGCAAGTATAATAAGTATGAGTCAGCTGGCTATAAAATTTAAAATATTATATTTGTGCTGAGTTGATAGAGAGAGAATAGGAGAAACAAAGAAAGCGGGCTCTCATGGAAGAGACAACTCTTGCAAGTGCTCTTAGACACTTTCAGAGATTGAAAGGTGGATCATATGTTAATCAAGTAGCACATTTTTATAATTAGCTATTATGCATGTTGACTATAGTGTTGACTATAAATGACATGACAATGTCTTATAGTCAGCAGTCGGTTGTACTATTGAGCTTGCTTTTATTAAGCTTCTTTATTTGTTGGGAAAAAGTTGCCTCGGAAATAAAAAAGAGATACTCCTCACAGTTTTCAATAAACAAGATAATTTAATTACCAATATGTTTGACTATATTTGGAAACTAGCATAAAAATGGAAGAATTTAGAGTTGCTAGATTTGAATTTTGTAGGCTAAGCCAATCCCACCCAAAGTTGCGTGGAACTTCTGCATTTATTTAAGGAAAGTGCTAGGCGTTCCATCCCGGGTCCCCAGTCGTCCGATCGAATCAGATCAACGGTCCAGATCTCTCTCTCTTGCCATTCATCCTGGTTTTTACCAATAGTCTCGCTTTTGCTACGTGTAGAACAGACATACTAAACCCGGTCGGAGAGTTCGTCGGAGACCTCGCCAGCGACCTTGTAGAAAAAAGTTGTGCTAATGTAGTAATCTGACCTCGTCGGAGACTCGCAGGAGACTTCCGTCGGTAGACCTCGTCGGAGACCGTGTAGCAACAGTTTTTACGCTATTGTAGCAAAACCATAAAAATGGCAGTAGTAAAATATTTTTCTAATATAGCAAAGGGACATCGTCGAAGACCTCGTAGCAAAACCATAGAGATTGGTTGTAGTAAAAAAAATTATATGAAAGTAGCAACAATATGCTAAGGTAGCAAAACGCTCGTAGCAAAGACAGACACAAAAGTAGCAACATCGGCCAACTGGAGTAGCAAACGCTCTAAACTGTGGTAGCAACACTGGACGCAGTATGTAGAATTTTTTTTTGACCGAGGATGCCATATGTAGCATTGTCATCGCCGGGGCCATGGCTGCGTGTTACCATGTTGTGGTCGCAGCAGTCATGGCCGCTCCACCCATAGGAGCACCTCCAAGGTGATCCCATAGGAGCACCTCCAAGGTGAAGTCCATCTCTGGCGACAACAGGAGCACCACCTTCGTGGCCTCCCTGTCGATGCAGCAGCGCGCAAGTTCTAAGGCGAGTGGAGGCGAAGGGCAGGCTCCGACGGCCTACTCCGGCCGTGGTAGTGGCTCGCAGCGGCAGCACAGCAAAAGGCCATGGCGGAGGCTATAGGGGTGTCATGCGGCGGCGGCGGCGGCGGCAAAAAGACGGCGGCAGCAAGGCGCAGTGAGGAAGATGTCTAGCGTGTGGGTGGGCCCTCCCAAGACAGTGCACGAGCGAACCCGTTCGATCCCCGGGGGAGATTGTATCCTTTTCGTTTTTTTAATGGTTGCCCATGTTTTGGTCAGTGTGAACAATAGGTCAAGGCCATCCAGGTTCTCAGAAGTTCGAACCCGCAGTTGCATTGCCAATAAACTTTACCAAGTTGAAAGATTTCCAACTCTACTCGCACGATATAGATCAATAATTTTGTTGAGTGTGCTGTCTTACAATTTCACAGCGTATAGTCCACGGCTGGAGAGCGAGTCCAGGGCTTTTGATGTGTCGCCACCACTGATTGGGATGAGGAATATGATAATGCCATGTTGAAAAAAAAGAAATATGATAATGCAATCATAACTGGGTAGATAAAGATTTTAGAATTTCAAAACTGTCATAGGTAAATTGCACTAGGTAATTGGTGTACATTCTCAATGGCCAAAACTGTAGTAAAGCTACCTAAGTCTGACCTAAACCTATGTAACTAGTTTGAGGCAGAGCATCTATGTGTACAACTAACAAGCTGACATCAACTTTGTATACTAAGATCAAGTAATGCAAAAAAGGTACATGGTACACAGTTCTGGGTAACGTCTTGTCCTTGTCAGAAGCATCTGAGAGAAATTGTTGTAGAGTTGCTCCACATAGCTGATTGAGCACTCCTTCGCCGGCAGCAGCACCAGCATCAGCTTCGTTCAAGACCCCCTCCTTCTGACAAAAACTGTGTGAGAACTCGGAAGCAATCTATGTGAATAGACAAACTTACCGACCACAGCGATGAAACCTCTGATTCCATTCAGTAGTCAGCAGCCATTGTTTCCTTTGGCTATCCTCCACACGCAAAGTTCAGAACAGATGAGAACTGCCATTGGAAAAAAAAAACATACCGAACAGCACGGTGTAAACAAAATTAAAAATTTAGATGCTAAATGCAACAGGATTATGGTTACAAGACGTGCCTAGTTGAAGCTTTCTGCTGGATACACCAGATTTGGCACCTGCATGATCTTTAGAAACTACTTCAATCACATCACTCAGCTTTATAGACAAATACAATTAAATATAACAGAAATGAAAGAACTTGAGCAAATTTTGGATAGTAACGAAAATATAATGATAATTTGAACAGGGAGAATGTATAGGAAGCAAAACCTCTATATAGAAGGCCACTTCAAATCGCTCCATTCCCACTTGAGTGCATATTCTCACTAAGGACGTTCCCAGCGAGCGTATCTGCGTCCTCCAGAGACTCTGCACAATTACTGCTTGCCAAGCTATCAATTCCCTCAAACTTAGGTTCATCTTTCTCGGCCACACATTTTATGGGTGTGTACACTGCCATAGTCTGAACTGTACCATTGATAACACATGGCACCGAGCTTTCAGGACCAGCAGTTTCATCAATCATGCCACCTGTTTTCACGGCTGCACAGCTCGTGCCTGATGCTGCGGATTCCTCAGAACCATGTGGTGAATTGGAGCAGTTTGCTGATTCCAAATTTACATCGCCATGCAATGGGCTGTTCTGAACTCCATTACGAAGGGCACTGGAAACAGATTTGACTGGATCCTCACATAAAATTGGACTAACAATGTTTCCTGAGTCAGGTGGACTTTCCTCGTAACCTGAGCTTACTGAAGACCTTTTAACAGATTTACATGATTCAGAATGACCAGCTCCATCAAAATCACGCTTTCTCTTAAGTTGGCCATCCAGAGATACTGTCGGTGTGCCATCTTCAGTGTCATTTCTATCAGACTGCTCCTGCTGGTTTGCATGCATCGGCGGACAAGGTTTCTTGTAACCCTGTTCAAATACATAATAGGGGATCTGCTTCTTACGGACATGGGTGACTGCTAGATCCATTCCAGACTTCCACAATGTGTACATTCCTATTTCATGCATAAACTCATCTACTGTTCCACGGATATCAAATTTTTGCCCATGTATCTTCACCCCTTCTTTCCTTGATAAGCCCATGAAGAAGGAACAATGAGCACACTGTACTGAAGGATTTGCATACTCACATGGGTAAGGGTGGCACTGCAGCATTCCTTTAGTATCCCGCTCTATCTGCATTTTGTAAGGATAAATTACTACAGGGGAAGAAGAACTCTGCAATATGTCGATCTAACATAGACCTGTTAATGTATGTTTCTAAGATATGATCACAAAGAGTGACTGTAGTTAAAACTAAGGCTGATGAACAATAAAGAGCTACAAAACCAGGGCAACCTTCAAAGTCAGCTGTCTCAGTCGAGACTCAATCCATCCCTTCCAAAGCCGAAGATCATCATCATCGTCCGCAACAATGTCAACCACTAAATATTTCGTATATGCCTCAAAAAAATTCAAAGGCTCAAACAAAACAGCCCAACTGGCCTTATTAAGGTCAATTTCCTGCATCAAAGATAAGCAATGATGAATTGCCTGAACAGTAGGTCTGACACGTAAATGTGTGAATAGTGTGTACCTGACAAATTTTATTACCGATCTTGAACTGCTCCATGATAACCCTCAATGTGTTGGTAGAAACATTGTAGCTAGAGTTCATGCAAGGATAGCCTGGAGTAATGATGGGCATAACATGTAATCTATCACGAATATTTTTACGTGGATCCCATACAGAGAAACCAAGGTCATCATTCTCAATGGCACAAAGCATCACTGGATTCGGCCACTGCCACTGTGTAAAAACCCTGAAGAATCTTGAAACCAGCATACTTGGTACAGCATTAGGATAGAGTTGGCAGATACGAGCAACCAATATGGCCCAGTTGACACCCCCAAGGAAACCAGTAACCTAACAGAGAAAAGTATGTCATCACGGTTCACGCACAAATTAAATGGGTCATAATGACAAAACCATGCTTACATTAGAATAAACGCCCCTTCTCTCTGCCCAGTACTTCAAACACCTGAGTGTTGTCCGGAAATTCTACAAAGCATCTAATTATTATACTGACAAAGCAGGAACAGTATAGCATAACAAATGGCAATTCCTGAATTAAATAACCTCAGCATTAGGAACAAGTCGAAGAATCCGGTCTGCCACCCTGCAGCCATTAAGACTTCGAACAGTTGCTTCGTCAAGACCACAAAGCACAGATCCTTCAGAGATGTTGAAATCCTGCAGAAATGTTACAGAGGAGGGGGGTCACTCCCAAGTTAAACTTGCATCAGACTTATTGGTACTGTTTAGAACTTCATGCAAATTAACTTTTGACGTGTTGCACAACTTGCATTAAAGTGAACGGTTTGCCTTTCTCATCACCTGAATACTGTTTGGCCAAATGACGGTCATTTAAGTTGAAGCAGTCATTATAAATCTCCATCAACAGTTCAGTTGACATAACAATTCTAAAATAGCAGGCCTTATCATAATTTCCCAAAAGCAAATTGCGGTATGTGATTAAAACAAGGGAGGAACACCTCACAGAAGAAAGATTGAGCAGTCAAAAGCAATAAATCAAGTGCATTGCATACTCGGTACGCATAACAGTATACTATTATAAGTGCAACAGAAGTATTTAAGAACACACAAATATTACATAAAATGCACACTTACTGGTGGTATTACTGAAAGAGATACACTGGCATACAGAAGGTCAATTGCCATTCCATGGAACTTAAATTTCATAACAGGTACATGTGCATCAGGTACAGGTTGCAATTCCGTCACTTCTACCATTTGTGCTAATATGTCATGTAATGTCACGAAGAAATCCTCCTGCAGAAATATTAGCATTTGTTATGAAGATATATGTAATCTATGGAAGGTAATCTTGTGCAAAAGAAATATGACTTCACCTCTCGCTTCACATATGAAGGCCCAACACATAAGATATCAATGTCGGCTCCAGGTCCATGAACCTAACAAAGAGGTCATTATGAAGTACGCTAGGTTAAATTCCCAACACAGGAAGTATTTACTCCGGAAGGTTCAAAAAATTCATATTGTATAATGGGCTTACAGCAACTTAGGCAAGTACGTAAAAGAACATAAAACAAAGCAAAATATGTATTTATATGTGTTATGCTGAAAGGTGCATGGAGAGATGCTGCACAGGAATTGGCTATCAAAATCATTACACTATAGAATCCCGTAATGTTTAAGAATATTGTTTGAAAAAGATGCAAAACCTTAAACCTCAGAAATTATTCAGCTGTATCTACCTTTCCTACATACCAGGATTAATCATCAGTCAGGTTTCCTTGCAACGAGGGACATACCACCAACACCAATCAAGCAGCATCTATTCCAGTACCAGACTGCGCAAAGTACTAAAACAATATCTCCAAATTCCTTCTAACTCGATTCTTATCTTGGTGAAAATTATTGCTTGATTCTGGTATTATCAATTCATGAAGAAGTGTATAATTTGGATGAATGGCCACTCTTTTTCATTTGTTGTTGTTTTAGCTCATATGACACAGAGCAGGTGGCATTTGATTGTTTATTGTGTGACCTCGTCCTGTTTCTCCCTCTTAATTGTACACAATAATGGCATATAAATTACTCCACTGGTCCACCATACTCATCCAAACACAATGACATTTTTTATCCTCTGACATGATGTGTAGCAATGTTACAGTGACATTACTTGACCCATTGGACCAAAAAGGAATGGTTGTGATTAATTATATATTACACTAATGACTTATAGCAACATTTTCATAAACAATTGTAGCACTTGACCTCGACTTTTCATTTGTCATCAACCGTCTAGAAGAGGAGTAATATCACCCTGACATAAGGCAAATGATCAAATATCCCTGCAATATCAGAGGAATGCAGTGCCAAGTTGGCAGCAGCCTCAAGTGCCCAACAGGTAACAGCAGTTTGGCAGCAGGTATTAATACTGCTAGCTGGCTTTTAGCAGGGGAAGGGGGCAATTTGGATAAAATTGCCTATAAAACCCAAAAGTATCTATATGAGAAAAACAAGTCAAGTTTCCAACACTGGAAACTATATAGTATGATAACTTCTTAGACTAAGCATTTTGATGACATGACATGCCATTAAATGAGGAGAGAGATGCGTGTGGTAACTAGCTATGTTACCATAACATCACACTTTCCAAGAACAAATGACTACAAATTAATAAATGAGACATTCTAAGACACTACTCTTATGACACCCTGCACTATGAAGGTAGTAACATATCATATGGATGACACTAGTTTATGTTACTCCCCACTATGAGGAGTCTTAGGTGCATGATTTTTGAGTCGCCGAGTCAAGTCAAGTTGCCATGTCTGCGACTAGTGACTTGCTGGCTTGAGTCAACGACTTGGCTTGATTAGTCGCCACACCAGTAGAAAGAGCACACCTGCACGTGATTCTCTCATGGCACAGCCCATTTATGCCATATATGAGTCAAATTGATCGCAGCCAGGCCGGCCAGGCCCAGCTAAACCACTCCCAGACTCACCCAATCACTAAACCTAGCACCCCGTGCCCCCATCACGTGAATCCTCCAACCGCCACCAGCCTTTAGGCGCACTCCCGCATGCAGCCTTGCTCGAGCCGCTCCCCTCGAACCCTCTCCTTCCTCTGCGCCGCCGGCGAGGAGTGGCGGCAGCTCGAACCCCTCCCCTCAAACCATCTCCTACTGTGCAGTTGGTGAGGAGCGACGGCGGCTCTAGCCTCTCCTCCTGAGCTCTGCCCTTTCTCTCCCCTTCCATCCTTTTCTCTCTGAAATCCCGGCGAGACAAGCAAGGCGGCCAGCGCAACGCCTTGGCGACTCTCCGAAATCCATGTATAGTCGCTGGCGAGCCAAAAATTCGCACGACTCGCTCCATGAGTCAAGTCGCCTGCGCGAGTCAGCCACGCCGCAACGACTTGGCGACTTAAAAATCATGCTTAGATGATTATAATTTGGTGGCATGTGATTCACATTAATAAGAATATAATGTAATCAAAAAGATACCCGATTGTGTCAGAAGGGACAAGGTGTATGGAATAAAAGAAAAGGGCAGAAAAGGGAGTTACCCCCAATCGGTAAGATCCAAAAGTAAAAAGGACTGCGTTTGCCTTCTCAACAATTTGCTCAGAAAACCCTTTCTGACTAGTTAACCGCTTCACCCAATCCTTAACTATCTGCAAAATGAATGAAAAGCCTGCATGGGTCAGAGTAACTGCAGAGCATACAGAGAAAGACCTAATAGATCATAAGTTAAACTATAAAATAGGATTGCCATTTATATATAAAATAGAAAAGCAAAAAAAAACTAATCAAACATTCTCATGTATGAGTACTGAAATAGAATACCAAAAATCACGTGGATATAGTGCTAACAGGAAGCATTAGCAATTTATATATCTCGGTCAAAAACAGGAAACCCCTTTTAGTTTCACCTCTTAATTCCCTAGGATTGGATATATCAAGTAAGCAAGGGAAGTAGCAGGCAATGAAAGGCGTTAGCGTTACCCCATCAATCTCCCTTAGCACCTCCTCCCGTTTTGCTGACTGCTCCTCCCCCTCGTAAAGGCCCATTTCAACCAAGAACTGCGACACAGAAGTAACACTATCATCACAATGGACCACTGATATGTTAGCAAAGCTGTAAAATGTAAGCAATTAGCGACGAATAACAACCTTCTCGAGCTCAGCCGTCTTCTGGAGATCGAACACGGTCGGCCTGGCCAAGGATAGCGGCGGATCCATGCCGCTGTGCCGCTTTGGGGACGACCGAGACGCCACCTTGACCGTGCCCACAGATCCCGCCATCGAACCGCACGAACACAAAACGCGGGACGTGTGCAAGCAGCTAAAAATCCCCTCGGAATCACGGGGAAATCGGATTCAAGAAACCTACGTCCTACGCCCCCTACCAATGCAAATCGAGCACTAGATTCGCTCGACGAAACGCAGAGCGCTGGCCCGATCGAACCTCGTCGGTAGAACCCTAGACTGCCGAATATCTAGGTCCACCAGGATCCCCGACGACACGAAGCCGGCCGCGCGAACGGCTAGGCGGCGGTACTCGCGCGACTCGGGGCGGCGGAGGAGGGAGGAGGAGGACCCCTAGGTGCGAAGGAAATCAGAGTCGTGCCCTGGGGACGAGGGGTGTGCCGTGAACAGTCGTGTTGGAAGCTTTTCCTTAGCTCAAGCTGTGGCTGCTGCGCGTGGAATGGACGTCCCGATTTTTTCCAGATTAGGCCGGGCAGGAATGTTTATTTCTAGCGAATTATAGCATCTCCAACTTAGAGCATTTCCACTGACATTTTCAGACCTAAATTTTGCCTCGGATATACTCCTTCCGTTTAAAAATATAAGATGTTTTGGTTTATGAAATAAATATATTTAGACATCTTTTAGTGTATAGATTCATTTAAACATATTCACCAAAATATGTCTAGATACATTAGTTTCACTAACCTAAAACATCTTATATTTTCAAACAGAGGGAGTACTAAATTGATCCGAAAGTATAAACCTTTTTAGCCTGGGAATGGACATTTCCAGCTGTGTTTTCAGGACGACGCCGGTGACCGCGCGCGACATTTCCCAACAGTGTTTCCTGCGCCATGGCGCCGCCCTCTGCGATCCCTAACGACCTCTGGTCGCCGCCCCGGGTCAACCTCCTCGCAGCACCGCCGTCTCTGCATCCCCACCAAGACGACGCCACCCCTGCTTTGACCCTGCCGCCGCGGGTTCCTCTCCCGCACCAGGCTCTACCTTCTCCTCCCCGTCATGGCGCCCACCTCCCCTTGTAGAGTCGACGCCGCCCCGCGGATGACCACGCGGACGAGCTCCACTCCCCGCGGAGACGACCACGCGGACGAGCTCCACTCCCGTCGTGCCCCTGTGCCTCCGGAGATGAGCACATGTGCTTCCCCGTGCCCAGCCCCCGTGGCTCCGCATATGAGCACCTGCACTTCCTCGTGCCGAGCCCAACGTCGCCGTCCGCCCGCCGAAGACGGAGACAGGGACGGGCTCGTGTGCCTCCCCGTGCTCCTACACCTACTCGTGCCCCTACGCCTCCTCGTGCCTCTGCGCCGCTCGCCGATGACCCCCATCCCTGCGCCAAGTGCCTCACGCCTGCCGAAGACAGAGACGAGGACGAGCTCGTGCGCCCCCCCCCCCCCCCCCGTGCTTGCGCTCCTGCCAAATTATGAGGCGTTTAGTGCCATGGCGTCCGGCGTCGTCGTGTGGCTCGCATCCGACGAGGCCTCAGGGAAGCTCTTGGCCGTCATGTCGGCCGCCGCGGGCAGCGGCGCGGTGCAGCTGGAGCGCGAGGGGAGCGGCGCAGCTGGAGCGCGAGGAGAGAGAGAGAGGAGTCATGGTGGGGGAGAGAGATGGGAGTGGGGCCAGGGACACATGGGGAGAGAGCGTTCTCGGCGCCCTGAGATCGTCCTAGGAACGCTGAACGAAAACGGCACAAAAATTGGCATGGGATGGCCTCCTGGGAACGCTACTGAGCCGTTTTGTGCAAATCTGGATGAAAAATGTTCTAGAAATGCCCTCCTAGGAATGCTAGTGGAGATGCTCTTATTACCAATAATAGAACATTGGATTTTGTTTTTGCATGAAATAGTAGTTTTTGGCAGCAAATGGCTGCAGCATTTTCAAATGCCCTAAAATAGGACATGCAGCCGCCGCAGCTTTTTCAGATGCCCTAAAATAGGTCACCATATATAGCAACACATCTCACTTTGCAAGACCAAACACAAGTGATGAACATATGAATCCAAATATTTTTACAAAATCATCACACACATAAATAATACATAAAAATTCAATATTACATCTTCATCATCATAGCATAGTTCAAATTCATGACATAGTTCAAAAGCATAGCATAATTTGACACAAACAAGTTCACAATCACAATCAAAGTTCATTGAACGATAGTGAGGATATTCTTATGATCTTATGAAAGAACTAAGAATATGTTATTTATGTAGAGGTGACAAATAGTTCATTGTAAAGTGTTATATTGATACTAGTATTGTCATAAGATACAAATTAAGTTTATCTCAATTTAAACTATGGGTGGCATAATGTAATGTAAATGAAGTTTCATAACGGATTTGGATGAGTACCAAAGTTAAGACATTGTGACAGATACTACAACAAAAGGCTAAGTATATGACGGCTATTATAGCAGCAAAATAGGACATTTGTATCAAATAGTTTGTTATCGACTAGGTGTGGTTCACAACGGGCTAGTACTATGAAGATATATTGTACGACAATTGTATCGACATGATTTAACCCCAAGGAACTAAAGGTCTCACCAAAGGAATAAATTTATACAATGCCATCTCATTAGAGAATGAGTGATGCATAGAGACGCAAAGACATGCAAATACAAACGGACCTAGAAGTGTCAGATCCGAAGATTAAGTTTACCACTAGCAATCGTGTATATACAACACCAGAAAGCCATAGGTGTTGAATGCATAAGTTTTTCAAAACTAGATTATTGACTCTAGTGCAAGTGGAAGACTATTGGAGATATGCCCAATAGGCAATAATAAAGTGGTTATTATCATATATTTATGTTTATGATATATTTACATCCCATGTTATAATTGTATTAATCGGAAACATTAATACTTGCGTGTTTTGTAAACATAAAAGAGTCCCTAGTAAGCCTCTTGTTAAACTAGCTTGTTGATTAGTAGATGATCATGGTTTCCTGATCATGGAAATTAGATGTTATTAATAACAAGATCATGTCATTGGGAGAATGATGTGATGGACACACTCCTATAGTTAGCATAGCACAAGATCAAGTCATTTAGAGTTCGTTTGCTACAAGCTTTCAAATACATAGTAACATAATCCTTCGACCATGAAATCATGTTAGTCACCGTCACCGTATGAGTACTTTGATGGCATCAAACGCCACTTCCATAACTAGGTGGTTATAAAGGTGGAATTAGGTATTTTGAAAGTATATGTTGAAGAGCATGGATCAAGAGTGAGATTTGTCCATCCATATGACGGATATATATATTCTGGGCCCTCTCGGTGGAATGTCATCCAATTGGCTTGCAAGAATGTGAATAGGTCACAAGGGATGTCATATCATGAAATGAGTAAAGAGTACTTATCAGTAACGAGGTTGAACTAGATATAGAGATACCAACGATCAAACCTCAGATAAGTAAAGTATCACACAACAAAGGGAAATGGTTCATTTGATCATGAAGTCATCATGGAAATATGTGGGAGCCATATGGATTTCTAGATCCTTCTATTGGTTATTGATCGGAGAGGTGTCTCGATCATGTCTGCATAGTTCACGAACCGTTGGGAGACACACTTAAGGTTCGATGTTGTTTAAGTAGATATGGAATATGAGCTGGAGATCGAATGTTGTTCGGAGTCTCGAATTGGATCTAGGACACCACGAGGAGATCCAGAATGGTCCGAAGAATAAGATTCATATAAGGAAAGTGGTTTTTCGGGGTTCAAAAAAAGTTTTAGTGTTTTGACTGAATACTTCTAGAATGTTCTAGAGAGACCACCAGTGGTTCCACCACCCCGGGAGGGGGTCACTTGGACAGTGGCAATGCCCTAGGGGCTAGCCACACCAAACCCTAAAGGACCAATTCAGCCAACACTAGTAAAAGGGTCAAGCCCTAGTTTGAATAGTCAAATCCTAGATTGAAAAGTCGAACTCTAGTTTTCGGAAAGCGGGAAGACTTGGTGAAAAAGGTCCCAGCGCACCCCTTGGTGGCCGAGTTGGGGGGCACGGCCTGGGCTGGGAATCCTTGGTCGGCCTATTGGAATTATGCCCTAGAGGCAATAATAAAGATGTTATTATTATAATTCTTGTTCATGATAATGTTTATATTCCATGCTAGAATTGTATTAAGCGGAAACTTTAATACTTGTGTGGTTTGTGAATAACACCGTGTCCCTAGTACGCCTCTAAGGACTAGCTCATTGATTAATGATGGTTAAGGTTTCCTAACCATGGACATGAGTTGTCAATTAATAATGAGATCATATCATTGGGAGAATGATATGGTGGACAGACCCAAACTAAGCGAAGCAATTAGATCGTGTCATCGTGTTCGTCTTTGCGAAGCTTTTCTTATGTCAAATATTGTATTCCTTGGACCATGAGATAATACAACTCCCTGGTATCAGAAGAAAGCTTTGAGGTCATCAAACGTCATCCTATGAGAGGGTGATCATAAAGGTGTCTCTCAGGTGATCAGAAAGTATCTGTTGGGTTGTATGTATCGAGATGGGATTTGTCCCTCCCAAGTCGGAGAGATATACTTCGGGCCCACTCGGTAATCGATTTCAACACCGCTTGCAAGCATGTGGTTAAGGAGTTAATAACAAATTGATATTGGATTACGGAACGAGTAAAGTACTTGATGTGAACGAGATTGAACTAGGTATGACGGTACCGACGATCGAATCTCGGGCAAGTAAAATATCGCGAGACGAAGGGAATATATATATGGGATTGATTGAATCCTGGCATCGTGGTTCATCTGATATGATCAATGTGTGGGAGTCAATATGGGTTTCCAGACCCCGCTGTTGATTATTGATAGAAGATCATGTCTGCATATTCTCGAACCCGCAGGGTCACACACTTAACGTATCTCGACGCTAGTATAGATTGGATAATTGGTTTATGAGTTTTTGTTCGGAGTCTCGGATGGGATCCGGAACATCACGACAGGTTCCGGAGTGGTCCGGAGAATAAGATTTATATAAGGCAGTGCAGTTTTTGGAGTTCAGAATTGTTCCGGGTTAATCGGTATTGTACCGGAAGCTTCTAGAACCTTCCGGAAGGGGACCAACGTGGCCCCACCTTCCGGGAGGGGGCATGGGCCTATGAGGGAGTGCCCTGGCCGCATTGGGCCAGGGGCACAAGGCCCCATAGGGCCCAGCCGGCCAAGAGAGGTTTAAACTCTAGATAGAGCTTCTAGAAGGGGGGTTTCCTTGCCCCCCCCCCACTCTTCCTCCTTGGGGCCGCCGGCCTTGGCTTGGGGGAGGGGCTAGGGCTGCGCCCACCCCTCTATATATAGAGGGCTGGGGGCGCACCAACCCCCTACACCTTCCCCTCCAACCCTAGCCGCCCTGCTGCCCTTCCTCTCTCCCTCCCGACTGTTTGTAGGCGAAGCCCTGCTGCAGAAATTCTCCACCATATACACCACGCCGTCGTGTTGTAGATCCAATCCATCTCTCCACCATACTTGCTGGACCAAGGAAGGAGGAGACGTCGAGGTGCTGCACGTGTGCATCTCACGGAGGCACCGCCACTTGTGGTGCTAGATCGGATCGGATCGCGAGGAGGAGAAGCGAGTACGACTACATCACCCACGTTCCGACGAACGTTCCGCTGTGCGAATCTTCAAGGGTATGAAGATCTAATCCAATCTCTCTCGTTGTTTGCATCTCCTAGATTAAATCTTGGCTTTCCCTCTGTTCGCATACGTAGAAAATTTTAATTTACTATGCCGCGAAACCCTTCAGAGCGAAACCCTTCAGTGGTATCAGAGCTAGACCTATGCGTAGATGTGTTTCACGAGTAGAACGCAACATGGTTGTTGCGGGCGTTGATGTTTTCTGTTGCAAGCCTCTTGTTTGTGTTCTTCTTATGACGCGGGATAGTGAGATTGAAGCGGTCCAGGCCAACCTTACGCGACGTCGTTCGCGAGACCGGCTCCGCACTTGACGTGTGGCTTGTTCCACACATGCGGCTGGTGGATGTCAGTTTCTCTCACTATAGTTGTCATGGCATTAACACCGGAGTTTGGCAACCATAATATCACTGTTGTGGCTTTCCGTAGGTAAGAATCGTTCTTAACATCTACTAACATAAGCCACGTAAAAACATGCAACAACAAAGTAGAGGCGTCTAACTTGTTTTTGCATGGAGTGTTTTCTGTGATATGGTATGGCCCAAGATGTGATGTGTATATTGTATGCGATGATCATGTTTTGTAATGTTTCACGACTTGCATGTCGATGAGTACACAACCGGCAGGAGCCATATGGTTGTCTTTATAATTGTGTATGACATGTGTGTCAACTTCTTATACGCCATGTAATAGTTTCACTTTATCGCTAAGTAGTTAGCAATAGTTGTAGTTGCTATTCGTGGTGGAGGCAATCATGGTGGAGTGATGGAGATCATGCCGGAACGCACAAGATGGAGATCATTGCGCGAAGATTGGCTATACCATGTCACATAAAGTTATATGCATGTGATGTTTATCCTTTTATGTATCTTATTATGCTTAGATCGCGACGGTAGCATTATAAGATGATTCCTCACTTAAAGGTCAAGATAAAAACTGTGCTCTCCCCAAGTATGCACCATTGCGAAAGTTCGTCGTGGCCAAGCATCACGTGATGATCGGGTGCTATAGACTCTACGCTCACATACAACGGGTGCAAGCCAGTTTTGCACACGCGGAAATACTTGGGTCTAACTTGACGAGCCTAGCATGTACAGACATGGCCTCGGAACACAAGAACCGAAAGGTTAAGCATGAGTCATATGAATGATATGATCGACACTTTGTTGTCCACCATTGAAACCACATCTCTTCTCGTGATGATCGGATTAGGTGTGGTGAATTTGGATCGTGTTCACTAAACAACGTGAGGGATGTTGAATTTAGTGGGAGTTCATCTAGTAATTTGATTAAGTTGAACTATTTATCATGAACATGGTCTAAATTGTACTTGCAAATACTGTAGATCACATGGCCAAGTCCAACTTCAACTTCGACGTTTTTGCTGAGATAGAAAAGCTTAGAAACAATGGGTCTAACTTCACCAAATGGTTCCGCATTCTGAGAATCATTCTCGCTGGCGGATAAAAGGACTATGTCCTTGAGAAAGCGCTAGGTGACGCCCCTGCTATAGATGTGTCGGCTGATGAAAAAGTTGTTTATCAGTCGCGCAAGGATGATTATGATTTGATTAAGATCGCCATGTTGTATGCTATGGAATCGGATCTTCAAAATCGTTTTGAGGAGTTCGCCGGGCCCTTTGAGATTCTCGAGGAGCTGAAAAACATGTTTCAGACTCAAGCCCGTTCTGAGAGATATGAGATCTCTAAGAAATTCTTTAACTACAAGATGGAGGAAGGGAGTTCCGTTAGTGAGCACGCCATTGAGATGACGGGCTACACTCAACGCCTTGAGCAACTGGACTGCAAGATTCCAGAGGAGCTCAAGATTGACACTCCTAGCTACAAAAGTTTTGTAGTTGATCACAATCAGATTGGTTCTACTGATATGATCACTGAGCTCTTTGCTAAGATGAAAGTAGCGGAGGTGAACATCAAAAAGAATAATCATGTGTTGATGGTCAACAAGCCCCCCACCTTCAAGAAAGGTAAGGGTGCAAGGAAGCCCTTCAAGAAAGGCGGCGGCAAGCGCGTTGCCCCTGCTGAGAAGAAGCTCAAGTCTGGTCCTAAACCGGACACTGAGTGCTTCTATTGCAAGGACAAGGGTCACTGGAAGCGCAACTGTCCGAAGTACTTAGCGGACAAGAAGGCTGGCACCATCAAAGGTATATTTGATATACATGTTATTGATGTTTTCCTTACTAGCCCTCGTTGTAGTGCCTGGGTATTTGATACCGGTTCAGTTGCTAATATTTGTAACTCGAAACAGGAGCTACGGAATAAACGGCGGCTTGCGAGGGATGAGGTGACGATGCGTGTTGGCAACAGATCAAGAGTTTATGTGATGGCCGTCGGCACGCTCTCCTTAGTTTTACCTTCGGGATTAGTTTTAAACCTTGATAAGTGTTATTATGTGCCTGCGTTGAGCATGAACATTATTTCTGGATCTTGTTTATTGCAAGACGGTTATTCATTTAAATCAGAGAATAATGGTTGTTCTAATTTATATGAGTAACATCTTTTATGGTCATGCACCTATTGTGAATGGTTTATTACTTCTAAATCTCGAAAGGAATGAAACACACATCCATAACATTGAGGCTAAGAGATGCAAAGTAGATAGTGATAATACTACTTATTTGTGGCACTGTCGTCTAGGTCATATTGGTGTAAAGCGCATGAAGAAACTCCATTCTGATGGACTTTTGGAGTCTCTTGATTTTGAATCATTTGACACATGCGAACCATGCCTCATGGGCAAGATGATCAAAACCCCGTTCTCCGGTATGATGGAGCGAGCAACAGACTTGTTGGAAATCATACATACCGATGTATGCGGACCGATGAGTGTTTCGACGCGCGGTGGATATCGCTATTTTCTCACTTTTACCGATGACTTAAGTAGATATGGGTATATCTATTTAATGAAACATAAATCTGAAACGTTTAAAAAGTTCAAAGAATTTCAGAATGAAGTGGAGAACCATCGTAACAGAAAGATTAAGTTTCTACGATCCGATCGTGGAGGTGAATATTTGAGTTATGATTTTCTCACGCATCTTAAAGCAAGTGGAATCGTTTCGCAACTCACGCCACCCGGAACACCACAGCGCAATGGTGTGTCTGAACGCCGGAATCGAACCCTATTAGATATGGTCCGATCAATGATGTCTCTTACTGATTTGCCGTTATCATTTTGGGGTTATGCATTAGAAACCGTTGCATTCACTTTAAATAGGGCTCCATCTAAATCCGTTGAGACGACACCGTATGAACTGTGGTTTGGTGCTAAACCTAAGTTGTCGTCTTAAAGTTTGGGGATGCGAAGCTTACGTCAAGAAGTTGATGCCGGACAAGCTCGAACCCAAAGCGGAGAAATGCGTCTTCATAGGATACCCTAAGGAAACTATTGGTATACCTTCTATCACAGAACCGAAGGCAAAGTGTTTGTCGCAAAGAACGGTTCCTTTCTTGAGAAGGAGTTTCTCTCGAAAGAAGTGAGTGGGAGGAAAGTAGAGCTAGACGAGGTTATTGAACCTTATCTTGAGTTGGAGAGTAGCGCAGCACCTGAAATTGTTCCAGTACCGCCTGCACCAACGATAGAGGAAGCTAATGACAAGGATCATGAAGCTTCGGACGATGCTGCTACTGAACGTCGCAGGTCGACAAGGTCGCGTGCCCCTCCTGAGTGGTACGGCAACCCTGTCTTCACTGTCTTTTTAGTAGAAGACAGTGAACCTACGAACTATGAGGAAGCAATGATGAGCCTAGACTCTAAGAAATGGCTAGAAGCCATGAAATCCGAATTGGGATCCATGAGCGAAAACCAAGTATGGACTTTGGTGGACCCTCCTAGCGACCGAAAGGCCGTTGAGTGCAAATGGATCTTCAAGAAGAAAACGGACGCGGATGGTAATGTTACTGTCTATAAAGCACGGCTTGTCGCGAAAGGTTTTCGACAAGTTCAAGGTGTTGACTACGATGAGACTTTCTCTCCCGTAGCGATGTTTAAGTCCATTCGGATTTTATTAGCAATTGCTGCGTTTCATGATTATGAAATATGGCAGATGGATGTCAAGACTGCTTTCCTCAATGGCAACATTGATGAAGAGTTGTATATGATGCAACCCGAAGGTTTTGTCGATCCTAAGGATGTTGATAAAGTATGCAAACTTCAGCGTTCCATTTATGGACTGAAGCAAGCATCTCGGAGTTGGAACCTTCGTTTTGATCAAGTGATCAAGAGCTTTGGATTTGTTCCAAATTGCTACGAAGCTTGCATCTACAAGAAAGTGAGTGGGAGCTCGGTGACGTTTCTGGTACTATATGTGGATGACATATTGATTATTGGAAATGACATCAACATGCTTAACGATGTGAAGAGTTATTTGAACAAGTGTTTTTCAATGAAAGACCTAGGTGAAGCTGCTTATATATTGGGCATAAAAATCTATAGCGATAGACAAAGACGCCTGATAGCTTTAAGCCAGAGTACATACCTAGACAAAGTTCTGAAAAGGTTCAGAATGGTAAGATATTGAGCAAGGCTCAGTGTCCAGCTACGGTAAATGATAGGGAAGCTATGAGCAAAGTGCCTTATGCCTCGGCCATAGGTTCTATCATGTATGCCATGCTGTGTACTAGACCGGATGTGTCCAATGCTCTTAGTTTGACGAGCAGATATCAAAGTGATCCAGGAGTGGAACACTGGACAGCCGTGAAGAACATCCTAAAGTACCTAAATAGGACCAAAGAAATGTTCTTAGTCTATGGGGGTGATGAACGGCTCGTCGTAAAAGGTTACGTCGACGCTAGTTTCGACACCGACAAGGATGATTCTAAATCTCAGACAGGATACGTGTATATTTTGAATGGAGGAGCTGTGAGCTGGAGAAGCTGCAAGAAAAGCATGATCGCGGGATCTACAGTAGAAGCGGAATACATGGCTGCTACAGAAGCGTCAAGTGAAGGAGTTTGGATCAGAAACTTTATCACTGAGCTTGGCGTGGTTCCAAGTGCATTGGACCCACTGGATATATTGTGTGATAACACTGGCACCATAGCACTCGCTAAGGAACCAAGATATCATCCAAAGACCAAGCACATCAACCGCAAGTTTCATATAATCCGAGATTATATAGCAGATGGAGATCTGAAGATTAGCAAAGTACATACAGATCTGAATGTCGCAGATCCATTGACTAAACCTCTTCCACGTGTAAAACATGATCAGCACCTTAGTGCCATGGGTGTGAGATTGTTGCCAAATGTAAACTAGATTATTGACTCTAGTGCAAGTGGGAGACTGTTGCAATTATGCCCTAGAGGCAATAATAAAGATGTTATTATTATAATTCTTGTTCATGATAACGTTTATATTCTGTGGCATCCCGCAAAACCACTACTAGAAAATCGCGTTGTTTTTGTGCATTGCATCGTCATCATCATGCATGGTTGTCTGCATTATTTTGAAAAGTCCAATTTTAATTATACAAATACCCCTCTATATTTTAAAAGGCAAAACCCCGAAGGTATCGGATATTTTGTTTCACCTAAAAACTATTTGCAAAGTGGTTCTGTTTTAAATTAAAAAGGACCAAACAAACACAAATAATAAAACAGCCCCCCCCTAAATCCTATCCCCACCCAATCTATTCCTACCCTCCAACCAGATGGTGCCACCTCACCCTCTCCCCTTTTTCCTACCCACCTGCCACCTCATCCATCCACCATCCCACCCTCTCTCCTTTTCTCACCCCAGACCTATCTACCCCTTTCTCTCTCTCCCCACTGACCCTCTGGACCCACCCTGGCCCTGGTCAACCTCCCAGCCCCCCTGGCCCGTAGCACACCCGCGCGCTACACGCCACCCACGCGCGCAACCTCACAGCAGCGCGCACCCGGCCCCTTCGCCCAACCTCGCTGCAGCCGGGCCCCACCCCCGCGCAGGCCACGCGCCAGCACGCGCAGGCCACGCGCCAGCGCGCGCACCCCACGCGGTCCCGCCGCGGACCCCACGCGGTCAGCCGCACTTCCCCCACTCAACGCACAGCCACGCACGCACAAACCCGCTCCCTGGGCCCCACATACCGCGTCCCCGCCGCGTCCCCTGCCTCCCTGGCCCGCGACCGGCCCCACCACCTTCTTCCTCCTCCCACCATCTCTCTCCCGCACGCCACCCGCCTGGCTCGCCTCCGCCCCGCAGCAAGCCAGCTCGCCGCCTCCGGCCCTTCTCCCTCTCTCTCCGTTCCGGCGCCGGACGCTCCGCTCGCCGCTCCGCTCGCCGCTCCCGCCTCCACCTGCGCGCTGCGGTCTGCACCGCGGTCCTCCTCTCCTCGCTGCCGCCCATCTCCGGCCGCCGGCTCGCCCGCCTCTGCCCACACGCGTGGCTCCACCCCGCGGCCACCGCCTCTCCCTTCACCCTCGCCGCGCCCCGCACCGACCCCGCCGAGCTCCTCCCATCCCCGGCGCGGCCCCACTTCCCTCCTGCCGCCGGAGCCGCCCCCGCACCCCTCTGCCGCCGCCTCGCCTGCCGCGCCGCCCCTGCTTCACCCGCGCCGCCGCGCACCCGCAGACCACCCCACCTCGCCGCTCCGCCGCGCGGTCCTCTCTCCCCGTGCGCGCAGACCCCGCCGCCAGCACCGCTCGTCGCCGGCGCCGCTCCCGCTCACCGCCCGCGCCCCTCACCGCCAAGCTGCCTCGCCCCGCCGTCCCCAGCGACGCCCGCTCCGGCCAGGCCCGCCGGCCCGCCTGCTCCACCCCGCCCGCGACGCCTGGGCCGCCCCGTGCGCGCAGCCCCGACCCGTCCCCGACCGGCACTGCGCCCGCACCCGTGGCCCTCCTCTCTGTCAGTCGCCCCTCGCTGCGGTCTGCACCGTCCCGAGCCGCTCGTGAGCCCGCTGCCGTACTTAGGACCACGTCGAACAAGCTCGTCTCGAGGAGCCGCATGAACCACATGAGCCAAGACCAAACCCGAACCCGGCGCCGCTCCAAGATCCCCTTCACGGGGTTGATGACCCGAAGGCCGGCAAGATCGCCACGGATGCGACAAGTTCCCCATCACGGAGCATCAAGACCGCCTCATGAGACCGACCCTCGGGACCGCCGAGTTCGCCGAGACCCTAGACGCAAGATCTCCTTCATGGGACGACAAGTACTCCTTTCCAGACGACGATCTCGCCGAGAACCCGGACGCAACAAGACCGACCCCGGATCCGAGGATGCTCCCGCCGAGACCGATCCCGTCGAACCCTGGACCCCGAGACCGGACCCTGGACCCTGTCGAACCCTGAACCCCGGAACCCCAAGATCGTCGAGAGACCCCTAACGTGTGAACCCCTTATCCGAGAACCCTATTTTATAAGATAATAACAACTTGTTGCATTAAATCATTCATCTCGCATGCATATCTGTGGTTGGGGGCCTTATGCTGATTCACCTAATAACTAAATATGGGGCCCATATGCAGGCAAATCTAGTCTCATATCGGTCTCATTTAAACATGTGTAGCGAAACCGGTACTATCTTTTGCCATGCTAATACAACATTAAATTGCGGGGTAGCTAAATAACTTGAACCATCTAATTAATCGTCGGGACCCGGTTCCGCTTAATATGACCTATTTGCATCGCACTTTGCCATGCCATGCATCATACATGCATCATGCCGATCTTCTGCCGTGTATTAAATATTGCATCCGGTGTTTCTTCTAGCGTTTTGCTTCTTCGCGGATAAGGCCGTTGAGTTGATGTGAGCTTCGCCCCGATCTTCGGTTGAACCTTCGACAATGTTTTCAGGCGAGCATCTCCCCCTTTCTACCTATCTTACTTTTATAGTATTTACTTCCCTCCTGTTGATCTATTGCTATCTGTGTTGCGATGCTCTAGTTTTCCGTACCCGTGATATCCCTTGCAGCCCTCTATTGCCTCGGACACATCCTATTACCTATTGTTTGGTAGATAGTTGGACTTGCGCGTCGTAGTCGCTTGCTCAAGTGATGTTGCATGTTGTCAAATGCCACAGTTGTTGATGTATTGCCGCATGTTGATGTTGGAGATGATCATAGTTTTACTTATTGTTCACTTTAATTTCTGTTTAACAACTAAAATTGAAATAAGCAGAGGCATCGATGGGTGATAGATAATATTTGGTTTCCGAACGCCCACTTGTGTCCCGTAAGACCCCGAGTACTTGATACCTGTTCCTTGATTTATCGCGCTATCCACATCCGGGAGGTATATGGGACCCCCCTGAGCCAGAGCTTGATTCAGTCTTATTTCTTGGGGCCACAAACTAGTTTGAGGTTTTATTTACGATCCTGTACTTATGCCATGCTTTACTGCTTTATTTACGATTGTGCGAGGTACTGCACACTGTACTGTTTTGGAAGCGGAATGTTTACGCGGTATCGACAAGCCCAGCCACACTTTCGGGTTCCCAGTCGTTTACAGCCATTGTCGCAGACCTTGAGGCCGTCTCGGAGCTTGCTTACTCCGTTGCGGGATCTACTTAAGGGGTGGCCCCCTGAAATATTTCTGAATCTTGTGATTGCTTTGTCGTGAAGGCCTCGTTGGGTTTTGATTTGGTTTTTCCGAGGTTGATCGAGTGCGTGTTGCTATTGGTGCACCCCGGCCGGGTAAAACTTTCTGAAAGCCGTGTCCGCGGATATGGACGACTTGGAGCACAGTTTCTCGATCATAGACAAGCATAACTAAAGTTTACTACTATAAATTTGACTTATAATGACTAGTAATCAGCTTCACTATAATGGAATGGCTAATTAATACTGCCCACAATTGCTTGTTTGGTTGTCGCTTGCGACAAATGTATCTGACTAGTAAGTATTGCAACTACCACGGAATGGCTGAATAAAAGTACCAACAACTGCTGGGTTTTGGGTTATCTCATGCTAATTGTATATGACTAGTAAGTGTTGCCACTATAACGGAATGATTAAATAAAAGTGCCCACTGCTTACTTTATCAGGACGATTATCTAAACCTGACTAGTAAAGTGTCGCAACTATAACTGAATAAGTAAAACTGCCAACTGTGTGAGTTCCTCGGTTGACTTCCTCGTTTGGTCTCGGGGGGGAAACACCAGGATGGGTTTGTTTGGTGTTAGCTTCAGGTTGGATCCGGATAGGTCATTCTTACCCCTCTCTGATAATCGCCAGTTGCATCGAGTCTCTATAGGTTGTTTAGTGCATGCTGCCGCTGCCGCTCAGTCCACCATACCTATGTAGGCGAGGACCGCCGAATTCTAGCCTCGCCGTGTACTGGCCTCAGTACTGACGCTCCTTCTTTGTTTTTCTGCTTTGCCCTTTGTCGGCACCCCTTTTGTTAAGCAGGTTTTGAGATCGACGCCGTTAGCAGGGTTACCCTTCCGGCTTGGCCTGGGCAGGGTTATGGACGCCATTGGTTATTCTTCCGGGCTCTTAGCCCCATTTGCATCTTGTCCGTAGTCGGACGCTCTATCATTTTCAAGGTGATTTGGATCTTTGTATAATCTATCTGTACTCTTGACTCTTTGAGTCGCTGTTATATATATCTGTTCTGTGGGTCCCATCGAGGACTGTTGTGTAATGTTATTACTTCGTTTTCCACCCGCACGAAAGTGCCTGGTGGGCACCTTTGAATCGTTTCTATGCGGGTTTGGCGAAATTTGCTCAAACCTGCATAGGTCCGATTCTGAGGGTGTTACAGAGTGGTATCAGAGCTCAGCAGTTGCGATACCCCACAAGTCCAGCCTGTAGGATAACCTAGCTAACGGCCGAGGTAGAGTGTCAAAACTATTTTGCAAATCGGTTGGATAGTTCTGGTTAGGTCTGATTTTACTCCTTACCCCTTTGCTATTCTCCTCTTACCTCGACGTGTTTTGAATCTGCTCTCTTCTCTCTCTTCGAGTCCAGGAATTCTCGTGGTTGGGTTTCCGTCGTACCTTCAGGGTTTCGCTTTCTTCCTTTTGTAACGGAGGTGCTACGGTCATCCATCTGCAACTTGTCTGTTGTACCCTTCCTCCAATCTTTTGTCCTTGAGCTCTTTATCCCTATGTGTTCCTTGCCGGATGTCAGTGTCGTTGAAAAACATATGAGAAGGACGAGCTTTGGTGAAGTTGGAGTCGACCTTGAGCATGTGTTGTTCAGGCCAATGGAACCATCGCGAAACCTAATCATTGTGTCTTTCATACGATTTCTGCTGGCAACATTCCTTTGTTCCGGATACCACCTATGAAGATCTTCAGTCTAAATCTCGAGAGTTGAGTTGCCTGATTCTCCTACCCATGTATAGCGTGATAGTTTGGGTCCGGGATGGACTGATCACCCTACTCGACTCTTACTGTTCGCTCTGTACATCGAACTGGTGGATCAATGTAACTTCTCCCTCATCTAATGGAAGTTAGAGGTGGCCTTATCGTTTGATACCTCTACCTTCGTCCTTTGTTCTCCGGAGTGCTCTCTCGTCGATCAGGATCAACGACCCTTTGTTGGTGGTGTCGCCGATTTCCAGATGAAGAAGGAACCCTCGTTAGTGGTGTCGCGAGGAACTACACGAAGCGCGAAGGATCAGATCGCCGACCTTCCTTCCGGTACCATGAGGCGGATCTCGAGGGCGAGATCCATTATTAGTGGTGTCGAATTGTGGCATCCCGCAAAACCACTACTAGAAAATCGCGTTGTTTTTGTGCATTGCATCGTCATCATCATGCATGGTTGTCTGCATTATTTTGAAAAGTCCAATTTTAATTATACAAATACCCCTCTATATTTTAAAAGGCAAAACCCCGAAGGTATCGGATATTTTGTTTCACCTAAAAACTATTTGCAAAGTGGTTCTGTTTTAAATTAAAAAGGACCAAACAAACACAAATAATAAAACAGCCCCCCCCTAAATCCTATCCCCACCCAATCTATTCCTACCCTCCAACCAGATGGTGCCACCTCACCCTCTCCCCTTTTTCCTACCCACCTGCCACCTCATCCATCCACCATCCCACCCTCTCTCCTTTTCTCACCCCAGACCTATCTACCCCTTTCTCTCTCTCCCCACTGACCCTCTGGACCCACCCTGGCCCTGGTCAACCTCCCAGCCCCCCCTGGCCCGCAGCACACCCGCGCGCTACACGCCACCCACGCGCGCAACCTCACAGCAGCGCGCACCCGGCCCCTTCCCCCAACCTCGCTGCAGCCGGGCCCCACCCCCGCGCAGGCCACGCGCCAGCGCGCGCACCCCACGCGGTCCCGCCGCGGACCCCACGCGGTCAGCCGCACTTCCCCCACTCAACGCACAGCCACGCACGCACAAACCCGCTCCCTGGGCCCCACATACCGCGTCCCCGCCGCGTCCCCTGCCTCCCTGGCCCGCGACCGGCCCCACCACCTTCTTCCTCCTCCCACCATCTCTCTCCCGCACGCCACCCGCCTGGCTCGCCTCCGCCCCGCAGCAAGCCAGCTCGCCGCCTCCGGCCCTTCTCCCTCTCTCTCCGTTCCGGCGCCGGACGCTCCGCTCGCCGCTCCGCTCGCCGCTCCCGCCTCCACCTGCGCTGCGGTCTGCACCGCGGTCCTCCTCTCCTCGCTGCCGCCCATCTCCGGCCGCCGGCTCGCCCGCCTCTGCCCACACGCGTGGCTCCACCCCGCGGCCACCGCCTCTCCCTTTACCCTCGCCGCGCCCCGCACCGACCCCGCCGAGCTCCTCCCATCCCCGGCGCGGCCCCGCTTCCCTCCTGCCGCCGGAGCCGCCCCCGCACCCCTCTGCCGCCGCCTCGCCTGCCGCGCCGCCCCTGCTTCACCCGCGCCGCCGCGCACCCGCAGACCACCCCACCTCGCCGCTCCGCCGCGCGGTCCTCTCTCCCCGTGCGCGCAGACCCCGCCGCCAGCACCGCTCGTCGCCGGCGCCGCTCCCGCTCACCGCCCGCGCCCCTCACCGCCAAGCTGCCTCGCCCCGCCGTCCCCAGCGACGCCCGCTCCGGCCAGGCCCGCCGGCCCGCCTGCTCCACCCCGCCCGCGACGCCTGGGCCGCCCCGTGCGCGCAGCCCCGACCCGTCCCCGACCGGCACCACGCCCGCACCCGTGGCCCTCCTCTCTGTCAGTCGCCCCTCGCTGCGGTCTGCACCGTCCCGAGCCGCTCGTGAGCCCGCTGCCGTACTCAGGACCACGTCGAACAAGCTCGTCTCGAGGAGCCGCATGAACCACAGGAGCCAAGACCAAACCCGAACCCGGCGCCGCTCCAAGATCCCCTTCACGGGGTTGATGACCCGAAGGCCGGCAAGATCGCCACGGATGCGACAAGTTCCCCATCACGGAGCATCAAGACCGCCTCATGAGACCGACCCTCGGGAGCGCCGAGTTCGCCGAGACCCTAGACGCAAGATCTCCTTCATGGGACGACAAGTACTCCTTTCCGGACGACGATCTCGCCGAGAACCCGGACGCAACAAGACCGACCCCGGATCCGAGGATGCTCCCGCCGAGACCGATCCCGTCGAACCCTGGACCCCGAGACCGGACCCTGGACCCTGTCGAACCCTGAACCCCGGAACCCCAAGATCGTCGAGAGACCCCTAACGTGTGAACCCCTTATCCGAGAACCCTATTTTATAAGATAATAACAACTTGTTGCATTAAATCATTCATCTCGCATGCATATCTGTGGTTTGGGGGCCTTATGCCGATTCACCTAATAACTAAATATGGGGCCCATATGCGGGCAAATCTAGTCTCATATCGGTCTCATTTAAATATGTGTAGCGAAACCGGTACTATCTTTTGCCATGCTAATACAACATTAAATTGCGGGGTAGCTAAATAACTTGAACCATCTAATTAATCGTCGGGACCCGGTTCCGCTTAATATGACCTATTTGCATCGCACTTTGCCATGCCATGCATCATACATGCATCATGCCGATCTTCTGCCGTGTATTAAATATTGCATCCGGTGTTTCTTCTAGCGTTTTGCTTCTTCGCGGATAAGGCCGTTGAGTTGATGTGAGCTTCGCCCCGATCTTCGGTTGAACCTTCGACAATGTTTTCAGGCGAGCATCTCCCCCTTTCTACCTATCTTACTTTTATAGTATTTACTTCCCTCCTGTTGATCTATTGCTATCTGTGTTGCGATGCTCTAGTTTTCCGTACCCGTGATATCCCTTGCAGCCCTCTATTGCCTCGGACACATCCTATTACCTGTTGTTTGGTAGATAGTTGGACTTGCGCGTCGTAGTCGCTTGCTCAAGTGATGTTGCATGTTGTCAAATGCCACAGTTGTTGATGTATTGCCGCATGTTGATGTTGGAGATGATCATAGTTTTACTTATTGTTCACTTTAATTTCTGTTTAACAACTAAAATTGAAATAAGCAGAGGCATCGGTGGGTGATAGATAATATTTGGTTTCCGAACGCCCACTTGTGTCCCGTAAGACCCCGAGTACTTGATACCTGTTCCTTGATTTATCGCGCTATCCACATCCGGGAGGTATATGGGACCCCCCTGAGCCAGAGCTTGATTCAGTCTTATTTCTTGGGGCCACAAACTAGTTTGAGGTTTTATTTACGATCTTGTACTTATGCCATGCTTTACTGCTTTATTTACGATTGTGCGAGGTACTGCACACTGTACTGTTTTGGAAGCGGAATGTTTACGCGGTATCGACAAGCCCAGCCACACTTTCGGGTTCCCAGTCGTTTACAGCCATTTTCGCAGACCTTGAGGCCGTCTCGGAGCTTGCTTACTCCGTTGCGGGATCTACTTAAGGGGTGGCCCCCTGAAATATTTCTGAATCTTGTGATTGCTTTGTCGTGAAGGCCTCGTTGGGTTTTGATTTGGTTTTTCCGAGGTTGATCGAGTGTGTGTTGCTATTGGTGCACCCCGGCCGGGTAAAACTTTCTGAAAGCCGTGTCCGCGGATATGGACGACTTGGAGCACAGTTTCTCGATCATAGACAAGCATAACTAAAGTTTACTGCTATAAATTTGACTTATAATGACTAGTAATCAGCTTCACTATAATGGAATGGCTAATTAATACTGCCCACAATTGCTTGTTTGGTTGTCGCTTGCGACAAATGTATCTGACTAGTAAGTATTGCAACTACCACGGAATGGCTGAATAAAAGTACCAACAACTGCTGGGTTTTGGGTTATCTCATGCTAATTGTATCTGACTAGTAAGTGTTGCCACTATAACGGAATGATTAAATAAAAGTGCCCACTGCTTACTTTATCAGGACGATTATCTAAACCTGACTAGTAAAGTGTCGCAACTATAACTGAATAAGTAAAACTGCCAACTGTGTGAGTTCCTCGGTTGACTTCCTCGTTTGGTCTCGAGGGGGAAACACCAGGATGGGTTTGTTTGGTGTTAGCTTCAGGTTGGATCCGGATAGGTCATTCTTACCCCTCTCTGATAATCGCCAGTTGCATCGAGTCTCTATAGGTTGTTTAGTGCATGCTGCCGCTGCCGCTCAGTCCACCATACCTATGTAGGCGAGGACCGCCGAATTCTAGCCTCGCCATGTACTGGCCTCAGTACTGACGCTCCTTCTTTGTTTTTCTGCTTTGCCCTTTGTCGGCACCCCTTTTGTTAAGCAGGTTTTGAGATCGACGCCGTTAGCAGGGTTACCCTTCCGGCTTGGCCTGGGCAGGGTTATGGACGCCATTGGTTATTCTTCCGGGCTCTTAGCCCCATTTGCATCTTGTCCGTAGTCGGACGCTCTATCATTTTCAAGGTGATTTGGATCTTTGTATAATCTATCTGTACTCTTGACTCTTTGAGTCGCTGTTATATATATCTGTTCTGTGGGTCCCATCGAGGACTGTTGTGTAATGTTATTACTTCGTTTTCCACCCGCACGAAAGTGCCTGGTGGGCACCTTTGAATCGTTTCTATGCGGGTTTGGCGAAATTTGCTCAAACTTGCATAGGTCCGATTCTGAGGGTGTTACATATTCCATGCTAGAATTGTATTAAGCGGAAACTTTAATACCTGTGTGGTTTGTGAACAACACCGTGTCCCTAGTACGCCTCTAAGGACTAGCTCATTGATTAATGATGGTTAAGGTTTCCTAACCATGGACATGAGTTGTCAATTAATAATGAGATCATATCATTGGGAGAATGATATGGTGGACAGACCCAGACTAAGCGAAGCAATTAGATCGTGTCATCGTGTTCGTCTTTGCGAAGCTTTTCTTATGTCAAATATTGTATTCCTTGGACCATGAGATAATACAACTCCCTGTTATCGGAAGAAAGCTTTGAGGTCATCAAACGTCATCCTATGAGAGGGTGATCATAAAGGTGTCTCTCAGGTGATCGGAAAGTATCTGTTGGGTTGTATGTATCGAGATGGGATTTGTCCCTCCCAAGTCGGAGAGATATACTTCGGGCCCACTCGGTAATCGATTTCAACACCGCTTGCAAGCATGTGGTTAAGGAGTTAATAACAAATTGATATTGGATTACGGAACGAGTAAAGTACTTGCTGTGAACGAGATTGAACTAGGTATGACGGTACCGACGATCGAATCTCGGGCAAGTAAAATATCGCGAGACGAAGGGAATATATATATGGGATTGATTGAATCCTGGCATCGTGGTTCATCCGATATGATCATCGATGAATGTGTGGGAGTCAATATGGGTTTCCAGACCCCGCTGTTGATTATTGATAGAAGATCATGTCTGCATATTCTCGAACCCACAGGGTCACACACTTAACGTATCTTGACGCTAGGATAGATTGGATAATTGGTTTATAAGTTTTTGTTCAGAGTCTCGGATGGGATCCGGAACATCACGAGAGGTTCCGGAGTGGTCCAGAGAATAAGATTTATATAAGGAAGTGCAGTTTTTGGAGTTCGGAATTGTTCCGGGTTAATCGGTATTGTACCGGAAGCTTCTAGAACCTTCCGGAAGGGGACCAACGTGGCCCCACCTTCCGGGAGGGGGCATGGGCCTATGAGGGAGTGCCCTGGCCGCATTGGGCCAGGGGCACAAGGCCCCATAGGGCCCAGCCGGCCAAAGAGGGTTTAAACCCTAGATAGAGCTTCTAGAAGGGGGGTTTCCTTGCCCCCCACTCCTCCTTTGGGGCCGCCGGTTTGGGCTTGGGGGAGGGGCTAGGGTTGCGCCCCACCCCTCTATATAAAGAGGGCTGGGGGCGCACCACCCCTCACACCTTCCCCTCCTACCCTAGCCGCCCTGCTGCCCTTCCTCTCTCCCTCCCGACTGTTTGTAGGCGAAGCCCTGCTGCAGAAATTCTCCACCATATACACCACGCCGTCGTGTTGTAGATCCAATCCATCTCTCCACCATACTTGCTGGACCAAGGAAGGAGGAGACGTCGAGGTGCTGCACGTGTGCATCTCATGGAGGCACCGCCACTTGTGGTGCTAGATCGGATCGGATCGCGAGGAGGAGAAGCGAGTACGACTACATCACCCACGTTCCGACGAACGTTCCGCTATGCGAATCTTCAAGGGTATGAAGATCTAATCCAATCTCTCTTGTTGTTTGCATCTCCTAGATTAGATCTTGGCTTTCCCTCTGTTCGCATCCGTAGAAAATTTTGATTTACTATGCCGCGAAACCCTTCACGGCCGCCCCCACCTATATAATGATGGGTCGGGCGCACCCCGCTCCCACACACACCCCTTGTCCCTTGGCGTCTAACCCTAGCTGCCGCCTCTCTTCTCTCGCGTCCACCGTCTTGCTCCAGCTTAGGCGAAGCCCTGCAAAAATCTCTCCTCCTCCTCCACCACCGCCACACCGTCGCGTTGTTGGGATTCCGAGGAGATCTACAACCTCCGCTGCCCTGCTGGAACAAGGGAGAGGAAGGTCTTCATCGACTACCGTACGTGTAACCGACTGCGGAAGCGCTGCCGGAACGCAGCGCCGGAAGGATCGTCTACACGATCTTGAGATCGGCAAGTGATCGACTACATCAACCACGAGAATCTGATCTCGTTAAACGCTTTGGATCTAAGAGGGTTAGTTCTTTTCAATCTCGTTGCACCGATCTCGTAGATTAGATCTTGGCTTTGCCATAAATTAGATCTTGGTTTTGTGTGTTCACGTGATAGAATTTTTTTGTTTTCCATGCAACAAACCCTACAGTGGTATCAGAGCCGACTTTATGCGTAGATCTGTTGCACGAGTAGAACATAATGATTTTATGAGTGTTAATGCTTTTGTTGTCGCTTGCTTTTCATGTACTTTGCATCTTGCAGGGTGGGATAAAGCGGCCCGGGCTAACCTTACATGTCATCGTACATGAGACTTGCTGCACACTCAACGTGCAACTTGCATTGCACAAGTGGCTTTGTGGGTGTATGTCTCTTCCACCATAGTTAAAATTCAATTTACAATGGACACTTGACCAATACTTGTATCAACGTCGTGGTTCTTGTTCATAGGTAAGAACAATTCTTATTCGAAAGCCCCAAGCCATGTAAAACATGCAAAGAAAACTAGAGACGTCTAACTTGTTTTTATAGGGCATGTGTTATGATGTGATATGACCATAATGTGATTGTGATTATATTTAATGTATGCAGTAATTCTTATTTTAAGTTAGCAACCGGCAGGAGCCTTATGGTTGTTTTTAAATTCGTTAAGACATGTATGTCTATTCATCAAGTAGTTGTAATAGTTGCTATTGGTGGACAACCATGAAGCGACACCATTGACCTTGATGATACGCCGACGGTGATGGATATCATGTTCGTGCTTTGGAGATGAAGATCAAAGACACAAAAAGAAAGACCATATCATACCATGTTCGTGCTTTGGAGATCGTGTCCGTCCCTATTTTAGGTGGGGCACTTGTTTTTCAATGTGTAAGGTTGATCACGAAACATGAATTATATGCCATGAGAGTTACAACATTGAATTTGTATTCGAATAATCTTTTGAACTATATTTTTTTTATAACAAGTGACACATTTTTGTGGATCAAATTAATGGTAAAAGTTAAAACAAGCAAAACGACGACGCTGCATGCATTGCAGCAGAGGGAGTACAAAGTTGGGGGTATGCTCGCATGGAAATTGTGAAGGCATGATGCACCTCTCAAAGAAAACATCCACCAAGAAGTGATCGAGTTGACTCCAAGGAGTTCTAGAGAGTAAGCTACTCGTGAGAGATACAGGCTTTCTTAAGACATGTTTGGTTTAAATAAAAAGTGGAGAAATCTTTACTATTAAACTGAAGTTGGTGATGATATATCACCACCTGACACTCAACGACCATCATCAGGCGCATCCACACCGTCCGATCAACCTCAACATCGCCTACTAAACATCGGAAGAATCCACACCATCTGGTCATTTCCGTGTCAAGTAGGTTGGTAAATAGGAAAGCAATTAACCGAACCATTAATCAAGGGATCATTAGACAAGAGTTGAAAAACAAACACCAATTACGGGAAGCAAATAACTGGGCCAACACCTCAATCACAAACACTTGCCCCCGCTTTTCCAGTGACAATTATCTCCAAGAAAACAGGAACGCAGATTGGATCAAGACCACGTACAATGGGGGCTCTATCTGCCGACGGACGCTACCAAGGGTACAAAGAAATGGACAAATTAGCGAGACCACTTTCCTCTCGTGCCCGCGGATCCTCTTGCCTACGTCGCCGATAGAGAACATATTGGACGTGATGTCGTTCACCCAGAAGACGGCATCCTCGATCGCACAAAACATGATTGGGCCGAGGTTGGGCGTGGTCTCGTTACATGCATTCTTGACCAACACCACATCGACGAGGTACTGTTATCACCCCTAGCTACCAGCTTAAGACTCTTCATGGAGAGTTCACTCCGTCCTACCATTCCAGCCAAGTGCCCTCGAACCCTTTCCCCACTCATTGATTTCACCTTGGACCAAAAGGACATGGCGCCCAATGTTGGAGAGACGAGCGCTTAATTATCTTCTTAACAGGCCGCCGACAACGAGATCCATCTTCTTCACTCTAACCCGCATATTTCTCCGCCACCAAGTCATCCAACCTCTCCTTCGAGTGGATCCCCGCCGGATTTTTGTCAACCGTAGATCGCACCCATGGAGTCGCTACTTGGCCAGGCTTTATTCTTCCGTTAAAATATAAAATAAGCGCTCTCACCAAGAGAGATTCAAAATTTGTTCTTTGGTTCAAACATTAATTTTTTAGGTGGTAACATTTAATTACTCTGCCATGTTAATATGTTGCATAAATATAGAAATATCTTCGTTTGGTTCATCGCCCTGCACATCATTACCTGATTTAGCTCTTTATTTTTTTTACTCTCTATTGACTTAGTTTAATCAAGTATCGGAACACAACCTTAGCTTTGTCATGCAAATCCTAGAAAACACAGATCACAAGAGCAGAGTTGAAAGACTGCTATGCGTAAAATTACAATACGGTAACAAAAAATCGTGTAGGCCATTGTAGCATCTAAATTTTTTAGTTCTAGTGTAGCTATTATTTCATGTGCTTTCTCTCTTACTATAGAAAAAATAGCAATCGTTTTAGTGGTGTTTTTTTGTCTAAGGTTGTGGACCATATATCATGCACTTAGCTCCACATTATATATTTTTCCTTCTAAATATGAGCTGCGCCGAGTGAAAGCCAATATTTTCTGCTGAATTTGTGAAATTATGGAGCATGAGTATTTGACATGTGTCTTAGAAGATGGAGTGATAGTAGAATGTGTTTATCAGGCTGGTTACAAGAACTCACCTATGTGTATTAATAAACAGCATTAGTCCCGGTTGCGCCACGAACCTGGATTAATGCTGGCACGCGTCCCGATTCGAGCGGGCACGGTGGCCGAAGGCATGCGTCCCGGTTCGTAAGGGGTCATGCGTCCCGGTTTATAACACATATCGGGACTAAAGGTTGGGCGTCAGCCACGTGGCGTGGCACACATCTTTAGTCCCCGTTTGTGTTATAAATCGGGACGTATGATCCTGCCCTCTATAAATACGACGCCCCAGCCCTCTGCCTCCCCTCTGTTTTTTCTTGGTGGAAGGTATGAGAGATGTGCTAGTTTATTTTTTTTCTATGCATGCATTCAAGGTGTTTGATGAAATGTTTGAGTGAATGATCCCATTCAATTTCTCACAAAACAAAAATATAGAAGGTGTCCGAGACGCACTTGAGCTTTCTCCCTTTTATTTCCCTCGGTCGAAGTTAGCAATCTTATCTCTTCTCTGTCATTAATACAATGCATGTGTTGATGTGAATTGGTCATTTCTGATGTCCCGTTTTTGATAAACTTAATTATATGATGCAGATGAACGGTCGGGAATGGATGTACGGTGACCGGCGTGTACCCGGGTACATTAAAGGCGTGGATAAATTTATCGATGTGGCTACGGCAAACAAAGAGAATGGTTTTATACGTTGTCCATGTGTTCAATGTCGAAACAACAAGGAGTACTCTTCCTCGAAAATTATTTGCGGCCACCTGGTTATGAAAGGTTTCATGCCCAACTATAATTGCTGGACCAAGCACGAGGAAAGAGGGGTTATGATGGAAGATAGCGAATAAGAAGATGATGATAACAACTATCATCATATGTTTCCTGAATACAGTGATACTGCAATGGAAGACAATGAAGAGGAAGGAGGTGAAGAACGGGCATCAGATGAGCCCGCTGATGAACTTGGTAGGGTCATTTCTGATGCAAAGCGAGACCGTGAAACAGAAAATGAGAAGTTGAAGTTAGAGGGCATGTTAGAAGATCACAAAAAATTGTTGTACCCAAATTACAAAGATGGCAGCACAAAGCTCGGTACCACACTGGAATTGCTGCGATGGAAGGCAGAGTGTGGTCTAACTGACTCCTCACTTGAAAAGATGCTGAAAATAATGAAGCAAAAGTTTCCAAAACATAACGAACTTCCCGAGAGTATGTACGAAGCAAAGAAAACTCTCTGTCCTCTAGGATTAGATGTGCAGAAGATACATGCATGCATTAATGACTGCATGCTCTACCGCGGTAAGGAGTGTGAGAATTTAGATAAATGCCCAGTATGCAATGCATTGCGGTATAAGATCAGACGAGATGACCCTGGTGATGTTGAGGGAGAGCCTCTTCGGAAGAGGGTTGCTGCTAAGGTTATGTGGTATGCTCCTATAATACCAAGGTTGAAATGCATGTTTAGAAACAAAGAGCATACCAGGTTGTTGCGATGGCACGAAGAAGACCATAAGAAAGACGAGAAGTTGAGACACCCTGCTGATGGGTCAAAGTGGAGAAAAATCGAGAGAGACTTCCCGGACTTTGCAGGTGACGCAAGGAACTTATGGTTTGGTCTAAGTACGGATGGCATGAATCCTTTTGGGGAGCAGAGCTGCAGTCATAGAACCTGGCCCGTGACTCTATGTATCTACAACCTTCCTCCTTGGTTGTGCATGAAGCGTAAGTTTATTATGATGCCAGTGCTCATCCAAGGGCCAAAGCAACCGGGCAACGACATAGATGTGTACCTTAGGCCATTAGTTGAAGAAATATTATAACTATGGGGCAAACCGGGTGTACATGCTTGGGATGAGAACAAACAGGAGCCATTTGACCTATGAGGGTTGCTTTTTGTAACCATCAATGATTGGCCTGCTCTTAGTAACCTTTCAGGATAGACAAACAAGGGATATAAGGCATGCACGCACTATTTAGATAAGACTGAAGGTACATATTTGCATAAATGCAAGAAGGTTGTGTGCCTGGCGAATCGACGATTTCTTCCGAACAATCATCCCGTAAGAAAGAAAGGCAAGTATTTCAAAGGTGAGGCAGATCACCGGAAGAAGCCTAAACTCCCTGTTGGTGATGATGTATTTGGTATGGTCAAGGACATAGAAGTAATCTTTGGAAAGGGTCCCGGCGGTCAATCAGTTCCGAACGACGTCGCTACAGGACACGCACCCATGTGGAAGAAGAAATCTATATTTTGGGAGCTGCCATATTGGAAAGTCCTACGTGTCCGCTCTTCAATCGATGTGATGCACGTGACGAAGAATATTTATGTGAATCTGCTAGGATTCCTAGGCGTGTATGGGAAGACAAAAGATATACCAGAAGCACGGGAGGACCAACAAATTATGAAAGACCCAAAGAACATGTATACACAGAACAAGACGGATAAAGGGCGTCACTTAAGTCGTGTCAGCTATGCTCTTACCAAAGCAGAGAAGGGAATCTTTTTGAAGTCCTTTGCAGTATCAAGGTGTCGTCTGGCTTCTCATCTAATATAAAGGGGATAATAAATATGGCAGACAAAAAGTTCCAAAACCTGAAGTCTCATGACTGTCACGTGATTATGACGTAGTTGCTTCCGATTGCATTGATGGGGCTTCTACCGAAAAATGTTCGAGTACCCATTGTGAAGCTGTGTGCATTCCTCAATGCAATATCTCAGAAGGTAATCAATCCAGATATTCTGCCAAGGTTACAGAAGGATGTGGTACAATGTTTTGTTAGTTTTGAGTTGGTGTTCCTACCATCCTTCTTCAATATTATGACGCATCTCCTGGTTCACCTAGTGGAAGAGATTGCCATTCTCGGTCCTATATTTCTGCACAATATGTTCCCCTTTGAGAGGTTCATGTGAGTCTTAAAGAAATATGTTCATAATCGTGCTAGACCAGAAGGAAGCATCTCCAAGGGATATGGAACAGAGGAGGTCATTGAGTTTTGTGTTGACTTTATTCCTGACCTTAAGCCGATTGGTGTTTCTGACTCGCGGCATGAGGGAAGACTAAGTGGAAAAGGCACGCTGGGAAAGAAAGCAATGATATGTGGGGACGGGGATTCTTTCACTAAAGCACACTACACAGTTCTACATAATTCCACCTTGGGAGCTCCGTATATCGAGGAACACAAGAATATTGTATGCTCCAAAAACCCGGGGAAGCCTAACTCATGGATTACAGATGAACACATGAAGTATTTCGGTGGTTGGATGCGGACACATCTCTTGAATTACACCACTGTTGGAGATCAGCTATACTTGTTGGCCGCGTCACCATCTTCTACTATATTGAATTTCCAAGGGTACGAAATAAATGTGAATACATTCTACACGATCGCCCAAGATAAAAAGAGCACCAACCAAAACAGTGGTGTCCGCTTTGATGCAACGGACGAGAATGGGCAAAAGGACACATACTATGGTTACATAGAGGAGATATGGAAACTAGACTATGGAGTCTCTTTTAAGGTCCCTTTGTTTCGCTACAAATGGGTCCGGCGGCATCTCCCTGAAACTGGTCGTAGTGTTGTCCCTACTCTCGCACACCATCTTGCAGCTTGTAACTTCTCTAACTAGATCAATACACCTGGGAGCTAACTAATTTCACATATTAGGGAGTGCCTCTATGACCAGTTTCTTGAGATGTCGGAGGACTGGGATCCGGCGGCATCTCCCTGAAACTGGTCATAGTGGTGTCCCTGCTCTCGAAAACCATATTAGAGATGCCTCAATCTGGCTGAAGGACTGGACTCACAAGGATGCCTATTTATAGTACAAGCAGATCGGCATAGTGTTGACACTTACGACATAATGTCGACACTCACCCCTATTATTAGTGTTGACTCGTGTTTTGTCCAGGTTGGTGACACCATTCGGGACAAGGTACAAGCTGCACGACATAATGTTGACACTCACCCCTATCGTTAGTGCTGCTTGGTCCAGCCTACCGAAATACCTCCAACTGGGACTAAAGATGAACCTATCATGTTCGAGGTTTCATGGCTTTCGGTCCAAATGATCAAGCCATTTTCCATTTTCCGAGCGCAAAAAACGGGTCGTTTTGTGAAGTAACCACCAAAATGCTGTTTCAAAATGCTACCGTCCATTTTTCTAAAATACTAGACCACCTTACATGGAATATCTCCCAACCGGGACATCTCAAACCTTTTCGTCCATCCCGGGTAAAAATGACAAATGTCTGCCAAATCGGTAGGAAGTGGGTCCGGTTTGTACTACAGTCCCGTGATTTTTTGAAAAAATCATATTTAGACTCGTAATATGTGGTTTCTTCACATATCCAATGCAAGTTATAACGATGCTCGTCACCTATCTTCATGCACGTCGGTTCAACAATAGTTAGAAATTCAAAAAATTCAAATCGGACATAAGAAATTCAAAAAAGTCCGACCAATGTAAATCCTTCGCGTGGTGTCATATTATATGACATAGTAGTAAGGAAAAATATCAGACTTGGTATATTGATCATGTCTCGAAAAAACCTTCACACAATGACCTATCATGTTCGAGGTTTCATGGCTTTCGGTCCAAATGACCGATGTTATGTGCTGAATCACGACATAGTTTGTGATGTTGTGCCCATATTATGCATGCATGTGTACACTGGTATGGAGAACAATGTTGCAGGAGGAAGTTTTCCTTTTCTTCGCACGGAAAAGCCATTTTCTATTTTCTGAGCGCAAAAAATGGGTCGTTTTGTGAAGTAACCACCAAAATGCTGTTTCAGAATGCTACCGTCCCATTTTTCTAAAATACTAGACCACCTTACATGGACTATCTCCCAACCGAGACATCTCAAACATTTTCGTCCATCCCGGGTAAAAAGGACAAATGTCTGCCGAATCGGAAGGAAGTGAGTCCGGTTTGTACTACACGTACATGATCTAACGCCCGTGATTTTTTTTTTAAATAATTTTTAGACTCGCAATATGTGGTTTCTTCAGATATACAATGCAAGTTCTAACGATGCTCATCCCCTATCTTTCATGCACACCGGTTCGACCATAGTTAGAAATTCAAAAAAAATCAAAACGGGCATAAGAAATTAAAAAAATCTGAACAATGTAAATCCTTCGCGTGGTGTCATATTATGTGACATAGTTACAAGGAAAAATACCATACTTGGTATATTGAACATGTCTCGAAAAAACCTTCACAAAATGACCTATCATGTTCGAGGTTTCATGGCTTTCGGTCCAAATGATCGACGTTATGTGCCGAATCACGGTATAGTTTGTGATGTTGTGCCCATATTATGCATGCATGTGTACATTGGTATGGAGAACAATGTTGCAGGAGGAAGTTTTCCTTTTCGTCGCACAGAAAAGCCATTTTCCATTTTCGAGCGCAAAAAACGGGTCGTTTTCTGAAGTAACCACCAAAATGCTGTTTCAGAATGCTACCGTCCCATTTTTCTAAAATACTAGACCACCTTACATGGAATATTTTCCAACCGAAACATCTCAAACCTTTTCGTCCATTTCAGGTAAAAAGGACAAATGTCTGCCGAATTGGCAGGAAGTTGGTCCGGTTTGTACTACAGGTACATGATCTAACGCCCTTGATTTTTTGAAAAAAAATCATTTTTAGACTCGCAATATGTGGTTTCTTCCGAGATCCGGTGCAAGTTCTAGCGATGCTCGTCCCCTATCTTCATGCACGTAGGTTCGACCATAGTTAGAAATTCAAAATATTCAAAACGGGCATAAGAAATTCAAAAAAATCCGAACAATGTAAATCCTTCGCATGGTGTCATATTATGTGGCATAGTTGCAAGGAAAAATACCAGACTTGGTATATTGATCATGTCTCGAAAAAACCTTCACAAAATGACCTATCCTGTTCGAGGTTTCATGGCTTTCGGTCCAAATGACCGATGTTATGTGCTGAATCACGGCATAGTTTGTGATGTTGTGACCATATTATGCATTCATGTGGACATTGGTACGGAGAACAATGTTGAAGGAGGAAGTTTTTCTTTTCGTCGCACGGAAAAGCTATTTTCCATTTTCCGAGCGCAAAAAGCGGGTCGTTTTGTGAAGTAACCACCAAAATGCTGTTTCAGAATGCTACCGTACCATTTTTTACATGGACTATTTTCCAACCGGGACATCTCAAACCTTTTCGTCCATCCCAGGTAAAAAGGACAAATGTCTGCCGAATCGGTAGGAAGTGGGTCCAGTTTGTACTACAGGTACATGATCTAACGCTCGTGATTTTTTAAATTTTTTATTTTTAGACTCGCAATATGTGGGTTTTTCATAGATCCAATGCAAGTTCTAACGATGATCGTCCCCTATCTTCATGCACGCCGGTTCGACCATAGTTAGAAATTCAAAAAATTCAAAACGGACATAAGAAATTAAAAAAAATCCGACCAATGTAAATCCTTCGCGTGGTGTCATATTATGTGACATAGTTACAAGGAAAAAATACTAGACTTGGTATATTTAACATGTCTCAAAAAAACCTTCACAAAATGACCTATCATGTTCGAGGTTTCATGGCTTTCGGTCCAAATGACCGACGTTATGTGCTGAATCACGGCATAGTTTGTGATGTTGTGCCCATATTATGCATGCATGTGTACATTGGTATGGAGAACAATGTTGTAGGAGGAAGTTTTCCTTTTCGTCGCACAGAAAAGCCATTTTCCATTTTTCGAGCGTAAAAAACGGGTCGTTTTGTGAAGTAACCACCAAAATACTGTTTCAGAATGCTACCTTCCCATTTTTCTAAAATACTAGACCACTTTACATAGACTATTTTTCAACCGGGACATCTCAAACCTTTTCGTCCATCCCAGGTAAAAAAGACAAATGGCTGCCGAATCGGTAGGAAGTGGGTCCAGTTTGTACTAAAGGTACATGATCTAACGCCCGTGATTTTTTGAAAAAATCATTTTTAGACTCGCAATATGTGGTTTCTTCAGATATCCAGTGCAATTTCTAACGATGCTCGTCCCCTATCTTCATGCACGTCGGTTCGACCATAGTTAGAAATTCAAAATATTCAAAACGGGCATAAGAAATTCAAAAAAAATCCGAACAATGTAAATCCTTCGCTTGGTGTCATATTATGTGACATAGTTGCAAGGAAAAATACCAGATTTGGTATATTGATCATGTCTCGAAAAAACCTTCACAAAATAACCTATCATGTTCGAGGTTTCATGGCTTTCGGTCCAAATGACCGATGTTATGTGCTGAATCACGACATAGTTTGTGATGTTGTGCCCATATTATGCATGCATGTGTACATTGGTATGGAGAACAATGTTGCAGGAGGAAGTTTTCCTTTTCGTCGCACGGAAAATCCATTTTCCATTTTCCGAGCGCAAAAAGCGGGTCGTTTTGTGAAGTAACCACCAAAATACTGTTTCAGAATGCTACCGTCCCATTTTTCTAAAATACTAGACCACCTTACATGGAATATTTTCCAACCGGAACATCTCAAACTTTTCGTCCATTCCAGGTAAAAAGGAAAAATGTCTGCCGAATCGGTAGGAAGTGGGTCCGGTTTATACTACAGATACATGATCTAACGCCCTTGATTTTTTGAAAAAAATCATTTTTAGACTCGCAATATGTGGTTTCTTCAGAGATCCAGTGCAAGTTCTAACGATGCTCGTCCCTTATCTTCATGCACGTCGGTTCGACCATAGTTAGAAATTCAAAATATTCAAAACGGGCATGAGAAATTCAAAAAAAATCTGAACAATATAAATCCTTCGTGTGGTGTCATATTATGTGACATAGTTGCAAGGAAAAATACCAGACTTGGTATATTGATCATGTCTCGAAAAAACCTTCACAAAATGACCTATCATGTTCGAGGTTTCATGGCTTTCGGTCCAAATGACCGATGTTATGTGCTGAATCACGGCATAGTTTGTGATGTTGTGACCATATTATGCATTCATGTGGACATTGGTACGGAGAACAATGTTGAAGGAGGAAGTTTTTCTTTTCGTCGCACGGAAAAGCCATTTTCCATTTTCCGAGCGCAAAAAGTTGGTCGTTTTGTGAAGTAACCACCAAAATACCATTTCAGAATGCTACCGTCCCATTTTTCTAAAATACTATACCACCTTACATAGACTATTTTCCAACCGGGATATCTCAAACCTTTTCGTCCATCCCAGGTAAAAAGGACAAATTTCTGCCGAATCGGTAGGAAGTGGGTCCAGTTTGTACTACAGGTACATGATCTAACGCTCGTGATTTTTTGAAAAAATCATTTTTAGACTCACAATATGTGGTTTCTTCATAGATCTAATGCAAATTCTAACGATGCTCGTCCCCTATCTTCATGCACGCCGGTTCGACCATAGTTAGAAATTCAAAAAATTCAAAACGGGCATAAGAAATTCAAAAAAAGTACGAATAATGTAAATCCTTCGCGTGGTGTCATATTATGTGACATAGTTGCAAGGAAAAATACCAGACTTGGTATATTGATCATGTCTCGAAAAAACCTTCACAAAATGATCTATCATGTTCGAGGTTTCATGGTTTTCGGTCCAAATAACCGATGTTATGTGCTGAATCACGGCATAGTATGTGATGCTGTGACCATATTATGCATGCATGTGGACATTGGTATGGAGAACAATGTTGAACGAGGAAGTTTTCCTTTTTGCCGCACGGAAAATCCATTTTCCATTTTCCGAGCGCAAAAAACGGGTCGTTTTGTGAAGAAACCACCAAAATGCTGTTTCAGATTGCTACCGTCCCATTTCTCTAAAATACCAGACTTGGTATATTGATCATGTCTCGAAAAAACCTTCACAAAACCCTAAACCATAAACCCAAGTTTCTTTCCGCCATTTCTTTCCGCCATTTTTCTTCCCGCCATTTCTTCCCGCAGTTTTTTCCCGCCATTTCTTTCCACAGTTTTCTTCCCGCCATTTCTCAGTACATATATGTAGGATTGGCCTCCATTGTCATTGCACATCTCTAGACTCATATCTGCAACCTCATCACTCTTTCCCATGGCTTCCACCATATGACTAACCCGTAGGGAGGCGGAGGCGTTTTGCGCCTCGAACTACCCCTGCCCGCCGGGCTACTGCGTCCCCGTCGGCTGGATGCTGAGCGCCGGAGGCGTGCCGGTTCCTCCTACCCCTCTAGGTGTGGCGCGCCGGATGGCCATCACGAACCACTACTACTTCGAGCTCACGCTGGAGCAGCGGAGGAATCCCAACTGGCATCCCGACTATTTCCTGACTTGGGAAGCCTTCTTTGGGATCGGCGTGAGAGGACGCTCGCCAAGCATGAGGAGGACGACCCACCTCCTCCGAAGTTCAACGAGGCTGACCGTCGGCTGTGGTGGCGCCGCCGGACTCTCTAGAGCGTCATGGCCTACGACACGACCGCCGACTCTAACCCCCGCCTGCGCTACCCTCAAGTCCAGCCCACTCGTACTCAGCCTTCAAGGTTCAACTACGGTGACAGCGACGACGACCACGGCGAGTACGACGACTACAGTGACGAGTATTACAGGTGTAGGCAGGAGTTTGACTGAATCACTCCAACATTGCAAAACAAGTTCGGTCGATTGTGACTTAATCTGGCCATGTATCTTAATTTTCAGTTTTTCTATGTATCTTAATCTTTAGTCGTGCTTTATGTAACTTGGTGTTAGTTGTGTTATGTACTTTAATTCCAGTTCTATCGTAATAAAATTTTCTTCCCGCCCATTATTTCCCGTCCTTTTCTTCCCGCCCATTAATATATAAAAAATATAAGTTAATTCAAATCCAAAATAAAAACAGAAAATGGTTTTGAATTAGTTATTCAAATCCAAACACTTTTTATGTTTAAAGTTTTTCTAAATTCCAAATTATTATTCAAAAAATACAAGTTAATTCATTTTTAATTATAAATGGCTACATTAATTATTTTTAAAAACAAAAAATGGTTTTGAATTAGTTATTCAAAACCAAACACTTTTTGTGTTTAAAGTTATTCTAAATTCTAAATTAATATTCAGAAAATATAAGTTAATTCATTTTTAATTTTAAATGGTTACATTAATTATTTTTAAAAATAGAAAATGGTTTTGAATTAGCTATTCAAATCCAAACACTTTTTATGTTTAAAGTTTTTCTAAATTTCAAATTAATATTCAAAAAATTTAAGTTAACTCATTTTTAATTTTAAATGGTTTCATTAATTATTTTTAAAAACAGAAAATGGTTTTGAATTAGTTATTCAAATCCAAACACTTTTTTGTTTAAAGTTTTTCTAAATTCCAAATTAATATTCAAAAAACATAAGTTAATTCATTTTTAATTTTAAATGGTTACATTAATTATTTTTAAAAACTGAAAATGGTTTTGAATTAGTTATTTAAATCCAAACAGTTTTTATGTTTAAAGTTTTTCTAAATTCCAAATTAATATTCAAAAAATATAAGTTTATTCATTTTTAATTTTAAATGGTTACATTAATTATTTTTAGAAACAAAAAATGGTTTTGAATTAGTTATTCAAATTCAAACACTTTTTACGTTTAAAGTTTTTCTAAATTCCATAATAATTATCATTTAAAAAACATTACAAATTTAAACCCCAAAATAAAAAAATAAGGCGGGAATAGAGAGAAAATTTCTGATTTTTTTAAGCCGGGTCATACGTCCCGGTTGGAGCCACCAACCGGGACTAAATACCCCTGCGCGCGTCGTTTGGGCTTAGCCCAAAATATGAAAAAAATTGGATCATACGTCCCGGTTGGTGCCACCAACCGGGACGTATGACCCTTTAGTACCGGTTGGAGCCACCAACCGGGACGTATACTCCCTCTTTTATAACCTGCACGCCTCTCTTCTTCTTCCCATCTCGTTCATTGAATCGCGCACAGGAAACCCCAACGACGACGGCAGGATGCCCGAGCTCACCGCCGCCACACCACCGCCTCTGTCCGCGCGCGCCCCAGCGGCCTCCGTCCGCGCAAGCAGAGGGCTCGAGCAAGCGCCGCTGTTGCCGCGCCTCCGTTGCCGTTGCCGCCCAGGCGCCGCGCCTCCGTTGGCGCGCCTCAGTTGCCGCGCAAGCAGCAGAGGCCACCATAGCGCCGCCGTTGCCGCCAACACGCCCACCACTACCACCAAGGTGCGCCGCCGCCCCCTCCTTTCTCTCCGCTCCGTCCGCGCGCGCCCCGACGTCGTCCGCCACCGCTGTCCTCCGTCGCTCGCCGCCGCTGTCCTCCGACGCCCGCCGACGCCGTTTGGCCCAACTAGCCCACGCCGTCGGATCGAGAACCCGCGGCCCAGATCGTTTCGTTGACCAGTCAGCGCAGCGCTGAGTCAGCTGCCGCGTCAGCGGGAATATGCTAGGGAATATTCCCCTGGGATTTCTAGAATAAGAAAATAGACAGAAATTTGTGCAAATTTGTAAAATTTATATAAAATTGAATATTGATCATAAAAATACATGTGATATATCCCTAGATTCATAATAATGTGTAGAATATTATCATGCAATAAAATTCGTACTTTGACCAATGTATATTCTCTGGAATATTTAAATCCATTATATGGTAAATAATTCATAGGAAAGTATCCACAACTTCAAAATTGGCAAATTTGGTGTCTATGGATTCAGAAAATTGTAATCTATGTCACTGTAGCATTAGTTGATATTGTTACAGTACAAAATAATTACCTATTATTAAATCCATTAAATGAGTATTTTGACTATAATTTTTAATCTATAAATCAATTTAGGGTGAAACCAGTGGCAATTGAAAGCTATGAACATTATCTATCCAGTAGAATGGTTCTCATAATTATATGAAACTATTCTATACTGAAAGTATTCAGAATTCATTAATGCCTATTTAAAGCCTATTTGTTTAATGGAAAATGTTTATGGGAAGATTTTGATCTTGTTTCTCTTTTCTAAAATGCATGCAGACTGTTTTGTTGTGTTGATGTACTATATGATTGATTGCAACTATTGTTTTGCGTGATAGATTGCCCAGAGTGCGATTATTATAATTACGACGACTGTGTGAACAATTACTACAACTGAGGCAAGTGTCACTATCATGAATCTCCTATTATTTTATTATGCATTTAGTTTTCAGTAGCTTGCATTGAAGGAAATGTTTTATATTATATATGCTATGATATGGTGTGAGTACCCAATAGAATTGCCATAGACCCCAGTTGATTTCTTGATAGCCATCGTATTGTAGATGCTTAGCCATGCTATTAGTTGTCATAGACCCCAGTTGAATCGATGTTGCACCTAGGGTTAGTCGGTGTGTCCTCGCCAGGGCATCCTGAACCCTTTTAAATCGATGTTGCACCTAGGGTTAGTGTAGGATATCTAAATCTGACATGTCATACATATTCATTGCGCATTGTATCATGCCATGTATTGATTGCCGCCTTTCTTTCCTATATTGGTTCTTCGCGATAGGATCCGAGCCCGAGGGTTTCTCCGAATTAGGGTTTCTGATATTGTAAATTCATTTTTATTATTGTGTATGTATATATTAGGGTTTCTCTGAATTAGGGTTTATATCTCTCAACACCCTACCTAACATTCTCCCTTAGCCGCTTTGACTTATCTGTTTTTCCACCTATGCAGAAAATATGGACCCACACAACAGAGACGAAGAAAAGAAGAGTTGATCCAAGGTGTGATCCGCGGGGAAGAAAATTTAGATGTATCGACGTTTATTAACAATTCCGGTGAGGGTGATCCTCTTTTTGCCGGAAGAGACGACTTTTTTGAGGTTGAAGGTGATGCCTTCCGCGAGGGAGAAGTCGATGCCTTGTATGATCGAGAAGACGACCGCTTCGGCGAGGTGCATGTAATATAATTAATTCATTAATTAATCATCTGTTGTCTATATAGAAATAGTAACGACGATCTTTCTTCTTTTAGCCCTCCGGATCGAACAAATCTACTGAAAAGAGCGGACGAGGCCCAACCAAAAAGTTGGAAGACCATGAGAGGTTCAGGATCGAAGATATCGGTGAAGATGGCAAACCGACGGCTCCCGTTGTTGTAGCAAACAAATTTGTGGCACAATGTAGAGTAATTGTTAGGGACTTCGTCCTGATCACCATTCGAAATTGGAATAGGCCTGCTGATGCGGAAGAAGAGGGAACGTCTTTATTTCTCCCTACCGTGTCCAAAGATTTACTGTGGAAGAGGCTCATGCTTAATTTCAAACTACCGAAGATAGAGCTCGATCCAAATGCAGAGGATCCAGTTGAGACGCCTTAGAACATGCGCAAGCCATGGAGATGAAGGTCAGGGAGTGGGCTATGAAGAAGATGGCCCGGTGTTTCACCAACTGGAAGAAAATATTGCACCTTGACTATGTCGTGAAAGAGAAGACTCCAGATTTCGAGAAGATTCAGTTTTAGAAGATAAAACCATTCTGGGCTGAGTTTGTGAAATACAAGACATCAGAAAAATCTAAGAAAATGTCTGCGACGAATAAGCTGAATGCTGCTAACAAGAAGTATCACCATACTATGGGGCAAGGTGGCTACAGGGCTGGCATTCCTAAGTGGAAAAAACTTGAGGATGAACTGCGTGCTAAAAAGATCATCCCAGAGACAGACGATTGGATCGAACATGCAAAGAATTGGTTTTACGGGCATGGGGGCACGTTGAACTCGAAAGGGAAGTGTATATATAACATACGACATAAAGAAGACCCCTTGCCAATCGAGAAGATGAGAAACGCAGTAAATGCTATTAAAGATGGGGACTTCATTCCCAATAGAGAGAATGATGAGCTCACTCTTGCCCTTGGAAATAAGGAACATGATGGACGAACACGAGGCACAATAGGCTCCAAACCATGGAGCACTGGGTTTCCCGAAGAGAGGAATAAATATCCTAATAGAAGCCGTAAGAGGAGAAAGTATAGGCGGAAGTTGAAGCAGATATTCAGAAAGAGCGAATGTGTATAATTGAAGAACGAATAAAGCAACAACAAGATCAAATTAACGCACTTAGCCAGCAAGATACTACCGGCCCATCTCAGCAGCACATGGTGGTAGAACCTGCATTCGATGCTACTGGCCTATCGAATAATCGAAAAAGTAGTGTAGCTTCCATCAAGGTCCCGGGTGATGACAATGACGATGGTGCACCGACGATGACTCCTGTTGGCTACCCAGTGGATAATATCACACAGATGACACACTGCGAGCTACATGTCAAAGTTGTGAACATATCAATGAAGGTGGCGGTCGGCTATGCCTTACCAATTGGACCCACACCACCTTACCATTGTCGTCCGGTTCCACAGGGCTACACTGTTGTCGGGGTGGATGAAATCATGCCCACCTTTCAAGGTTTGAAGCTTGACTACCCTGCAGGTGAAGGGGATGTGACTGAACTGGGAGAAGCAACAAACATCACCATTCTATGGCCAAAGGAATGTATCGTGCTTCCAAATCACACGTCAAGGCCATCTTCGCCGCCGCCTCACCCGTCTCCAGCGAGATCGTCTCCGCCGCGACAGCCGTCTTCGTCGCCTCACCCGGCTCCGTCGCCTCACCAATCTCCGGCGCAACCATCGCCGCGGCAGCCATCGTCGGCGCCTCAAGAAAAAAAGCGTAAGCGTACCACCGCTACTCTGCGGAGTGGTAAGTGATCGCCGACACGTAAACAAGAGCTTCTTCCAAAAGTACCAAAGGTTCCTCCTAAGAGAGCTTATGACTGTACTGAAGAGGAGACTACGGCTATTGTTAATGCGGAAACGACAACATTTTTCGCTAAGCTGAGGCGGTCGAAAGAGCAAGAGTTCCCCAGCACCAAAGAAGAAAAAGCTCGAGTGTTCAAAATGCTAACGGCCCTTCACCAACCCGAGCCAAAGCTGTCATCAGACTATGAGCGTTCTATTCTCAAGTCACATGCGGTAGAGCAAACCTCGAAGAGCAGTACTGATGCAAGCGAGAAATCTGTTGCCTAGCTCGGAGAACAAGCAGAACAATCTTGCGCCCCTCTCAAGGTGATTTTCCATACCAATGTGGGGTCGAGCAAATATACGGCCGAAGAGCAGTATGATCCAGATGTAGTTGCACAATACGGAGAAGCTGCCGCTGCTTAAGGTATGAGTATTGCCCACTACTTATCCCAGTTACAGTACTTCCCCGTGGGTGAAGTAGCATACAAATACCAGTACGACAAACCTCTCGTCAAACCTTAGAAGGTAAATAATCTTCCAACAAAAATGCAAAGATTGCATAACTGGTACATGCATGCCACAAAGGCCGGGGCTAACTGAATAATGCTGAGGGTTAAAAAAAGCATTATGGGAAAGAAATAGATGACATGATATCCATTGAATTTGTTGAACTATTTCAATTATTCAATCAAGACGCCTTGGATAAATCGATCATCAGTGCCTATTGTCTGTAAGTACTAGTTTTGTAATTAATTTAGTATCTAGCTATCTCACCTCGTTTATTGCATGTATATAATCATACTATAATTAATATGCAGAATGAAGATTCTCGAATGCAGAAGAGGACAAATCTATGACATTGGATTCATTGATCCATATTGGGTTCATCAACCTAATCTCAAAACAAACCCTCAGGATACGAAGGATAATATCGTACACGCGTTAAGGTTTCAAGAAACCAGAAAGAAAATACTATTTCCTTAAATCTTCGAGTGAGTGTTATTGTCTTGTATATACTTTCTATTTCGCTTACTCGACGTTAAGTATATAATCGATTAGTTATGCATGCGCAGCTTTTACTATATTCTGTTAATCATTCAACCTGACAAAGGGCGTGTACTAGTCATGAACTCAAAACATAAACCCCTTAAGACGTGGAAGGACATGCAAATGCTTCTCCAGCGGTAATTCTAATCATTTTGACACTATATCGGCAAAGTTCGTGAATTTTATGATATCAAGTATTTAATAACTTCTTTTATTCGTTTTTTCGCCGGGCAACGCTTGGAAACAGTTCACCAAGAAGGCTAGGAGTGTTTGGAAAGAGGAGCTTATATTTAAACCACTAGATGTAAGCACCACTAGCTATATCTGCGCATGTCTTTGATTCTAGTTTTGATACTGTTATTATCATGCTTGATTATTATTTTGATTGAACTATGTTCTCGTAAAGTGCCTGAGCAGGGACGAGGGAATAATTTATGTGAATACTATGTTTGTGAGTTCATCCATCAGACGTGTTGTGAGAATAAGAGAAATTTAGAGCAACTCAACGTACGTAAACAATTTCTATAGTTTTTAATTACCATCAAATTGTATTTAGTTTCATTCATATAGATTAACTCCTTTTTTAAATGAACGTCTACGGGACAGTCTTCTGCCAAAGGATCGCGTACGAGCAATTCAGGAGAAATTGACGGAATTCTTAGATGCAGAAGTCCTAAACCCAAAAGGAGAATACTATTCGGGTGTGTATATCCAATAGGGATTATACACAGAGCTTATTTTGCATGTAGTGCATGAACTCTGTGTATCGAATGTAATATGTTTGACATTTAGATCTATATTGTCATGATGATCTTGTGTAATATAATGGTTCCTTCATTGATGAGTGCAAAACACTAAATAAAAAATAAAACAACATAAATAAATTCTCTGCCACGGCACAAAAAATGGCCAAAATGCTGCCGCGGCAAAAAAAGTTATCAAAATGAATTCTCTGCCGCAACAGAGAAATGTGCCAAATATCTGCCACGACAGAGGATTATTTGTCCCGGTTCGTGTTACGAACCGGGACGGTTGCTCCTCCCCCCTCGCACTCAACAGCGACCACGTGTACATCCTTTTGTCCCGGTTGGTGGGGGCAACCGAGACTAAAGGTTGGAGATTTAGTCCCGATTGCCCTGTCCCGGTTGGGGAACTGGGACTAAAGCCCCTTAGCAACCGGGACACATAGGGCTGTTTGCACTAGTAATAGCAACGCACAAATATTTAGCTAATATCATAAAATATGAAAATTTTGCACGGTGGTACTATTCATCAATTGGTTCAAAGGAATAGATCAAAGGACAGACATAGAATTTTTTTGCTGACTTTACTTTCATTGGGAAAATATAGGAATTGTACGATCCTTATGGAACTCCTTTTCATATTTCTATGTATGTCTTTAGTGGCATAATATCATCATTATTTTTTTCATGTGGGCTGACTTTATTTTAACTATGTTTATTAGGATTTTTGTGTTTTCATATTCCTACAAAATTCAACACCTAAGTTTATAAAATCTTGTCTTTTAATCCTCTATTTTGTACATGTATTCTGTCATATTTATGTATTTTTGCAATCCTGCGAATAACTCTTTACAATGTACTCCCCGTTCACAAATAAGTGTACTTTTAGCCTTGTCCTAAGTCAAAGTTCGTAAAGTTTGACTAACTTTATAAAAAAATGTAGAAATATTTATGACACTAAATTGATACCACTATACATGTTTTCAAAATTAGTTTCATAATATATAAATTAGATATAATATGTATTGAAATATTTATCTATAAAGTTGGTCAAATTTGATAAAGTTTAACTTAGACTGGTCATACTGGGGAGTAACTTAGAGTAGTATCATGTATATGTTACTAGTTCAAGTTACTACTCCCTTCATTTCAAAATATAAGATGTTTTATGTTTATGAAGGAAATGTATCTAGACTTTTTTAGTGTGTACATTCACTCCAAATCCGAGTGAACCTATATAATAAAACAAGTCTAGATACATTTGCTTCACAAAGCTAAAACATCTTATATTTTGAAACGAAGGGAGTACCTCTATAGTGGAAAATAACATAGGTGTGGTATCATGCAATGTCTTATTTATCACAATATAGACTCATTTTGTCTTAAAATGTGTGATGTTATGATAACATAACTAGTTACCATAAATCTCTCTCATCATTTAGTTGCATGTCATATCATGTAAATGCTTAGTTGGCAACACATGTAGTAGTATGTTACTACTCAAGTTACTCTCACTAAATAGCCTTAGTCAAAAGCTAGAACTTATTTGCGTACGAAGGGAGTATGATTGTTATGAAAATTGCAAATATAGCTCGGGCTAGGTATAGCCTATTTTTTAAGTTAATATAATATTTTAAAGTTTTAAAAATTTCTAAAAAAACCAAGAAGTTGTCAATCATATTATAACAACGTGTAAAATACCAATTCAAAACATATTACATTTTAAGCCACACATAAATGATAAATTTTTAAGGTTTGTTTGTCATTTGTAGACAAACTAACGTACTTTTTACTCTAAACTAGTACAGTTACAAGGCACCTACTCCCTCCCACCCATATTAATTGATTCATATTTGTCTAGATTTAGATATATCTAGCACTATTTAGTATATAAGTTTATCTAAATTTTGACAATTCAAGTCAATTAATATGGATGGACGGGGCTTGCCTGCTCCCACAAACTGTTCCCATCGATGTTCCCTGTGTACGTGGCGAGCATCCACGCGCTTCCATCAATTCCTCCATCGAAAGTTATTTTTCACACACAAAAAAAGCGAAATACGGCAGTAATACGGACATCCCTTGACGTAATCCTCACTATAGAATTGGGAACTAACAAAATACACGAGGGAAACTTTTTCCTTGGCACCAAATAACAAGATAATAGACGTCTACGCGCCAAAACTCGTTGGGCAGAGAAACAGAATCTCATCTGCCTACCCGTGGACACTCTATCAATCAACAGCTTTAGCTAGGGAAAAGCAGAGGCGAATTCTCCCTTGTCCCCTGATGGCTTCTTCAAGGATTGGTTCTGGGAATCACGAAGATGAAGATGAATCACAACCACGGGCAGTAAGAAATCGCACTCGCAATCTTCATGATTTCTTCATTTTGTTCTAATCCATTCTTTTTGAACCAAGAATTCACTTCCCATCCTGCAATGCAAGCAGATCTGATTGTTAAAAAATATGTAATATTAACTACAGTGACTACTATCTTATATAGGATGTGCATGAAAGCTCCGCTAGCAATGCAACAGATGGTATTGATCATAGAGTACCAAAGGTTGGCATGCAATTTTTATCTGAAGAGGAAGCATATTTGTTTTATAACAAGTATGCAGAAACTATTGGTTTTAGCACCCAAAGAGGGAGTCACCATAAAGTAAAGAACACAGATACAATACAACATCGAACCTTTTTATGTTCTCGTCAAGGTATGAAATGATTGTAATTTGGTCCTTTCATAATCATTTTTATATGGACTTAGATAATTACTTGAACTATCAGGAGCCCGTGGTGAAGATAAAAGAGAGGATATATTCGCCTACAGTAGGCCTCAAACATGATGTGGTTGTGGTGCACGTATGAAGATAAGTCTTAATAATGGAATTTATTATGTGTATGAATTTGAAGGAACTCATAACCACATTCTTGCTCCTGGAGACATGGCCCGGTTCTTAAGATCCCATAGGAAAGCAACTGAAACACAATTAGCGAATGCGGAGATTGCAAAGTCTATGGGCATTTCAGACAAAACAACTTTTGATCTTATGGCCAAAGAAGCATGTGGAATTGGGAATCTTGGCTTTACACGGGTAGATATGAAAAATCAGTTGTACTCAAAGAGAACATTAAAAGTAAAGCAAGGTGACACGAGGGGAGGGGGGTGCTAGAATACATGGAGAAGAAGGTATCCTAAGATGTCAATTCTTCTATTCAATTCAGATCGATGAGGATGATTTGATAACAAATATCTTTTGGGCTGACTCCAGAATGGTCTCAGACTATGCAATATTTGGTGATATTATATGTTTTGACACCACATACAGGAAATTAGATGATGCGCGTCCATTTGGTTTGATTGTTGGGGTGAATAATCATAAGAAAACAATGGTCTTTGGTGCTGCACTTCTCTATGATGAAACAACTAAAAGTTTTGGTTGGTCTTTTAAAACTTTTCTAAAAGTTATGTCGGTAAAACATCCATAGAAAATTCCGACTTACGAAGATGCAACAATGGCCAAGGCAATCAGTTTGGTCCTGCCTCTGACTCACCATAGGCTTTGTGTATGGCATATGAATCAAAATGCTTGCAAGCACCTTGTTGGAGTTGTTCCAGACTATAAGAAGTTTAATATTGATTTCCAGCATTGTATCTATGATATTGAGGAGGAAGATGAATTTATAAGTGCATGGAATGGAATGCTTGAAAAATATGGACTACATGACAATACATGGCTCCAAAGGCTATTTGAGAAAAAGGAGTGGTGGGCACTAGTGTATGGGAGAAATACATTTTCTGCCCACATGAGTAGTACCCAAAGGAGTGAAAGCATGAACAACGAACTCAAGCATTACATTAATGTTAAGTATGACATGCTTACTTTTTTTGAGCATTTTAAACGGCTAGTTGCAGATAAAAGAGATGAAGAGGTGAAGTATGACTTTACAGCAACACAAACTACTCCCAAACCTGAAGGCAGAAGCTAGCTATATATTAAGGCAAGCTGCAACTACATATACTCCAGCAATATTCAAGATGTTTCAGGAACAAGTGCTTCGGACCCTAAACTATGACACATTTATTTGTAATGATAATGACGCAGAGCAGAAGTTTTACAAAGTAAATTTTCATGGCACACATCGGCAGCATGTTGTCAGATTTGTTCCAAAAGAAGAAAAGGTCATTTGCAGTTGTAAGAAGTTTGAATTTGCTGAAATAATTTGCTCTCATTGCTTAAAGATACATGATATTAATAATATTAAGCATATCCCCCCAATATTAAGAATATATCTTGAAAAGATGGACAATAGATGCAAAAGTTCTACAAATAACAAGCAATTGCATCCTAAATGACAACCCAAAAGCAAGAATGTCGAATCGTTACAAAGACTTGTGCAAAATGTTTGTCAAAATAGCTGCTCGTGCCGCGGAGTCAGAAGAATCATACACTGAGGCGGCTAATTGTGCAGCGCAATTAGCACAAAATGTTGAGAAATGTTTGAAACTTAGAGCTGATCCAGAAGTGGGTACTTCCTCCGGTTCAGAAGGTGTGTATTATGATATACTTATGATTGTATAGTGTAATGTCAAACTAATATTAACATTTTTCTCTATAGTTGCATGTCCGAAGATCGACTCTAGTAGAATTTCAAGACACAATGAGGGGCTTGCTGTGGCATCCCGCAAAACCACTACTAGAAAATCGCGTTGACTTTGTGCATTGCATCATCATGACCGCATGCTCATGTCATCATGCCACATTGCATTTGAGCATCGTCATCATCTTGCATTTGCTTGCATAAAACTATTTGCAGAAAACCTATTTTGTGTTTTCTAAAACGCCCCATCTTTATTCAAACACCAAAACCGGATCTCCGGATTATTTTGTTTTGTCTGCTATCGGTTTGCAGAGGCTTTGTTTTAATCAAATAAAATATTAAATTATTTTAGTGGGGGCAGTCGGACGGGCCGATTCGACCCGAACAACCACCCCCAGAATAAAAATCGGTCCGCCTAAATTCCTAAACCTACCCAACCTAATCTACCCACCCCTCTGGCCACCTCACCCCGGCCAACCCCGTCTCGCCACCTCACCAACCCTCATCCACTCACCCTATCACCATGCGCCACCTAATCCCTACTCCCTCTCCCTCCCTGGCCGGCAACACACCCCACACGCACACATCACCGCACGCGCGCCTGCCTGGCCCCACCCCCACCTGGCACCTGGCCCACCCGACAGCCTCCTCTCCCTGTTCCTCTTCCCCACGCGTTCCCCCTGGCCCCGCGCCCAGCACCCCGTCTCCATCCTCCCCAGCCCGACCCCGCTGCGCCCCACCAACCCTCACCAGCGCCTCCCTCCACCCCGCGGCTCACCTCACCGCCGGTGCCCCTCCTCTGCCCCGCCGCCCTCCGGCCGACCTCGCGCGCCACCGTCCGCCCCGCAGGCCTCCACCAGCCACCTCCCGCCAGCTCGCCGCCAACCTCTGCAGGCCCTCGCCGCTCACCCCATCCCCGCCCCGGTCGCCTCCCGCCCGGCCCCAGCGAGCGCCAGCGCCGGCCTCCTTCCTCCCAGGCCGACGGCCGCCTCGCCCGTCCCCGGCCCACGCGCCCTCCCCACCTCCTCTGCAGCGGCCGAGCCCGCCGAGCCGCCGCCGGCCTCTGCCTCCGCCGCCCGAGCTCCCCTCGCGTACCCGACCAACCTCCGCTCCTCCTGCCGCTCTCTCCGCTCCGTACGCCGGCGCCACCGCCCCGGCGGCTCTCCACCGCGGCCCCCCCCTGCAACAACCTCGCCGACCCCCTCCTCCCGCCAGCGTCGCTGGAGTCTGCCCTCTTCCTCTGCCTCTGAGCCCTGCCGCGCTGCTCGGGAGCCAGCTCGCCTCCCCCGTCGCTGTGGCCGTCCTCGGCGTCGTCTGCCCCAACCTCGTCCCGGCAGCAAGCCCGGCGCCACGCCCTGAGTCCCGGCCTTCCTCTGTGTCGTGCCCGCATGGTGTTTGGCAGGGTTCCCGTGTGTTTTACACATGAGGGTTATATTGCGTTTTGGTCTGCCTATGTGTTGTTGTTGCTGATGTGGTACAAGAACGAGTTTGTGGGTTGTACTGCGATTCTAATCAAGATCCCCATGCGGCCCAGAAGCAGTAAAACGACACCCCGGTGCCGGTTTCAAGTCCACACCGACAAGTGATTTTGGAACTGCCAAGATCTCCGTCCTAGAACCCGAAGACCAAGCCTCGACACCCCGAACCCGGTGCCGCGCCAAGACCTCCTATCCGGATCCGAAGACCGAACCCGAGCGCCAAGGTCGCCTTCCCGGACCCCTGAAGATCGATCCGAAGCACCAGGACCCGAACCTGAAGGACGCCAAGGTCACCGACGCGGAATGCCAAGTTCTTCATCCCGGATGCCAAGACCGACACGATGGCGCGGACCCGACAAGATCTGCGCAACGATAAGATCTTCGCCACGACAAGCTCGACATCGGCCAGAGCGGATCCGATGCGCCCCCGACACCGAACCAAGTACCCCTTTCCGGACGCCGAGTCCACCGAGAACCCGGATGCGACAAGATCTGCCCCGTTGTTCGAGAATGTTCCTGCCGAGACCGATCCCGTCGAACCCTGGACCCTGAGACCGACCCCGAACCCCCGGAGCCCCAAGTTCGTCGAGACCCCCTAATGTGCGACCCCTTTTCTCGAACCCTATATTAAAATGATATTAATTGTTGCATATAAAACTGTCATTCTTGCATGCATATTTGTGTGGTTTGGGGGCCTTATGCCGATTCACCTCTAATTAAATATGGGGCCCATATGCGGACAAATCTAGTCTTATATTGGCCTCATTTAAATTTGTGTAGCGAACCGGTAACTTACCTTGCCATGTTAATACAACATTTAAATTGCGGGGTAGCTAAACAACATGAACCATTTAATTAATTGTCGGGACCCCGGTTCCGCTTAATACTACCTAATTGCATCGCACCTTTGCCATGCCATGCATCATGCCCGATCTTTTGCCGTAGTATTAAATAGTGCATCGAGTGTTTATTCTAGTGTTTTGCTTCTTCGCGGATAAGGCCGTTGAGTTGATGCGAGTGTCGACCCGATCTTCGGTTGAACCTTCGGCAATGTTTTCAGGCGAGCATCTCCCCCTTTCTACCTATCTTACTTTATAGTATTTATTCCCTCCTGTTGATCTATTGCTATCTGTGTTGCGATGCTCTAGTTTCCGTACCCGTGATATCCCCTTGCAGCCCTATATTGCCTTGGACACATCCTATGACCTGTTGTTTGGTAGATAGTTGGACTTGCGCGTCGTAGCCGCTTGCTCAAGTGTTGTCGCGTGTCGTCAATTGCCACAGTTGTTGGTGTATTGCCGTCTGTTTAATGTTGGAGATGATCTCGGCTTTACTTTTCGTTCACTTTAATTACTGTTTAACAACTAAAATTGAAGTAAGTAAGCATAGGCATCGGTGGGTGATAGATAATATTTGGTTTCCGACCGCCCACTTGTGTCCCGTAGGACCCCGAGTACTTGATACCTGTTCCTTGAATATTCGCGCTATCCACATACGGGGAATTATGGGCCCCCCTTAGCCAGAGCTTGATTCAGTCTTATTTCTTGGGGCCACAAACTAGTTTGAGGTTTTATTTACGATCCTGTACTTATGCCATGCTTTTACCGCTTTATTACGATTGTGCGAGGAGCACGCTGTACTGTTTAGGTAAGCGGAATGTTTTCGCGGTATCGACAAGCCCAGTTTTGGGTTCCCAGTCATTTACAGCCATTGTCGCAAACCTTGAGTCCGTCTCGGAGTCAGCTAGCTTCGTTGCGGGTCTACTCAATGGGGTGGCCCCCTGAAATATTTCTGAATCCTGTGATTGCTTTGTCGTGAAAGCCTCGTTGGGTTTTGATTTGGTTTTTCCGAGGTTGATCGTGTGTGTTGCTATTTGTGCACCCCGGCCAGGTTAAAACTTTCTGAAAGCCGTGTCCGCGATTATGGACGACTTGGAGCACAGTATCTCGATCATAGACAACTATAACTAAAGTAGTACTATGAATTTGACTTTATAATGACTAGTAATCAGTTTCACTATAATGGAATGGCTAAATAAAACTGCCAACAATTGCTTGTTTGGGTGTCGCTTGCGACCATTGTATCTGACTAGTAAGTATTGCAACTACAACGGAATGGCTAAATAAAAGTACCAACAACTGCTGGGTTTTGGGTTATCTCATGCTATTTGTATCTGATTAGTAAGTGTTGCAACTATAACGGAATGATTAACTAAAAGTGCCCACTGCTTATTTATCAGGATGATTATCTATACTTGACTAGTAATTGCTGCAACGATAACCGAATAAATAAAAATGCCAACTGTGTGAGTTCCTCGGTTGACTTCCTCGATCGGTGTCGAGGGGGAAACACCAGGATGGGTTTGTTTGTTGGTAGTATCAGGTTGGTTCCGAATAGGTCTTTCTTACCCCTCTCTAATTGCCGCCAGTTGTATCGAGTCTCTATATGGTGTTCAGTGCATGCTGCCGCTGCCGCTTCAGTCCACCATACCTGTGTAGGCGAGGACCGACGAATTCTAGTCTCGCCGTGTACTGGCCTCAGTACTGACCGCTCTCTCTTTTTCCTTTGCCTTTGCCGGCACCCCTTTTGTTTAAGCAGGTTTTGAGATCGACGTCGTTAGCAGGGTTATCCTTCCGGCTTGGCCTGGGCAGGGTTATGGACGCCATTGGTTATTCTTCAGGGCTCTTAGCCCCATTTGCATCTTGTCCGTAGTCGGACGCTATATCATTTTCAAGGTGATTTGGATCTTTGTATATTATATCTGTATTCTGACTCTTTGAGTCGCTGTTGTATATATCTGTTCTGTGGGTCCCATCGAGGACGGTTGTGTAATGTTATTACTTCGTTTTCCACCCGCACGAAAGTGCCTGGTGGGCACCTTTGAATCGTTTCTATGCGGGTTTGGCGGGTTTCGCTAAAACTTGCATAGGTCCGATTCTGAGGGTGTTACACTTGCTGAACCAAAAGGTATCAAGGTCAATGAGAAGTCTGTTCGAGGATCAAGAAGACCCATTGGCGGTTTGGAGAAAGCAAAGCCAAAGAAAAAAATAGCACAGACAATTCTGCACAACAACAACCACATGGCATCTCAATGGTATAAACTCTCACGAGTGTTTTATATAACATTTTATTTACTGAACGTTCTATGTGGCTTTTGACAGGGACATTTGGAGGCTATCACGAATCAAAACACCGCATATCAATTAAACTACAATCCAATCCTAAATGGTACAATGCAGCCATCAATTGGTACCATCCCGACGTCAACGCAAAACCAAAGACTGTTCACAGAATTGCAGCCATCAATTGGTACCATCCCGACGTCAACACAAAACCAAAGACTGTTCACAGAATTGCATCCATACAATATATTAATGGTATACACAGTCTACAATCTACAATGTTAATTTTTATTATTTTGAAACTTCAGTGACACTAAGCTTTGCTACTTCACTTTATAGGGTCAAAGCGCTCTAGGAGTCTAACATCCCGATGAATTGCGGACATACAATACATTAATGGTTTGATAGTCTACAATCAACAATGAAAAGTTTTATCATCTTAAAACTTTAATGACACTGAGCTTTGCTACTTCTCTTCATAGGGTCAAGGTGCTTGAGGAGTCTACCGTCCCAATGAATTGCAGCCATACACATTAATGGTATAACAGTTTATCTACTATCAAAAATGTTGTTTAATCATATTAAAACTTCAATGACACTGAGCTTTGCTACTTCTTTTCATAGGCCCGAGGCGGTCCAGGAGTTCCGACAGATAACATCTATAAGTATTTGCAACCGACACAGTTTAACTCAGCTATGAATCCCTCAATGCAGCCCACAATCGGTACCTCTAGCGCTAGTACAATGACAAGAAAAAATCAAGCCTACTTCTATCAAACCAAGCCAATCTAATCGATGTGTTATGAGATCTATCCCCATTATATTTTTACTTGCAAGTTCCAAGTAATTTTATCATATCATGTAACCTAGGGTATTGTATTAAACTTCACTATCTTTCACCATTGATGGTTGTTAATTTTGAACAAGCACAAAATCAGGTTAAGTTAATCTGTAGCATGTATGTACACATCAAAAGCCAGAAAATACAGGGCAAAATTTGATTCAACCGCTTGCATCATCAACAAATCTGGGAAGTAAATATGCATGAGCGACTATGATTCATTTGTAAACAACAGAAGTAAATTACCTGTGGTGTCTCCTTTGAAGGTGTCGACGTGGAGTCAAACCGACGAGCTCCACGCCGGCGTCGGCGGTTCCCTTGCAGACGGAAGGAGCACTGCGCCAGCACCTGAGCTGACGACGCATGCCAGCGCCGGCTCAGTTGCGCGTCTACCACCTCCATGTCCGGGCACGCCCACCGACGCATCTGCCGCCGTTGCACACGATGAAGCTCCACGGCTACGACCCACTGCGGGTGGAGACGGCGGCAGATGGATGGTGGTAGGGGAAGGCTACAGGAGGAGAGGCCGTCCAAGAAAGAGAAAGGGGCGGCGGCGGAGGAACGGAAGGTCGCCGGCGGCGGGACGAACGAGGCCGCGACCGCGGCCTAAAGACATGGCAGGACCAAGCTACAGAGAGGGGGGAACAGGACAACAGCAGCAGGAGGGAACATGGGCAGCGGGGGTGTCAACACCCGGATTTTTCAATCCTAGATGCCTGTTATGCCATACATCGCAATCCCAGGATTACCATTTTTGCGAGACATAAAAGAATTGGATACCATAGTACTTCATCCATTACAAACGATACATAAGTTCTTACACAAATAGGGATCTCATGATTCAGTTCTTAATACAACATCAAACATCGGAATACGTAATAATAACGGTAGCGTAGGCGAAGCTCCATCTTCGGGGTCACAGGCAATGCTGACGATGGGAGATGATCCTAGTTGTCGTAACCTTCCTGGGGTCCATCCTCCAGGTACTCCTCTTCATAGTCTGGCCATGGAATAGCCAGGGACAAAGCCATGAGTACTCTTTAAGTACTCGCAAACTAATACTAACAAGTAAAGGGGTTTTTTGGATAATAGGACACTAGGCTCTAGGGTTGTTTTGCAAAAAGCCAGGTTTATCTCTACTAAGTTCCAAATCTAGTCCCAATTTTATAACTCCTAAGTGGGATCTTGTAATTCAGGTCACAACTCTGTTGTGGTCAAGTAAAAGTCGCAATTCATTTCACAAGTTATTTTAAAAGGTCTGACGGGGGAACAGTATGGCCACTCCAACTGTCCATAACCGCGGACGCGGCTATTCGAATAGTTTGACACTCTGCAGAGATTGTACACTTTCACCACAACATTCAATACATCCGTCAGGAACAAATCCTGAATTCACCATACTCAGTATACGGATAATCAATCCTAACCTTTCAATTACACGCCCTAGTATAAGCACATCTCCTGTGAGTTTGGCCTCCCAACCATGACCACTGTCATCTTGAGTACTGCACAGGTGGACAATCTTCACAAGGTAGCCTCAGCTCAGACCTTGGCACAAATATATCTTTAGTGTTAGCCCGTTGCGAACCACACCTTAGTTTGATAACAAACTACTTGACACAAATTCCCTCCTTTGCTGCTACTATAGCAGTCATATACTTAGCCTTTTGTTGTAGTATCCGTCACAATGTCTTAACTTTGGAACTCTTCCAAATCCATCATGGAATCTCCTTTCCATTACATTGTGCCACCCATAGTTTAAATTGAGATAAACTTAATTTGTATCTTGTGACAAAACTAGTATCAATGTAACGCTTTACAATGAACTATATGTAATTGTTTGTCACCTCTACACAAATATATTCTTAGTTCTTCCAAAAGATCATAAGAATATCCTCACTATCGTCCAATGATCATTTTATGATTCATTCTGGTATATGCTCATAACACTTAGAGCATAGGACATATCTGGATGTGTACATATCATGGTATGATTGATCAAGAAATTCTTGTGATTTTACTCATCAAGTGTCAAAGCACTTGAATCTTGTTTCACTTATCAAGTGTCGATACACTTGAATCTTCATTCAATTCCTTTCCATGCGACAAGAACCGTTTCTTGTTGATTCTATATTGAACTCCTTCAATATCTCATATATGTACGTTTTGCACAACCATATTGGCGTTACAGTCTATCCACTATAGACATTCACGCTAAATATTCGGGTTTTGCCTAAGTATTTTATCAAAATGAAATTCTTAACCTTTGTCAATAAAATATACATTATTTCTAATCAACAAGATGTGCTCCACATAATGTATTAGAAATATGTCTCAGCGCTCCCACTTAATTTCTTGCAAATGCAAGCATCTTCATCGTCTCCTGATGAAAACTCTTTTTTATCACGGTGAAGATTCCAACTCCGCGATGCTTACTTCAACAATTGAAGTTTGCATGCCCCTTTTTTAACATCCTTTGAATTAACAAAACCCTTTGGATCGTGTCATGTACACGTCCTAGGTAACCATTCTATTAGAAGAACTTTGTTTTGTTTATTCATCTACCATATACCAAATTATATGTAGTGGTTGCTACTTTAATCCGTCCAGACTAAATATCGCTATGAAAGATCAAATCTTGTCATAGTCAACTCCTTGAACATTGTCATAAAATACTTTACGACATGTCGACTATTTCATAGATGTGAAACATCCATGTCTGTTTCTTTATAGATCCAAATACGACCGATAGGTTTTTACACCTTTCCGGAGGGACTTCCAAGTTCAAAACTTGATTTATCGTGTATGGACTTATCACGGATTTTATGGCTTCAAGCCATTTGACGGAGTCAGGGCCCATCATCGCTTCTTTGCATATAGTCGGTTCATCATTGTCAAACAATAATGATTTACTCTCAAATCTTAGTATTTGATTGTTTATTCGACCGACTTGGTTCAATAGGAACTTAGATCTCCGTGACCGCAACATTTGAGGCACGTAATCCATGAGCATTCTGGCTGCCTCCGGAACATTTTCCGGCGCTGCGCAACTCAGCATATTTAGCTAAGGTTCGTTAACCTGATCAAAGTTCTATTGTCCTCCCACTTAACTTTTACGAAAAAATTCCTTTTTCAAGAAACTTCACGTTTCAAGCGACAAACCCTTTTGTCCTTGGTGTTATGGAGGAATAACCAATTATTATTCGAAATAACCTACAAAGACATGCTCATCCGACTTCGGTTGTAAACATCTTACTTATGTTTAGCATACCAAAATTTAAGAAATGACAACTTGGGTTTTACCCCAAACCATAACTTCCATGGTGTCATTTCACCGGATCAAGATGGAGCTCTTTTCAGTGTAAAAGCGGTAGTCTCTAAAGCTTTAATCTTTTAAAACACAATGGCAGTTTTATAAATAACACCTTTGATCCAACCATGTCAAACAAGGTTTCATTACAAATCTCAAACACTCCATATTCCTATGGTGTTTCGGGAGATGTAAATCTAGGTGTTTTGCTAAACTTGCAACTCAAATAAATCCCTTTATGATAAAATCATAATTCATTTATTTTCTTGTTACACTTGTAACTCAAACAAATCCCTTATGATAAAATCATAAACCATTTATTTTCTTGTTACAATGATTTTCCACTTCATCTTGAAAGTCATTGAAACATTTTCAAATATTTCATACTTCATTCTCATTAAGTGAACATTCACTAAATTTCCGGAGAAAGTATATGAAGTTGAAACCCATCGCTTATGACTATAAATAATGGACTACATACATCGATATGTATAAATTCCAATATTTTAATCGTTCGTTCTTCTTTGGCCTTTGAACGAAGTTTTAATTATCCCGAGGAAAGTCTCACAAGCGTCACTTGATCAAATCAAAGACTCCAAAATTCCATAAAAATGGAGTTTCTTCATGTTTTCTTTCCAATATAATTTAAACGGCGATGTCACTTCGCAAGTGATCTTTCAATCATTTGTCTTGCGACATTTTAGCATTAGGTTTTATGGATGTGATTTCTCCAACTAGATTTTGTAAATCATCCATCTTATATGGAATACGGTAATTATTTGAACAACCTTTGTTCTCATAATACCTGATTCAAATAACAATTATTAAAACAAATCTTGAAGTCAATCTTTGATGTCAACGAGAAATACAAACAACGGTTTGTTTGTTTTCGATGAACATCATCACATATTCTCTTGCTAGTTACTTAGGCCATTGTGGTTCATGAATTGCGTCGTTCTGTATGAAATTTCATACCAACCAATTCAGTATCCAATACCCAAGAACCACATTGTTTAACAAGCAAAGAATACAACCATAACATGTATATCATCCATATACCTAAATTGGATATTTCCAATCTTTTCTTTTCTGCCAAATATATTTTATAGATTCTCTTTCAGCATTTCCTTTTCCTTTTAAAAGAATCTATCAACATCAAAAGTGGCGCCATATACATGACACATAGTCCAAAGCGTGTATATTCAAATAATAATACCTTTGGACTTGCACTTTGAAGTAGATCACCATCATCAAAATGATCGGTATTCTTTCAAAATCCATTCTTTAGTAATATTTTAGTGTAGTAAACACTTTACATACATCTTCTATTCATCCTTATCATGACGACTTTCATGATCAAGCTACTGTAGCTTATAAAGGTGAATCGTGAGTATAATGTTGCTTTCCAAAACCCTTTTTGGATGATTAGGATGTCTAGCATCTCCAAACTTTGTAAATTCTCATACTATATGAGAACACATATTATACTCTATCATATTGCAACCAAAACATTGTTTCAGATATCGTTATATCTGCCACACATGATGGTTTCTGAAACAATTCTTTCAGCTCCTAGATAAACTTGATATTAAAACAATCAAGAATTGTGGAGGCAAACATGATACTTAAGATACTAACACTGGAATTGTTACTCTCGATTTAATACCAATTATTAAATTTCATTGAGTATATAGAGTTTGCTGAAAGTTTGCAATAGGACTTTAAACTTTGATTGACACTCAACATAATACGATACCAGTTCGTAAAGTAAATATCCAGAATTCTATAGTTCTATTATCTCAATTACAACTATGCATAAGGTAGTGAACGAATGCCAATGACTACAACAAATTATGCAAATTCACTTTGATTTAATTTTATGATAAATTGAGTTCTACTAATCCAAATTAGAAATGAACTCCCACTCAAAAATGACATCCCTCGTGTCTTTTTGGTGATTACATGAACCAAATCCACTACACCAAGTCCGATCATCACGTGAGTCGGTATAGCTTCAAAGGCGAGCATCCATATGGTCATCATATCAAAACATATGACTCATGCTTAACCTTTCAGTCCGTGTTCCGAGGCCATGTCTGTACATGCTAGGCTCGCCAAGTAAGAACCTTAGTATTCGCGTGTGTAACTGTCTTACACCCGAGATATTCTCGTGGATTCAAGTACATCCGATCATCACGTGATGTCTTGAAGCGACGATACATTGTCGGTGCATACTTAAGGAAAGACACATTTTTATCTTGATATCTAAATGAGGGATCATCTTATTATGCTAATAAAACGCCAAGCAAGCAATATAAGATGCAATCAAACATCACATGTTTATTAGTGGAATGATATGGTTCTCGCATATGATCTCTATCATGTGCACCGTGGTATGATCACTATCATACCTTTATGTGTAAATCCAAGGTCTATGGAGTTTACACGTTATGTATGTTGTAAGAGTATCATCTCATACTTCTACTTACAACATCACTATATCATAACACTAGCCCAGCAACAATCTAAACTAGACGCCTCTAATTTATCCATTGCAAATTTTACGTGGCTTAGGGCTTTCGAAGATAGAACCGTTCTTACCTACGAACATGAACCACAATGAGGATAACCAAATTGTTGACAACTCGTTGCAAATTAGATATTGACTATAGTAGGAGAGACAGACACCCGCTAGCCACTTATGCAAAACTAGTTGCATGTCAAGCGTGGAACAGGTCTCATGTGCGAGGACATGTAAAGTTTGTCCGGGCCGCTTCATCCCACTATGCAACCAATATCCAAAGTACAACTAAGAAGCAATAAAATGATCATCATCGCCCACATACTCATATGTGTACTACCCGTGCAAAACATCTACGCATAGATCCGGCTCTGATACCACTGTAGGGTTCGCAGCATAGAATTTTTTTTTCCTACGATGGGAACAACTATGTACCAAGATCTATCTACTAGATACAAACAACGGGCGGATGTATATCCGTAGAGAACATACCCTTGAAGACCGACAAAGCTTAACAAGTCCAAACTCGTGGTTGATATAGACGATCTCTTGCCGATCTCAAGATCGAGAGGAAGTCCTAGCGCCGCAAAACAGCAGCTCATCCGTGCTCGCACACACATTCGAGGCATCGAGCAACCTCCGCCTCCTCGCTCCAGCGATGCAGCGGAAGCACAATTCTTGCCGAATAGCCACCAGGAACATGTATCTCGCTAGTCCGAGACCATGGGGGATAAATTCTAGAGGGGGAGAGAGATCCTTCACGAGGAGGTGTGAGTGAGAGAGAGGGAGGGTGGCTCCTTTTATAGGGAGAGGGGGGCACCCAAGGGGCCATGCGCCCAGCCATGAGGCTGCCCCCTCCCCTCCTTTCATTCATGTGGGTGGACACTCCACTCACACAAAAGCCTTTCAATTCCCTCCACTCAAAAACCCACTCAAATTCCCATTAAATTTCCACCAAAGTTAATGCAAACTCTCATTAAATAAAACTCCTTTTATTTATTCAGAATTTTGTCAATTACTTTAATGACAAACATTCACATATAACCCCTTGCTAGTATTTCATTTCACATGCAGAAACACTTTCTGCAATTTCACCCGAAAACCCGTTTCGGTATCTAGTGAAATAAATTCCTGCGCTTGTTATTCTTTTCGGCATGAAACTTTTGCTCCAAATGGATGTCGGTGTCTCTTAAGTGTGTCACCCTACGGTTCGCGAATAATGCGGACATGATCGAGACCCCTCTCGGATCAATAATCAGAAGCGGGATCTGGAGACCCATACTGACTCCCACACATTCAACGATGACTTTCTTGTGATCGTCGGAACCTTTTACGCTAGTATCTTAATCCGTTTGTTTCGCGATATATTACATGTCCGAGATTCTATCATCGGTATCTCCATACCTAGTTTGATCTCGTTACTGACATGTACTCTTTTCTCGTTCCCGTGATATAACATTCTAGTGATCAAATCACTTGCTTGCAAGCTAATCAATGTGATATCACCGAGAGGGCCCAGAGTATATCTATCCGTCATCGGGATGAACAAATTCCACTCTCGATTCATGAGCCTCAACATAACACTTTATTAGTTCTGAATCCATCTTTATAATCACCCTGTTACGGTGTGACGTTTGATGTTATCAAGAAACTCTTCCGGTGTTAGTGATTGACATGATCTCATGGTCTAAGGATTAGGATCACTTCGTAAGTTGTTATAGCAATATAAACTCAATGACTTTGATCGTAATGCTATACTTCGGATGAATGTTCATCACACCATTACACTAATGTTGTGACCTCGTTATTAACAACATCCAATGTCCATGATCAGGAAACCTATGATCATCTTGTTAATCAACGAGCTAGTTTATAAGAGAGGCATAACTAGGAACTACCTTTTGTTTATTAAACACACATGTATTAACATTTCCGTATTAATACAATTATAGCATGCAAAATAAACATTTATCATAAATAAGGAATACGATAATAACCACTTTATTATTGCCTCTCGGGCATATTCCCTTCACAGGATGGCTCTGATACCAACTTGTCAACACCCGGATTTTTCAATCCTAGATGCCTGATATGCCATACATCGCAATCCCATGATTACCATTTTTGAGAGACATAACAGAATTGGATACCATAGTACTTCATCCATTACAAACGATACATAAGTTCTTACACAAATAGGGATCTCATGATCCAGTTCTTAATACAACATCAAGCAGCGGAATACGTAATAATAACGGTAGCGTAGGCGAAGCTCCATTTTCGGGGTCACAGGCAATGCTGACGATGGGAGATGATCCTAGTTGTCGTAACCTTTCTGGGGTCCATCCTCCAGGTACTCCTCTTCATAGTCTGGCCATGGGAATAGCCAGGGACAAAGCCATGAGTACTCTTTAAGTACTCGCAAACTAATACTAACAAGTAAAGGTTTTTTTTGGATAATAGGACACTAGGCTCTAGGGTTGTTTTGCAAAAAGCCAGGTTTATCTCTACTAAGTTCCAAAGTTAGTCACAATTTTATAACTCCTAAGTGGGATCTTGTAATTCAGGTCACAACTCTGCTGTGGTCAAGTCAAAGTCGCAATTCATTTCACAAGTCATTTTAAAAGGTCTGACGGGGGAACAATATGGCCACTCCAACTGTCCATAACCGCGGACGCGGCTATTCGAATAGTTTGACACTCTGCAGAGATTGTACACTTTCACCACAACATTCGATACATCCGTCAGGAACAAATCCTGAATTCACCATACTCAGTATGCAGATAATCAATCCTAACCTTTCAATTACACGCCCTAGTATAAGCACCTCTCCTGTGAGTTTGGCCTCCCAACCATGACCACTGTCATCTTGAGTACTACACAGGTGGACAATCTTCACAAGGTAGCCTCAGCTCAGACCTTGGCCGTGAGGGAACTAATACTAAGGTATATAAGTTTCCAGTCAAGCCCTACCCAATATTCGGGTATTGTGGTTGTACGCTAAAATTGGAATGGTATCGCATCCAGACAACCATCAGTTTTATAAAGGGCTAAGGCTCATGCCTCAACATTTTTATCACCAGAATCATCAAGTGTTTGGAAACACATGTCCAAAACATTTCAATAGAATGATCCATCATTCCAAGGTTTTCATAACCATTTTTCTATCAAGTATTCCCATCTAAAGTTGATCAAGTTTTATGCTTAGCACTAGCATCTACAGGTGGGGGTAGTACTAATGAGGGGTGGTAACTAGTGGAGTTTCACTAAGTCCAACCTTATATCTTAGGCTGATATCAAGGTTTCTAGCTTAGGCCAAATTTATGCTCTTTATGCAACCTTCAGCACAACTATATAGTATCTACCAAACTCTTAGGTAGACTCTAAGTAAGCTTTGATAAAGAAATAAAGTAAGAAGCTTGCCATAAAACTAGGATTGGTTTATCAAGTGGGTATGATCACATATGCTTAAGGCATAAAGTAGTCATCTCACAAGTATGGGTTTGTGGCATCAGTAGGGTATCTTGCAAGGGTTAGCTTGCATAGTTCAACTTGATTAGTAAGGCTTGCCTTGTGCAGAGCAGTGGTTGAAGTTCTCCTCGGCTTCCTCTTCGTAGTATCCTCCTTCCTCCTCGTATCCTTGGTCGGTACTAGCGTCTATGAATAAATACGAGGTACACAATCACCAAACAATACTTAACTACTTGCAATCATCACACACAAGGGTCCTATAGATGATCTAGCATCATCTCTAACATTACAAGGTTAAAGCTTGGTTTAAATCTTTTTATTTTTTAGAAAAGTAATTTCTACTCATTGGAAAACTACTTAAGATTTAATATTTCCAAGCTAAACATGGGATCATGTTGACACATGTCATCACCACATATTGTAGTCCATGGGAATGTGATTTAAAGTGGTGTCACAATTTAATAAGGTTTTACCCTTTTATTTTAATTAATTAAAGTTGCTAGTAATGCTTATGAAGCATTCTTTTATTACTTGAACATTATTTCTGCAAGTAAACCTATATATTTTTATATATTCTGAAAGGTATGGTTAAATGTGATTTCTGAGAGTTGGAATCAACTCAAAAGCTTTTATGGTTTAAATTTGAAAAATGTTTGAATGCAGAAAAACTTCTGCCTTGTTATTTTTACTATGGGTGATCTACAGATCCAAATGACTTGAGTCCAACGGGCTTGGATTAAGCATTCACAGACCTTTCCAACAAAATTGGTTTCATCCAATTTGGTGCACTGAAACGATCTGGGTTGATTTTTTAAGTTGGGTGCTGAAGTGTGTTTGAATTGAAATAGAAAAAGATTTAATTTGAATTGCTGGGATGCGCGGGAAATTCTAACGGGCCGGCCTGCTAAGCGTAGTGCTCCCGCGGGCTGCTTAAGTGGGTGTCCCCACTCGTCAGTGACACGGGGCTGGGCGAAGCGGTATGGGGCAACGTGGATCGTTCGATCTAGTTCTAATCCAACGGCTGGGGGTCATCGTCGACGCGAGGCAACTCCGGCGAGAACGAAACCTAGCGCGGCCAGTGAGGGGTGCTGTGGGCTCACCGGGGTACGGACGAGGGTTGGCGAGGCGGGCGAACGACGAAGTCGACGACGGCGAACCTCCTGGTACCGGTGGCTTCTCCTGGGGCGGCTCCAATCGCTGGCTCCCTTCTTCTCCGGCAGCGGCAGGCTCCAGTGAAATTCCGGCGAGGTGGTGCTCGCCTTGCTCTGAGGATGGTGTGGCACGGTCAGTGGGGAGAGGGGAGTGAGATGGTGTGATGAATTCGTGCGGGGGTGGCCTCAATTTATAGTCGAGCGAGGGGACCGTCGGGGCGCACGGTGAGCTCGTCGGGGGCGACGTTACAGGCGGCTAATGGCATGGGCAAGGGTAGGGGACGGTGCCGTGTCTCTTGGCGATGCTCAACGACATGGTCGCGAGGCATGGGGCGGTGTGGTTTGGTCTGGAATGGGCGATGCTCTGCGCGGCAGAGGCGGCGTCTTCGACGGCGGGCGGTGGCTGTATGGCATGGGGCGACAAACGGGGATGTCTGGCGGTCTCCTGGGTCGGTGGTGATCGTGTGTGCACGCGGTGAGGGCGGCGCGCGGTCTGTGGACGCTGGTCGAGGGTGGCGCTCTGGCGCACGCTCGGCATGGTCTGGGCGTGTCTTGTGCGCGTGGTCCAGGGCTTGGCAACGCTTGAGGCTGGGACAGGCAGTGGCGGTGGACGGTGGGCTGCCTCCCAGACAAGGTTGGCACGACTAGTTCTTCCTCTAGCCTGCTGTCCACAATGGGGTGACATGGGGGTGCTCGGCTGTTCACCATTAATGACAATGGCAAGCTCACAGAGGTGCTAGTGTTGGGCTAATCTTTCTAGATGATCTACTGAGCTGTGTGTGAGCTAACTAGGGAACAAGTTAGGCTCAAAACACTGCGCACTATAGTGTTTAATGTTTTGTTTGATTTGTGTCTGCAACCTGTTTGATGAAATGGCCGCATGAAATCAAGTTTTGAATTTTAAAATGAATTTTGGTGGGTTTGCTAGATTGGTGCTGGTGAGTCTGCAGATGCTTGGGTTTTGAAAGTTGAGCTTGTTTGAGTGGGTTTTGAAAAAGTGGGATCTTCCGATATGAAGAAGATTCAATTTTAAATTGTCATTTAAACTATGCATTTGAAAGTTTTTGGATGATCACAAAGTGGGCCTTGATAACTTGTTATGAGTACATTCAAGGGGTGCAAAGATCCAGAAAAGTTTCTATTAGGTTTTAAAAGTTTGAGACAGCCAAAGTAGGCATGGGAGTTAAATTGATCAAAATGACCATTCACTTAATATATTGGTTTTGATTTACTTGTCTTTAGGAAAAGTGTGGGAAATGTTTTAAATGATGTTCATTTCACCTAAGAAACATTTTACAAGCAATGGATCACACAAACAAGGTGGTTGTTAAAGAAATTTAAAAATCCATGCATACACATATACATGCATTCATGGGTTTACTTAGAAAAGTTTTTGTTAACCCTAATCTTGATGATTAGAAATTTGATGATCTAAGTTTGGTATTTTTGGGATGTTACGGGGGGGAGGGAGGGGGGGGGGGACGGGGCTATGGTTGATGGCCATGTATGGATTGTGGCATCAGCATCTCATCTACTCCCTCCGTTTAGAAATATAAGATGTTTTAGTGTTTAGATTCATTTGAACCTATACACTAAAAGGTGTCTAGATACATCTTCTTCATAAACCTAAAACATCTTATATTTCTAAACGGAGGGAGTAGCTCGCATGTGAAGAAAGGGGCAGCTGCTGTTCGATGGTGCGTACTCGGCGGTGCTTTATCGTCTATTTTTTCCGTAATCGTAAGAGGCCGTATTTTGCTTTTTTTTAATATAAAAATAACTTTCAGCGGAGGAATTGATGAAACGTGTGGATGCTCACCACGTACACAGGAAACACCGATGGGAACAGTTTATGGAAGCAGGCAAGCCCCGTCCAATATGGATTTGGATCAAGGGAGGACATAGTTTATTAATTTAACTTCATCACTAATAACTCTTGGTTTTTCTCTGCGCTGCGCCGCCCCGCCCTGAAGCCTCGCTCGCCGGCGCTGCTGGTTGAGCTGGGTGGAGGGGGGGGGGGGGCGTTGGTCGCTGTAGTAGTATTAGGTTGTTTTGGGGCTTGTCCCTGTGTGTGGTGGCCGGGTGCTACCGGGAGGCCGCCTTCGTCCTTGGCCGGGATGTGGCGGCGGCGCGCCCCCTTGCCCCCTTGCCTCGTTGGTGAGGGTAGGGTTGGGGAGGGGCTCGTATCTCCATCAATAAAGGCCTGCTGGAGCTGGAAGCTGCTGGAGTTTGGGTGCTCCCCTTTGGTCCGGCTATGGTGGCGGGGGATGGGGGAGCATCTTATGACGGCGGCTCTGTACTCCAGCTCTTGTTTGCCTCTTCTTCCCCGTGTTGGTGACCTGCTAGTTCTCCCTCTGCCGGCCGGCCGTGGTGGCGAGGGGAGGAGGGGTGCTAGCGGGGTTGCGACCGCTGGAGGAAGAGTAATGGATTTTGTCTCCTGACGCATCTGCGCGGTGGCAGGAGGCCGCGGTGGGTGATTCTCGGTGACCTTCAGAGGATGAAGACGCCGATGATGTTACTCCATGCGAATCCTAGTAATAAGCGCGTGTCTGGCGCTCGGGCCAGTCTTGATGTCCGCTGCTTTTCCCTGTTCCTCTTGGCCGGCCGTGGCGGCGAGGGAGAGGTTGCAGGTAGCAGCGGGCGAAAGGCGTGGCTAGGGTGCTCGGGGGAGTTTCGGTATTTCCCCTTCCGATGGTTTTCTCCCCGCTTCTCCGACCATCTTTGCCCGCCTCCACCCACCCGTGGCAGGAGTGTCGTGCTGGAGTGTGGGTTGCTCGACATCGACGGAGTTGGTGAGGTTTCTTCCGTCAGGGATTACCGGAGCTTGGAAGCGACATCGGCGAGCTCTATCTTGACGGCTGTATGCCGTCTGTCAAAGCCGGTGAGCTCCGGCATCTTATTAACCTCCATCGGAGGCCCTTTTTCAGGTCAACGGCCGCGTCCAACGTCGGCTCTAAAGCAAGTGGTTTTGTCCCCGCGGAGGTTCTCGGCGGCGGTGCAGCTGACCTCCAGCTCGGCAGTGGAGATAGGGAGGGTCCTGATAGCAACTCGTATTTTCAGCAGGGCCTTATCCACTTAAAATAGGGACCTATGTGTTTATTTTTTTTGTTTTGGGGTCTTCTGTAATATTGTACACCTTCAGGTAATTAATATAATGCCATTCGGGGCTCTTCTCGTTCGGAAAAAATCTAACTAATAACTCTACGGCCCCGTATATTTGATTATTAGATTAGAAGAAAAGTACGGAAATGAATTAAGAAGAGAACCAAAAACGGTGGGTTCGTCCCCCCCGCAGATCCGTGCTCTACCTTTCCACTCGCAAAGCCGCCTCGCGCCGCCGCCCCAGCATCAGAAAAACAAAGGCAACGCGACGCGGGTCACCAGTCACCAACCTCGTCAATCAATCGCAAGAGCGCTAGTGGGAAAGAAGCCGTCGCCGGAAAGAAGGGACCGGAGCGAGGAGCCATGGCCGGCAGGGACTTCCCAATCCGATCCCCCAAGGAGGAGGAATCCAGCGCCGCCGTCCGAGGTACCCGCGAAACCCTCTCTCCCTCTTCCAGTTCCGCCACCGGCTGCACGATGCCGGATGGATCATCCGGAACGTAGGCAGGAAACGCGGGGTCCTTCGGTCCGATTATTATTTGCGCAATTTCTAGATATTTTGATGCATCCTTTCTAGGCTCAGTGTGGGTGGTCTGAGACTACGGGACCTCATTGGGAGGCGGAAGGGCCTTTCCTGATGGTGCTGTGATTTGCTTATGGGCTGATCTGCTCTACTCATATCTGGCTGCTAGGATTGTACATTCGTTACTACCCATCTGTTCATCCGATGCTACTTGGTTATCTGTTCTGTCTTGTGGAGCCTTCCCTTATCTAAGTCTCGACATGATTAGCTTTAGTAGCATGCCTTCCTTTATCTGATGACTCAGTTCCCAGCTCAATTCGGTTCTGGTTGATACACAGTAGCATGTATATATATTATTTATTAGAGAAAGACGCAATGCTAGCAATTCTGTGCTCTCTCCCTCTTATGTTTGTTGTGTGTTTCTTGTTGCAGAGGCCGTCTTGTTGGGAGGGAAGAACGCTGCAATTGCTGGTACCGTTGTTGCAGTTCCCACGGTGAGTATTTGTATGCTGAATTCTTGTGTGTTGCGTACTTGCATATATTCTGATTTCTGTTACATTTCATCTTGTGCAGTTGGTTGCTTGTCGTGTCCTTCCTTGGGCTAAACATAATCTTAACTACACCGCACAAGCGCTCATCATATCGGCAGGTACTATGCTACCGAAAATTATCGTTGCCGAGCTAGTAATGTTCAAACTTTAGTCTACTGTCGTGTAGTGGCAACATCATATAGACCTTATTTTGGTTGCATCAGTATCTTATTGCCCCCTTATCAGTTACATGCATGCCCATATATCTTCTTTGCTTTGGGCAACTTTTTATTCCACCTGGCCCCTGTTTTGCAAGCAACGCTAGCACTCACTAATTTTGAATACACTTCCTTTTATTCATTTTTTGCCAATCTCATGCACTTGGACAGCTTTAGGGTGCCGGTTATGTCATTCAGTTTATTCTTGTACCGCTGTTTCCTGTTTGTGTGTATAATTATGTACGCTAGATTGGATCAGCTCTACATATCCTATTAAAATGACCCGTTATGTTGATGTAAAACATAGCATTCTTGTCCAGCAAAAGACATTCTGCAATTCGTGCATGGTTGACTCTTACACATACGTACTAACAAAAAGTGACAGATGAGATTTAACACTTCAACTTGTGAAGCTTTAATCTTCGGAATGACTCGGAAGTTCATTAGCTACATGTCATTAACCTGTGCTGACAAGTTAGAAATAATATGGGTGGAATAATTCTATGCATCTCCTAAGCTCATCCCTGTAGTCCGGACCAAGATATACAGTGTAGTTTTTTCCTACTTAGAATTGACAATAGATGCACCATTTTCGTTGTCTGTATAGAGATCAGTTTATGCAAAGCCGTCTCCTGAATCTTAATGAATTTTAACTAGTGAATTCTTGAACAATTGCTGATACCAGATTTTCACTTCTACTAAGAATTCTCCTTAATTTAAGGTGTAAATTCCGAAGTATTGCAAACTCTGCAATTTTTCCTTGATTTCTGCGATCATGGCTGTTTATTGCACTGAATGATTCAGCTATCCTTATGAGATTTGAAATCAGTTTGCTGGTAGGGATTCACACGGTATAAGGTGCTATTGTTTTACTTTAGATTGATAGTCATGTGTTGAAGGACTGTGCCTTTTTCTCTGCAACTGTTCAATGTCATATGTAGTTTGAAAATATGACTATTCTTGTCTGCCATGCACATGCAACAAAAAATTGGGAGTTCTCTAAAACAATTTCCTGTTGATTGAACAGCCTGCATCGCCGGCTTCTTCATCACCGCCGATAAAACTATTCTACGAAACGCAAGGCAAAACACCATTGGGAGGATCGACAGGTCGACTTGATCCCGGACCGTACGATGGGAACGGCTGGAACTCCCTTTTATTCAATCCATGGATGGTGCTGCGCGTCAGAACAACAATTTTTTTTTTCAGTTTCAAGCTTATTGTGTATGTAATCTTGCATTGTGAAGACTAAAGAGAGTTGTTTGATGTTAGGGCAGTGGCTCTCATTTGCTCCCTGTTGAAAATGGAATAAAAGATGGAATGTTAATTGTGTACGTATGTGGAGTAGGGTTTTACCAAGTAGGCTGCGGTGTACTGAAAAAAAAACCCATCCCGAACAGCCCAGTTATTCCATTTCCGGATAAAGACGGTCCACTATGCAATTTGTGTAGTAGTCGTCGTCCAAAGTGCATTGCTAACAGAAAGTCGTCCGAATTGCAAACTGCTCTTGATGATTCAACATCTGATGGCAATGCCGATGACAGAACAACGTGAGGCTACAAAATGGTGGTGCCCATTTTGAACCACGTCCAGTCAGAGTGAGGGATGGTATTGCGAAATTTCCATTAGATGTGGTGTGGCTACCATTTTTTTTTTTGCGAATTTGTGGCTACCATTTCGATCACGTAACCTATATGCGTGCATGTTCGACAAAAGAATATATGTGGCAACAGCAGCAGACGTTTGGTACCTAGCCTAGGAATAACTTGCCGCACATTGCCACACTTCCCAACGTTGGCAAGTTACGCTAAGTTCGGTTTTATCTCTTGTTCGTTCAAGCCGCAACTTGGGCCAAGATTGGTTCCCTGGCAACTAGTCCCCACAAATGTGGTTAGACAAACCAAATTAACAAGTGCTTGAAGACCAAAGTTTTGGTAAAATTTGCCGAAAAATGGTGGGCATGCTAGGGCAAAGTTAGCTACCAACCAGAGGTGTCTTAAACCACCCACTCTGTTTTCTTTATCCCTATCCAAATCGAGTTCGAGGTGTCAAACTGGCGATCACACTCACGATAGATACTCCCTCCGTTTCCTTTCGTTTTTAAAATATAAGATGTTTTAGTTTTGTGAAGCAAATGTATCTAGACTATTTTTAGTATGTAGGTTTATTCAGGTTTGAAGTAAATTTAAACACTATAATAAGTTTAGATATATTTTTTTATAAAGCTAAAACATTTTATATTTTACAACGGAGAAAGTAGTTTGTACTCTCTCCGTTTCAAAATATAAGATGTTTTAGGTTTGTGAAGAAAATGTATCTAGACTTGTTTTAGTGTGTAGATTCACATTAAAGTTGAGTGAACCTACATACTAAAACAAGTCTAGATACATTTACTTCATAAAGCTAAAACATCTTATATTTTAAAATAGAGGGAGTACTATACAAAAGATGACTTGACTCAGATCGAGCCGACTGGCTGTAGGACTTGACTCAGATCGAGCCGACTGGCTGTAGGACGAGCAGCCATAGAGACCAGAACAATAAACAAGCTGATCCCAAACTATCTCTTGTAGCATAATCAAACTCCGTAGGCAGCGCCGATCTCTAGACGACTAGACCGACCGTCTAACCGAAGGCACCTCCCCTCCACCGTTAACGTACCTTATCCTCGCTAATCCATAGGGATAAGCCTCATTTTCCTAACCCCGATCGATCGATCGACCGAGTCTCGCAATCGCAAGATAAGATACTTATCCTGAGCCAGTGTAGTTTATCCGCGTCGTTTTCACACATGCCGCCTATAATTGCTACCAACGCATGTTCCCGTTCCTTGTTCCCCTCAGAAACACAAGTGTTTCCACATGCACGAACACCTCAGACAGCAACGTAGAAATGCATATAATTGATTCGCGATAAGATGGCACAGGAGGAAATATAGCGGTCTCTGCACACGGTAAGGATATGTTTTGTTCCGGCTCTTACTTTGCGGCGTCCAAGTCCATGGATGCCTATCTGAACGGGCAAGACGGCCGTCTCTTGCGTCTGCATATATAGACGAGCATGGGGTCCTTTCCTTCCCCGTCCAAGCCCTGGACACCCCGAGAGATAACCATCGCTCCCGCCCTCCTGGAATGGATAAAGACCGCAACATGGCTCTGTGCCATGAGGACGCCTACGCAGAGCTAGGAGAGGATCACGCTGACGTGGCTTCTGCCTCAGGCACGTCGTCCGATGGGTCGGTGTGCTCATTGGCATCGTCGAATCTGAGCGATGATGCAGGTTACTCTCCACCTGATCGCTCAGCAGGGTCGTCTTCAGCGTCGTCGTCGTCGAGCACCTTGCAGCTGGATTCCGAGGGACCACTCTACGAGCTGTCTTCTCTGCTGGCACAGCTTCCTGCTGCCAGGTACATGCTTCGCTCGCCCCCTGCACATGTATTCAGTTATCTCTGAGTTTCATGGAGACCGTGCACGCTCAAACCGCTGAATTTACCGTTTGCAGTTTCCTATTTGTGTCAACAAACCAATAGTTGTCACCATCCACAGAAACATGAATGTCACATAGTTCCTGGCACATACCATTTGCAAATTAGACAGGTATATAAAACTTCACATCGAAAGTAATGGTAGAGTCTTGACATCTCAAAATTACGGTTCTTCTTTTCTAATCATAATCTTGTGCTGCAGTGTTCTTTTTCCATACTAAACAACTTATTGATTGTGATACACATCTTCAAAATCCCATGGTTGAATTCAAAGTGATAATCCCATGTGATATCTTGAAGAGGTTCCCCTTCGCACAATACATATGACAAGCACGCAAATATTCAATGTCACTACGCAACTATTAGCTCATTACCGACATTTTTCTCAAGATAAAATAAATCAAAAAACTGGAGGACAGAATGTCATAGCTCTTAAAGAATCATATTCTCCATATTAATTTTATAAAAAAAAAGCCTCATAAGTTGCAAAGCATTAAAAAATGACCTCTAACTAGTTATTCCATTTCCACAGGAGAGGGCTCTCCAAGTACTACCAAGGAAAGTCCCAGTCATTCACATCAATATCTAGTGCTACATGTCTTCAGGACCTTGGAAAAGAAGCTACTTACAATAAGAGGATGAAGACATGCAAGAGCTATACAGCAGGATTAGGCATGAATCAGCGGTCGAATCACTCACCTAGGACATGCAACAAGATGATAGCGAAGAGGCCTTCAAAAGGTTCATTTGCTTGTCTACTGTCCAGAGCAAGCAGCACCAAACTCTTGTGCAGCAGTGCAAATTTAGCTGCACAGCAGAACAAGAAAGATGTACAGATGCATATGAACTCTTAACAAAGTGAAACCATGGAAATACTCCCTCCATTCCAAATTAACTGTCACCGATTGTATCTAGACACATTTTGGTGTGTGGATACATGGGAATCTAGACAAATCTGCGACAGTTAATATATGGAACAGAGGTAGTACATAATAACTAGCGTGCCAGGCCTCCACTTCCCGCAAACATGCTGTACTTAGTGTACACTTCCACGTGGAATTCAAACTAGTAATTTTCCTTTTGGGATCAACCTGAATTTTCTCAGGTCTGATTTTATGTTAGTCTGTATGAAAGTTAACAGTGAAAATGGATGAAGTGGCACACGTCAACCATAATCAGAAGAACTCAATAGATCATAGAGCAGCTTACAGCTCCCTCTGTTAAACTTCCCCACGATACAACATCATATATTCTCTTCTTATAAACATATCGTCATCAGGTATGGAAACGATGTATTAAGCAATGATCATAAATGTTCTTCAAAGGACAGCTGTACCAATATTTTTGTGGAAAATCAGTACTGTCATGAATGATGACAATGAAAGGTTGCTCGGAATGAAGGGACACGGGAATAGTTCTATAAGGTAGTCACAAGTTGAAAAATGTGCTTTCGTGTTTGTCTTTATGATATCATGGATAGGCTCGTCTGGTTTTCTTTTCTGTTCACCTCCATGAAGGACATCTGCTAACAAGGGAAAGGTTCTCATAAAACCAGGTGAAACTGCTACAAGTGCAAAATATTAAACATTATAACCATATTACCTGAATGAAATACTAAACTTACCACTTAATGCCAACAGCTTAAGGAAATATCAAACTTGCCACTCCAAAACCCACATCCCTTTATCAAAGTACATAGTTCCCGGATAACCATCCGTTGTCTTCTGTGCATCCCAGACATGCCGTTCCTTAGAATATCTCAAGCTCTCCGTCAGCACTCTCTTGCTAAAGAATACTTCGATAATCATATCAGCTGGATCACTTGTTGCTTAGCCATCTGGTTTAGTCTCCAACTGCATCAAGATCAGACTGCATAAGTAGATATAATACTTGTAAAGAAATTCTTCGCAGTGGTGATGCTTTCTAAGTGAGTACAATACAAAGAATAACGTACAAACGGAACATTAAATGCAGTTCAGTTATGGAACGGACTCGTACATCTTCAGTTATTCCGAGATGATCAAGAAGAACCTTTATACCACCATCTTTAGAAGCATTAAGGGGGACAATCTCAAGTGCATTTGGATGTGCTTTGATAACAGATGCTTTCCCTTCTGTTAGTTCCGACCAATGCCGTGTCAGGACAGATAAATCTTCCTCCCCATTGGCAAGGAAAAGCAACTTCTGCAAATGCAACTAAGCTGTGTAAGTTTACTCATCACAAAACCGATTCAAACATAGAAAACATTATCATCCTTAACGACATATCAACTTTTGGAGTTACCATAGTTACAGTAACAAACCTGAATGGATGAATATTCCAAGAGGTCCTCAACTGAAGACATCACTTTTACCTATGACAAAAACTCAACATTGGCTCAACTGCTTAACACAGTTAAAAGGGCAGGAGCAAGAAGTTTATCTAGCAAAAACCTAAATACTGTACCTTGGTCTCATGGTGCAGAGTGTGCAACAAGTCGACAGAAGGATGTTCAAACAAGGTCAAACATTGTTCCTCACAGTATACAACAAGAGGAATTTTATGCTTCAAGGAGTACAAACATGCCTGCCAATGAAAAAAAAAGAATTTAAATATAATATCTGACTATCTTATACACCTCTAAAAGGGACGCATAAGTCTTAACAGATCGAACAAATAGTTGATACCAAAGGGACCTGAGCTCAGAGATAGCACATTTCATGCCTAACATCCAAATTCATGATAAATAACAGGCAAGACTTGACAAATGCTCTGCAAATCTACTAACAAAAGAACAGTAGGCAGATCTTGAATTTTTTTACGGAAGAAGAGCAGGCACAGAACTATACTTCTGATGAAAGTGCAAGCTGCTAGCAGAAAGTAGTTAGCTGACATATTCTAAATACCTACCTCCTTGCATATATCCACATCCAAGTTTGCTCTATAAATCAGTTGTCCGTGACCTCCGTAAACAAGTGAACCCTGCATCCAAGAGAGCAAAACTATAACTATATAAGGGTAAACTATCAATTGGAAAAGAAATAACGTCATATAATTATTGTTCAAACAAGTATAAGAATGACAATGATGAGAGCTGGCACTCACTTCCATCTACCTTATCCTTATTTATAAACCTGCATGATGTTTTAAATTTAATTCTAGATTCATATATAATGAAGCTGGTGCAGTGCATCTTATAGAGATGCAGGAACAATTCACATGAAATGGGCAAAACTTTGTCCAGTTCAATACTTTCTCAAGATTTGAACATCAACAAAACATATCCTATTGGGGAAAAAAAACCATATCATTTCATGGCATCCCCTTCAGTGCTCTATCTATACCTACTAATAAAAACAGAAACGTTTCTGCAGTTTTGTCCGTTTTGGACGGTTTTGCCCCTACAATCGACTGAAAATTACCCACTGCTACCTCCGCAAGTTGTACTGTTTCGTTCGGTTTTTTCCTTCGTGACCGAGCGACGGGATGCCTTAACCCGGCGAGTCGCCATCTGCCTCACGCTGTTCTCACGCACCCACACACCCAGCACGGGCAGACGCACCCAGCACGAGCGGCGAGCCGCTATCTGCGGCTGCCTCACACCGTTCTCACGTGTCCAGCACGGCCTCCTCTCCATCTCCTATCTCCGAGAATCGCAATCACAAAATCCATCCCCTGTCCCAGATGCGTCCCTCCTCCTTGTTTCCATTGACACACTCCGTCTTATCTTTCCAGCGCCAATCCATAGGTAGCATCCCTGCAGCGAAGAAACAGCACGGAGGACAACCTTGAGGGCACCGGCTAAGCGCTTATGCTGGTGCTAGAAGCGGTGGGATGCTGGAGATCTATTGCGCCGGCCCTCGGGCCAGAGCGGAGAGAGACGAGGGGAACATAAGGTACTGAGGGAGAGGGTCTAGGCGGCAGGATGCATGCGGTGGGGCTTGGAGGCGTTGTGGTCATCGGGGACAGGAGAGCTACAGAAGAAGAGGACTCTAGACTAGATTGCTTTGGAATGCTAAAAGCGGCGAGGTCACTGCAAAAGAGCCCAAGGGAACTCGATGAGGTGGTTTTTGTTTTGAGTGATGCGTTCGTTCGACTTCCGTGTGTGTATCTCAAAAGAAGAAAAACTTACGTTTGTGCGTTTTGTGTGTGCGCTGGCTGTGTGCCTGTGTCCTACCTGCTGGGCTAGGTCTGGTGGAGGTGGCCAGCTGGGCAAGTGGGCAGCAGCGACGCGTTACAGATCCTTAAAAAAAAATACAGATCCTGGTTCCTCTACCTAACCGACATCCATTAAAATATACTACTACTACATGATGTAATGACTATGGCGCAAATATTGGGTTGTACCAACGTTCTTCATCGAAACTTGTTTTGTCTCCGTAGCAGACAAACTCTTTTACCATACTCCCTCTGTCCACAAATAAGTGTACGTTTGGCTTCAAAATTTGTCCACAAAAGAGTGTACTTCTACCTTCCGAATGCACTTTAAAGTAGGAAAAATTGCTTCACGGAAATCAAGCCCAATAACATTTAGCAAATGGTCTCTTCAATTTATACATGCACTTATCTCATTGGAGGTGGGATAATTAAAGATGAGAGAGAACATGGCTAACACATTCCCAATGAACTTTCTACTCTATCCCATAATTTGTCTTAAAATTCCTAAATGTCCACTTATTTGCGGTCGGAGGGAGTAAAACTATTTTAAAGATCCGTAGCATCACATGGGCCCTGTGCTAGTCTCTTCTAAAAGAGCAATTACAAAAACAAGCACAAGCTTGCGCACACACAAGCATATACTAAAGCAGGGTTACTTGCGTAAGTACAAGGGTGTTGATCTAGCAGAATATTGCGCACAAAAAATGTTACTTGAACATGAACAGGCGTGTTCAATTTGACAATAAAAAGAACATGGGTGTCAAAAGAACACTGGCACAAAGCCACACGGTTCTGACAGCCAATTTACACTTCCCAGAACTATTCAAGTAGCATGGAGAGAATTTACCTGTAGAAATACACCAGGTGAATTCTCTGATATAAATTCATCTTCCATATTAAGAAGCTTGAAAGTTGCTATGGTGGAAGCTCGGGTCTAATTAAAAGAGAAGAAAGCCAAGAAAATATTAGAAATATGCAACTAAACAAAAAATGCATCTGCATTTCCTAGTAAATTTCAGTATGCTTAAGATTAACATCACAAATGGTCCCTGTAATTTATGACAAGTTGAAACTATATTGCTTATTATTTGTATTCCATCAGAATGAAGTTGCAACTAAGATAATAAGCTATACAGGAGCGGTAAACATTCTACTGAAAATAACTCACAACCTTCATCAAGGCTACTTGTACATACTATTTCCTTCTGTGAAATAGATAATACTGTTAAGGAAAGAGTGGGAACTAGCCTTAACCTCTGATCAGGGTCATTCACATTGCATGATCGAATATCTTTGTATTCATGATTAATAATACAAGTTAAACCTACCTTGCCAGTAACCATGATAACAGTTGCTCCCTGTGATATAGCCTCTCTCAAAGATTTTATGGATTCTGCACGCAGGTGTCCTTCATAATCCACAAGAGTACCTTAATGATTTTTTCAGAATAAGTTACTTGCTAGAAGTTGGCAAAATCCAGCAGAAACATTATAATTCTTGATGTTTCATCAACTCACCATCTATATCACAGACTATATGGGTCAGCTTTGGCTGATGACCCTCCCTGAAGCTCATTTTCTCTAGATCTTTATTGGCCTCTGCATATAATTAAGAGGTACTCCAGTGAGAAGAAACACAAGGCAACCCTTTGGATAAAGAAAAAAACATAATGAAACCGTGCAAGGGCAACCTACCATCTGGATTTTCCGAATGATCCATATCGGAACTGAAATGATATGCACTCCTAATGAGTCCTTTCCCTTTCCATTCAAGAGTATTTAATATTTGTTCTTCTTCCTTCTCCATCTCTTCTTCAGCCTCCTTGCCGAGTTCATGATCAAATCCCAATAGATGCAATAATCCATGCACCTAATGGTGATTAACTTGGTTTAATATAGAATAGTGTTCGAAGCAGCAAGTTTCTTCACAAGATGATAAACCAGAAGTAGCACAGAAATAATCACTTGCACACATATGGTATTCAAGCGATTAAGCCAATAGGGAGCAGTTGAATCTCCATCTTGGCACTAATTCAAAATACAACCCATGAATCTCCATCTTAATTTTTAATTTTGGTTGTGACCATTACAACTACAATATGAACTCAGCAACACCATTATCAAACATCACTATGTTTGGTCAATCATATATCATACAAGAACTACACATCTGTTTGTTCATTGATTGTGTATTGGTGAAGGTGAAACAAATACATACATAAGGGGCACCACAGTAAAGAAATTTTGTTTGAAGCTAGCAATAAGTGAAACAGACTAACCATGAGAATTCTCATCTCATCAAGAAGCGCATGGCCTCTTTCTTCAGCTTGTCGCCGGGCTGTCTCGACAGAAATTACTAGGTCTCCCAACTGCAGCTGTTGAACCATACAACAGATAATAAAAGATCAAAATAAAATCATCTGTAGCAAATAAACTAATCCAATAGCACGCCTCAGTTCTTACAATGGGGATATCAAGCCCTGGGATATGTTGCGACATCGAAAGGACATCGGTAGCATGGTCTTCATCCCTCCATTCCTTGTTCAGCTTCCTGATGAAATCATCGTCACAGAGCAGCAGAGACACCTCAACGCTGTCGTACCTATCCACATTTCTTATACACGTGTCTCTAGTCTTGTACTCCGAGTTCTCCAGATTGTCGAATGCCAGCTTCATTGCCTTCCCAACATCCGTTCGAAGCGTTTCCGCAATACTCTGCCCGGCAATCCACAATTAGAGATAGGTCCAGAATTTAACAATTACAGGCAGGGAAAATTGCGTGCGGAAGCTATCAGTCACCAGGATGAAGGGGTCGTCGGGGAGGGCTTCTTCGATGCCAATCTGCACGCTGAGCTCGCTTGAGCCCTTCCTCCTGGTCCTCCTCCGCCTCAGCAACATCGGCGGCGGTGACCGGCGCCTCCGTCGTCCGGATACGGATGACGCGTAGTACCGCGACGCGGCGGCGAGGAAAGGAGGTGGGCCCTGGCTGCGGGAATGGGGCGGCGGCGGCGGCGGCGAGTGGAGCGGGAGAGTCGGCCGCGCTGACAAAGGGAAAGGAGACGGACGGAGGAGGTGGTGAGAAGCGAGCGCGCGGGAGAGAAGGTGGTGGAGCCGCGCCATTGAGAAGGAGGTTGCGCGCGGGTGGGGTTTAGACTTTAGAAGGTTTCTAGCTCGAGAGGAGGAGTCTGCGCAGGAAGAAGATGATAGGGTTAAACAAAGCGGACCCACGTGTCAGTGGGGTTAGTAAGCAAGCTCCATTCGGGTTTAGTCCCCCAGGCAGCTCACACCGAAACCCCCAGCAGACGCCAAAATGCCCCGCCGCGTCGGGACGACCTACTCCGGCCGCATCGCCGCCGCCACGCCGTCACCCTCGGGCCCCTCCCTCACCGTCACCGTCTCCCCGACGCCTCCCCCGACACCGCTCGACCCGCGCGGCCACCCGCTCCCGCGCCGCCACCTCGTCTGCGCCGTCGCCCGCATCCTCCGTTCCCCTGCCTCCCCGACCCCGCTGGCCGACCTCGCGGACTACCTCCACGGCCTACGCCTCACGCTCACTACCTCCGAGGCCTCCGAGGTAGTCAAGGCACTCTCCCCGGACCCCGCCCTTGCTCTCGCCTTCTTCCGCTTCGCCCCCGCCTCCCTCCCGGGCTTCCGCCACGACGCTTTCTCCTACAACCGCATCTTGTCCCTCCTCTTCCGCACCAGGGCGGACCCCAGCGAGGCTCTACGGCTCGTCTCGGAGATGGAGCGGGCCGGCGTGGCCGGCAACATCTCCACGGTGAACTTGCTGGTCGGGATGGGCGGAGGAGGCGTGGAGGTGACCAAGTGCCTGGAGCTGGCCATGAAGTGGGGGCTCAGGCTTAACGGATACACCTACAAGTGCATCCTGCAGGCGCATTTGAGGAGCAGGGAAGTGTCCAAGGGCTTCCAGGTGTACGACGAAATGCGCAGGAAGGGGTACAAGCTGGATATATTTGCGTATAACATGCTGCTTGATGCTCTCGCCAAGGCTGGAATGGTATGACAATGGGACCACTTCACATATTTATAGATGATGTTTGCAGTTTTGTGCTAACCTGGTATTTTTTTTTTGCTGTGGTTGTTTGACCTACCATTCTATTGGGGCCTGTAGAATTAGGATTGAGAGATAGAACTGTATTTGGTTTCACAAAGTTCTCCTATACCTATTAATTAGACTGTGAGCTCTTAGTAAATATGATATTGCAATGCCAGAGGGATTGCTGTGATTGTTTGACCTACCATTCTATTGAGGGCATGTAGAATTAGTGTTGAGAAGGCTTGAGGGATACAACTGTTTTTTTGTTTCAGAAAGTGCTTCTATGGGATGAAATTGGTATACCTATTAACTAGACTTTGAGCAGTTAATAAAGATGATTCTGCAACGCCATACGATGTTGTTGGTGCAGTAATTGATGTTATTTGATCAAGTCCTCGGTTAAGCATTCTTATTAGATTATGATCACGTGAATGCTCAGTGAGTACATTGAGCAGCGTTGATACTAGCCATTCTGGTGCTAGCCGTTAATGTTGGACTTTGGAGCCTGCATACCTTGCTGGAATGAGCCTGTGTGACTACTGAAGCTTTTTCACTTGATGGTCATGCAAGTAAAATACGAGATTGCCAGATGCAATAAATCTTTAACTTTTCTTAATAAGATGTTGAGAATTGTTTCTATTGTGAACAGTAAACGTTACATCATGTACACCTCAAGTTGGATACAGTAAAATCACCTCATGTCCAGTGATCCAACTCTGTCAATTAGGTGTCAGGTGATCAAGTTCAATAAGCTTGCATATCTGTGAAATGTAGAATGTGAACATGAAGTTTCGTTGTTTGTCTCAATCGTTAATGCTCACTACATGATAAAAGAACTAGCCTAGGGTATCCCATCCTCCCTATAGTATAATATTTGACACATAGCACACTATGTTATGCATATCTCAATAGGTTCGCCATTTATAAAATTTCCATACCTGATCTTTGCTAGTTAAGCAGGTTGACCAAGCTTACCAAGTCTTTGAAGATATGAAACAGAACTACTGTGAGCCGGATGCATACACATATACTATACTAATTAGAATGTCTGGAAGGGCTGGCAAGACCTCTAAATTTCTCTTGTTTTTTGATGAAATGGTATCAAAAGGATGTGCTCTTAACCTTATTGCTTATAATACTCTTATCGAGGCTCTTGGTAAGAACAAGATGGTGGACAAGGTAATTTTTGTACTTACCAAAATGATCAAGGGTGACTGCCAGCCAAATCAATTCACATATAGCATTACACTGGATATTTTGGCAACAGAAGGACAACTGCACAGACTAAATGAGGTCCTGGATATCTGTGATAGATATGTGAACAGATCAATTTATTCTTATTTGGTCAAGTCACTTTGCAAATCTGGGCATGTAAGTGAGGCACACAATGTTTTCTGTCGCATGTGGAACTCCTGTGAAATTGGAGACAGGGATGCTTTTGTCTCAATGCTTGAGGTGTTATGCAATTCAGGAAAAACACCAGAGGCTATTGATCTCTTACATACAATGCCTGAAAAGGGGATCGCTACAGATGTTAGCATGTACAATATGGTTTTTTCAGCCCTTGGAAAGCTCAAGCAGGTCTCTTTCATAACCAGTCTCTTTGACAAGATGAATGCTGATGGGATTGCTCCAGATCTTTTTACATACAATATTATGATATCAAGTTATGGTAGAGTTGGCTTAGTTGATAAAGCATCTGGACTGTTTGAAGAAATGGAGGCTAGCAGTTGTAAGCCTGATGTCATCACTTACAATTCTTTGATAAACTGTCTTGGGAAAAACGGAGATCTTGATGAAGCCCACATGCTTTTCAAAGAGATGCAGGAGAAAGGATATGATCCTGATGTCTTCACCTACAGCATACTGATTGAATGCTTTGGGAAATCCAATAAGGTTGATATGGCATGCAGCTTATTTGATGACATGATTACAGAGGGATGCATCCCTAATATCGTAACATATAACATTTTACTTGATTGTTTGGAGAGGCGTGGGAAGACAGCAGAAGCTGATAAATATTATGAGACTCTGAAGCAGCAAGGGCTAACTCCTGACTCAATAACTTACTCAATACTTGAGCGTTTGGAAAGTAGATCTCAAAGAACTGTACGAATACGAAAGCCAGCTCGGGTTACAGGTTGGGTTGTCAGTCCGCTAAGATGATGGTGGCAGGGATCTACCCTGGTTCCTCAGATTGTGCTCCTGGGATTTACAATGTTGAACTGCATCTCAATGCTCCAATGATACCAAACTATATGTTCAGTCACCACTGAAATTTTCTGGGTCTCTTCTTTCCTCTGGAATGATAAGTTAGGGATCACTTGATCAAGCATACTACACGGTTACTCGTGTCACACTTCTGAACAAATCATGTACCATGTGCTAGATAAAGAATTGTGTATAACTCGAAATCAATGGTTGTTCAAGAAAGCAAGGAATTCCTGTTTTAAATTCCTTCACATATGTGGGTTCTTGCAGTTAAAACTTACAAGATATCCGGCGTGATGACTGTAAGTCTATAATTTTTTGTCCTATGCTATGTAGCTGAGACAAGATGGAAGAACAATGATGTCAGAAGGAGATAGCTTGGTGACTTTTGAGAGTGGATTAAATGATTCTTTTGTGAGGTGGTCTACAATGGAACCAAATCGAGGACCAAACAGACCGCAAATCAGGTAATTGTGTCGGAACAAGCCTATTAGTTGCAGGAATAATTCTCCTTAAAAGGTTAGAGTTATTTGTGCCCTCAGGTTATTGTCTTAACATGATTCTGCATATTTCTTATGGTAACTTCAAGTATACTTGCTTAACTATCCAGTATCCTCGGCCTGTTCTTGTGCCGCTGTGCATGTTGTCACCAATAAGGTAGCAATCAGGGCACCACTCAGGTGGCAATCAGGAGGAATGAAACTAGATTCCTTTCTGAGCAATCTAATTCATTGTATTATTGCAAGTTGTAACAAGAATTTCTATTTCAATAGGATAACATATGGATGACATTTTGGTGGATATGATTTGTTGCTGTCAACCTTCTTGGACAACATGACAATATGCTTTCAATTTGTCAGATAACATGGCATCTTCTTAAGTGTGAAGATTTTGTTCTATTTTAACCTACACCTGTTGCTCATAATGTTTACCATTTACCTGAACATCAGCAGTTTTCAGACCTGGAATCTGAGAATCTGAATCTTTGCGATATAAGTCCAGTCTCTGACTCAGAACTTTGGCCATGATTTTATCATAATGTAGGAGTAGCAAAAAACGATTCATGAAAATATTTTGCAACACAATCCAGCTGTTGTTATACCATTTAGCAAAGTGGTGATGTCTTGCTTCCCAAAAAGTACTTCTCTACATATTATTCCTTGTTTATGGGTTAAAGTGCAAACAGAGTTTAATAGAAACTAAAATTTACTTGCTCCTCTCAGTAACAGTATATACTGAATGATTTGATACGCTTACATTCTTTGATAACAAAAACAGCATAACGAAAGATGGGTTGTTGCAGTTTCCTGTGTAACGTGAGAATATTTTAAGGGACATATGCTTATTACAAGGGAATGGCTTAAAGTTCATCCTCACTTTGTATTACTCCCTCTGTCCCAAAATAAGCGACTTGGGTTTGTGTAGATTCGCATGTATCTAGACGCGTTTTAGTATATAGATGCATGCAAATTTAGACAAACCCAAGTCACTTATTTTGTGACGGAGGGGGTAGAAAAGTGAACATGTCTTGGCAAAGAATTGCGTATCGACAATTTCGATCATTTACAACATGTAAGCATGCAGAATATAGTAGATTCTGCATCCACAGTAAAAGTTGATCAACTGCATTTTTAGTTATCATTTTTCTAATTTATCTGTAGTGGGGCTTGGGTGGGAGGTAGCAGCCATTAGATTTGATTGGGTGACCCATTTTCTTGGACATGCGTAAAATTTTTGGTCATGGCCATGTCTTCAAAATGCGGTAGCAGCCAGATACCTGTTCTCACACAGTTAATTCTCTTAATACAAAACTATCTCTCGTTTTTCCAATCCACAGGATTGAATTTGAACATCTGAACTTGATGATGAGTCGATTTTGTGAACTAGATTTTATCCTTGATTTTGCAGAATCGAAGCCAGTTAAAATAGCAACAATGATCCCAATAAGGATGTAATCAGCAGAACAACCCAACACATCATCATGATGTATTTGATATTAGAAAGAATATTTTCTGGGAAATTCATCATTGACATGGAAGTGACTAATCTAGAAGGTGAGGTCCCTCTAAGATTAGTTTCAACCATCACAGATAGTATGAAGCAAAGGATAAGGGTTGAGACTAACAACACACCTAGCTAGAATAATGAAATCCTGGAGCTCATGAAAAATTTCTCATAAAATAGGCATGGGCTCCAGATTTATATGGTAAATGTTTTATCTGAAATAGAGTTGGATCTATGTTATGTTTGTTCTTATCCATCTGAAAAATAAATATTTGAATGGCAAAGTTTTACTTGTAGGGCATAGATTTGTTATGAAATAATAAAATTTCAGTTTTGGACTGCTCAGTGCAGATGCTTGAATAGGTCAAATTTTCATTTTCTTTCGATTGTGATCTGAAAATCAAGTAAAAAGACTGTAATTTGCATTTCCTTTCTATGAAAGACTTCCTTGTGAATAGTTGAATATTAGGATTCTCTGGTGGAACATGAAACTACTTTTGGTTTGTAAATCTTGAGACCACTTTGTAATTATATCAAGAGGTAATTTCATTCCAATTGTATTCCGTACGATTGTTTTGGTATCAATTTAAAAAAAATCGAATACATTACAAGTTTGAAACATTCCTCAATTGTAAGTCTCGACCTATCATAAGATTGTTACGTTGAAGAGTCAATGATGAATGCTCACTGAACATGCTTCCAGAGATTTTCTCCCTGGTTCCCTGTCATTTTGAACTTGTGGAATTTATCATCCCAGTATAATTCATATTCCACTAGAAATCCACTCAACTTTTTGTGGTCTAAATAGGACCATAGTGATATAGAAAGTTGGGAATCATTCCATTGAGGAGGCTAATATGGCATGTTCTCCCACTTACAAGGTGGCGTGCTGGGCTGCTGGCTCAGTTGGGATTGAGAATTTTGAAACATCACCAGAAAATCCCCATTGGTTAAAGTTTCCAGTTCTATTTAAGAGGCATAGGATAGGCCTCTTAGAATTGCCATCTGGTTAGACTTCAAATTCACTGAGTGATACAAAAAAATGGGATTTGTTGTGCCCTCCTTCTCGTATTTGAGGTGCCATCTTTCTCTGCCCCATCCATGGATTTCAAACAGAAAACAAGTTGATTTTGGCAGGCCAGTACGAGGTGACTATGTGCCAATTTATATTCAACCTTCAGCTTGCGAAAAAAACTGCTGCCCAGGAGGGTGCACCAGATATTCAACATTCAGTTTCTGATTCATTTCATGTACACCATGTTGGTTGGTTTCTAATGGATAGTACACTAGTTTGGTTTCTTCTTGTATGCTGAGTGTCTGATATATATATTTTTAAATCAGTGTCTGGAAATTTGATTCGTCTTGGTTCTTTTATAATTTTATCTTACATTACTGTTTTGCAGCTTCAGCATTCGGACAGCCTTGCTTGAAATCATTAATATTTTGGTACTGGCATGATTTTGAGCAAGAGAACTAATGCTGCTATTCCTGATATGCCATTGCTTGGGACTATTGATGTGCTGGATGCCTATAAAGATGAATACGGTGGAGTGGTAGTTGATCCTACCTTTTTACCAAATACATCGAATGCATTTTCTGTATCACTCCGGTCCTCACTATCTTATTGGTGTGAGCAGGTAATACACACTCTCATCAATAAGTGGTCGGTAGGTGTAAAAGGCTGTAAAAGGCGACTGATGAGTTACATACTGCAGGGAAAGAGAGGGGTCTGGTTGAAGATACTGGAAGATCAAGCTGATCTTGTTCCAATTGTTATAAAGGCAAGTTGACCTTGTAGTTTAACTTATTAACCTTAGTTTAGCATCCGGCCTTTCTGAAAGCATAATATTCATAAACTGAATAGTTAGTATTTTCTGTATTTCAAAATTCCTGGGGAAAAAAGATTTACATTTCTAGTGCAATGTTTCCAGTTTGTTGTTTTTATTTACTTCAAAACAATACCTCTTATCGTATACATTAGATTTGTAAAGCTGATCTCTGCCAGTGTTGTTTCTTTCAGGAAGGGTTTACTTATCATCATGCAGAACCAGGGTATCTGATGCTAACTTTCTGGCTTCTAGATGGACCTGCCGCTTTGCCTTCCATCTCGTTGCATCAAATTGGTGTTGGAGCATTTGTCATGAACGAAAAACAAGAGGTTATGATAAATTATGTGTGTTGCATTTTAGCTTGGAAAAACGACTTACTGAATAAACAAATAGATATCCTAACTGGTTTTATGTAATTGTTTTTGTTCTACATGCCTTTCCGGACTTAGGTGCTTGTTGTGAAAAGAAAGAAAATGTCCATCAAACTGCACATGGCATCTGGAAGATCCCTACTGGTTTTATTGACAAGGTACACAGAGCCAAAACTTCGTAGTAAATGAATGATTGATAAGTAGCAGGGCAGCGACTAAATTGGATTGTCTATAACTGCACTTGTCGACTCCATTTTAATTGGATTTACTGTTCATATATTTGCGTCTCTGTTATCCAGAACGAGGACATATTTTTTGGAGCCATAAGAGAAGTTAGAGAAGAAACTGGGGTACATGCATTGTTTCCCCTCTATGCATAACTGCATTACAATTTTATTTACCATGGATTGTTTTGGCATTTTTCATTGCAACTGTGCCTACTTTTCAGATAGAAAGCTGTTTCCTGGATGTGGTCGCTTTCAGGTAATATCAAATACTACAATTGATTGTAATTATCTAAACATTTATTGTGAGGGGAAACGATTTTTTAGTTGTGTTCCCTCTTATAGGCATGCACATCAAGTTTCATTTGACAAGTCAGATATACTGTTTATATGCACACTCAAGCCATTGTCATTTGACATCGCACTTGACGAGTCAGAGATTGAAGCGGCACAGGTACTCTTGTCATAATCCATATGTGTTCCAGCTTGAACAATAGGGTTAATTAGCTTTCTCTAACAATCTCTTTGGGCTCTGCCATTTGTAGTGGATGCCACTTGACGAATTTATCAACCAACCATTCCATCAATAGGATGAAATGTGCAAGGCCATAGTTGACATATGCATAGCTAGATATCAGAAGTGCTACACTGGATTAGCTGCTCATCAGGTTATGTCAGCTTGATAATAGGGTTGCTTACCTCTACTTCCAGGATGCTGTCAAAACAGCTAGGCGTGTTCCTGAGACAAGTTGGTATTAGTTTGACTAATTAGCAAGTAACAGAATATGTAAAATCGTGTTGCCACAAAGTTATGCAGGCAGACAGGAAGTCAAACTGCTTGATATGCAGGAGATGAATTGTCAAACACTGTGCGGTTCAGTCTTTAACTAGGGCAATAACAATGGTTTGGTCTTCTTCCATCTGTAACAGAATTGCGGATGCTCTCAGAATCTCAGTAGTGATATTTCTAGTACTGCCAGTGGATAAGCTGAATCGTCCTAACAAATTGATTGTTGATGTATGCATTGTTGACATAATCTTAGTAGTGATATTTCTGGTACTGCCAGTGGATAAGCCGAATCGTCCTAACAAATTGATTGTTGATGTATGCATTGTTTTTTTTGAAACAAGGCAAAAGACTCGCCATTTTCATTGATAGAGAAGAAGTTTTTAGAAAAGGTCTTACAAAACCGTTCTTGGGAGCCAAGAGCAACAAACGAATACACAAAAGTCTACTCTCCTGGCATAATGTTACAAAGTGCTTTAGCACCTGCAAGACTCTACAAATTCACCTCCTCGATTTTGGCAATGATCATGTTGGCAGTAGAAAATTGGTTTCTAAAGACACGCCCATTACGCTTTTTCCAAGACACCAACATGGCTAGCGAAGCCAAAGCTCTTCGAGAGCCCCCCTTCTTGGCTATGGCAAAGGTCCATCAATCCTTGGTACTTTGAAAATCTTGCCAATTGCTAGGCTTGGGGTCCACAAGCCAAAACCAAGCTTTTACTACTGTCCAAATCCTAACGGTGAAGCGGCACTTGAATAGAAGATGCGCGGTCGATTCTTGAACTTGATTGCATAATTTTTTGAACTTGATTGCATAATTTGCAAAGGCCACAATTTGGCCAACCTCTACATTGTAGTCTATTCGTCGTCCAAACTTTATTTTAAAGGATCAATCAAGCGAAGATCTTGCACTTAGGAGTTTTCCTCGAAATAGACTTTCGCCCCGCTTTATAGAATAAAGCCACATCGGCCGAATAGATACAAGGTGGAGGGGAGGCACCTTATACAAAGCAGATCAGAATAAACATGAAAAACATAGAAAACCTAAACTTGCCACCGGAGACAAAGGGCTGAGACCGAGATGAACCGGGGCTCCACGACGACGCCTCCAAGAGGGTAATAACGCACCGCGCCGCCGCCGCCGAGACCAACGGTCAAGGGTTTTCACCCGGAGCCCTGACGCGAGGAAGGTAGCCGCATCGGCGCGCCCAAGAGGGTAACGGTACCCGCAGGCATCGCCGCCGATGGTGCCGAAGCACCGAGCTTTCGCCCGGAAAAACCTTCATACCGCTCCCTGTCTTCCGCCACACCCGTTGGCCCCAAGATAGGCCTCCGACACACGATCTGGGAGTTGTCGAAGCCGAAGCGCCGCCAACACCAAAGTCTTCCAACGCCCTCTCCTCGCCACCCACATGACCGAAGAGAGAACCACCACCGCCGCCATGTCGCTCGCCGAAGAGTCGCCTGCGCAGTCCACCTTTCGGGGCCGCCGCCCCGGCGTCCACGAGCTCAAGCCAAGTCTTCAACCAACGCCACATCGCACCGCCACCGAGAAGGACGGGGAAGAACAAGCACAGACCTGCCGGAAAACGAGCCACCCGACAACCTAGGGTAGGGGAACAACCCTCCATCACCCACGGTGATTGCCGTCCGGGCGCAGCAGCAGTATCGACTAGGCCTAGATCAGGCCCGACCAAGCCTAGATCAGGCCCAGATCGGGCCCTGTCGGCGCCTCCGCCGCACTGCTGCAGCCAGGACGTCATCACCGCCGTCCTCCTGCGCCTCGTGCTTCTCTTCCAGCGCCGTCGCCTTGCAAGGTAAGCCGCCACATCGCGCCGCCGTGGACTCCGCTGCGCTGCTGTTGTAGCTCCCGTTGCCGAGCCGGGCGCCGGCCGAGCCAGATGCGCCGCCGGTGGGAGGGGCCGCTGCCGCGTCGCTCGGGGTCAGCCCACCATATAGGCGCCGTCCTACCGGACGAGCTCGTCGCCACGCCAGTCTGCACTGCCGCCAGATGCCGCTGTCCGTGAGGGAGCCCCAACGCCGGTGATGGAGGGCCTGCCGCCGCCGGCACCGCGCGGTCTTTACCGGGCGGCGCTCGCCGGCAGCGGCAGGGGAGGAGGGGAAGGAGGCGGTGGGCTAAGAAACGCCTCGATCGCCCTCGCGGGGGCGACACGAGACGTCCGTGATATATTTTCCAACGGGTGGTGTTTTCATGGCTTAGGAGTTTCCCACGGCTTCCAAACTAAAAACTTCTAAATTGAGGATGTATAGCCTCGAAATTGCATCATGTATGCTGACTTGGCCGAGTAGACTGGACATGGGGATATCCATCCAATTTCTACGGGAATGGGAAAATTGCTTTTTCACGCGGCATCCTCATAGTCCATTTTCTTCCAGTTCATCTATCTTTATGCAGATTAATCCAATCTGAGCTCTGTTTTCGAACCATAAATAATTAAAACTCTAGGTTCCCAACTCATACACTTCAACGATATTTTATATCCATAAATTTCAGTTTTTCAAATTCGAACTCAAATGACAATTAAACATAACGTCCGAATGTATGAAATGATCTAAATGAAAGATGATGAAACAAGAGGAGACTACCCCCATGTCACTGCAACATATGCTCTACTAGGACATCACAAAACTGCTCGTGGTTGCTTGCCTTCTATCCTTCTATGGACTTAAGAAATATATATGTGGAGCAGGGATATATTCGGTCCGTGCCTCAATGTTATTCGCACATAATCATAGTTAAGTAACCTTAATCTGGCTAACGTCGGTAGGAACCCCCTTCTCCTCTTCTCCTCTCCCTTATCCCCTGCTACAGTTCCTGAGAAGCTCTCTCGTCGCTCCGGGCCGAACCGAAGCCACTCTCGCCGGCTTTGCCGGTGAGGGTTGGTGGAGGGGAGGTGCTGGTCGTAGTTGTAGGTTAGTTAGGAGTTGTCCCCTAGTGGAGTTTTGGAGCAGGTTTTAGGATTCTTGCGGCGGGATCCTGGGCGTTGTGCTCCTTCTTGAGCTGTTGATGCTTCTATGGTGGGGCTCGTCGGCGAGGGGAGGGCCAAGGTCTCCGCAAATAAAGGTGATGCTGACCTTCTGGTGGAGCAGAGGTGCTGCGTCGCGTCTCCCCTTCTGGCCGGCTGTGGAAGCGGGGGGAGTGGAGATGCATCGCATGGGGTGGCGTGGAGTTCTTCCTGGCCGGCCGTGGCGGCGAGGAGGAAGAACGACGCGCTGCGCCTTCCTCGGCTTTGATTGGATGGTGGTCGTCGTCCTGCGTGTTGATTCCTGAGGAGAGGACTTGTTTTGCCCCTCTTCCCCTTCCTTGTGGTCGTGGTGATAGACAGGAAGTGGGGAGAGGGCAGGGCATCCTTCGATCTGGAATTTGGCAGGCGGGGGACAGGCGTGCGAGGTCAAGCACGCGGAAGCTGTGTTCTTCGTCGGAGATTCCAAGCGGGGGCAGTTTCTGGCCGTCGCTATCCTCGGCCGTAGAGGCCACTCCGAGCTCAGGTGAGAGCACCTGTGCATCCTTTTCCTCCAGGCTTGAGCCAATTCGGAGGATTTTTCCGCGACCTGAAGCTGGGATTTATCGTCGGCTCTACACCAAGTGGCTTGTTCCCCGGTGGTGGTGCTGATGCCCGGCGACGGAGGTCCATCAGATGCGGCGGAGCAGACCGAGGACCTGATTGCTTTTCTCTGTTTTGTCTTAGGGTCTGTCTTGCAAACTTTGAGGCCTTATCTTTTATTTTCCCTGTGCTAAGGAGCCTCAATGTAAATTTGTATCCGCCGAGTTATTAATACAGCTTCCAGGCCTTTCGAGGCCTTTAATGTTCAAAAAAAAAATCATAGTTAAGTCACACGGCTGACTATGTATGATCACACTGCGCGTGATTACACGTTTTCATGATCCGTGATGTCTTCTCGTGCCAGAACAAGTAGGGCCACACATAATACAAACCGTGCTTGTAGCACGTCAAATGTTCTTTCAGTGTGTTTCCTCGCTGTCAATAAAACCTTAGCCTTTTTTCTTTCTATAAAAAAATGTTAATAAATATATCTTCTCAATGAGTGTACATACCCTAAAATGCACGACAACCATATTTATTTACCTTTCACCATCATACGCACCAAAAGCTTTGACCAGGAAAGCACAAAAAAAATGCATTTAAAAACGGGGATAAGGATACCAGTTGGTCAGCGGTCAAGCCGATCCGAGCTGTTTTTGCTCACATAGTCGCCGTCAGCCTCACATGCGAGCACCACATAATCTCATTCTCATCCACACCTTCTTCGCTTCCTTTTCAGAAACCCTCGCGCGTGCGCGTGCGCGCTGATTTTGACGCCCGTCGCGATTAACACGGACGAACACCGTCCGTGCAGACGCTAACCAAAATTCGTACGCATAGTATTTGTTGGATATTAACAAAAGAGTAATGCTACACATACGAGAAGAATTTACGGAATGAGCTTACGGGATGATGTGGTGGACAGTGGCAAGTCATGATTTGCTAGAAAAATAACTGACGTAAATACTTCACCAACCATATCAGGCCACGTCTAGTCCGTAAGTACATTTTGTAAGCCCACTCCGTAGGTATAGGATTTCCGCTAACAAAATCAGATAATAGAGAACTTCTGCTGATTTTTCTAAGGACGACTTGGTCGGGGGACCCAAATCAGACACAAAATAGTGTCCGTTTTAATTCGTGTGGGGCAATAAGTGTCTAGCGTATCTCTATTGGCGCGACTCATTTTAGACAACCCATGTGTTTAAAATGGTCTATTTAGATCGGTCCACGGATACTAAACGTGTCTCTATCTGGCGGGCAAGGCAAATACGCTCGGTGGCTAGACCCATTTGGTCCAAGATGACACGTTAGCCCATTGCGCCCGCAGCAACATCGTCACCGCCTACTCGTCCTTGTCTTAGGAGAGGTCGATGAAGGGTGGCAGCATCCAGGGCAGCCTGTGGTGGAATCTCCCGTCCAGGCCACACGACATGCGGCAACGATGGTGGAGGTGGAAGTTGCGCTATGTGCACCACCACCATCACGGAGAGTTGGACGGTCTTCTTTATCCCCTACTAGAGTAGCACACTCGGTGGATTGTGTCATGCAAGCCCAACCTTGGGAGTCCGGACCAAGGCACGCGGTCTGAGACGCGTCCAGTTAGATGCATTCCCGATTCAAATTTGGTGAGACAATGGGTCGAGCCGGATGCATCAGTCCGTTTGGATCATGCTGCTGGAGAGTTTGTTGCTTGTCCTCTTGTCCATAGGGACCGGATCGAACCGGTTTAGACCGCTTGGGTCGCGGCGGTGGAGGTGCCCTCACCCAACGGCGTCCCCATTTGGGGGCATGTCCGCTTCTTTTACCTATTTTGGCCATTTTTTATACATAAATGAAACGATTCACACAATCAAATAAATTTGTACATTGTCCATGCAATAATGTAGACACGATAGTTCAAAATCTAATAAATTCAAATAAAATCCATAGAATGATTTTAAAGACATGGATCACACAATCATAAAAATTTAAATAAAATGAGATGAGAGAACTATTGGATTCGTTCGTGGGTTCACATATGCCCAACCAAATATTTTTTAAGTAAAATGTGAGTTGCTTGATCACGAATTTTCTATGATGCACATGGTGAAACTCTTTGACCATTGCCGGTTGATACGTGGGAAACGTATCTATAATTTTTGATGCTCCATGCTTGTTTACTATCTACTTTGCTTTGTTTTGTCTATACTTTGAGGTGTTGTTATATCTTTTCTGGAACTAACCTATTAACAAGTTGCCACAGTGCCAGTTGCCTGTTTTCTTCTATTTTTGGTTCCAGAAAGGCAGAAAATCAATATTCTCGGAATTGGACGGGACAAAAGCCAAAGTTATTATTTTTCCGGGAGCAACACGAAACCATGAAGCAGAGCCGGAGGGGGGGGGGGGGCACAGGGTGGCCAACCCCCTAGGCACGGTCAAGCCCTAGAGGCGCCTGGAGGGGGTGTGGGCCCCCTGGACCCCCACCGACCTTGATTCTCGCGCCTATAAGAAGCCCCCGACCCAAAAACCCTAGGCAATCCAGAAGAAATCCACGAAAACCTCCGTAGCGCCGCCGCCACCGAAGGAGAGATTCGTGGGATAGAAAGTCTCTGTTTCGGCACCCTGCCGGGACGGGGAAGTGCCCCCAGAGCCATCTCCATCGATCTCCATCGCCATCTTCATCACCATGTTGATTCCCATGATGAGGAAGGAGTAGTTCTTCCTCAAGGCTAAGGGCTCTACCGGTAGCTATGTGTTCATATCTCTCTCTATGCATGATCTTGTTGTGGTCATGAGCTTTGTAATCTAGTAGATCTACCTTGCTACTCAAGTGCTTTATTAGATCTCTACTCTCCCCATGTGTGTGAAAGTGATAGCGTGCACGCCATGGTGGCACTTAGGTTTGAGTCTACATAAATACTCTTTGTGCTTTAATAGATCTATGCTTTTCTCCACGTGTGTGAAAGTGACAGCGTGCATACCGTGTGTGGCACTTTGGCTAGATTGAATATTTGTTATGAGTTATATTTGGAGTTGGATGTCTCTATGAAATTGTGGTGTTTGTTGGAACCATCTAGCGCTCAAAATGACAGTGTGGGGTTATCTAGATTGGGGAAGGCCCTACCGTGGATTAGAGTGTCCAACCAGAGAGTAATTAAGAGTAGTATCATAAAGAGAGGATATTATATGAGAGAGTGTTCAATAGTAAAAGTATGATCCCTAGGCCTTGTTTCTAAGCATTGAAACACCATTTGCTACTAGATCTGTTGTATGTTTGCTTCCTTCCTTCAGTTTTCCTTTAGTCTATTCCTCCACGCCATCAACTCTTTTCTGGCACCATTACCCCACATCAACAACAAGCCAGAAGCTATTTTCTAGCACCATTACAACTTGTATTTCACTATCTCTTCGCCGAACTAGTGCACCTATACACCTGACAAGTGTATTGGGTGTGTTGGGGACACAAGAGACTTCTTGTATCTTGATTACAGGATTGCTTGAGAGGGAATACCTTTGACCACTTCCTCCCTGAGTTTGATAAACCTTGCGTAATCCACTTAAGGGAAACTTGCTGCTGTTCTACAAACCTCTGCACTTGGAGGCTCAACAACTATCTACAAGAATAGAAGTGCGTAGGCATCAAGCTCTTTTCTGGCGCCGTTGCCGGGGAGGTAAGGTAAAAGGTACTCACATCCTCCGGTGTAAGTGCTCGAAGTTATTTCCTTTAGATTATGCAATTGTGTCTTTTTGTTTCTTGTTTTCACTAGTTAGGCTTAATGGAAAACAACAACAAAATTAGAGAGCTTTATAGTGTTTATCTTGAGTTAGGACATGAAGTGTTTGAAGAGAAAATTAAAAAACCTATGGAGCTTTATTTGCATGCTAATAGCAATGTTATTAGTATGAACCTTTTGAACACCATTATTGCTAATGATATGGAAAAGTCTAAGCTTGGGGAAGCTAGTTTTTATGAAAATAATCTTTTTAGTTCCCTAGCTTTGGAATATAGCTATTGTATTGCTTATGATGATACCAAACCTCCAATATATGATGATTACAATGATGAATATGATATTTTCAGTCCACCTACTATTGAGGAAGAAGTTAATTGTTATTACAATTTGCCTCCTATATTTGATGATTATGGTGATGAGAATAGTAATGATAGCTATTTTGTTGAATTTGCTCCCACTACAATTAATAAGAATGACTATGCTTATGTGGAGAGTAATAATTATTTTATGCATGTGGCATGATAAGAATGTTTTATGTGATAGTTATATTGTTAATTTTATTCATGATGCTACTGAAAGTTATTATGCGAGAGGGAAACATGGTCTCATGTATCTCAATAATATTAAGTTTCCCCTCTTTATGTTGAAAGTCTTGAAGTTGCACTTGTTTTGCTTTCCTATGCTTGTTGCTTTGTGATTTTATGACTTGTTTCTTTACAAGTTTCCTATGCATAGGAAGTGGGTTAGACTTAAATGTGTTTTTAATTTGCTTCTTGATGCTTTCTTTCACTTCAATTCATATTTCTTATGTGAGCATCTTCTCAAACTATCAAGCCTAACTTAAAGGCATTAAAGAAAAGTACTTGTTGGGAGATAACCCAAGAGTTTCCTTGAGTCTTGGAAGTTATTACTTCAGTAATGACCTCTCCTTATCCTTTTTGTTTGCTTTTTGTGCCAAGAATGACCTCTAATGAGAGGGAAGTAAGATTTGGGAAGTTGCTGTCCCAAAACAGATTTCTGTCCTCCACCAAAAACATTCGTGAGGAGTCTCTGTAACTCGGATTGAGCTGAAAATTTACGAATAAATCAATATGTTAGATAACTTTCGTTAGTTTAACACTTTTTGATTTGAGCAAAAGAAGATATTCGAAAAAAATTGGTTTCTACCTGCTGGTCTGTTTTGACAGATTTCTGCCATTATTTGCATTTCCCTCTTATTGATTCCTTTTTGAGTTCTCTTCAGGTAAATTGAGCTTTTTGAAGGAGTTACTACAGTAGATTGTTGTTTTTAGTAAAAATCCTTGCTGTTCCAAAGCTTTTCCAGTGGTCTAATATCTTTTGAATACACTAATGTTGCTAATGAAGATTGTGTGAAGTTTTGTATGAAGGAAAAATTTCAGGTGTAGAGAGAGAATGATGCAATAAGATGAAGAATAGACAAAAGGTCAAGCTTAGGGATACCACCATGGTGTTACCCCAAGAAATATCCAAGAGGTACAAGCGTCAAAGCTTGGGGATGCCCAAGGCATCCCCTTCTTCATCAATAAAAATCTCAGGTCTTTCTAGACACTTCGTTTTTATTGTTTCATGCATTGTTGTGTTATTCTTGGAGCGTCTTAGTTTTTTGTTTTTGGTTTTTGTTTGCTTAGTTTTCTTGAGTAATTTGGTTGGTTACACCACACTTCTTTTGAAGAGAGACACACTCTGTTTTCATTGCCTAGAACACTCTAGTTTTCACTCTTATTGTTTTGTGAGTGTTCTCTTTTGCTAGCACTATGTTTAGCCTTAGTTTTCTTGTGCTTTTAGCTTAGAACTTTTTAGTTTTTCTTTGTGGATTTGTGAGAAAATCCCACTGGTCTTTATTGATTATTATCTTTGTGAGTTGATTCAAATAGGTTGACTTGGCACATGTTCACAGCATGTTATGACTATGAACAAGTCACCATAGCCTCTATGATCATTTAGTCCTCTACTTGTGGTACCACTTTATGCTTTGATTAGTAATGTTTTGTCGCTTTGTATGATTATGGCCATTATTGCTCTCTTAGTTGGTTGCTCCCAGTATTTTGCTATCCTCCACTTGTATGAGTAAGCTCTACTCATGCTTCCAACTCCCAAGTGAAAGCGTATTTTACCCTATACTTTTTTGGTTGACAATGACACCGTCGTTAGAGTGGACTAATGCTATTTCTAGTGTCTTACACAGGTTCTAGTCCGATGTTGTGATGAAAGGTTATCGGAGACCCCCCACTTTGATAATGAAGCTTCGCACCGGAGTTTTCCCTTTTTATGTAATTTGAGTCCGGTTAGGAGCTCCGCACTATTAAGAGGGGTTCTCTCGATGAGCTTGTTGGGGATGATCACCTAAGCCATATACACATCCCTTTCTCCTACCTAATCCATCACCAAAGAGAGAAGAGAAGAAATCCTATCCATCAAAGCCTTTTCTGCAGATCCGGTTTTCAGACCGGTTGGACCGGTTCCCAGACCGGACCGTCCGGTGTCAGGATCGGAAATCCGAACTCAAACCGGGTTTTCCGGTTTACTCACTCCGAATCTATCCGAGTCTGGGTACTGAGAGAAGATTCGGTTTTAGTCCGGTTTTCCAGGCTGAGGACCAGACTGTCCGATGTGTGAACCGGTCCAACCGAACTTAAAACCGAACCTTGCGTTTTTGGCTCAAAACGGCTAGTTTTTCTCCTTGAGTATAAATATCCCTTCTTATAGCTTGAGCAGGTTAGGAATTCAGTTTATATCATTTCTTGAAGCTCTCTCTCTCTCCCCCATTGTTGAAACAAAAAATCTTGAGGATCTCCCATTCTACCCAACCAAATCCAAATCCCTTTGGTAGAAAGGAAGAGGAGGTCCCGATCTACGTTTCCACCAAGCCAAAGTTCATTCCCCCTTGAGTTCATCGAGTTAGCTTATTACTCTTGGGTTTGTGGGAAACCCTAGGCAGCTAGGGTCGCCCGGAGGCATTCAGCTTGTGATTTGCTCCGTGGAAAGTTTGTGAGGGTTTGGAGACTACCTTAAAGTATACCACGAGTAAGTGAGCTATTCCTTCGTGGGATAGGCTCGGAGAAGAAGGTGAGCCTTCATGGCGCGTGAGTAATCCTTCGTGGAACCTTACACCTCTCCAACGTGACGTAGCCCCCTTCCCAAAGGTGGTGAACACGGGAATACATCTTTGTCTCCGCGTGCTTCGGTTATTCCTTAACCGATCTCTTACTTGTGTTGCTTACCTTGTGATAGCCTTTGAGCTTGAAGTATCTTGTACATCATCTAGGTTGCCTCACCTAGTTTGCATTTAGGCTCATTTATATTCCGTAAAGCCTAAAACTTGCAAAAGATTATAAAGAATTTTGTAGAAACCTATTCACCCCCTCTAGGTTAACCATCTTACACTTTGAATTGGTATCAGAGGCAAGGGATCTTTTAAGGGCTTTACTGCCTAAGATAAAAGATGGTTTTCTCCGATGATGAGGAGGAAAAGACTTATTCGGTCAAGGAGCTTCGTGAAATCTTAGCCAAGGGTGCCCTTGAAAAGGCCAAGGCGGATTCTGATCTCCTTGTTCGAATGAGTTACCTAGAAGGACAACTTAAGGCCATTGGCGATGGGGCTTTTCTTGGTAATCCATTGGTAGTACCTCAAGGGAGACCAATGGACGCCGAAAAGGATAAGGATGCTGAGTCCGCTCATGAGGGCGGATCGTCAAAAACTTCCACGCCCCCTAATCAATTCCCTTATGTTTATCCTAAGCAAAAGAACATCATGCCTCATATTAATGGTTCGGGTCCTGCACCTCATTATGATGGAACTCATTTCTCTCATTGGAAAGCTTCTATGGAATCTCATCTTCGCAGCTGCAACGTTGAGCTTTGGGAGATTGTATGCACCGGTTTCCACCCTCATGATCCCAACAACTTCACCCCGGGATAGTACTACGACCGCCAACTAAATGCAACGGTTTGTGACAAGATAAGGAGTGCCATTCACCGCACTCTCCATGATCAAGTCAGCGACATCCCCACCGCAAATTATCTTTGGGATAGGATTGTCATTCTCCAAGAGGGAACCTCTCTTATCCAAAAATCCAAGTATGAAGCTGCCAAGTCTGAGATGAACATGTTCATGAACCATGATGGTGAGACTATCGCTGAAGCATACAAGAGACTCGTTGCCCTCCGCGTGAAAATTGGTGGCCTAGGGTGTGAGAAGTATGATGATGGATTCAATTTGAATGATGAACTTATCAAGTCCAAGATTGTATCCATGATCGTGGTCACCGACAAGAAGCTTGCCTTGAACTTGCAACTCCTCGATAAAGCTAATCAATTCACTCCTGATGATCTAGTCTCTTATCTAGTTGCCACGGATAACTTGGCGGATGAAGGGCAAAAGATCAAGGAAAGCAACCGTGCTATCGAGTCTTCCCACTCTCTAGCATTAAAGGCCAAGCAAGTGCAAGAATATGTTGCTAGTGATGAAGATAGCGATGTTGATGGAGTTGATGATATGTTCTCTCAACTTGCTCTCTTCACCAAGAACATGAAGTTCCTAAGAAGTAGAAGCTCAATGGGATCAAGTGAGAAGAAGAGGACATGCTACAATTGTGATGAGGCAACTCATTTTGCCGACAAGTGTCCGTATGAGAAGAGACTTGACAAGCCTAAGCATGAAGAAGGTGCCAAACCAAGATTGAAGCCCAACCCCATTAATGAAAGATACAAGAGGAACAATAGGCGTGATGGTAAGGTGTGGCATCCCGCAAAACCACTACTAGAAAATCGCGTTGATTTTGTGCATTGCATCATCATCGTCATGCATTGGTTGCATAAAACTATTTTCGCAAAGCCCGATTTGTTTCCAGACGCCCCTCTTTATTCAAACATCAAAACCGGGTCCCCGGATTATTTTGTTTTGTCCGCTGTCGGATTGCAAAATCGCGGGTTGAAATAAATAATTTAATTATATTATTTTTGTGGGGGCAGTCGAACGGGCCGAATAACCCGAACGACCACCCCAGAAAAATACAAACGGTCCACCTACACTCGCCCTTCTAAATCCTACAGCTACCAGATAATCTGCCCACACCCCCCTCCACATCACCCCACCCAATAGCAACCTGCCACCTCACCCTCTCCCCTCCCCCTAGCCTACCAGACGCTGCCACCTCATCACCCCACTTACCCCTCAACCCACACAAACACACCCAGACCCACACCACACAACTCACACCACACACAGCATGCACACACGCACTCACTCGCCAGCACCCCTGCCCAGATCCCCACGCGGTCGGCCCCGGCCCCACCGCGGGACCCACCCCCACCGACGCGGCTCCCTCTCTCTCCCCAACCCGCGCATCCCCCGCACGCCTCCTTCCTCCTCTGGTTCTTCTTCCTCCCGCTCTCCCTCTCTGCTCCTTCCCCGTCCAGCCTCCCACCGACCCCCACCTCCTCTCTCTCGCACGCTCCCTCCCCCAGGCCGGCGACCCCTTCCCCCCGTTCGCTCCACCGCCGCCAGTGCCCCGCCCCGCTCGCCGCGCGCCGCCCATCCTCCTCAACCTCGCTCCACCGCCGCCGCGCGTGCTCCTCCCTCCGCCGCGCGCCTCTCCCGTCGCCTCGCCCCGACGCCGCCAACCGCTCTCCTCCCCGCCACCGCCTCTCCCTCCTCCGGCCCAAGCTTCCCCGCCGCCGCCCTCCGCTCTCGCGAGCGTCGCCTCCCACCTCCCCCGAGCAGCCCCCACCCCCTGGCGCCACCGTCGCCGGGTCCCCTCCCTCTGCTCCGGTCGGGCCAGCCCCGCCTCCCCTGAGCCGCCCGCCGACCTCGCCGTCGCGCCCCGCCTCGCGGGCCTCCTCTCACAGGCCGCCCCGAGCACCCCGTCGCCTCCGCGCCCCGCCTCTGTCCGTGGCCGCGACCGCCGCCGCCGTGCGCGCCGCCCGCCGCCAGCCCCGTCTCCGGTAACCGCCGCCGCCGCCCTGCCAAGCTCTGCCCGAGCTCCGCTGCGCCTCGCCGCCCTGTCCCGTGTCGCCCTTCCGCGGCTCGCCTTCCGCCGCATCTCCCCGTCCCGCGCGCGGAAGCCCCGGCCGCGCCCTCCGTCCGTCCTCGGGCCGGACGCCGCCGCCAGCGTCTCCGTCGCCCGCGTCATGTACCCGCCCGCGCCGTCTGTTTCCTGCAGGTCGTCATCGCCAGTACCAGGTGGTGCTGCTCAGTTTTGGGAGCCTCACTGCTTCCTCTGCCTCGGGTACCCGTGCGTAGTCGGTGGAGGAAGTACCGAGAGGGGACCGAAGAGACACCAAAAACCGTATATCGTCGACATGGGCCCGATGACCGCCAGGGCCGCCTCATGGAACGCCAAGCCCTCCTTCCTGGACATCCGAGACCTCGAACCCCCGGAACGACGAGATCGCCACGCGGACTTGAGTACCCCGAAGCCTTCGACACGGAGCACCGAGGATGCCGTCATGGGCGCCAAGACACCCGTCGAATCACGAAGACCGGACCCTGCGGACCAACATGATCTTCTTCTCGGACGCCAAGATTCGTCGAGAGCCCGGAACGACAAGTACTCCCTCGAGGACGCCGAGTGCTTCACCCGGACACCGAGACCCCGATGCGACAAGTACCTCATCCCGAACGCCAGGGCCGTCGGCATGACCGTAGACCACGGATGCGACAAGAACTACTTCCGGAGTCCGAGAACGTTCCGTCGAACCCTGAACCCCAGATCCGTCGAACCCTGAGACCGACCCCGAACCCCGGAACCCAAGCTCTGCCGAACCCCTCAATGTGTGAACCCCTTCCCGAAACCTTATTTTTATAATATAATACAACTTGTCGCATATTAAATGTTCATGCATGCATACTTGTCTGTGGTTTGGGGACCTTATGCCGATTCACCTAATAATTAAATATGGGGCCCATATGCGGGCAAATCTAGTCTCATATTGGCCTCATTTAAACTTGTGTAACAAACCGGTGATATATTCTTGCCTTGTTAAACAACATCTAAATTGTGGGGTAGCTAAACAACATGAACCACCTAATTAATTATCGGGACCCCGGTTCCGCTTAATACTGACCTAATTGCATTGCACCCTTGCCATGCCATGCATCATACATGCATCATGCCGATCTTCTGCCGTTGTATTAAATAGTGCATCCGGTGTTTCTTCTAGTGTTTTTTCTTCTTCGCGGATAAGGCCGTTGAGTTGATGTGAGCTTCGACCCGATCTTCGGTTGGACCTTCGACAATGTTTTCAGGCGAGCATCCCCCCCTTTCTACCTATCTTACTTTTATAGTATTTACTCCCTCCTGTTGATCTATTTCTATCTGTGTTGCGATGCTTTAGTTTCCGTACCTGTGATATCCCTTGCAGCCTTATATTGCCTTGGACACATCCTATTACCTGTTGTTTGGTAGATAGTTGGACTTGCGCGTCGTAGTCGCTTGCTCAAGTGCTGTTGCGTGTCGTCCAGTGCCACAGTTGTTGATGTATTGCCGCATGTTGCTGTTGGAGATGGTCATAGTTTTACTTATCGTTCACTTTATTCCTGTTTAACAACTAAAATTGAAGTAAGCAGAGGCATCGGTGGGTGATAGATAATATTTGGTTTCCGAACGCCCACTTGTGTCCCGTAGGACCCCGAGTACTTGATACCTGTTCCTTGATTTATCGCGCTATCCACATATGGGGAATTATGGGCCCCCCTTAGCCAGAGCTTGATTCCGTCTTATTTCTTGGGGCCACAAACTAGTTTGAGGTTTTATTTACTATCCTGTACTTATGCCATGCTACTGCTTTATTTACGATTGTGTGAGGAGCACGCTGTACTGTTTTGGCAGCGGAGTGTTTTTGCGGTATCGACAGTCCCCGTTTGGGGATCTGCTGTCGTTTACAGCCACTGACGCAAACCTTGAGTCCGTCTCGGAGCTTGCTTACTTCGTTGCGGGTGTACTCCAAGGGGTGGCCCCCTGAAATATTTCTGAATCCTGTGATTGCTTTGTCGTGAAGACCTCGTTGGGTTTTGATTTGGTTTTTCCGAGGTTGATCGTGTGTGTGTTGCTATTTGTGCACCCCGGCCGGGTTAAAACTTTCTGAAAGCCGTGTCCGTGGTTATGGACGACTTGGAGCACAGTATCTCGACCATAGACAAGCATAACTAAAGTTTATTGCTATAAATTTGACTTTATAATGACTAGTAATCAGCTTCACTATCATGGAATGGCTAAATAATACTGCCCACAATTGCTTGTTTGGATTGTCGCTTGCGACCATTGTACCTGACTAGTAAGTATGGCAACTACAACGGAATGACTGATTAAAAGTACCAACAACTGCTGGGTTTTGGGTTATCTCATGCTATCTGTATCTGATTAGTAAGTGATGTAACTATAACGGAATGGTTAACTAAAAGTGCCCACTGCCTACTTTATCAGGACGATTATTTAAACCTGACTAGTAAAGTGCCGCAACTATAACTGAATAAGTAAAACTGCCAACTGTGTGAGTTCCTCGGTTGACTTCCTCGTTTGGTATCGAGGGGGAAACGCCAGGATGGGTTTGTTTGGTGGTAGTATCAGGTTGGTTCCGAATAGGTCTTTCTTACCCCCCCTCTCTGATAGCCGCCAGTTGTATCGAGTCTCTATAGGTTGTTTAGTGCATGCTGCCGCTGCCGCTCAGTCCACCATACCTATATAGGCGAGGACCGCCGAATTCTAGCCTCGCCGTGTACTGGCCTCAGTACTGACGCTCCTCTTTTTCCTTTGCCCTTTGTCGGCACCCCTTTTGTTTAAGCAGGTTTTGAGATCGACGTCGTTAGCAGGGTTACCCTTCCGGCTTGGCCTGGGCAGGGTTATGGACGCCATTGGTTATTCTTCAGGGCTCTTAGCCCCATTTGCATCTTGTCCGTAGCCGGACGCTCTGTCGTTTTCAAGGTGATTTGGATCTTTGTATATTATATTTGTATTCTTGACTCTTTGAGTCGCTGTTATATATATCTGTTCTGTGGGTCCCATCGAGGACTGTTGTGTAATGTTATTACTTTGTTTTCCACCCGCACGAAAGTGCCTGGTGGGCACCTTTGAATCGTTTCTATGCGGGTTTGGCGAGTTTTGCTGAAACTTGCATAGGTCCGATTCTGAGGGTGTTACAGAGTGGTATCAGAGCTCAGCAGTTGCGATACCCCACAAGTCCAGCCTGTAGGATAACCTAGCTAACGGCCGAAGTAGAGTGTCAGAACTATTTTGCAAAAACGGTTGGATAGTTCTGGTTAGGTCTGATTTTACTCCTTACCCCTCTGCTATTCTCCTCTTACCTCGACGTGTTTTGAATCTGCTCTCTTCTCTCTCTTCGAGTCCAGGAATTCTCGTGGTTGGGTTTCCGTCGTACCTTCAGGGCTTCGCTTTCTCCCTTTTGTAACGGAGGTGCTACGATCATCAATCTGCAACTTGTCTGTTGTACCCTTCCTCCAATCTTTTGTTCTTGAGCTCTTTATCCATATGTGTTCCTTGCCGGATATCTGTGTCGTTGAAAAACATATGAGAGGGACGAGCATTGGTGAAGTTGGAGTTAACCTTGAGCATGTGTTGTTCATGCCAATGGAACCATCGCGGAACCTAATCAGTGTGTCTTTCATACGATTTCTGCTGGCAGCATCCCTTTGTTCCGGATACCACCTATGAAGATCTTCAGTCTAAATCTCGAGAGTTGAGTTGCCTGATTCTCCTACCCATGTATAGAGTTGATAGTTGGGTCCGGGATGGACTGATCACCCTACCCGACTCTTACTGTTCGCTCTGTACATCGAACCGGTGGATCAATGTAACCTTTCCCTCTTCTAATGGAAGTTAGAGGTGGCCTTATCGTTTGATACCTCTATCTTCGTCCTTTGTTTCTCCGGAGTGTTCTCTCGACGATCAGGGACAACGACCCTTTGTTGGTGGTGTCGCCGATTTCAAGATGGAGGATGAACCCTTTTTAGTGGTGTCACGAGGATCTACATGTAGCGAGGAGATGCCGTTCGCCGACCTTCCTTCCGGTACCATGAGGCGGATCTCGAGGGCGAGATCCCTTGTTAGTGGTGTCGAATTGTGGCATCCCGCAAAACCACTACTAGAAAATCGCGTTGATTTTGTGCATTGCATCATCATCGTCATGCATTGGTTGCATAAAACTATTTTCGCAAAGCCCGATTTGTTTCCAGACGCCCCTCTTTATTCAAACATCAAAACCGGGTCCTCGGATTATTTTGTTTTGTCCGCTGTCGGATTGCAAAAACGCGGGTTGAAATAAATAATTTAATTATATTATTTTTGTGGGGGCAGTCGAACGGGCCGAATAACCCGAACGACCACCCCAGAAAAATACAAACGGTCCACCTACACTCGCCCTTCTAAATCCTACAGCTACCAGATAATCTGCCCACACCCAACCTCCACATCACCCCACCCAATAGCAACCTGCCACCTCACCCTCTCCCCTCCCCCTAGCCTACCAGACGCTGCCACCTCATCACCCCACTTACCCCTCAACCCACACAAACACACCCAGACCCACACCACACAACTCACACCACACACAGCATGCACGCACGCACTCACTCGCCAGCACCCCACGCGGTCGGCCCCGGCCCCACCGCGGGACCCACCCCCATCGACGCGGCTCCCTCTCTCTCCCCAACCCGCGCATCCCCCGCACGCCTCCTTCCTCCTCTGGTTCTTCTTCCTCCCGCTCTCCCTCTCTGCTCCTTCCCCGTCCAGCCTCCCACCGACCCCCACCTCCTCTCTCTCGCACGCTCCCTCCCCCAGGCCGGCGACCCCTTCCCCCCGTTCGCTCCACCGCCGCCAGTGCCCCGCCCCGCTCGCCGCGCGCCGCCCATCCTCCTCAACCTCGCTCCACCGCCGCCGCGCGTGCTCCTCCCTCCGCCGCGCGCCTCTCCCGTCGCCTCGCCCCGACGCCGCCAACCGCTCTCCTCCCCGCCACCGCCTCTCCCTCCTCCGGCCCAAGCTTCCCCGCCGCCGCCCTCCGCTCTCGCGAGCATCGCCTCCCACCTCCCCCGAGCAGCCCCCACCCCCTGGCGCCACCGTCGCCGGGTCCCCTCCCTCCGCTCCGGTCGGGCCAGCCCCGCCTCCCCCGAGCCGCCCGCCGACCTCGCCGTCGCGCCCCCCCTCGCGGGCCTCCTCTCACAGGCCGCCCCGAGCACCCCGTCGCCTCCGCGCCCCGCCTCTGGCCGTGGCCGCGACCGCCGCCGCCGTGCGCGCCGCCCGCCGCCAGCCCCGTCTCCGGTAACCGCCGCCGCCGCCCTGCCAAGCTCTGCCCGAGCTCCGCTGCGCCTCGCCGCCCTGTCCCGTGTCGCCCTTCCGCGGCTCGCCTTCCGCCGCATCTCCCCGTCCCGCGCGCGGAAGCCCCGGCCGCGCCCTCCATCCGTCCTCGGGACGGACGCCGCCGCCAGCGTCTCCGTCGCCCGCGTCATGTACCCGCCCGCGCCGTCTGTTTCCTGCAGGTCGTCATCGCCAGCACGAGGTGGTGCTGCTCAGTTTTGGGAGCCTCACTGCTTTGCCTCGGGTACCCGTGCGTAGTCGGTGGAGGAAGTACCGAGAGGGGACCGAAGAGACACCGAAAACCGTATATCGTCGACATGGGCCCGATGACCGCCAGTGCCGCCTCATGGAACGCCAAGCCCTCCTTCCTGGACATCCGAGACCTCGAACCCCCGGAACGACGAGATCGCCACGCGGACTTGAGTACCCCGAAGCCTTCGACACGGAGCACCGAGGATGCCGTCATGGGCGCCAAGACACCCGTCGAATCACGAAGACCGGACCCTGCGGACCGACATGATCTTCTTCTCGGACGCCAAGATTCGTCGAGAGCCCGGAACGACAAGTACTCCCTCGAGGACGCCGAGTGCTTCACCCGGACACCGAGACCCCGATGCGACAAGTACCTCATCCCGAACGCCAGGGCCGTCGGCATGAACGTAGACCACGGATGCGACAAGAACTACTTACGGAGTCCGAGAATGTTCCGTCGAACCCTGAACCCCAGATCCGTCGAACCCTGAGACCGACCCCGAACCCCGGAACCCAAGCTCTGCCGAACCCCTCAATGTGTGAACCCCTTCCCGAAACCTTATTTTTATAATATAATACAACTTGTCGCATATTAAATGTTCATGCATGCATACTTGTCTGTGGTTTGGGGGCCTTATGCCGATTCACCTAATAATTAAATATGGGGCCCATATGCGGGCAAATCTAGTCTCATATTGGCCTCATTTAAACTTGTGTAACAAACCGGTGATATATTCTTGCCTTGTTAAACAACATCTAAATTGTGGGGTAGCTAAACAACATGAACCACCTAATTAATTATCGGGACCCCGGTTCCGCTTAATACTGACCTAATTGCATTGCACCCTTGCCATGCCATGCATCATACATGCATCATGCCGATCTTCTGCCGTTGTATTAAATAGTGCATCCGGTGTTTCTTCTAGTGTTTTTGCTTCTTCGCGGATAAGGCCGTTGAGTTGATGTGAGCTTCGACCCGATCTTCGGTTGGACCTTCGACAATGTTTTCAGGCGAGCATACCCCCCTTTCTACCTATCTTACTTTTATAGTATTTACTCCCTCCTGTTGATCTATTGCTATCTGTGTTGCGATGCTTTAGTTTCCGTACCTGTGATATCCCTTGCAGCCTTATATTGCCTTGGACACATCCTATTACCTGTTGTTTGGTAGATAGTTGGACTTGCGCGTCGTAGTCGCTTGCTCAAGTGCTGTTGCGTGTCGTCCAGTGCCACAGTTGTTGATGTATTGCCGCATGTTGCTGTTGGAGATGGTCATAGTTTTACTTATCGTTCACTTTATTCCTGTTTAACAACTAAAATTGAAGTAAGCAGAGGCATCGGTGGGTGATAGATAATATTTGGTTTCCGAACGCCCACTTGTGTCCCGTAGGACCCCGAGTACTTGATACCTGTTCCTTGATTTATCGCGCTATCCACATATGGGGAATTATGGGCCCCCCTTAGCTAGAGCTTGATTCCGTCTTATTTCTTGGGGCCACAAACTAGTTTGAGGTTTTATTTACTATCCTGTACTTATGCCATGCTACTGCTTTATTTACGATTGTGTGAGGAGCACGCTGTACTGTTTTGGCAGCGGAGTGTTTTCGCGGTATCGACAGTCCCCGTTTGGGGATCTGCTGTCGTTTACAGCCACTGACGCAAACCTTGAGTCCGTCTCGGAGCTTGCTTACTTCGTTGCGGGTGTACTCCAAGGGGTGGCCCCCTGAAATATTTCTGAATCCTGTGATTGCTTTGTCGTGAAGACCTCGTTGGGTTTTGATTTGGTTTTTCCGAGGTTGATCGTGTGTGTGTTGCTATTTGTGCACCCCGGCCGGGTTAAAACTTTCTGAAAGCCTTGTCCGCGGTTATGGACGACTTGGAGCACAGTATCTCGACCATAGACAAGCATAACTAAAGTTTATTGCTATAAATTTGACTTTATAATGACTAGTAATCAGCTTCACTATCATGGAATGGCTAAATAATACTGCCCACAATTGCTTATTTGGATTGTCGCTTGCGACCATTGTACCTGACTAGTAAGTATGGCAACTACAACGGAATGACTGATTAAAAGTACCAACAACTGCTGGGTTTTGGGTTATCTCATGCTATCTGTATTTGATTAGTAAGTGATGTAACTATAACGGAATGGTTAACTAAAAGTGCCCACTGCCTACTTTATCAGGACGATTATTTAAACCTGACTAGTAAAGTGCCGCAACTATAACTGAATAAGTAAAACTGCCAACTGTGTGAGTTCCTCGGTTGACTTCCTCGTTTGGTATCGAGGGGGAAACACCAGGATGGGTTTGTTTGGTGGTAGTATCAGGTTGGTTCCGAATAGGTCTTTCTTACCCCCCCTCTCTGATAGCCGCCAGTTGTATCGAGTCTCTATAGGTTGTTTAGTGCATGCTGCCGCTGCCGCTCAGTCCACCATACCTATGTAGGCGAGGACCGCCGAATTCTAGCCTCGCCGTGTACTGGCCTCAGTACTGACGCTCCTCTTTTTCCTTTGCCCTTTGTCGGCACCCCTTTTGTTTAAGCAGGTTTTGAGATCGACGTCGTTAGCAGGGTTACCCTTCCGGCTTGGCCTGGGCAGGGTTATGGACGCCATTGGTTATTCTTCAGGGCTCTTAGCCCCATTTGCATCTTGTCCGTAGCCGGACGCTCTGTCGTTTTCAAGGTGATTTGGATCTTTGTATATTATATCTGTATTCTTGACTCTTTGAGTCGCTGTTATATATATCTGTTCTGTGGGTCCCATCGAGGACTGTTGTGTAATGTTATTACTTTGTTTTCCACCCGCACGAAAGTGCCTGGTGGGCACCTTTGAATCGTTTCTATGCGGGTTTGGCGAGGTTTGCTAAAACTTGCATAGGTCCGATTCTGAGGGTGTTACATAAGGGCTTCCTAGGCCAAGAATACATATCCGACAATCAGGAAGAGGATGAAGAGAAGGTGGTTGGAGTGGCCGGTTTGGACTTTGCCAAACCCGGGTTTCTCTTCACCTATGACTACACCAAGGACTACACCGACGACTCTCCTAACCCCAAGGTCACCGCCACTTGCCTCATGGCAAGGAGCTCCAAGGACGAGTCCAACGTGGAGTGTGGGGATAAGGAGAGAGTGGTGGGTGTGACCGGTTTGGCATATGTCGAACCCGGTTCACCTCTCACCTACGACTACTCCAAGGACTACATCGAGAGTTATCCTATTCCCAAGATCACTGGCTCTTGTCTTATGGCAAGGAGCTCCAAGGTAATTGTCTCTCCTCCATCCCTATCTAGTGTCTTGGATGATCTTAAGAGTGACCATGATAGTGATAGTGATAATGATGAATTTGGTAAATAATATATAAAAGAAATGTATGCTATCATGAAGTCTCTTCCTCCCATTGCCCATGCTAGAGTCAAACAATTAATATTACTTGTTAGCTCACGCGATGAGGCCATTGATAGCTTGGAATCTCATATTGATGATGATAAACGAAGATTCAATCTTCTTGAGCAAGAGCTTTGTGAGGAAAATAATACCAATTCTTTTCTTAAACTACAAATTGAAATCTTTGAAATTGATAAAGCAAAAGACATGGACACTATTGATAGGGCTAACTCATTGTCCCAAGAGCTTGATGCCTCAAAGAAATAGCTTGAAGTTGCTCATGCTTCTCTTACCAAGGACCTTGAGCACCTTGAGAAGGCTAGTTTGCTTGTCAAGTGTGAGCTCATAAAACTTGGAGGGAACCATGATCAACTTCGGGTGTCCTATGAGAAGGTTCTTGGTACATTGAAGGATCCAATTATAGTTGAAAATGATTCTTGTACCTCTAACTCTACCTTTGATCAAGCTCACCTCATTGAGGAAAATAAGAAGTAGAAAGATCAACTTGAGAAAGAGTGCCGTGCACCTACCTCCAAGGGAAAGATCCTAGATGAGATCTTATCCCGTCAAAAGATGAGAATTTCCAAGGAAGGTGTTGGCTTTGATCCAAAGAACAACACGAGTAATGCCATTCCACCAAAGAAGATAATATTTGTAAAAGAAGGTGACAAGGTGGTTAACCAAGTCAAAAGGAATGTGGTGAATGGGGGAGCCATGAAGGGCAATCCCAATCACAAGTATGCGGGAACTTCTAATCCTTCCTATGTGCTTTGTAAGGGCACTCAAGGAGATGTATGTGCCAAATATGTTGGCCCTCGAAATGGTTATGTTTATAGGTGGTACTCAATTTGGGTACCCAAGGATCTTGTTGCTAATGCGAGGGGACCCATTACTCAATGGGTTCCTAAATCAAAGAATTGATTTTGTAGGGTTATGCCTCCGGTGGATCAAAATGGGTGTTTGATAGTGGATGCACCAATCACATGACCGAAGGTAGGAGTGGGCTTGACCAATTCATTCACGATGTCAACTCAACGTCAAGCATCAATTTTGGATATAACTCTAAAGGAAAGGTACTAGGTTATGGTAAGTTGGTAATTTCCAAGGTTTTGACTCTTGAGACCGTCCTACATGTTGAAAACCTTGGTTACAACTTTCTTTCTATTAAACATCTCGCGGATGCCGGCTATGACTCCTATTTCTCTAGAACTTTTGTGAAGGTCTTTAGGGGTGATGATCTCAGCTTGGTTCTCATTGGACACGTGGAAGACGACCTTTATGTGGTCGACCTCTCGAAAGAGAGCCAATCTCTTCCTACATGTCTAATGTCCAAGGCTGACAAGGGATGGCTTTGGCATCGTCGCCTAGGCCATGTCAACATGAGAAATCTCAATCTACTCCTAAAGGGTGAGCATATTATTGGACTAATCGGTATCTCCTTTGAGAAAGATCGTGAGTGTAGTGCGTGCATTTCAGGAAAGCAAATTGGAAGCATCATCCTTCCGTTACCAAGGTGGCCACGTCAAGACCCTTGGAGCTGCTCTATTTGGATCTCTTCGGGCCTTCGACATATGACTCTTGGTGGAAGAAGATATGGTCTTGTCATTGTTGATGATTACTCAAGGTATACTCGGGTCTTTCTTCTCAAGACGAAGGATGAGACCTTCAAGGAATTCATGATCTTCGCCGAGCAAGCTCAACATACTCATGGTGTGGAGATCAAGACTATTAGAACCGACAACGACACCGAGTTCAAGAATTACACCATGCAAGAATTTGTTGAAGATGAGGGGATCAAGCATGAATTCTCAGCTCCTTATACCCCTCAACAAAATGGTGTTGTTGAAAGGAAGAACCGGACAATCATTGAGATGGCAAGAACAATGTTGAGTGAATTCAAGTCCCCTCACAGTTTTTGGGGAGAAGCTATTGCTACCGTGGTCCACTACACGAACCGGCTCTGCCTCCGTCCTCCCTTTGACATGACTCCATATGATATTCTCACAGGTAAGAAGCCCAACGTCAACTACTTCCGTGTCTTTGGTTGCAAGTGCCTTGTCAAGAACAAAAAGGAAAATCTCGGTAAATTCGAATCTAGAACTATAGAGGGTATTTTTGTTGGTTATGCAGAAAACTCTCACGCCTATAGATACTACAACAAGACCAATGGTTGTGCTGAAGTATCTTGTGACGTGGAGTTTTTTGAGAATAATGGACCCCATGAGGGGCAAGTTTCTTCTCGTGATGTAGGAGATGGTGATTCTTCTCAAGTCATCAAGTTGATGGGTATTGGGCACATCTTGCCCATCGAGTCTCACATTCATGTTCAACAAGATGATGGGGGAGAATCAAGCTCAACTCAAGAAGAGCCGAGCTCTACCCAAGTTGATCCATCAAATGCATCACAAGATCAACATCTATCTCATGATGCCATGCAAACCGAAGAACAAGAACCAATCCCTCAAACCTTTGAGCAAGACCAAGTAGAAGATCAACCTCCATCTCAAGGCCAAGCTCAAGATGGTGTCAATGATCAAGGCCCCTCAAAAGATGAATTTGTTTATCATGAAGGCACTATTCGGAAGATTAAGGCCGCCTCCATTGCAAGTGGTCTTCAAGTCAACAATATCCTTGAAGCATATCAAGAGGGATCGAGACCCGTGCCAGGAAGAAGAACCTCACAACCTTTTGTGGGCATCATGCTTTTGTGTCCAACTTTGAGCCCCTTAAGGTTCATGAGGCTTTGGAGGATCCGGATTGGGTCATTGCCATGCAAGAAGAACTCGAGTGTTTCACCCGCAATGAAGTATGGTCTCTAGTGGAGAGGCCTAAAGATCATTGCATCAATGTTATTGGGACCAAGTGGGTGTTCAAAAACAAGCAAGATGAGAACGGGGTCTTCACGAGTAACAAAGCAAGGTTAGTGGTGCAAGGGTATGCCCAAATAGAAGGTATTGACTATGAGGACACCTTTGCGCCTGTTGCTCGTCTTGAAGCTATTCGTCTCTTGCTTGCTTATGCATCTTTCCATAACTTCAAACTTTATCAAATGGATGTGAAAAGTGCATTTCTTAATGGTCCCTTGAAATAGGTTGCATATGTAGCTCAACCCCCAGGTTTCGAAAACACACGCTATCCCAGCCATGTGTATCTACTCCATAAGGCTCTCTACGGACTAAAGCAAGCTCCTCGTGCTTGGTATGAGCACCTTAGGGATTTTCTACTCACAAAGCCTTTGGATGAAGCCCGGTTTGTCATGTTGAGGTGAGAACTCGGTATCCTAGATCCCCAAAACTTGGATTGATTTGCTTCTTGCACTATATTCTTGCTCTTAACATGCTATGTAGACTAGTTGCGCAGCACATGTAGGGATAGCCATCTTACCAAGTCTTGGTTTGATGCATACCTATGTGTGCAACATAAATTGATCTCGTGTCATTATATGAGTCCAAGCATCTATCTTTGAGGCACCATGACACATGTGCTTAAACATAGGGGGAGAAATCCCCCACAACCTCCTAGCCTCCTTTGATTTTCAATGGTTTCTATCTTGAGGCTCTCTGAGTTTGATCTTCCTCTAGCTCTCTATATCCTCGAATCATGCCTATTGTTGCTATTTGTGAGGTTGAAATTGGTTCTTTCCAATAGGCATGCCTAGATCACCTGCTTCCTATACTCTTTTGGAGTCTACTATATTCCTCTACATGCACATGCCATCCTCAAAAAAAAAATCCGTTGTTTGGTTTTTGGCCCGGTTGAACCGGCTCCCAGAACGGACCGCCCGGTGCCAGCTTCGGAAAACCGGACCAGAAACGGAAAATATGGTTATACTATACCGGGTATATCCGAATCTCGTCTCTGATTAGTTTTTCGGTTGGCATCCGGTTTTTCGAGCTATGGACCGGGTCCTCCGGTTTGGATCTCGGTTCAACCAAACTTAAAACCGAGTTTTCAGATCTGTTTTTTTCTTTTCTCCCTCTTCTCCCTGGTCCCCCCCCCTCCCACAGTTCCCCTTCACTTCCCTCGACCTCTCCTCCTCCATTGTCGCCCCTCCCCACCCTCCCCTCCTCTCCTAGGGTGATTCCACCCCTAGGATCCATAGATCGGTCCACCATTTCGTGAGGAAGGACTTTTGGAGGCTTTTCACCAAAGGAATTTCTTCATCTCGCGGTTGTTCGGGAGCTATTTGGTGGTCTTGTTCCTCAAGGGCTCCTTGGTGCCTTCCTTCACGGGAAGCCATGTCCTCGGGTACTCCTTTTGCTCCCTCTCCTCTTGTACTTCTCAAATCCCTATGTTTTGCTATACATTGTGTTGGATTTGACAAGTTAGGGGTCCACCTTGTTTTTTTTCTTCCCACCCTCGTTCCTCCATGTCCTACCCACTCTTCTTAGAACTGTATTTGCGCAAGTACTTGAGTCATTGGTAAGATTTTTTACATTGCATAGTGGCCTCTGTGGATCTCGGGTTGCAACCCGGTTGGTCCGGCTGTAGCACCGGACCGTCCGGTCTGAGTCCGGTTTTTCGGCTCTAACATCGGACCGTCCGGTTTTGCTTTTGGTCCAACCGGACCTGGCACCGGACCATCCGGTTCTGGAACTGGTTGTTCCGGCCCTGGCACCGGACCTCTCTGCAATGTCTCCTATTTTACCATGCACTTGCCCAAATCCAAGTTTTTTTCTCTCTCATACTTCCCTTTGGCATGTGTACTTATCTCTGTGCTCCCCAACCTCTCTCTCTCTTTTTCACAGGTGAAGATGCCGATTCTGCTGGTGATGAGTATGTGCATGATAGTGAGTATGTGCCCGAGGTAGCTAACAGGATTAAGTGGGCTCGTCGCAACACTCAGTCTGTGCAGCTTGAGACTGAGGGTAGCGCTCGCTCTGGGCACATCAAACTCAAAGCTAACAGGGGTAAGCAACAAGCTTCTCAGGCCGAGGCTAAGGATGTGCCTTGTCAAAATCTGAAGGGTATGGAGATTGGTCAGTACCGGGATCTCCACAAGCAGAATCCCTATCACTTCAAGCAACACACCTATAAAGGATCTGACAAGAAATTTTGGACTGAGACTCAGGCTATGATGTGGGATCACATTTACACTCAGTTCCGGGTCACTCCTTGTGGCCACATTCAAGCTCTCAATCTGGAGTGGTTCAATATGTATGCAGCCTCTGATTACTTCTATGTTGATGAAGCTTTGAGGAAAATGGATCTGTTCGACCTCGTCTGTCTCAAGGAGGACTATTACCCCGACTTCATCTGTCAGTTCTTTTGCACAGTCTATTTTCATGATGATGAGGATCGCACTATGACTTGGATGACTGGCACGTGGCGTTTTCAGGCTACTTATGTTGATTTGGTCGATGTCATGGGCTACACCGGTCGAGGAGGAGGCTTCTGTATTCACAGTGAGAAGGTCAAGCCCGCTGAGACTCTTGCTTTCTGCTATCCCAGTGATTCTCGGTGGAGTCCTCCGTGCATGACTGGCATGTATTACTACTATCATACCTTGGCCACTATCTTCCGTCAGTCCCTTGTTCCCCATGTTGGCGATTCCACTAACTGCCGTTGACATGGTTATACCCCGCGGGTACACGATCTCAGCATACCTGGTCCAGCCCAAGGAAGGCCCATGGCAAATATACGCCGGACCATGAAGATTTTCGGGTGGCCAAGGCCCAAGACGCCTTCGGATCCTTGGAGAGCAAGACTAGAGTAGATAGGAAATTCAAAGGGGTAACCCTAGAACCTGTAACCGACTAGATATGTGCCCGGGACCTGCCTAAGTCTATATAAAGGCCAGGAGGGTACGGACTAGATCTCTCTCTCATACTTCTGCATACACACCTCCACGCCAGATTGCATCTGTGCACCCCTGTAATCACCGGTTCTGCCATAATCAAGAGCAGACAAGCAGGAGTAGGGTTTTCCCTCCGGGGGCCTGAACCTAGGTAAGCCTCGTGTCCCCGTATTGCTTGTTTGCTAACCGTTCCACAATCTCCAGCATCCCCATCTTCTCCAAAACCCAAGTCCATAACAATGGGCATTGACGAGTCGAAACCTTGTCAATTGGCGCCATCCGTGGGAACTGGGGACGCTGATTGTGCGATCGTGACAGTCCCAACCCGAGCGATCTACAACTCTGCGTCGACGGAGAGTCACCTCCTCTTCGGCGCCTTCACCGCCCATCACCGGCCACCATGAAGAACTTCGAGCCCGTAGGCGACGGACTCGAGATCCTGTTCGGGAGCTTCTGCTTCTAGGTGGGGCAAACTGGCACCCTCCGCCTCCCTGAGCGGGTTCCCCTACCATCAATCAGGCCCGCTTCATGGGCCCCACACCCTGTGCTATGCACAACATCATCAACAGACGAGTCCTACGACAGCAGCAGCTGCAACTCCGATCTGTGCGATCCGCCATCGGATGAAGGGACCTACGGTTCCGGATCCGAAAGATGTGGCAGCAGCCGACCAATCTACGAGCGCTACCAATGCGCCGTAGTCATCCAGGGCGACGTGGAGCAGCACACACCCAACCTGCCGCCCAACCCGACACCTAACCCGCAAGACCGAAACGACGGAAACAGAAGAAACCAGTCCCCCCATCCGAAGGGGACAACAACGGCCATGTCATCCACCTTAGCAAAGAAGGATGGGCCCAGGCACGCGCCACCGTGGCGGGCAGCATAGTCCTGCCTGCAAACTCCTCACGGGACCTGCTGATGGCCTACCATCTGCTCCTGATCGAGGAGCACAAGAAGCAGGTCAAGATGCAAGAGGTTCTCGATAAACGCAAGCAAGCAGCCTCGGAGTCCAGCGCGCGACGAGCTACGCTCTCCGCCATGGGCATCAGCTCCAGCTCGAACGGCAACCACGGCAACAAGCACCGCTCCCGAACGGAGAACATGGACCCCAAGGAGCGCCGTGAGGTGACCCGAACCCTCAACGCATCCTTCATGGAGATGGATGCCGACGGCAACATCTCCCGAAGACACCGCAAGCTGCGATCATAGCAGCCACTGCATACCTCGCGGACCACCCACCTCCGGAGGGAGACCCGAAGAGAGCCATGCACAAGTCCGCACTCACCGGACTCGGACTCGTCGGAGCTGCGCTCCATCAAGAAACTCCTACGGAGCCGAAAAAGAAAGCTACGGTCAGGTTCAATCGCAGCCCCACTCCTTCATCCGAAGAAGAGGACCATGAGCTTCCTCGAAGGCACAAGAGCTCGCGTTATCGCAGCCGCGATTACAACGCCAGAGACGCGCTAACACAGCGCAAAATCGACAAAGTGCGAGCCAAGCGCGCATGCTCGTCTGAATCCGAGATGGGCGAAGACGAAGGAGAACTCTGCAGAGCCCGGTGCTTCAGTAGATCTGTTCGACGGACACGGATGCCGCGAAATTTCAAGCTTCCTTCGGATACTCCGAAGTTCGACGGCACACAAGACCCCAAGGCATGGCTCAGCAACCACTTGTCATCCGTCAAGCTGCACGGCGGAAACAAGGAAACCGCCATGCAATGTCTTCAGCTGCAGCTGACAGGCGCAGCTCGGATCTGGCTTAGTAGCCTATCCTCAGGATCCATCCGAAGCTGGGAGGAGCTGGCTTACAGTTTCATCCGAAACTTCAAAGGCACCAGTAAGAGGCCCGCCTCGATCGAGGAGTTGTGAGCCTGCACTCATCGAACGGGCGAATCCATTCGCTCGTACATACTGCACTGGTCCAACACCAAAAACTCCGCGGCGCACATCTCCGAAGAAAGGGCCATCGACGCCTTCAAGGACGGCGTCAAGCGCCAGGACTTCAAGGAGGAACTCGGGCGCGTCAAGCCCAAGACACTTGACCACCTCATGGAAATCGCCAACAGGTGGGCCGACGGTGAAGATTCCGTCCACCGGGCACACTCGGAGGAAGAGGACGATTACGGCCGACGACGGGAACGCCGTAACAAGAGGAGACCGCGCGTCTACGACAATTGCTATGGACCCGACATGGTCGCGGCCGGCTACGCCGATCGCCACAACGATGCCAACCGCAACAGTGGCGGATACCGTGGAGGCAACTTCCGCGATGGAGGACCCCAGCACAGTCGTGGCAACGCCGCGATCGCGATAACGAACCCTCAGCATACGAAAAACTTTCGGGTCCATGCACCATCCACTTCTACATCGACTAGCATGATGGCAAGAAGAAGGCAAGCCACATGCTCAAGGACTGCAGCGAGTTCCAGAAGCTCAGCGAAAGCATGGCTCAGATGAGGTAGCAAGCTCCACCCCCTGGGTTCGGAAACGCACCCGCACCAGGTGAAATAGCGCACGGAGCTCCTCCACCGCCACCTGCAGGAGGCCCGAACCAACCAGTCGCACCAGCACAGAATAACGCTGGGCACAGGTATCCCCCGCCAAAAGGAGCACTGATGATCCAGAAGGGGCGCCCGACGAATAGGGTGCAGAAGAAAATCACCCGTCAGATCAACCTGGCCGTGACAACTCCACCCGCCATCCTGCATCACGTTCAGTCGTTCGGATCATCCTTGCCAGATCCCTCGCCCAGGTCATGCTGCCCTAGTGCTGGAGGCGCAGATCGGAGGTTTCGAGATGAGCCGCGTCTACGGCGGCAGCGACATCAACCTGATGTTCGCAAGTACTCTAGCAGCAATGCGGATCCCGCTGTGCAGCCTGGAACAGTCAGACACAACGTTCCACGGCATCGTCCCAGGAAAGGGCGTATTCCCCCTGGGCAAAATATGGCTCAACGTCATCTTCGGCAAGCTGGACAACTTCCGATGCGAGCGGCTCGAATTCGAAGTAGTGGACTGGCCATCACAATACCACGCCATCCTCGGGCGTGTAGCATTCGCAAGGTTCTTGGCTGTCCCACATTACGCATACCTGCTACTTAAGATGCCAGGACCCAGGGGCGTCATTACGGTCCACGGGAGCTTCACCCGATCGGACCACTGCGATAGGGACTTCAACAGAATCTCCCAGTCATTCGGCATGCAGGATGAAATTGTAAGGCTCCGCGAGGTGACGGACAATGGGGCACCACCATTCGCACGACAAAACGCACCTGACATGTCCTTCGACTCCACCGTCAACACAAAGAAGGTGCAGGTCCACCCAACGGATGCCTCCAAGACGACGCTGATCGCCAACGACCTCAGCCCCGCATAGGAAAGCGTGCTCGTCGAATTCCTCCGTGAGCACTGGGAAATATTCGCCTGGTGTCCTACGGACATACCAGGAGTTCCCGGGGAATTCGCCGAGCACGCACTCAACGTCTTTCCAGACACCAAGCCCGTCAAGCAGTCCATCCGGAGACTGTCCGAGCCACGGGCCGAAGCCATCGGGATGGAAATAAACAGACTACTCGCTGCAGACTTCATCAGGGAGATAAAAGAAAGCGAGTGGCTCGCAAATACAGTGATGGTGCCCAAGAAGGACACGGACATCCTGCGGATGTGCATGCACTTCACGTCGCTGAACAAGCACTGCCCAAAGTACCACTTCCCCCTTCCTCGGATCGACCAGATCATCGATTCGACTACAGGATGCGAGAAACTCTCCTTCCTCGACGCCTACTCAGGCTACAACCAGATTCGACTCAAGGTCGAAGATCAAGAGAAAACGACGTTTATCACACCGTTCAGAGTGTTCTGCTATAACACAATGCCCTTTGGGCTAGAGAACGCAGGTGCCACGTACCAGCGATGCATGCAGGCATGCCTGAAGGACCAGATCGGTCGCAACGTCCAAGTCTATGTCGACGACATAGTCATCAAAACCAGGGAGGCAAGAACGCTCATCGACGATCTCCGCGAGACGTTCGATAATCTCGACCGCTACAGGATCAAGCTCAATCCCGAAAAATGCGCCTTCGGCGTCCCATCGGGTCAGCTGCTTGGGTACTTCATCTCCCAGCGAGGGATCGAGGCGAACCCAAAGAAAATCCGGGCCATCATGGACATGGAGAAGCCGAAAAACCTCAAGGGTGTCCAGCAGCTCGCAGGACGAATAGCGGCATTGAGCAGGTTCATCAGCCGCATGGGCGAGAAGGCCCTGCCATTCTACCAACTGCTACGCAAGACGGATAAATTCGAGTGGACACCTAAAGCGGACGACGCATTCGCAGATCTAAAGCGGCTGCTCTCCACCTCGCCCGTCTTGGTTACGCCAAAGAAGCGCGAGCCCCTACTGCTGTACATAGCAGCCACACACCAGGTGGTAAGCACCGTGCTGGTGGTTGAGCGACCCGAAGAAGGCAAGACCCATGGGGTCCAACGCCCAATCTACTACCTCAGCGAGGTATTGACGCCAACAAAGTAGAGGTACCCTCACTACTAGAAACTCGCCTACGGCGTGTTCATGACGGCTCGTCGGTTGAGCCATTACTTCCAGGAGCACCAGGTGATGGTCGTCAACGAAGCACCCCTGAACAACATCTTAAACAATCCGGATGCCACAGGACGCGTGACCCTGTGGGGCATCGAGCTGTCACCCCTAGACATCGTCTACGAGAAGCGACTCGCAATCAAGTCTCAGGTCCTCCCGGACTTCCTGGTACACTGGATGGAGATGCAGCTGCCAGACACCCTAGACATGTCGCAGTCATGGACGATGCACTTCGACGGCTCCAAGCGTGAAGCTGTAGCAGGAGACGGGGTCATACTGACCTCCTCGCAGGGCGACAAGATGAAGTACGTCCTTCGAATGAAATTCCTGGCTTCCAACAACGAGGCCGAATACGAAGCCCTCATCCACGGCATGAGGATGGCAAAGATCTGCGGCGCAACGTGCCTGGTCATCTACGGTGACTCCAATCTCGTCGTCCAACAGACGATGAATGAGTGCGACTCACACGCCGAAAATATGACCGCGTACCGCGCACTCTACAACGCACTCGAAGGAGAATTCGACGGCTGCGAGCTTCGGCACGTTGGAAGAGAAAGCAACGAGGAGGTCGACAGACTCGCTAACATCGGCTCCACCTGCGCAAGGGTGCCACCAGGTGTGTTCCTCGAATAGATCTGCGTGCCATCCATCAAGCGGAAATTCCCCAAGGGATCACCCGAAGAAGCAGAACACTCGGGGGCTACGCTACCCGAAGGTCATGAAGGACCCGAAAAGCTGGACACAGAGGTCGCCACGGTCAACCTGATGCAGGTAATGGCAGTCGAAGAAACCTGGACACGATCGTACCTCCAGTACTTGATAGGCGGAGAACTACCTGATAGCCCGACAGATGCCCGACGCATATCTCGCCGGTCAAAAGCCTTCACCATCATCAATGGCGAGCTGTACAAGCGCAACATTTCGGGTGTACTACAAAGGTGCGTCACCATCGGTGACGGGAAAACCATACTTCAAGACATCCATGAGGGCATCTGCTGGCCATCACGCAGGCAGTCGCTCCCTTGTCGCCAAAGCTCTACGAGCTAGATTCTACTGGCCAACGGCCATGAATGATGCAAAGGACATCGTCCGAAGATGCAAAGGGTGCCAAAGGTTCGCTGACAAACCACATGCACCCGGGTCAGAGCTCAGGCCCATACCTTTGGCTTGGCCCTTCGCCCAATGGGGCCTCGACATGATCGGCAAACTGCCAAGGTCCTCGAAAGGGGGGCACGTCTACCTCCTGGTCGCAGTCGAAAAATTCACCAAGTGGATCGAAGCAATGCCGGTCACTAACCAAAAGGGCAAAACTGCCGTCAAGTTCTTTGAATCCATCGTCTACAGGTTCGGCGTACCGCATAGCATCATCACCGACAATGGGTCGAACTTCATCTCCAAATAATTCCAAGACTTCTGCGAAAGCCTCGGAATCAACATCACATACGCCTCCGTGGCACACCCGCAAACGAACGGGCAGGTGGAAAAGGCCAACGGCCTAATCGGCGCTGGCATCAAGAAACTCCTCATGAGCCCACTCGAGCGACTCGTCGGAGCCTGGACGAAAGAGCTACCCTCCGTCCTATGGAGCTTTCGTACCATGCCAAACAGCTCCACTGGCTACACGCCGTTCTTCATGGTTCACGGAGCCGAAGCCATGCTACCAGCCGAAGTACGCCACCAGGTCCCCCGGGTCGTCGCTTATAGCGAAGCCGAATCCACGGCTGCACTCAAAGACGCCGTCGACACACTCGACGAGGCACGAGACATAGCAGCAGCTAGATCAGCGGTGTACCAGCAGAGTCTCCGCAACTACCACAGCCGACGACTACGCCCAAGGTCCTTCGTCGAAGGAGACCTTGTCTTGCGACTCAAGCAAGAGCGACCGAAGAAATTCGAGTCACCATGGGAAGGACCCTACATAATCACCAAAGTCATCCCAGGTGGCGCCTATCGCATCAAGCACGTGGAGACTGGAGTCGCATACTCCAACCCATGGAACATCGCACACTTGCGACGATTCTACCCCTAGCTACCTACCCCTTTACTTTCAATAAGGCTATTTAGCCAAGGCTACTCAGCCGAACAATGTACCTCCTCCATTACGATATAAATAAAGCTAAGTGTCTCGCCCCAAAAATTTCGTTTTTCTATCTACACTTTTACTTCATGCTACAAACGCACTCGGGGGCTCCCCCCACCTCACGATTTCGTCGACTAAGGATAACACGTGTACGCCTGAGTAGCTGACCACGTCAGGCTAACGAAAAGGACACGTATGCGAACAAAGCACTACGTGCTCAAACAACAACCAAACCTTTATAACAAAGGGCAAAACACGCCCAGTCAAATATATACAAATTTTACATTTATCTCTTTTACAGGCACTACCTATTCTGAAGAATAACCTGAGCATGCTGCTCAAATAGATCTACGATCTCTTCAGCATACTGCCCTACAACCGCGTAATGCGGACGCATATCCCACACACCACCATCTGGTCAAGGGGGTGGTCCAGCCGCTACAACGGATAGATCTACATCAGGGCGATGCAGCCTCACAAGGGACAACGCAGCCTTCACTCCTGCGACAAGCTGATGCCGCACCAACTCCTTGACACGAACGTTCCGAAACTTCGATAGAAGACCAGAAAGGGTTGTTGGTGCAGCATCCAACGAAAACATCACATGGAGAACCTACGCGAGCGAAGTCTGCACCTGACGAAGCACCCACGATACTTGGTGAACGCGATCTTGCACCGTCACAAGGACCATAGAACGGTCACAATCCATCTAGAAGAACCCGCCGACTTCCATGTCTTGTTGAGTCAAACAATTGACCCGAACAACAACTCGCTCCTTCTCCTCCCTTGGAGCAAGGTTAGCACCTGCAATACTTGCACAAAAGTAAGATGCAATGCCAGCAGGCGCATCCGAAGAAACAGGCAACAGCTCGAAAAACTTACACTAAAGCTGCTCGGATAGTCGAAGAAATTATGCCATCAAGTACTCCTCTCTGGCAGCACCGCGATCCGCCTTGGACTTCCAAATGTCGGCGTGGCCACGCACCCCAAGCAACTCTTTCTCGAGACTACGAATACGGTCTCGAAGAAACGCAAGCTGCGACGAATCATCCAAGGATGGCCGCAGCCGCGCTGCAGGCGAGGTGTCAATGGGATCAGCACCCGAAGGACCCTAGATCAACAGAAAGGCAAAGACATGAACACGTAGACGAGGAATCACATAACTCAACAAATTCATTAAGTGCATCAAAAGCCACTACGTGGCACAAGGATTTGTTCATCAAAATAATTACAACAAAAGAGACTACAACTATCCTACAGCTACAGCGCCTAAGACGCATCACCCTGAGTAGCCTCGGAGCCGGATTGCCTCGCCTTGGTCTCCCCTGCTGCCGTAGTGCGTACTCGGCCAGCAGATCAATCAGCTTCGGCCCATAACACTTACAGCAAGCAGAATAGGTAGCGAAGGCTAGCTCGGATCCATCAGCAGCCATCGGCATCCGGGAAGTGACCTGGGGAAGGTCCAGCTCCGCCCCAGCCGCCAAGGCCATTGCCAGCCCGACGGATGCACCGATGCCCTTCTGCTTGCGCTTGTACGCCGCAGGTGCTTCGGCTGACAGCGCCTCCGCCAGAGCGTCAACATCATCAAGGGCCGTGCCCTTGGGGACAAGCTCCTTGTAGAAGCGCCCAAGGATCTCCTTGGCCTTGGCGAGTGAGCTGACGATGGTGCTGTGGCGATCTTCGACCGCTGTAGTAGCATCATCTAGAGCACTTTCGTGCTCCAGAGCATCGCGGTCAAACTCGATGCCCGCGGCATCTGAGACAATAAAGACGAGGAATAAACAAAAGCACCGCAGAAGAAAGACAAGAAAACCAAAAAAGACGAAGGTGAAGATACTCACCCGAAACAGCCTTGGCAGCCGGCATAAGCTTGCCAGCCACTTCTCTTTCACGCGCAGTCGCAGAAGTGGCAAGCTGCTCCTCGCGGTCCGTGGCCTCCCGCTGCAGGCGCTCCTTAGCCTCGGCCGCAGTGGCCAGCTCTAGCTCGAGGCGCTCCTTCCCACCAACGGCAGCCTTGGCCTTCTTCTCCGCTTGACCGAGGCTCTTTTTGAGAGCATCAATCTCACGAAGGGAGGTGTTGTGCTCCTCTGCATTCAAATAATACAAGCATCAGATAACAGGACAAGAATACAAGAAGAAGCAAACATCAAGGCATAAAAGTACCTTGAAGCTGTTTGAGGCTGGCCTCCAGCACCAGGTGCTGCTGCACCAGTCGTTTGGCATCCTGCACAAAAGGCTGCAGGAAAAAGACCTACTAGTCAAGAGAAGGACTCGGGGGGCTACGCCCAAAAGAAAGAGCAGAAACAAATTACACACACGAAAATGCTCGGCGGCTCCCCCCGAGACTCAAAAGAAGAAAACACAACAAAAACTCCTTTACAGACGCTCGGGGGCTTCCCCCGTGGCAGGAGGCAGAGCTACTCACATGATCCGATGGCGACTCCGAAGGACCGCTGGCAAAATTCTGAGGCGTAACCACCTGAACCTCCTGCGAAGAAGGGTGCGGAGCGGCGCCCTCAGAGGTAGCCACCGTCTGAGGAGGAGGAGACGCGACTTTCGACTCCCCCATCATCTCCCGAGCACCATCGCTGGAGGAGTCGTTGGAAGAATGCCTGCACAAGGACAAATCAGCACAAGTACAAAGTAAATAAAAAAAGCAGTGCATGACAAAGGAAACTTACAAGTCAAGCTCGCTTAGGTTGAAGACAGGAGGGGTCCTCCGGACTTTCTTCTCCTCTTTTTTCTCTTCCTTCTTTTCTTCCTTCTTCCCCTTCGCCGGCGGGTGAGGCGCTGCAGCCTGCACGGGAAGGGCAGGAATCAGAGAGGAAGAACCTCCATGCCCACCACTGTGACATTCAAGACACAGCGGGTTCCTAGGAGTCGGAGGAGTCGAGGCATCTGAAGACTCGCTGGATCTCCATGATAGTTTGCGAGTGTGGTCCTCGCTCGACTCGTTGGCCTCTTCAGCCGGAGACCGCGCCGATGGCAGCTCGGACATGGAATCCACCACATCATTATCTAGAGCATCCGGAAATACTTCGGGTAATGGAGGCGACATACCTGGCACTTTGAAGCTCTGCACAAGAGAAGAGCAATTTGTTAGCAAACAAACGCAAATACAATGCAGTCGAAAATAGCGCTACGCGCACGGATCTACACTTGTGGAACATGAAGCGAAGAAGAAAACGGAGGAGTCAGCGACTTCCCCGGGATATCCTCTCCAGCCTTGAACTTCAGCAGCGAACGAAGGGCCCTGTCGAGATCTCCCTGGGAGAATTTCTCAGCCGAAACCCTCGTCGGATCACAGCGTCCAGCATAAAGGAACATTGGTTGCGCCCTAGCCTGGAGTGGCTGCACCCGACACTCAAGAAAGGTTCAGATGATATCCACACCGTTCACTTCCTTCTCCGGAATCAACTGGAGATCCTCCACTCGACGATAGAGAGCCTCTATCTCCGCTACCTCGCCATCCAAGATCTGGTTTTTCCAGGACCTTTTCGGCTCAATCTTTTGGGAGGGGTCGAAAGGAACAAGACCAAAATCCTGCCCAGGCACTACAGAGTCGCGGATATAAAACCATCGCCTCCGCCAGTACTGGACATATTTGGACATGGAAAAGGAAAAGAAAAGCAGATTGGGTTTGAGGGAGATGATGCAACCCCCAATGATAAACACCATCCGAACCAGATTGCCTCTTCACGGAATAGAGTTTCCGGAAGAGGCCAAAGTGATAAAACAAGCAATGTGAAGAAGAGAATTGGGGGAAAGATGGTGCAATTGGACACCGTACAGAAAAAGCAGTCCACGAAGGAAGTCGTGGACTGGGAAGGAAAATCCGCGAATGACGAAGGCAAGGAACATAACCCGAAACCTAGCAGGGGGCGGGGGATTACCTTGTTGCCTGGGAGTTTGACGACCTCCCTATCCCGCAGGATCAAGCCCCGCTCACGAAGCTTGCGGAGAATACTCTCCCGCGTCTCCGATTGCCGCCAGCCACCGTCGGTGACACGGGTAGCGGCGACACTCTTCTTCCCTCCGGCAGCGCTGGTACCAACCGCAGAAGAAGACTTATTCGACTTCCCCATCGCAGTACGGCGGCGACGGCGGCGAGAGCGCGAGATGGAAGAAGGAAATGTGAAAGGATACTCCAGCGCGCAGCAAGAACTCTCACAGAACAAGGACGCAATGAAATGAGAATAGCTACGGCGAAAACAAACTAAAGTTTTCCCCAATGATTATAAAGACGAAGACGATGCATGACAACCGTCCATCGAGAAGACCTAACGCCAACGGCAGGATCTGGCCATACACGTGTCAGGATCACAACGAACCGTCGCTAACACGCCGTCCACTACGCGCGGAAATCGAGGCGACGCCGTAATTATCTCCACACCGCGCGTGACCGGTCAATTCAAGGTTAGAAAGTGGGATCCATGTTCGTCCAGTCAAATCATCTCTGGTGCAGCAGACACTTGAGGTCATCGATCGTCAGCACTGACGTCATCAAAAGCTACACTATCTTCGGCTTCAAAGCTAAGAGTACTCACTCAAATCTACGATTCGACCAATTACTCGGGGGCTACTCCTATCAGGAGCGCTAGCCGTGCACCCGAAAAATAAAAACACGTTACAACACTGAACTGTTTCTTCGAGTCCTACGTTGAGTCTACGACTCCACTACGGGCTCGGGAGCTACTCCCATAGGGAGGATGGATTTAAGCATCCGAAAAAATTTGTGTCCTACGGACCTGACACTGAACAACGGCTGAATTAAAGTATCCGCTCGAGTCTATGACTCGAACAGACACTCGGGGGCTACTCCCATAGGGAGCGCTGGTCGCGCACCCTATAAAATTTTGACTGCGATCCTTCGGATCAGTATGCAAAAACTTTTCGGCAACTCTGCCCCAATTAACGCTAAGTGAGTAACATTCTCCTTGGCCACCCGAAACACCTCCGCGGTGACAAAATTCGGATGTTGTCTCTGCGACGCAAAGATAAGACCTACAGATATCATCTGATGGCCTGGTAACGCACATGACTGCGCTCTGCTAGTATAAACCCATGCCAACAGGCGCGACGAAAAATCCCGACGGACGCGTTGGGTACATTAATTAAATTCACTGGAATTCCACTCCTGTAAGTCCTCCGCGGCCTGAGTCGAATTACGCCAGCATATGTTCCGGGTTCGAGTCGAGGGACTCGAACCTGAAGAAGATCATGTTGTTTTTTCCTAAGACAGTTAACCGACCCTGATCCGTCGGGAGAGTCAGGCACATGCATCAACAATCCCTACACATTCTCTTGAAAGACAGAGTTGAACCCAAAGGATTGAAGAGTCCTCAGCCGAATCTACGATTCGACTGAACACTCGGGGGCTACTGACATGGTTATACCCCGTGGGTACACGATCTCAGCATACCTGGTCCAGCCCAAGGAAGGCCCATGGCAAATATACGCCAGCCCATGAAGATTTTCGGGTGGACAAGGCCCAAGACGCCTTCGGATCCTTGGAGAGCAAGACTAGAGTAGATAGGAAATTCAAAGGGGTAAACCCTAGAACCTGTAACCGACTAGATCTGTGTCCGGGACCTGCCTAAGTCTATATAAAGGCCAGGAGTGTACGACCTAGATCTCTCTCTCATACTTCCGCATACACACCTCCACGCCAGATTGCATTTGCGCACCCCTGTAATCACCGGTTCCGCCATAATCAAGAGCAGACAAGCAGGAGTAGGGTTTTCCCTCCGGGGGCCTGAACCTGGGTAAAACTCGTGTCCCCGTATTGCTTGTTTGCTAACCGTTCCGCGATCTCCAGCATCCCCATCTTCTCCAAAACCCAAGTCCATAACAATGGGCATTGACGAGTCGAAACCTCGTCAGCCGTGGGTATTTTTCCAACCTGTTATACTACTGTCACCCGGATCGGCTAAGGAAGATTGATGGATGTGACTTTGTGTACTGTGAGCTGCGGCGGGCTGCTTTGGACAGGATGACTCCCACTTTCTGCGCGTATGTTCAGAAGCTGCTCAATCGGGTGGTACCACCTGGTGTGATGGTGGGCGAGCGCGAGCAACAAGAAATGCTTAATCTTTGTCTCCGTGCCCACACTCCTGATATCCCTGGGATGCAGCCTCCTGAGCACCGCACCAAAGCTGCTCATGATCCTCGGCCTTCTTTTTCTACTCGGGCTGGTTCTCGTCGTCCTGTTGGTGAGTCCTCCTCTCACCCAAGGCCGAAGGGTGGTGCTGCCAAGTTTTTCAAGAGGCTCTTCCAGATGTGCCGTTCTACCTATGATGTGAGTCACAAGGCTTTGGAGTTGATCCAGGAGACTAGGCGCCGCCACAATGAGTATCTTGCGACCCAGAATGTCACTCCTCCACCAGATGGTCCTGAGATGACCCTGCCCCTTATGTCAACTATGAGATGCCGCCTCTTTATGATGCTATGTTCTATGGCTACTTCCCTGGTCAGTTTGCTCCCAGTGGTCCCGGTGGTCCCTCTGCTTAGGGTCATGATGATGAGGACAATGATGATGCTGCTGATAGTGACGAGTACTCTGAAGAGGAAGATGTCCCTCCTCGGCCTCCTCCTCCGCCGTTCTTCTAGTTGGGCTGCGCTACCATCGCTCTCCTCCTCTTCCTTTTTGGTGTCTCGATGCCAATGGGGGATAAGAGTAGAGTTCTATTAGTTATCTACGGGTTCCTTGCTGGGGTTTCCGAGGTTCGCCGTTAGCACAATGCCCCTTTCTTTCTCATTGCTTCTTATGGCATTGTGCTTTCCCATTCACTTTATGTATGAACTATCTGCTTTCTTTCCGACTATTGGACAAGTTTGTGCTATGTGTGTGAACCATGGATATTTATATTATGCTATGACTATGTCTATTATTGTTTATAATATCCTTGAGAACTCTAGCTCGGTTTGTCATCGCCAACCAAAAAGGGGGAGATTGAAAGTGTATTTTACCCTATACTTTTTTGGTTGACAATGACACCGTGGTTAGAGTGGACTAATGCTATTTCTAGTGTCTTACACAGGTTCTAGTCCGATGCTACGATGAAAGGTTATCGGAGACCCCCCCATTTTGATAATGAAGCTTCGCACCGGAGTTTTCCCTTTTTATGTAATTTGAGTCCGGTTAGGAGATCCACACTATTAAGAGGGGTTCTCTCGATGAGCTTGTTGGGGATGATCACCTAAGCCATATACACATCCCTTTCTCCTACCTAATCCATCACCAAAGAGAGAAGAGAAGAAATCCTATCCATCAAAGCCTTTTTTGTAGATCCGGTTTTCAGACCGGTTGGACCGGTTCCCAGACCGGACCGTCCGGTGTCAGGATTGGAAATCTGAACTCAAACCGGGTTTTCCGGTTTACTCACTCCGAATCTATCTGAGTCTGGGTACTGAGAGCAGATTCAGTTTCAGTCCGGTTTTCCGGGCTGAGGACCGGACTGTCCGGTGTGTGAACCGGTCCAACCGAACTTAAAACTGGACCTTGCGTTTTTGGCTCAAAACGGCTAGTTTTTCTCCTTGAGTATAAATATCCCTTCTTATAGCTTGAGCAGGTTAGGCATTCAGTTTATATCATTTCTTGAAGTTCTCTCTCTCTCCCCCATTGTTGAAACACAAAAGCTTGAGGATCTCCCATTCTACCCAACCAAATCCAAATCCCTTTGGTAGAAAGGAAGAGGAGGTCCCGATCTATGTTTCCACCAAGCCAAAGTTCATTCCCCCTTGAGTTCATCGAGTTAGCTTGTTACTCTTGGGTTTGTGGGAAACCCTAGGCGACTAGGGTCGCCCGGAGGCATTCGGCTTGTGATTTGCTCCGTGGAAAGTTTGTGAGGGTTTGGAGACTACCTTAAAGTCTACCACGAGTAAGTGAGCTATTCCTTTGTGGGATAGGCTCGGAGAAGAAGGCGAGCCTTCGTGGCGCGTGAGTAATCCTTCGTGGAACCTTACACCTCTCCAACGTGACGTAGCCCCCTTCCCAAAGGTGGTGAACACGGGAATACATCTTCGTCTCCGCGTGCTTCGGTTATTCCTTAACCGATCTCTTACTTGTGTTGCTTACCTTGTGATAGCCTTTGAGCTTGAAGTATCTTGTACATCATCTAGGTTGCCTCACCTAGTTTGCATTTAGGCTCACTTATATTCCGCAAAGCCTAAAACTTGCAAAAGATTATAAAGATTTTTGTAGAAACCTATTCACCCCCCCTCTAGGTTAACCATCTTACACTTTCACCAAGAAACCAAGTTATTCCAAAGTGTCCACTATAAATTCCTATGCATGGTGTGTTACACCATTCCAAGTATATTCTTGTTTTCAACTATCTTCCAATTAAAAACTATTTTGTTATGTGAAAACTTAGTGACTAAAGCCCTCACGCACTTGATGGCACACTTTATATTCTTTGCCCCTAATAAACTTGAACCATCGTGACAACTTTGTTGTATATGCTTGCACTTATAAGTTGGAATTAGTAGAACTGTGCTGTCACGGGGAACGTTTTCAACATTGCACTTGTACCTTGTTGTACTCAGTTGATATCATGTTCTTTTGTCTATGGATGTCACTGATGTGAAATAAAGAGGGAACTTGCAAGTCCATGGAGTTTGTATCCCGTGTTAGATAAACGCCTGGGACGCTAGCCTAAGCCATGCCTAATCATGGTGGAAACTTGCAGCATCACCATAATGAGCTATCTATGAAGAATCCTCAATAAAAAGCTATGCATATGGTAAATAAAAAGATTGCTGAGATGCTCATTGTCTGCTTGCCTTGTCATTTTGGTTATGGGAAAGCTCTTGTACCATGTGCAAGGGGTACCCCGTTGGCGGTTCTCAATGATATACAAATACTTACAATGACAAGAACTTACCTAGGCCTAAAGTTGAGTATGCATGAGGTGTGGCCCTCGTATTCAAGGGACTTGAGATTGCCAACTTATACTTCGTCAAGCATATACTCCAGCTTTGCCACTTTAACCTTAATCACTTCAAGATGCTTATGATAGGGGCAATGAGGGCTGAAAGCTAATAAGTACCATAATTTTTGGAAGCTCTTTTTGAAACTTGAAATCCATGCTTCCTTTATAAAAGGCCTTTCTTCTACCACTATTGAGTCTCCACCTTCTACCTTTAGGCACCATTAAGAGGCACCTTCTACCTTTATGCCTTTCTTCCACCACTATTGTGATATTACTTGTTCTTGTGCTATTTGTTTCTAGTCACCCTTGTGCACTTTGAAGGTGTCCTATGCATCTATATTGCTACTCTATGAGGGACAAGCTGATTGCCACTATGCTATGTTTTTGTACTGGTTCGTAGCATGGAAAACAAAATTTTCTATCGCATACAAACAAACAAGCCAAGATCTATCTACTAGATTGTAGCAACGAGTCGATGGAATAACTTACCCTCGAAGATTCCAAAGCGTTTAACGAGAGCGGATTCTCGTGGGTGATGTAGTCGTACTCTTTCCGATCTCAAGATCGTGTAGACGATCCTTCCGGTGCTGCGTTCCGGCAGCGCTCCCGCAGTCGGTCACACATTCTGTACTCGACGAAGACCTTCCTCTCCCTTGTTCCAGCAGTCAGCGGAGGTTGTAGCACTCTCCTCGCGATTCCGGCAGCACAACGGCGTGGTACCGGAAGTAGAGGGGAAATCCCGCAGGGCTTCGCCTTAAGCCGGAGCGTTATGAGAGAGGGCAATTAGTGGTCTAGAGATTAGACACACCAATTAGAAGGCTCTAAACCGCTGGCTAAAGCAATTAGAAGCTCTAAACCAAAACGGCTCTAAACCGGAGATTTAGAGGTGGAAACTTGTGTGTCTAGAGGAGGGGGCCTTGCCCCTCCTTTTATAGGTGGGGAGGCGCGGCCAGGGGAGGGGAGTCCCTCCCCAAGTCGGCCTTGGGTGGCGCTCCGGATTGGGGAGGAGACTCCTCCCTCAAGTCGGTTCCCAACTCCTCTTGCTTGTTTCCCACAGTTTCTTGTTTTAGCCGTTTGACTTTCAAACTGGACATTTGACTTTTCTGTTTTAGGATTCAATTTAATCCTTTATTTGGGACAGCAAACACTTAGTACATGATGCAATCATTCCAATATGTAATGACACATTCATGTACCCCTTCCCCCCCGGAGTGTCGGACAGTCCGGAACCTTCTAGAACTTTCCCGATGAAAACACCGGAATCATTCCCGAACTCCGAAACGGGACTTTCCTTTTATGAATCTTATTCTCCGGACCATTCCGGATCACCTCGTGATATCCCGGATCCCATCCGAGACTCCGAACAACATTCGGTCTCTTTCTCATAATACCATAACTACTCAAACAACGTCGAATCCTTAAGTGTGTCTCCCTACGGTTCGTGAATTATGCGGACATGATCGAGACACTTCTCCGAACAATAACCAATAGAGGAATCTGGAAATTCATATGTCTCCCACATATTTCTACGATTACTTTGCGATCGAATGAACCACTTACATATGATACCAATTTCCCTTTGTCTCACGATATGTTACTTATCCGAGGTTATGATCGTCGGTATCTCTGCATACCTAGTTCAACCTCGTTACTGATAAGTACTCTTTTCTCGTTCCCGTGATATGTGATCCCTTGTGACCAAGTCACATGCTTGCAAGCTAATTGGATGACATTCCACCGAGAGGGCCCAGAGTATATCTATCCGTCATATGGATGGACAAATCCCACTCTTGATCCATGTGTCTCAACCAATACTTTCCGAACACTCAATGCCACCTTTATAACCACCCAGTTACGGTGTGGTGTTTGATGTCATCAAAGCATCCATCCGGTAAAGGTGATATGCATGATCTCATGGTCGAAGGAATTAGGTTACTATGTATCAGAAAGCATATAGCAATTGAACTATTGAAATGACTTGATCTTTATGCTACGCTTATCTATAAGAGTATGTCCACCATATCATTCTCCTAACGATATGATCTTGTTGTTGTTAACATCTCAATGTTCATGATAGGGAAACCACAATCATTAATCAACCAACAAGCTAGTGAAGTATAGAGGCTATACTAGGGACTTCAAATTAAGTTTACAAATCACACAAGTATCAATGTTTCCTTGTTAATACTATTATAGCATGAATGTAAACATTTATCATAAACACAAAGATATAATAATAACTACATTTATTATTGCCTCTAGGGCATATCTCCAACAGTTTTCTATATGTGAAACAAACAAACATTTTTCAATGCATCTTATTCATGATCTTTGTTTATAGCCTTTCATGTTGCATGCATAGTTACTATGTCCTATTGTTAGAACTCCATCTTTCATGCACATGTTTTGAGTTCTTTGATCCTATCTTTCAATGCTTGCAGATGGTTGGATCTTTATTGTGAGGGTGCATGTCACCTAAAAAATTATTATTTTTATCACTTACCTACTCGAGGACGAGCAGGAGTTAAGCTTGAGGATGCTTGATACGTCGGAAACGTATCTATAATTTTTGATGCTCCAAGCTTGTTTACTATCTACTTTGCTTTGCTTTGTCTATACTTTGAGGTGTTTTTATATCTTTTCTGGAACTAACCTATTAACAAGTTGGCAAAGTGCCAGTTGCCTGTTTTCTTCTGTTTTTGGTTCCAGAAAGGCAGAAAATCAATATTCTCAGAATTAGATGGGACAAAAGCCAAAGTTATTATTTTCCCGGAGCAACACGGAACCACGAAGCAGAGCCGGAGGGGGGCCACAGGGTGGCCAAACCCCCTAGGTGCGGGCAAGCCCTGGAGGCGCCTGGAGGGGGTGTGGGCCCCCTGGACCCCCACCGACCTTGATTCATGCGCCTATAAGAAGCCTCCGACCCAAAAACCCTAGGCAATCCAGAAGAAATCCATGAAAACCTACGTAGCGCCGCCACCACCGAAGGGGAGATTCGGGGGACAAAAAGTCTCTGTTCCGGCACCCTGCCGGGACGAGGAAGTGCCCCCGGAGCCATCTCCATCGATCTCCATCGCCATCTTCATCACCATTGCTGATTCCCATGATGAGGAGGGAGTAGTTCTTCCTCAGGGCTAATGGCTCTACCGGTAGCTATGTGTTCATCTCTCTCTCTATGCATGATATTGTTGTGGTCATGAGCTTTGTAATCCAGTAGATCTACCTTGCTACTCAAGTGCTTCATTAGATCTCTGCTCTCCCCATGTGTGTGGAAGTAACAACGTGCACGCCATTGTGGCACTTAGGTTTGAGTCTACATAAATACTCTTTGTGCTTTAATAGACCTATGCTTTTCCCCACGTGTGTGAAAGTGACAGCGTGCATACCGTGTGTGGCACTTTGGCTAGATTGAATATTTGTTATAAGTTATATTTGGAGTTGGATGTCTCTACGAAATTGTGGTGTTTGTTTAAACCATCTAGTTCTCAAGGTGACAGTGTGGAGTTATCTAGATTGGGGAAGGCCCTACCGTGGATTAGAGTGTCCAACCGGAGAGTAGTTAAGAGTAGTATCATGAAGAGAGAATATTTATATGAGAGAGTGTTCACTTGTCACATCCCAAATTTTCGATTTGGTCTTGCATATCATTCATTGCATCGCATCATATCTTACCATGCATTACCGTCGAGTAGAGAGGATCGACGAAACGCTATTTGCGAAAACCTATTTTTGTTTCGACCCGAGTTTCCTGCGGGGAGCTTTAGAGGGACTTGCGACAACCACCCCTGTAGATTCGAGTTTTCGCACAAACTTCGACTGAAGGTTGTTCCCCTCGACGATATGAACCCGTAGGCGCGAAAATCGCTCCAATCGGAGTTCGTATGCAAAAGACTCGGACGTTTTAGTAAACCGCCGGAAAACGGTCCGAAAATGCGGACCGATCTCCGAATCGGAGTCAAATCTGGACCGTTTCTTTTTAGTTTTTTTTTTCGCGCAGGATACTATTTAAGTGGGGCCACCTACCTCGTTTTTCGTGCCCGCGTTGCCCCCACACACCTGCCCGCGCGATCGATCTGCCTGGCGCCGCCATCGTCCTGGCGCACGTACGCCGCCGCAGTTTCTCCTCGCCGCCACCGGCCACCCCTCCGTCGCCGGCCATCGCCTCGACTGTTGTCGGGTTCGTCTCGCCGCCCTCTTTCCGTTCCCGTGCTTCGCGTCTCCATCCGCCGCCGCCAACTGCGCCCTGCAGATCGTCGCGTACGCGCACGCGTTTATTGTTCCGGGAGCCGTAGTTGACCATGTGTGTACGTGCAGGTAGAACCACGACGCCGGAACCGACCGTCGCCGCCGTCCGGAGCTCGCCGAAGTTCGTTTCGCAGCCCGATTCCGGTAAGACAGCAGCCACCGTCAGATCTCAGATCAGCGGCTTAGATCGTTCGTTGACTGGTCAGCACTCCAGACGTTGACTAGTCAGACGCCCCAGACGTTGACTGGTCAGACGTCCAGTCAGCGCCCAGTCATCAGACACAGTTGACTGGGTCAATCTCGTTAATCCTATTAGTTGACAGATTTCGGTAGAATCTTGTAAATTGCGTAGAAATTAAACCGCTTGGCCAAAAATTGCAAATAAAATATGTACGCGTTCAGTGAGTCGTGTAGAATCTCGCTGTAGCTTTGGTTCAGACTTTTACTGTCAGGTTTAGTACAGTTTAATCAAACTAGTTAGTGGCCTCTCCGGATTAATAAATTCGTAGTAAAAGTTTCGTAGCTCCAAAAATCGCGTGTGATATGTCCCTGAACTCGTATGAACGAGGGGAATCTCATAGTGAAATAAAAAGATAGGCTTACAGTAAAAACTTCTGCAGTATTTGTCTAATGGCATTCTGCAGTGTTTTAATTACTCGGGATGTTTTATAACTCCTTTTTGAGTAATTCCAATTGGTACTGTTTCTTATCAGCGATGCCTATGCGGTAGATTATTTCCAAGATTTTATGAACAGTATACTACCGGTAGTGAATTATTTAAGTTCTAGCTCTAGTAGTGATCACTACTTTTGGTTAATAGTTTCCCTTGCGCCAAATCTATTTTCCATGCATGTATTCGGTAGTAATATGAATTAGTATTATGTGGTGCAGCTGTAGCACCAATTCACTTGCCGTTCTTGCATTCATGCATCATCTTTGTTGCATATGTTTGTGAATTGTTTGTTTATGAATACAATTGTGTCGTGTAGATTGTGTGGAGTGCAACCCTTGCTCGTGTGTGGATTGTTCCTCCGACCGCTACAACCAAGGCAAGTAGATGCTACTTTGTTCATGATATCGTCCTACTATTTTCAATGCATTGTCGTGTATTTTGTAGATGCATGTGTAGGATGATACTATCGCTATGCTATGTCCTATTATGTGGTAGGACCCTCTTTGTAGATGAACCGCCGTTGGTAGATGTGCTTAGCTATGCTTGATGAACGAGGGCTGGGTTACATCATTGATACTTGTTTTCTCAAAGTATTGGTTTGTGAAAACTAAAACAACTTAATCAATGAACCCCCTGGGTGTGATGGTATTGATAAATTTTGGTGGTTTCATTGCGGAAAGGCACCCAGGTATCAAGAGAGAATGATTGGCTTCTTTATTGTGTAGCTTACGTGTACAACCATGTGCCAATAATGAAATGGGCGGTTGGTTGGACTTAGTAGGTTGTGGTAACTCGAACCCGCGTATCCAGAGATGTAGAATTTTGGTAGGTTGGACCGGTGCGCGTCGGGATTGAGGAGCTACTTCCCGAACAGTCTCTTCTTGGTCTTCTCCCTATCGTCACCCAAAATGAGAGTGATGGTACGAGCTGGGCTGGCCAAGTCACATGGGTAAAGTGTACTAACCTCTGCAGAGTGTATAATCTAATCGATTAGCCGTGTCCCCGGTTATGGACAACTGAGTTGCTAGATATTGATTCCATGACATGTTTCTCGCTCATTCTAATTTCATAATTGTTTTAATATTGTTGGGTTAACTTAATTGGGATCTTTTCAAAGAAAATCAAAAACTGTTTATGAAAGTAGGGCAAATGTATTTGCAAATGCAAGCCAGACACAGCTCCACTTGCCAAATATGCATGTAGATGTTAGTACTATTATCTCCTTTACTAGCTCTACTTGCCATACATTCCATGTATTGACCCTTCGGGGCTGTTGCATTTTATGCTGCAGGTTATTCCGATTCTGATTGATCGTTATAGGCCACGGTACTCCACTCGGCACTTGTTCACTTGTGGGCAATTTGAAGATTGGAGGATTTACTCGCTTTTGTTGCTACCTGAACAATTTGAGCTAGCTTTATGCTAAGCCTTTACATTGTAATAATGGTACTCTGGATCTTGTAGATCATGATACACGGTTATTTGCTATGATTATCTATCTTACTCTATTGTGGGCCAATGAACCGATCCAGGGATTGGCATGTCACATAGAGGCCACGGTCTTATCAGAACCGGGGTGTCACAGGATGGTATCAGAGCCCGTGTGTCGACTGTAGGATCGTGACCTAGGATTGGATTAGGAAGCCATATAATTATTAAGCCTATATTAACTCTGTCTTTCCTCTTATGCCTTTCACCCTCGTAAAATTCTTACCATATGCTATTCTCACACTTTCCTCTTTTACTTGATAGATGGGAGACGTCAGGACTGAGTATGCCACCATGGAGTCACCAAGGCCCTTTGCAAGGCAGTTAGCTCAGCTCTCTCAGTCACTGGGATTGCCACTGCCCATGTTCAAGGGAAGAAGGCTGTACACCTATGGATATGGAGAGGATGCATGGGAGATCACTACCTTCATATTCAGAGATGCCGCCTTGCCAAACCCCGTGCACTTGGTCTACACCAAGATATACTGCAACTGGGGACTTGGAATCAACTTGGTCGTACATGAAGCCTGTCTCGCTAGTGCCATAATGTCCGACACCTACTACCAGCAGATTCACCCTACCGTGACTATGGAAGGCGTGATGAAGAGGGGAACATTGTGGTTACCCCGGGCGACAGGAACAACATGCCGCCCCGTCGGAGGCACATAGAGGACATGGAAAAGGAGAATGGAGCTCTAGCAGAGAAGGTGAGGATGATAAAGGAGATTGCAGATTTTACTAGCAATGGTATGGTGGTCCAAGGACAGGAGATTGACACTTTGCATGAAGCTGTGGGAGTTCTGGAGAATGCCCTGATAGCCAGAGATGCAACCATAGCACATCTTCATGGTACTGTGCAGGAGAACACCCAGAACATACAGCAACTGCAGGGGACAGTCTAGGAAAGGGATCAAACTATTGAAGCTATGACAGCCCAGATTGCCGCTCTCCAAGCACAGCTGAATCCACCCCCGGATGATGACAATGGAGATGATGGCAACAATGGGGATGATGATGACAGTGGAGACGATGATGATGATGAGGACGAGGATGATGATGATGAAGACGATGATGGTGGAGGAGATGAGGCCGTTGCTGTTGCAGCTGAGGATGAAGAAGAAGAGGAGGACCCAGAAGAGGTGGAGTTTGAAGTCTCAAGTGATGGTTCAGGAGAGGTGTACACTCCGCCGCCATGGTTGTACCGCGAGCCGAAGCGCCAACGCATGACCGCAAGGACCTACCTCAATCTCTTCAAGAAATAGATAGAAGTCCACCAATTAGACCACGGTAGGCAAATTCGTTAGGATTAGTCTCGATCGTTGTGAAGCTTAGTTCGTGTTAGATTAAAAGTGTTTAGTTGCTTATTTGTGTACTCCAATATCCCAGGATTTATTTGTGCGAATTTTAATGAAAGAGTTATGGCAATTTGGTTACTATCTGTGTGTTTTTCGCTGCAGTTTTTCTGCTGACACAGCAGTACTGTGCGATTTTTCATATTTTTCTGGTAACTCAGAAAAATCTGAAAAAAATTGGGCTGATGCGAAACTCTCTGTGCCATATGCACAAAAATTGGCTTAATTTTCTGACGAGTTTAAGTCAGGCGGAAAAATTCGTGATTGCTGCTGGACGGTTCTGGCAGAATTGCTGTTTTGGTTGATTAGTTGATCTATTGTTTAGTTAACCATTGCCAACTCTTGCAAAACTATTTCAGTAGTTATGTACTGCTAGGATAACACCTGGGATGTTGCTGGATCGCTTGTTTGTTGATGTGTTGCTTGCTTGTGATTGTCTGCTATTGTTTGTTGTTGATTGCTCATATGCATGGGTAGAATCCTATTACCGTAGTTGATTCTTTCTAAACTTACCTATGCTGAACCGCAGATGCCTCCCCGTCGCCACCCCACTGAGATGGAGCAGCTCATGGCCGCTCAGGCACAACTGACCCAAGTGATGACCCAGTTCATGGCGAATCAGAACAACAACAATGGAAACAATCAGCCTCAGGGAGATGCTCTCACCAGATTTCTGAGGTTAAGGCCAGCTAAGTTCTCTACTGCAACGGAACCAATGGTTGCTCTCGACTGGTTGCGTTCAGTCAACAAGGATCTAGTAACTGTCGGATGCACTGATGCTGAGAAGGTGAGGTTTGCCGCTCACCTACTGGAGGGACCAGCCGCTTCTTGGTGGGACACATTCCAGATCACCCACCCGCTGGATACTGTGACTTGGGCAATGTTTGAGGAAGGTTTCAGGACCAACCACGTGTCTTCAGGAGTTCTGAGCCTGAAGAGAAAGGAGTTCCGCAACTTGCGCCAAACCAATCGCACCGTGGCCGAGTACATTGAGGAGTTCAACAACTTGTCCCGTTATGCACCTGAGGATGTTGACACTGATGCCAAAAGGAGAGAGAGATTCCTGGATGGCCTCAGTGATGAGCTTTCAGTACAGCTACTGGTGGTTTATTGCCCCACTTTCCAGGAGCTTATGGACAAGGCCAGGATCTTGGAAGGGAAGCACAAGCAAGTGGAGAACCGCAAGAGAAAGAGCAATACTCATCACTCTGGTTCACACCACAAGTCTCGCACTTCATATGATGGATACTCCAAGCATGGAGGAAGTGACCATGGGAGCCATGACCGCCGTGATGGACATCGTCATGACAACCATGGGAACAGCCACCACAACCACAAGGGAGGACACTCTCACCACTCTGGAGGACACGGTGGACATGACCGCAACCGTGATCGCAACTTCGTGAAGAAGGATCTGAGTGAGGTGACGTGCTTCAAGTGCAAGCAGAAGGGACACTATGCTGACAACTGTCCGGAGAGGAAAGGACTCAAGCCAACCAACGGCGAGAAGGCCACAGTGCACCACATGAATGTGGAGGAGATTCCAGATGAGCCTGACCTTGTGATTGGTAAGTTCCCAATCAACACTTACCCTGCACTTATACTTTTTGATACTGGTGCAACGCATTCATTCATATCAAGGGCATTTGTGGATAAGTATAAGTTACCTACTGAGTCTATGAAAAGGTCTATTAGAGTGATTTCACCTGGAGGAGATATGATAGCTAGTGCGGGATGCCGCGACTTGACTGTGAGGATTGGAACACACAACTTCATTGCACATCTAGTAGTGCTGGATTCACAAGGATTAGATGTCATTCTGGGTATGGATTGGATGTCTATGCATGGGGGACACATAGATTGTGCACAGCGAGCTGTTTCACTTAAAACCCCGGATGGTAAGAGGATTAGATTCAAGTCGGCTGCACGACCAGGAAGGTGTAAGCTGAATTCTCTTAAGGTGGTTAGCGTGGATACTGTGCCAGTGATTAGGGATTACCCTGACGTGTTTCCGGAAGAGCTGCCAGGGATGCCACCTGACAGAGATGTAGAGTTTCTTATCGACCTGCTGCCGGGAACAGGACCTATAGCAAAGAAACCATATAAGATGGATGTCGATGAGCTGAAGGAATTGAAGAAACAGTTGAAGGAACAACTGGAAAAGGGATTCATTCAGCCTAGTGCGTCGTCATGGGGAGCACCTGTTCTATTTGTGGAGAAGAAAGACAGCACCAAGAGATTAGTGGTGGACTATCGTTCGCTGAATGAAGTAACCATTAAGAACAAGTACCCTCTGCCGAACATAAATGACTTGTTTGATCAACTGGAAGGAGCAAAGGTGTTCAGCAAGATTGATCTGCGATCTGGCTATTTCCAATTGAAGATCCGAGAGGAGGATGTACCAAAAACCGCCTTCACCACTAGGTATGGTTTATATGAGTATACAGTTATGTCTTTTGGACTAACAAATGCCCCGTCATACTTCATGACCATGATGAACAAGGTATTTATGGAGTATTTGGACAAGTTCGTGGTGGTGTTTATTGATGACATACTGATATATTCCAAGGATGATGCTGAGCATGAGAAACATCTGAGACTGATTATGGAGAAGCTGAGAGAACACAAGCTGTACGCCAAATTCAGCAAGTGTGAATTCTGGCTTAACACTGTTGGGTTTCTTGGACACGTAGTGTCAGGAGAAGGAATTGCTGTTGATCCAAACAAAGTGACCGCAGTAACAGAGTGGGAAGCGCCCAAGAATGCGGGAGAGATTCGAAGCTTTTTGGGACTTGCTGGATATTACCGGAGGTTCATAGAAAACTTTTCTAAGATTGCTAAGCCGATGACCGAACTTCTGAAGAAGGAGAGGAAGTTTGAATGGTCAGACGTATGTGAAGCCAGCTTTCAGGAACTGAAGCGTCGACTAGTGACCGCGCCTGTTCTATGTTTACCAGATCTTCAGAAGGATTTCCAAGTGTACTGTGATGCCTCACGACAAGGACTTGGGAGTGTGCTGATGCAAGATGGGAGAGTAGTGTCATATGCCTCGCGACAACTCAAGCACCATGAGCGGAATTACCCCACACACGACTTGGAGTTAGCGTCAGTGGTTCATGCGCTCAAGGTATGGAGGCATTACTTAATGGGAAAACACTGTGATGTGTACACCGACCACAAGAGCCTGAAGTACATATTTACACAGAAGGAACTGAACATGAGACAAAGGAGATGGTTGGAACTTATCAAGGACTATGATATGAATCTACAGTACCACCCAGGAAAGGCCAATGTAGTAGCAGATGCTCTGAGCCGGAAGGTTTATGCCAATGGATTGACAATTGGTGAATTGCCTGAGGATTTGTGCAAGCAATTCAAGGACCTTAGACTGGAGGTAGTATCTGAAGGATACTTGGCTACAATGGAAGTCCAACCAACGCTTCAGGACAGAATCAGGAAGGCTCAAGTGGGAGACAAAGAGATAGATGAAGTTAAGGAAAAGATGAAGGAAGGTCGAGCAAGGGAATTCCGCGAGGATGAGCAAGGTACCTTGTGGTACGGAGATCGTTTGTGCGTTCCCAACGATTCCGAGATAAGGAAGTTGATTCTGCAGGAAGCTCATGACTCGCCATATTCCATACATCCGGGCAATACGAAGATGTATATGGACCTAAAGGACAGATTCTGGTGGAACAACATGAAGGGAGACATCGCAGAGCATATTGCCCTATGTGATGTATGTAGCCGAGTGAAGGCGGGACACCAGAAGCCAGCAGGATTGCTACAGCCATTGCCTGTGCCGGATTGGAAGTGGGATAGAGTGGGAATGGACTTTATCACAGGACTGCCCAGGACCAGGTCAGGATATGACTCTATTTGGGTAGTGGTCGACCATTTGACCAAGGTAGCCCACTTTATACCAGTGAAGACGACTTATACGAGTGCAAAGTTGGCCAAGATTTACATGGACAAGATTGTGTGTCTACATGGAGTTCCCAAGAGTATCGTATCTGATAGAGGCACCCAATTTACCTCGCACTTCTGGCGCCAGCTGCACGAGTCACTTGGTACTAGATTGGAGTTTAGCACAGCGTTTCACCCACAGACTGATGGACAGACCGAGAGGGTGAATCAGATTTTGGAGGACATGTTAAGAGCTTGCGCCTTGGCTCATGGTTCTAGTTGGGATGAGAATTTGCCGTATGCCGAGTTTTCCTACAACAACAGCTATCAAACCAGCATCAAGACGTCACCGTTCGACGTACTGTATGGGAAACGGTGCCGAACACCATTGCTATGGGATGGAGTAGGAGAACGTCAGTTGTTTGGACCTGATTTGATCAAGGACGCTGAGGAGAAGGTCGCCTTGATTAGAGACAGACTGAAGGTAGCACAATCAAGACAGAAGAGCTACGCTGACGCCAAGCGCAAGGAGGTGGTGTATGAGATAGGTGATAGAGCATACCTCAGAGTATCGCCGCTTCGTGGAATTAAGAGATTTGGTATTAAGGGTAAGCTGGCACCTCGATTTATTGGACCATATCGAGTCTTAGCACGCAAAGGAGAGGTTGCTTATCAGTTGGAGTTGCCAGAGGCTCTGTCTGCTGTTCACAATGTGTTCCACGTGTCCCAGCTGAAGAAGTGCCATCCGGAGATGGTGGATACACCATTGAGAGATACTGTACCGCTAGAGGAGGTTCAGCTTGAGAATGATTTGACCTATGAGGAGAAACCGGTCAAGATTCTAGAGACAGCAGAAAGGACTACCCGTACCAAGACAATCAAGTTTTGCAAGGTGCAGTGGAGTCACCACACCGAAGAGGAAGCCACTTGGGAGCGTGAAGATGACATCCGAGAGGACTACCCACACCTATTTGCTAGCCGCGCCGAATCTCGAGGACGAGATTCATCTTAAGGGGGTTAGTCTTGTCACATCCCAAATTTTCGATTTGGTCTTGCATATCATTCATTGCATCGCATCATATCTTACCATGCATTACCGTCGAGTAGAGAGGATCGACGAAACGCTATTTGCGAAAACCTATTTTTGTTTCGACCCGAGTTTCCTGCGGGGAGCTTTAGAGGGACTTGCGACAACCACCCCTGTAGATTCGAGTTTTCGCACAAACTTCGACTGAAGGTTGTTCCCCTCAACGATACGAACCCGTAGGCGCGAAAATCGCTCCAATCGGAGTTCGTATGCAAAAGACTCGGACGTTTTAGTAAACCGCCGGAAAACGGTCCGAAAATGCGGACCGATCTCCGAATCGGAGTCAAATCTGGACCGTTTCTTTTTAGTTTTTTTTTTTCGCGCAGGATACTATTTAAGTGGGGCCACCTACCTCGTTTTTGTGCCCGCGTTGCCCCACACACCTGCCCGCGCGATCGATCTCCCTGGCGCCGCCATCGTCCTGGCGCACGTACGCCGCCGCAGTTTCTCCTCGCCGCCACCGGTCACCCCTCCGTCGCCGGCCATCGCCTCGTCTGTTGTCGGGTTCGTCTCGCCGCCCTCTTTCCGTTCCCGTTCTTCGCGTCTCCATCCGCCGCCGCCAACTGCGCCCTGCAGATCGTCGCGTACGCGCACGCGTTTATTGTTCCGGGAGCCGTAGTTGACCATGTGTGTACGTGCAGGTAGAACCACGACGCCGGAACCGACCGTCGCCGCCGTCCGGAGCTCGCCGAAGTTCGTTTCGCAGCCCGATTCCGGTAAGACAGCAGCCACCGTCAGATCTCAGATCAGCGGCTTAGATCGTTCGTTGACTGGTCAGCACTCCAGACGTTGACTAGTCAGACGCCCCAGACGTTGACTGGTCAGACGTCCAGTCAGCGCCCAGTCATCAGACACAGTTGACTGGGTCAATCTCGTTAATCCTATTAGTTGACAGATTTCGGTAGAATCTTGTAAATTGCGTAGAAATTAAACCGCTTGGCCAAAAATTGCAAATAAAATATGTACGCGTTCAGTGAGTCGTGTAGAATCTCGCTGTAGCTTTGGTTCAGACTTTTACTGTCAGGTTTAGTACAGTTTAATCAAACTAGTTAGTGGCCTCTCCGGATTAATAAATTCGTAGTAAAAGTTTCGTAGCTCCAAAAATCGCGTGTGATATGTCCCTGAACTCGTATGAACGAGGGGAATCTCATCGTGAAATAAAAAGATAGGCTTACAGTAAAAACTTCTGCAGTATTTGTCTAATGGCATTCTGCAGTGTTTTAATTACTCGGGATGTTTTATAACTCCTTTTTGAGTAATTCCAATTGGTACTGTTTCTTATCAGCGATGCCTATGCGGTAGATTATTTCCAAGATTTTATGAACAGTATACTACCGGTAGTGAATTATTTAAGTTCTAGCTCTAGTAGTGATCACTACTTTTGGTTAATAGTTTCCCTTGCGCCAAATCTATTTTCCATGCATGTATTCGGTAGTAATATGAATTAGTATTATGTGGTGCAGCTGTAGCACCAATTCACTTGCCGTTCTTGCATTCATGCATCATCTTTGTTGCATATGTTTGTGAATTGTTTGTTTATGAATACAATTGTGTCGTGTAGATTGTGTGGAGTGCAACCCTTGCTCGTGTGTGGATTGTTCCTCCGACCGCTACAACCAAGGCAAGTAGATGCTACTTTGTTCATGATATCGTCCTACTATTTTCAATGCATTGTCGTGTATTTTGTAGATGCATGTGTAGGATGATACTATCGCTATGCTATGTCCTATTATGTGGTAGGACCCTCTTTGTAGATGAACCGCCGTTGGTAGATGTGCTTAGCTATGCTTGATGAACGAGGGCTGGGTTACATCATTGATACTTGTTTTCTCAAAGTATTGGTTTGTGAAAACTAAAACAACTTAATCAATGAACCCCCTGGGTGTGATGGTATTGATAAATTTGGTGGTTTCATTGCGGAAAGGCACCCAGGTATCAAGAGAGAATGATTGGCTTCTTTATTGTGTAGCTTACGTGTACAACCATGTGCCAATAATGAAATGGGCGGTTGGTTGGACTTAGTAGGTTGTGGTAACTCGAACCCGCGTATCCAGAGATGTAGAATTTTGGTAGGTTGGACCGGTGCGCGTCGGGATTGAGGAGCTACTTCCCGAACAGTCTCTTCTTGGTCTTCTCCCTATCGTCACCCAAAATGAGAGTGATGGTACGAGCTGGGCTGGCCAAGTCACATGGGTAAAGTGTACTAACCTCTGCAGAGTGTATAATCTAATCGATTAGCCGTGTCCCCGGTTATGGACAACTGAGTTGCTAGATATTGATTCCATGACATGTTTCTCGCTCATTCTAATTTCATAATTGTTTTAATATTGTTGGGTTAACTTAATTGGGATCTTTTCAAAGAAAATCAAAAACTGTTTATGAAAGTAGGGCAAATGTATTTGCAAATGCAAGCCAGACACAGCTCCACTTGCCAAATATGCATGTAGATGTTAGTACTATTATCTCCTTTACTAGCTCTACTTGCCATACATTCCATGTATTGACCCTTCGGGGCTGTTGCGTTTTATGCTGCAGGTTATTCCGATTCTGATTGATCGTTATAGGCCACGGTACTCCACTCGGCACTTGTTCACTTGTGGGCAATTTGAAGATTGGAGGATTTACTCGCTTTTGTTGCTACCTGAACAATTTGAGCTAGCTTTATGCTAAGCCTTTACATTGTAATAATGGTACTCTGGATCTTGTAGATCATGATACACGGTTATTTGCTATGATTATCTATCTTACTCTATTGTGGGCCAATGAACCGATCCAGGGATTGGCATGTCACATAGAGGCCACGGTCTTATCAGAACCGGGGTGTCACATCACTAGTGAAAGTATGATCCCTAGGACTTATTTCTAAGCATTGAAACACCGTTTGGTACTAGATTTGTTGCATGTTTGCTTGTTTCCTTCAGTTTGCCTTTAGTCTGTTCCTCCACGCCATCAGCTCTTTTCTGGCACCGTTACCCCACATCAACAACAAGCCAGAAGCTATTTTCTAGCACTGTTACCACTTGTATTTCACTATCTCTTTGCCGAACTAGTGCACCTATACACCTGACAAGTGTATTGGGTGTGTTGGGGACACAAGAGACTTCTTGTATCTTAATTGCAGGATTGCTTGAGAGGGAATACCTTTGACCACTTCCTCCATGAGTTCGATAAACCTTGGGTAATCCACTTAAGGGAAACTTGCTGCTGTTCTACAAACCTCTGCACTTGGAGGCCCAACAACTATCTACAAGAATAAAAGTGCGTAGACATCATCGGTCTAGCCTTGGGCTCAATCAGTTTGCCCTGAAAGTCCCACCATCGGGCATAGATACTTTCAACTCTCTCACCCTCTACAATCATGTTGTGCATGATCATGCAAGTAGTCATCACCTCCCACATTGTCTCAACACTCCATGTTCTAGCAGGGTGTTGAACGATAGTCCAATGAGTTTGGAGCACACCAAATGCCTACTCCATATCATTCATAGCACTCTCGTGTTCACGAGAAAAGTACACTCTTTGTCACCCTTGGGAGTTGGTATTGTCTTTACAAATGTAGACCATCACCTAGATAGCACCCCTTGTTGGATTGGTGGAAATTTGTCAACACCCGGATTTTTAATCCCAGATGCCTGTTATGCCATACATCGCAATCCCAAGATTACCATTTTTGCGGGACATAACATAATTGGATACCACAGTACATCATCCATTACAAACCATACATAAGGTCTTACACAAATAAGGATCTCATGATCCAGTTCTTAATACAACTCAAGCAGCGGAAATATGTAATAATAACGGTAGCGTAGGCGAAGCTCCATCTTCGGGGTCACAGGCAATGCTGACGATGGGAGATGATCCTAGTTGTCGTAACCTTCCTGGGGTCCATCATCCTGGTACTCCTCTTCATAGTCTGGCCACGGGAATAGCCAGGGACAAAGCCATGAGTACTCTTTAAGTACTCGCAAACTAATACTAACAAGTGAAGGGGGTTTTTGTAGTAGGACACTAAGCTCTAGGGTTGTTTTGCAAAAAAACCAGATTTACCTCTACTAAGTTTAGAAATGAAGAAAGCTAGTTGAAGTTTTATAACACCTAAGTGGGAACTTGTATTTCATATCACAACTCTGTTGTGGTCAAGTCAAAATCTCAATCCATTTCACAAGTCATTTTGAAAACATCTGACGGGGGAACAGTATGGCCACTCCAACTGTCCATAACCGCTGACGCGGCTATTCGAATAGTTTGACACTCTGTAGAGATTGTACACTTTCACCACAACATTTGATACATCCGTCAAGAACAAATCCTGAATTCACCATACTCAGTATGCGGATAATCAATCCTAACCTTTCAATTGCATGCCCTAGTATAAGCACCTCTCATGTGAGTTTGGCCTCCCAACCATGACCAACTGTCATCTTGGGTACTGCACAAGTGGACAATCTTCACAAGGTAGCCTCAGCTCAGACCTTGGCCGTGAGGGAACCAATACTAAGGTATATAAGTTTCCAGTCAAGCCCTACCCAATTCTCGGGTATTTTGGTTGTACGGTAAAATTGGAATGGTATCGCATCCAGATAACCATCAGTTTTATAAAGGGCTAAGGCTCGCGCCTCAACATTTTCATCACCCAAATCATCTGGTGTTCGGAAATACATGTCAAAACATTTCAATAGAATGATCCATCATTCCAAGGTTTTCATAACCATTTTCACCAAGTATTCCCATCTAAAGTTGATCAAGTTTTATGCTTAGCACTAGCATCTACAAGTGGAGGTTAGTACTAATGAGGGGTGGTAAACTAGTGGAGTTTTACTAAGTTCAATCTCATGCCTTAGGATGACATAAAGATTATCTAGCTTAGGCCAAGTTTTATGCTCTTTATGCAACCTTCAATTATCTTTCTAATATCAACAATTTATTCCAGTAAACTCTAAGTAAGAGCTTTGATAAAGAAATAAAGTATAAAGCTTGCAAGTAAAACTAGGATTGGGTATCATCAAATGTATCTAACCAAGCATGCTTAGTGCATTGCATAGGTTATTTAACTCTCATAATGGCAAGTGTTAGCTTGCTCAATCAACTAGTAGTATTAGGCTTGCTAAGTTAATAGCTTGCAAGTATTGGCTTGCCTTGTGCGGAGCAGTGGTTGAAGTTCTCCTCGGCTTCTTCTTCGTAGTATCCTCCTTCTTCCTCGTATCCTTGGTTGGTACTAGCGTCTATAAATAAATACGAGGTACACACTCACCAAACAATACTTAACTATTTTCAATCATCACACAAAAGGGTCCTATAGATGATCTAGCATCATCACTAACATTACAAGATTAAATCTTGGTTTAATTTCTTTTATTTTTAGAAAAGTAATTTCTACTCATTGAAAAACTACTTAATATTTAATATTCTCCAAACCAAACATGGGATCATGTTGACACATGTCATCACCACACATTTCAGTACAGGGGAATGTGATTTAAAGTAGTGTCACAATTTAATAAGGTTTAACCTTTTATTTTAATTAAATAAAGTGACTAGAAATGCCTATGTGGCATCCTTTTATTACTTGCATTATTTCTGTAAGTAAACCCATATATTTTTATATATTCTGAAAGGTATGATCAAATGTGATTTTTGAGAGTTGGAATCAACTCAAAAGCTATTATGGTTTAAATTTGAAAAATGGTTGAATGCAGAAAAGCTTCTGCCTTGTTATTTTTACCAAGGGTGATCTACAGATTCAAATGATTTGAATCCAACGGGCTTGGATTCAGCATTTCCAGACCTTTCTAACAAAATTGTTTTCATTCAATTTGGTTCACTAAATCGAGTTGGGTTGATTTTTGAAACTAGGTACAGAACTGTGTTTGAATGAAACTGAAAAAATCCAAATTCAAACGACTGGGCTGCGCGGGAACTGCTAATGGGCCGGCCTGCTACACACAGCGCTTACGCGGGCTGGTTAAGTTGCTGTCCCCACACGTCAGTGAGACGGGGGGTGCGAAGTGGTACGGGGAAACATGGTGCGTTGGATTCAGTTCTAATCCAACGTATCTGGTTCATCGTCCACGTCGGGCAGCGCCGGGGAGACAGAACCCTAACGCGGTAGGTGGGGGTCGTGGAAGGCTCACCGGTGCTCAGGCGAGGGTCGGCGAGGCGGACGAACGACGAAGTCGACGACGGCGAACCTCCTGGTACCGGCAGCTTCTCCTGGGGCGGCTCCAATCGCTGGCTTCCTTCTTCTCCAGCAGCGGCGGGCTCCGGCCAAATTCTGGCGATGCGCTGCTCGCCTTGCTCCGGGACTGAGGTGGGGTGGTTCTGGGTGAGAGGGGAGTGGAATGGTGTGAAGAGTTCGAGCGGGGGAGGCCTCTATTTATAGTGGCGAGAGGGGACCGACGGGCGCAAGCTAAGCTCGTCGTGGTCGACGGCACATAGGGCTATCAGCGTGGGCGACGGTAGGGGGCGGTGCTGTGCTCCCTGGCGAAGCTCAACATCGTGGTGGCGAGGCGTGGGGCGGTGCGGATTGGTCAGAACGTTGCGGTGCTCTGCGCATGCCCGACGGAAATTTTAATGATGCACAGCTCGCGTGGTCCGCGCGGCGGCGAACGGGCGTGTCTGCGGGGTTGCTGGGATGGTGGTGATCACGTATGCACGCGGCGAGGGCGGCGCGCGGTCTGTGGGTGTCTGTCGAGCGTGGCGCACGGGGCGCGCTCTCGGCATGGTTGCAGAGCGACTTGGCATGGTCGGTGCGTGTGGTCCAGGGGCTGGCATCGCTTGCGGCTGGGACAGGGAGTGGCGGTGGGGTGCTAGCTTGCTCCTAGACAAGGTTGGCGAGGCTAGTGTTGCTCATAGCTTGCTGTCGACTATGGGGTGGCAATGGTGCACTCGGCCTGCTCACCATTGATGACAATGGCCAGCCTACAGTGGTGCTAGAGATTAGTTAAGGTTGTTAGATGATCTACTAAGGCTAGTGGTGTCTAGAGAGGGAACAAGTTAGGCCAGAATCACTGCACACTATAGTGTTTAGGATTTGTTTGATTTGCATCTGCAAGGTGTTTGATGAAATGTCCGCATGAACTCAAGTTTTGAATTTTGAAATTATTTTTGGTGGGTGTGCTAGGCCTGTGCTGGTGAGTCTGTAGATGCTTGGGTTTTGAAAATTGAGTTGGTTTGAGGGGTTTTTGCAAAAGTGGGATCTTCCCATATGAAATAGATTCAATTTTAAACTATCATTTAAACTATGCATTTGAATGTTTCTGGATGATCACAAGGTGGGCCTTGATACTTTGTTATGAGTACTATCAAGGGGTGCAAAGATCCAAACAAGTTTCTTTAAGTTGTGAAAGTTAGAGATAGCCAAAGTAGGCATGGGAGTTAATTTGGCCAAAGTGACCATTCCCTTATTTTGTTTGTTTTGATTTATTTGTCTTTGGGAAAAGTGTGGGGATTGTTTAGATGATGTTTATTTCACCTAAGCATCCTTTTACAAGCAAGGAAACCCACAATCATGGCAATTCAAAAGAATCCAAATTGTCATGCTTACACATATGCATGCTTTCATATTTTTATTTAGAAAAGTTTTTGTTAATCCTATATTTTGATGATTAGAGTTTGATGATCCAAGTTTCATATTTTTGGGATGTTACGAAATTGATCTCATAGTTGATCTCCGGAGAATTGACTTACGCAAGCCTAGAAAGAGTGCCGAATCCTGAGATCTTGTGATGTCACAACTTCAAGTATGATTGTGCCAAATCCTGAGATCTTGTGATGTCACAACTTCAAGTATGATTGTGCCAAATCCTGAGATCATGGCCATGCTAAGCAAATGGACAGTTCTTCTACTCGCAATGCATACACTCTATACTTCGAAGCATCATAACAAACCATCTCAAACAATTAATCACAAAATACCGGGTTGTATCCGCATCATTTTCTCCTCTCGAGTATTCTTTCCTGAACACCCGAAGCACCGCTTTTCATAACATGTACATTGTGTCAAGGCATGTGGACTCACTCATGCACATGTACTTAGCAACAAGATCACCAAAAACTTCCATATGCAAGAATCCGAACAACTCCAACACATTACTGGTAAGAAGAAAAGCCGATCATACCAACAACACATGTCTTTAGTTGAAGTAATCATCATAAGCCCTCACGAATACGCATGTACATGTCTTGGGAGTTTTTTGGTTGGTTCCAACTAGTTTGAGAATCATGGTGGTGTCAGTATTTGTGGTTTTGACTACTAATATACTCTAAATATTTTGATTGGCTACTCAACAAGTACTAATGTGTCAACAAAATTAAGTATTTCTAAAAATAAATACAAGATACTGTTTCTACATGCCCAATCAATGTACTTTCATATATATCAATGATCATCATTAAGAATCATGCAAAATCAAGCATAACTTATATTTCGGACTGGGCGAATAATGAAGTAACATATATGCTCAATATACCACTCATAAGCAAGTACATAGGAGTTTTATTTACCTCAGGTAGCTTGTTTTAAAAAATATGGTCAATATTTAAGACGTTTCTTGTTGGTTGCAATTGGATTGCGAGTGCTTATCACGGTGGCATCACTGTATATCTGTGACTTTGACTTCTAATATAGTCCAAAATATTTTGATTGGCTATTTGTGCTATCAAATATATTCTACTCCCTCCATTTCAAAATATAAGATGTTTTAGGTTTATGAAAAAAATGTATCTAGACTTGTTTTAGTATGTAGATTCACACTAAACTTGAGTGAACCTACATACTAAAAGAAGTCTATGTACATTTATTTCACAAAGCTAAAACATCATAGGGTTTGTTTGATTCATAGGAATTGCATAGGAATTGTGTAGGATTTGAATTCTATGGAATTTTTTCCTATGTTATTGTTTGATTCATAAGAACACATCCTATAAGAATTAATCCTATAGGAGTCTTGTAGTGCAATTCCTATAGGAAAAAAACATTAGATCATACCTCACCCTGTACAATCATGTCGATAGAAAAATACATTTTGGAGGCTAAATTTGTTCAAACTTTGGAGTCCTTGGGACCGAGCAATGGTTCACGAGTTGGTCAATATTAAACTAGGGGTCTACATAAACTAGTTAGTGGTCCTCGCGTAGAGAAAACAAAGAATGGACCCTGATGATCGAGCTTTAAAAAAGCTAGGACCTGATCCAATCAATGCAGTTGTACTAGCAAAATATCACACGGTCAACCATCTCACATCATGCACAGCTAATGCATGATTAGCCCAATAAAAGGTCTCCGACCTCTGGCTGTCACATGCATGCACGATGATGAATCGTAGGATTCCGGTCAAGACTTTCCTCTCTGCATTTCCACCCGTGTGCACTGTATCTCTGTCAGGCTTTGGCTCTCCTTATCTCCAGCCTCATGTTGGTTATCACGGTTGTGGTATTGACTGATTTGCACCACTAGTACTATTCTTTCTGTTTTCAAAATATAATTTAAAATATAGATGTTTTATCTTTGTGAAGCAAATGTATTTGTGAACCTACATATTAAAAGAAGTCTAGATACATTTTTCACAAAACTAAAACATCTTATATTTTGAAACGGAGGAAGTACATAAGCTTGAGAAATTAGGTCAACACCATAGGAGGTATGTGCATGTTGTAAATAATATGACATGTGTGCGTTAGGAGTCACGTGTCATCCAAACTTTTGAAGGTATTTTATAAGTTAATTGCCTTTAAGAGGGTGTTGAAATAGTTCATAGTTGTCGAAAATCATGGCACACATATACTTTTGGTATTTCTTACGACATACTCCATCGGGGGGGGGGGGGGGGGGGGGGGGGGGGGGTCGCTCTCTAATGTAGTGGCTCCTTTTTTATGGGCACTCTAACCTCCCCCCTAAATAGTCCGATGTGTTCTTTTATTCTCTATTTGCAAGAAAAAAATAGAAAAAGATGGGCATTGACAGCGGACGACAGCGAGCTCGGTGGCAGTCAACGGTAGCCTCCGATGAGCGAGTGTTGGCAAGAGCTCAATTTCAGGACGGTTGGTGGTGGTTCATGTTTTGGTGACGGAGTGAGGCCTCTTATTCTCTCCATAGATCTAGGAAGAATATGGGTGTAATAGAGGCTCCCTACTTTATAAAGGCGGGACTGGAGAGGGTAGGAGTGAGTATTTTTTTCTCAAAACCCCTAAAATAGGGAATATGGAGGGGAATAGGGGATAGTTGGAGTTCCTCTAGGTTGCATGTAAAATCAATAAAGAAGCATGTCCATCTAGGTTGTATGTAAAATTCCATGGGCTTCTTACCAGGTGGTTAGAAAAAGTCCAAGTAAAAAGTCAAAATTGTACCCTAAAAAAAGGACATGAATATGATGTGATGCACTCCTAACATAATTAACAATCTCATGGTTGACTCCCTTGGGACGAGATCCCATTTCTATATAATCTGACTACTTTTTTCATCCTAGGTTATAGACACCCTGTTACTGGATCATCGATATGTGAGCATCGCTCTCGACTCATTATAAAAGTGGTACATATTATGTGCAATTTTGTCAATTTGTTCTGGTGAACTAGTTTTATCAGTTTAGAAATAGCATTGTCATAGACAACGAATACCAAATCCAAACAAGGAAAACAAAGAAAGAAACCATCAAGTCATCGCCAACAACTGAGTGGCCAACCATTAAAAAAAAACTGAGTGGCCAACCATAAAAGGTGAGACTCCTCCAAATCTCCAAATACATTAACCCCAAACTGAACACTTAAGGGCGTTTCTTACTTAATTGCACAGTTGCCAGAGAAGAGGGAGAGAGACAGAGAGCAGGGGCGCATCGCATGGAGCCTCACATGGAGAGCGCGCTGCGCGAGGGGTTGACGGAGCCGGAGCGCCGGGAGCTGGAGGGCGTGGTGGAGGAGCACCACACGTTCCCGGGGCGTGCCGGGGGCACGTGCACCTCGCTGGTGACGCAGCGCGTGCAGGCGCCGCTCGCCGCCGTGTGGGCCATCGTGCGCGGCTTCGCCAACCCGCAGCGCTACAAGCACTTCATCAAGTCCTGCGCCCTCGCCGCCGGAGACGGAGCCACCGTCGGCAGCGTCCGCGAGGTGACCGTCGTCTCCGGACTCCCGGCCTCCACCAGCACCGAGCGCCTCGAGATCCTCGACGACGACCGCCACATCCTCAGCTTCCGCGTCGTCGGCGGCGAGCACCGCCTCCGCAACTACCGCTCCGTCACCTCCGTCACCGAGTTCTCGCCGGACAGCCCCGAGGGCCCTGCCTACTGCGTCGTCGTCGAGTCGTACGTCGTCGACGTGCCCGAGGGCAACACCGAGGAGGACACACGCATGTTCACCGACACCGTCGTCAGGCTCAACCTCCAGAAGCTGGCCGCCATCGCGACCGCCAGCTCCCCGTCGCCGTCCGACGAGCAAAGCTGATGATCATCGGTGATCGATCGTTGTTCATTCCTTCGGGGCCGATTGCAATTGACGCAATGCATGCATTGTGAGGATGCTTCCTTTTTTTTCTACCAGATTAAAAAGAGAGAAGAATTTAATGTTATTGCGATTCTGATGGGTGATGACATCGAAAGAGGGTGCAAGTTGGTGTTTTTATTTTTCGTTTCTGTATGTATATTCCCTCGATCGTTATCTTGCAATGTCATCATGTTATCACTCTTTTCTGTTTTTGCCAATCTCTCTCTCCAATATTGGTAGTTGGTACTCATGCTTTTAGATAGCGCTTTTGGTTTGGCATTTTTAAAGCAACACGTATTGTATTAGTTGAGTTGACAAGCTCACAAGAAAGAGCAACCCTAGTGCAAGTTGGAGTTAATTGCTAAAACAATTAAGACTTTGTGCAATAATGCTAATCACATCTTCTTAACTTCATTGGCCTCTTTATTTATTGTTTCCTAGGCGAACAAGTCATTTTTATTGACAATCATGATGGAGAAATATCCTCTTAATCAGAAGGGCTAAAAAAATCAAGCCGCCATGCTGCCTTTTTATTAAGCATATTGAGCAACTCATGAGCGACACACATACGTGAGCCATCTACACAAAATTAAATCTAAGGGCTTGTTTGATTCAAAGAAATCTCATAGAAAATCTAGAGGATTTTGATCCTTAGGAATTTTTCCTTTGTACATCGTTTGATTCATAGGATTAGAACCATAGGATTTCATTGCACTATATTTTGGAGGAAAATTTCCATCCACCTAAACCTCATGTTACAATTTCTTTACCTTTCATGCGATTCAAACACTCATTCAAACAAAATTTTTGTAGACTCCAAATCATATAGGATTCAACCGTACAAGACATTCTAATCCTACACTTTTCCTATTCATGTGTTTTTCCTATCATGCGAATCAAACAGGCCGTAAATGTGAAACAAGTAAACTATCTTCATATTTATAAATACAATGTTTTGTTACATTTTTCTTACATGTGGAAAAAACGATGATATTTTTATGGTCTAAAGAAATAGGCAAAAGGTAATACTAGTTTTGAAGAAATACTGACAACATATTAATGTAGTGTCTCACGGTATATCAGTGGGGTATTTCCAACAATATTGTTCTCACATATTACACTACTAGGAAAAACCCTATAGGAGATAGGCTTATAGGAGACACACCCTTCACAGATGCGCCTCCACTAAATATACAAGGCGCACGGCTTAAGGATGCGCCTTGTATATTTAATAGTGGAGACACATCTTTGAAGGGTTAATGACCCACAAGTATAGGGGGTGTATCGTAGTACTTTCGATAAATAAGAGTGTCGAACTCAATGAGGAGTAGAAGGTGTTGACAAGTAGTTTGGATCAAGGATTCACTGTAAATACTTAGCAAACAGATTTTTAGGGTTTTTTGATAATGCAGATAAATAAAGTGCGAGTAAATAAAAGACAATAATAATAAATGCAGCAAGTGACCCAATCCTTTCTTCAACAAAGGACAAGGCGGTTGTATTACTTAAGATGACCAAACATTCTCGAGGACACATGGGAATATTGTCAAGTGCTTTCGTTTCATATAGTTGATTAATCTTCTTTGGTTGGACAAGTGTTGTGTGGGTAAACCTATGATAATGTACCGACCTTACTTGGACTAATACATACTTGTGATTATACCCCTTGCAAGCATCCGCAACTATAATAAAGTAATTAAGATAGAAACATAACCACAACATTAAACTCTAAGATCCTACACTCTCTTATGCAATGGTTTCCTAACGGCGGTTTAGGTTTCTGTCACTCCGGCAACCCCACAATTAGTAGCCAAATACACAATGCATTCCCCTAGGCCCATAAAGGTGAAGTATCATGTAGTCGACGTTCACATGACACCACTAGAAGAATAGCACCACAATTTAAATATCAAACCATCAAATATTACTCAACACAATTCCACTACTAACAACATGACTTTTCCCATGTCCTCAAGAACTAAACGAACTACTCATGAGACATCATATGGATCAAGATCAGAGATAAAATAATGATAAGTAACAATATGAACATGAACAATAATCCAATGGTTCCACTCAATAGCATCAACTACAATAAGTAATCAACACCGAGAAAGTTTCCCCTAAGAACTATGCAAGATTCAACCCAATTGTTATAGCGGTACGGAGTGGTGGTGATGGTGCTGGTGGAGATGATGGTGATGATCCCGATGAAGTCTAGGTTGATGACGGTGTCGATGGCGACGAGCTGCCCTCTACGGGGAGGAATTTACCCGGCAGAGTCCTGCCTGCCAAAGAGCTCTTTCTCTCTATGTAGTTTCCGCCCTGCAGAGGCGGCGGAATCTTTCTATGGTCGCTCCCCGAGTATTAGGGTTTCGTGAGGATTATATATGCCAAAAGGCGATGCTAGAGGTGGGCCAGGATGGCCACACCACCTGGTGGCGCGGCCCAGGGGGACCCGTGCCAGGGGGTGGTGTGGGCCCCCTGTGGCCCATCTCCACTCCTCCTTCTGGCTTCCTTCGTCTTCTATTAAAATAGGAATTTTTGTATATTTTCTGGGATTTTATGATCTTCGCGAATATTGCATATGGACATCGCTTTTTTTCCATCAGAATCCTGATTCTGGCGGTTCATCCTCCAGAAGTCATCAAACATGCAAAATAGATGAAATAACATAAGTATCATCTCTTAATATGAAATATATCAATGAATAACAATAAATTATGATATAAAATAGTGATGCAAAATGGACGTATCAAACCCCCCCCCCCCAAGCTTAGACCTCGCTTATCCCCAAGCGAAAACTGAACTCAGTAAACATGACAATAGGTTTATGGAGTGAAGTGTCTATAAAGAGAATACAGACAAGAAGCATCACACTTATCAATACACAAATCATAATAGAAAACAACTCACTCTTATATAACTTAACTTGCAACGAGTATGAGAGTCACAATAAAGATGCACAAAGAAAATCATAATTGATGATGGCAAACTTTTGTTCTTGGTCAGAGAACAATTAACAAATCATACTTAGTTTTAAGCAAAGCTTTTATAAAGGAGTTTATATTGCAGGAGTCTCTTGCTCAAACATAATGGTCTTTTCACCTACAAAGATAGCTTTCAAAGTTATATTCATTCAGATAAGAGCATTGTGCAAAACAGGGAACATAAGAAACAAGATTGAATAAATCAACATATGGATGATTGAATCACAACAACTCAAATGCTTGCCTGAGATAGAAAGGAATAGGTTTACTGACTCAACACAAAATTAAAAGATAGGCCCTTCACAGAGGGAAGCAGGGATTTCAAGTTTCAAAAAGAGCTTCCAAAAAAATTATGGTACTTACTAGCTTTGAGCTCTCATTGCCCCTATCATAAGCATCTTGAAGTGGTTAAGGTTAAAGTGAAACAAATATGAGTATATGCTTGACAAGTTATAAGTTGAAAATCTCATGCCCCTTGCGTACGAGTACCAAACCTCATGCTACTCAACTTTGGTCACAAGCAAGTTCTTGTCATTGTAAGTATATGTGTATCATAGAGAACCACCACCGGGGTACCCCTTGCCCCATGACACATGAGCTATCTGATGACCCATAATAGGGGATCTCAATAGTCTTCGCGGGTAGTATTACCCAATTTACTGATTCGACACAAGGGGAGCCAAAGAATACTTGCAAGCCTTAACAACTGAGTTGTTAGTTCAGCTGCACCTGGAAATAGTTCTTGCTCACATAAGTTTATCAGTAGCAACAGTTTGTAGTAGCAACAGCAAACCAACAACAATAGTAACAACAACAATGAAACATGAGCAATGGTAATAGTAACGGTAACAATAGGATTCAAGTGCGGTAGGCATAGGGATGGATAGACGGGCATTGCATGGACGAGTCTAAACATGTAACTTCAAGAACTAGGGAATTGCAGATAAATAATAACAAGCATCCAAGTACTAAACAATCCTAGGCATGTGCTCCAAATATAGTCATACGTGCTCGTAATGAGAACTCACAACATCTTCTGTCCAGCCAGCCCGTGGCAGCGGGGCCTCTAGGGAACTACTGGCAATTAAGGTGCTCCTTTTAATAGAGCACCGGAGCAAAGCATTAATACTCCGCGAACACATGTGATCCTCACACCACAGCCATCCCCTCCGGTTGTCCCAATTATTGTCACTTTGGGGCCTTTGGATCCGGACAATGATATGTGCACACAACTTGCAGATAAGATCACAAACAATACTATCATAATGATTTAATAATAAGTTCAGATCTGAGATCATGGCACTCGGGCCCTAGTGACAAGAATTAAGCATAACAAGTTGCGACAAAGTCAAATAGCACTAATAGAGATACTAGGCGCTATGCCCCTAACAGATCTTATTCGATTACATGATAGAACTCATCCAATCCCTACCATCCCCAAGCCTACAACGGGGGATTACTCACTCATGGATGAGGCAAACATCGGTGGTTGATGGAGATGCGTTGGTGATGACGATGGCTATGATCCTCTCCAAATTCCCAGTCCCGGCAGGGTGCTAGAATGAAGTTTCTGGATCCGAATCTTGGTTTCTGGTGGCGGCGACGGAGCGGAAATCTTTCTGAAAAACTATCGAACCCCTGAGATTTTAGGTCAGAAGGCAACTTATAGGCGCGGAGGGAGGCGGAGGAGCTGCCTGGAGTGGCCAAACCCCCTCCAGGCGCGGGGTCAGGCCCGTGCCTGGGGTGGGTTTGGGCCCCCCAGGCCTCCTCTCTATCTCCCCTTCTAGCTCCGTGGATCTTCTGGTGAGAAATAGTTTTTGGCATATTTTCCGGGATTTTTTCTGATAGTTCATTTTCTGCACAAAAACAAGACACCAAGGTAATTCTGCTGAAAACAGCGTTAGTTCATGTTATTTGTATCCAAATCACACAAGTTTAGAGGAGAAACAATAGCAAAGTTTTCGAGAAAGTAGATACGTTTTGCACGTATCAACTCCCCCCCAAGCTTAGCTTATTGCTTGTCCTTAAGAAATTCAGTTGAAAACTGAGTGCGATAAAAGAACTTTCACGAACACTTTGCTTCATATGATGTAAATATTCTCAGCACAGGAGTAGATTCTTAGACAATTCATAATAAGGAGTATGCAACTAAGTATACTCAATAGTCATTGCAAGCTATGAAGAGGAACCAACTCAATAATAATAAGTAGCATGCAACATAAACATAAGCAACATTGTAATGCTCATAATAAGGTATGATAGAGTGGTATCTCGCTTACCTTTGTTTGAAGAGCACAATATAAATGCTGAGGCACCTCTGAAGTTCACAAGAAGACTAGAGATAAAGATATCAGAGATACAAGCATCAAAGTCATGACATAATTAACCAAGTTTTGGAACAAACACAAAAATGACAACTATGCTCTCAAGAAGGTGCTCATAGAATAAGTGGTGACTCAAAGTTGTGAAAACGGTTTTGAAAAGGTTTGAAAGGCTTCCCAATGCTAAAAGGAAGGTACTCATTAGCTTTGATCTCTCATTGCCCCTATCATAGGCATCTTCATGTGGTTAAGGTAAAAGTGAGGTCCACTCTGAATCATATGCTTGACAAACCATAAACTAGAAATCCCAAGTCCCTTGAGTACGAGGGTCGCTCCGCGTGCTACTCAACTTTGGTCACCTGAAAGTTCTTGTCATCGTAAATACATGCATATCATCGAGAATCGTCAACGGGGTACCCCTTGCATATGGTACAAGAGCTTTCCCATAACCAAAATGACAAGGCAAGCAGACAATGAGCATCTTAGCAATCTTTTTATTTACCATATGCATAGCTTTTTATTGAGGATGCTTCCTAGATGCTCATTACAATGATGCTGCAAGTTTCCACCATGATTAGGCATGGCTTAGGCTAGCGGCCCAGGCGTTTCTCTAACACAATGTATAAACTCCATGAACTCACAACCTCCCCTTTTATTTCACATTGTCGACATCCGTAAACAAAAGAGCAAAGTATCAATTGGATGAGATATCCAAAAAGTATTGAAAACGTTCCCCGTGACATTACGGTTCTGCTGACTCCCAGTATATAATTAGCAAGCATATAACTTTCATGGACTAGTCACAATGGTTCAGGATTATTAAGCGCAAGGAATAAAGTGTGCCATCAAGTTCGCGAGAGCTTTACTAACTAACTTTCTCAAAACAGACAAACATTTTATTTTGGAAGAAAACACGACATATGGAATATGCACTGAAATAGCAAATGATGCTAATAGGTGGGTATAGTGGACACAGCTGGCAATATTGGTTTTGGGGAGTTGGAAGCACAGGTAGAGCACATACTCAGTGCAAGTGAAGGCTAGCAATAGAGAGGGAGCAACAAACGAGAAAGCAATAACTGTCATAATCATGCTTGCAACAAAACACGACTAATTATGGCATGAAAGTGATATAAGAACTCTGAGGCAAAATAAATCATCGAGGCTTACTGACTATTGATTAGTCATATGCATGCGTGAGCATGTGCCAAGTCGATTCACATAAACAGTCAGAGGAGGATACCACAATATCATACCAAAGTATGAATAAAACAATGCAAGCAAACATTCATATGACATGCTACAAACTATTAGCAAGCTGGAGCTAATCATAGACAAGCAAGAACTACTAAGCATCAATAATGACATACACCTTACACAAACAGGCTAAACATGCTCACAGTGATGAGTATATGTACAAAAATGAAACAAATAGAGTTTGTTACCAGCCTCTTACCACACCTCAAGTTGTCTTAATCTTCATTATTTCCCTTCACTTGTGTGACTTGAATAATTAACATGAAACCAAAATCCACTGAGGACGGCTGAACCCTGCAAAGAACTTACAAAACTAAAGAAGAACAACAAATATTTTTGGTGTTTTCGATTTTTTTAGAAACATGCAAACAAAGAAAAATCAAACAAAAACAAAGCAAACCAAAAGCCAAACTATAGGAGCTCTAAGAAACTCAAACAAGCAACAACTAGTAAAACTAAAGCTAAAGCAAAGACTGGGAATGAGAAAGAAAAAGAAAGCAAGTATAACCATAGTGGAAACATTATTTTGTTCATTAAATCCTTTTGTCAACAAGGTTGATCAAGTCTTGTTACCAAAACAATCTTATATGAAACAAAACTTTGCATTACACAAGGTGATTATGTTACCTCATACTTGATAACAATGGTCCAAATCATAATAGTTTCAAAATTTTCTTGTGGAATGGGACAATATATTTTTCCAACCTTGATGCTCACAATATTTTCAATGGAATTCAGGCAATAGCTCTTAACAACCTTCTTGGGGAATAGATAGTGTGCTCTTTGTCATTAATATTGAATGTTACTTTTCCTTGATTGCAATTGATGACAGCACCTATAGTATTAAGAAAAGGTCTCCCAAGAATAATAGACATATTATCATCTTCAGGCATTTCAAGCACAACAAAATCAGTTAAAACCATGCAATTATGAGCAACTTGAATAGGAACATCCTCACATATACCAACAGGAATAGTAGTTGACTTATCAGCCATTTGCAAAGATATATCAGTTGGTATCAACTTTTCTAGCTGGAGTCTCTTATAGAGAGAAAAAGGCATAACACTAACTCCAGCTCCCAAATCACATAAAGCAGTTCTAACATAATTATTCTTAATGGAGCAAGGAATAGTTGGTATACCTGGATCACCAAGTTTCTTTGGAACCTACCATTGAAGGAGTAATTAGCAAGCAAAGTATAAATCTCCCCATTAGGAATCTTCCTTTTATTAGAGACAATATCCTTTATATACTTTGAATAAGGAGGCAACTTAATAGCATTAGTCAAAGGAATTTGCAAGAATAAAGATTTCATCCACTCACAAAACTTGTTGTAGTGTTCTTCCTCCTTTGACTTGTGTTTCTTACCTGGAAAAGGCATAGGTTTCTGCACCCACGGTTCTCTCTCTTTACCATGTTTATTAGCAATAAAATCTTCCTCTGTGTACCTAGTGTTCTTAGTGTGCTTCTCAGGTTCTTCCTCAACTTTCTCCTTATCAGGAGCATCATTATTATTACCACTCTTAGTTTCAGCATCAGAGACAGATATACTATTAGGATATACAGCAGGTTCAAGAGGTTCCTCAACTATCTTATGTTTCTTTTTCTTTCTCTTACGAGGACTACCACTATCTTCACCTTGTTGAGAATCCTGCTCAATTCTCTTAGGGTGTACTTCAGGATATAAAAGATCTTGAGTAGCTGCACCACTCCTAGTTCTAATTCCATAAGCATGTTTATCTCCTGAAGCATTAACTAGCATATCCTTTTGTACCTTAGCAAGTTGATCAAGTTGGGTTTGAACCATTTCAAAGTGTTTACAAAGCATTTTAATATCATTAGAAATTCTTTCCACAATATCTTTCAACTCATGGATAGCTCTAGAGTTTTCCAAAAAATGATTATAAACTTGTTTATTAAAATGACCTTGTTTAAGAATAAAAATGTCAAGTTCCTCTAGACATTGATCAGGAGGCTTACCATAAGGAATATCACCTTCATCAAAGTGTTGGAGAGAGTGTACCCCAATAGTAGATGAGTGGGGAATTGGCTTACATAATTCTTCTATAGGAGGTAGATTCTTCACATCTTCAGCTCTAATACCTTTCTCCTTTAGACACTTCTTAGCTTCCTTCATCACTTCATCATTTAATGCAATAACTCCCCTCTTGTTTGTTGTTGGTGTTGAAACTGGTTCAGGAACAACTGGTTCAGGAGTAATAGGCTCAGGTGCATTCAGCTCAGTTTAAGTCTAATCATCACAATTCTTGCTTATCTTGGTCATTAATTCTTTAGCATCTGTAGGAGTCCTTTTCCTGAAAACACAATCAGCAAAGCTATCTAGGTAGGTCCTAGAATCATCAGTTAGTCCATTATAATAAATATCAACAAGCTCATTTTTAGGTAATGGACATCCAGGATGTGCATGAATCAAGGAACAGAATCTTTTCCATGACTCGGGCAATTTCTCTTCTTCTCCCTGTTTAAAATCAAAAAGTCTCTGCAAAGCAGCATGTCTAGCACTGGGAGGAAAATATTTATGGAAGAAAGAAGCAATCAAGCAATCAGGGCTATCAATGGAACCAGGAGGTAATCTATTAAACTAAGCCCTAGCTTCTCCTTTTAGTGAAAAAGGGAAGATCTTAGTAACAAAGTACTTGCGCATCTTAAAATCATCAGAGAACAAAGAACTCATAGTAGAAAGCTCATTCATATGAGCCACAATAGTCTCATTTTCAATCCCACAAAAAGGTTCTTTCTCAACAATATATAAATAAGATAAATCAAGAGAGAAATCATAATCTTCATCTTTAATATCTATGGGAGAGGTGGCAAACTTGGGATCAGAGGACAACTTAGGCATAATAGTACGTCTAGCAAGGAGACTCTTCATAGCACTAGTACCATGTGTGTTTCGGCACTCTTCAACAAATTCATCAGTGAACTCAATGTAACCATCATTAATATCATAACTCTCACTAGCCTCAGGTGAGCTAACAGGTGTAACAGTGACTTCACTAGGAGTTTCGGTATTTCCTAGACTAGCCATAGTAGCATCTAGAAAAGGACCTAATGAACCAATCGCATCAAGCACAGTAGAAGTAACATCATGAGCATCAAAAGCAGTTTTAGACTCAACAGTAGTAGCAGTGTGTGTAGCATGTGTATGTGGTGGTGGTGTAACAAGCTTACTTATAACAAACGGTGAATCAAGAGCAACAGAGGTGTTTAGGACTGTACCTCTTCTTGTAGTGGATGGTAAAATAGGGAACTTTCCATCACGAGACTTCCCCATGATGAAAGGAGTAGCAGTGAACAATAGTAGATCCAAGTGAACTTACAAATAAAGCTATGCTCCCTGGCAACGGCGCTAGAAAATAGTCTTGATGACCCAAAAGTATAGGGGATCGCAACAGTCTTCGCGGGTAGTATTACCCAATTTATTGATTCGACACAAAGGGAGCCAAAGAATACTTGCAAGCCTTAACAAATGAGTTGTCAGTTCAGCTGCACCTGGAAATAGTTCTTGCTCACAGAAGTTTATCAGTATCAATAGTTTGTAGTAGCAACAGAAATAGTAACAGCAACAGTGAAACATGAGCAATGGTAACAGTAACGGTAATAGTAGGATTCGAGTGCGGTAGGCATAGGGATGGATGGACGAGCGTTGCATGGACGAGTCTAAACATGTAACTTCAAGAACTAGGGCATTGCAGATAAATAATAACAAGCATCCAAGTACTAAACAATCCCAGGCATGTGCTTCAAATATAGTCATACATTTGAATGTGTGTTCCATGGCTGCATCAGTGAAGAAACCATTCTACATTTATTTTGGGACTGCCCTTTTGCAAGAGCTTGCTGGGCTGAAATCTCGCATGTCCAAGTGGCTGATCAAAATCTTTTTGAAGCTTTAGCCAGTATTAAAAAAGATCTTAAAGTCCCTTTTGCAATGGAAATTCTTATACTTGGAGCTTGGGGCATTTGGATTTGCAGAAACAATGAAATCTTCAACAACAAGCATGCTTCGCTTGAGGAATGGAGAGCTATTGTAGCTCACGAACTAAGATGGGTCCTATATAGAATTAAGAAGAAGTATTACCAGGGCCTCAAAGATTGGATTGACAATAATTTAGACAGGAGATAGCTGCTTAGAATGTTATCCCTCTTTTGAGGTGGATTGAGTTTGTAAATATTTTTTGTAACACTCTATGATATATAAAAATTACAGTGGGGTATTTTTCCCTACTGTTTTACCCTCAAAAAAATATAGTCATACGTGCTCGCAATGAGAACTTGCACAACATCTTCTGAACCAGCCAGCCCATGGCAGCGGGGCCTCTAGGGAACTACTGGCAATTAAGGTTCTCCTTTTAATAGAGCACCGGAGCAAAGCATTAACACTCTGTGAACACATGTGATCCTCACACCACAGCCATCCCCTCCGGTTGTCCCAATTATTATCACTTTGGGGCCTTTGGATCCGGACAATGATATGTGTACACAACTTGCAGATAAGATTACAAACAATACTATCATAATGATTTAATAATAAGTTCAGATCTGAGATCATGGCACTTGGGCCCTAGTGACAAGCATTAAGCACAACAAATTACGACAAAGTCAAATAACACTAATAGAGATACTAGGCACTATGCACCTAACAGATCTTATTTGATTACATGATAGAACTCATCCAATCCCTACCATCCCCAAGCCTACAGCGGGGGATTACTCACTCATGGATGAGGGAAACATCGGTGGTTGATGGAGATGCGTTGGTGATGACGATGGCGATGATCCTCTCCAAATTCCCCGTCCCGACAGGGTGCCAGAACGGAGTTTTTGGATCAGAATCTTGGTTTCTGGTGGCGGGGGCGGAGCGGAACTCTTTTTGGAAAACTATCGAACCCCTGAGTTTTTAGGTTAGAAGGCAACTTATAGGTGCGGAGGGAGGCCGAGGAGCTGTCTGGAGTGGCCAAACCCCCTCTAGGCGCGCGGTCAGGTGGGCCCATGCCTGGGGTGGGTCTGGGCCCCTAGGCCTCCTCTCTGTCTCCCCTTCTGGCTCCGTGGATCTTCTGATGAGAAATAGTTTTTGTCATATTTTCCTGGATTTTTCGTGATAGTTCATTTTCTGCACAAAAACAAGACACCAAGGTAATTCTGCTGAAAATAACGTCAGTCTGTGTTAGTTGTATCCAAATCACACAAGTTTAGAGGAGAAACAATAGCAAAGTGTTCGAGAAAGTAGATACGTTTTGGACGTATCACTATCCTATATCAAAATGAAAAGGCAACATACAATGAGTATCTCAGCGATCTTTTTATTTGCTATTTGCATAGGTTTTTATTGAGGATGCTTCATAGAATTCTCATTATAGTTACGCTATAATTTTCCACCATGATTAGGCATGGCTTAGGCTAGCCGCCCTGGCGTTTCTCTAACACATATACAAACTCCATGAGCTTACAAGCTCCCCTTTTATTTCACATCGCCGGGATCCATAAACAAAAGAACATGATATCAACTGAATAGAATAAGTGCAATGTTGAAAGCGTTCCCCATGACAACATGGTTCTGCTAATTCACAACTTATAATTTGCAAGCATATAAGCAACATAGATGGGCACAATGGTTCAAGTTTATTAAGTGCAAGAAAATAAAGTGTGCCATCAAGTTCATGAGAGCTTTAATCACTAATTTTCACATAACAAAAGTTTTAAATTTGGAAGATAGATAAAACACGAGAATTTACTTGGAATAGCAATAATGCTAATAGGTAGATATGGTGCACACAAATGGCATAGGTTTTAGTTCAAGGCTTGTATGCACGAGAAGCATTCCCTCTCAGTACAAGTTTTTGGCTAGCAAGGCTGGGTAGCAAGCATAAGAGTTGAAGGAAACAAGCAAACATACAAGTGATAGAGACAATCATGCAATATTCCTTGGAAACACAAAGGATCTTAACTTGGGAATACTAAGCTTATGAGCCAATCAAGAAAGAAAATTAAATAATATATCTACAAGTACTTTTCTCTTTTCCTATTCAATCCTCAAAGTAGTGTTGCTACTAACCAAAGCTAAGTTTGCCAAAAGCAATTAAATTTACTTGATGCTCCCAAAGTGATACCAATAATAGCAACAAGATCAATCATATAACAGAAATTGCAAACTAAAATAAGATGTGCAAAAAGTAAATGATGACACTTCTCATTAATATTCCATAACGGCACTCACACCAAGGGATAGATAGATAACCAACTAGAGGAGAGATACTTCCACAATGCAAACCATCGTATATGATAACTTCTATATTCATGATATGACTCTACTAAAAAGGTAAAAAGATAAAATATAATGATGTGATACCATGGCACTCCCCCAAGCTTGGAAAAAACCAAGGGGATGCCAAAACCTGATGAAGAATTACTCCTTCAGTGGTGGTGGTGTTCTCTCGATAAGCTTTTCAATCAATTTCTTAAAATTCTCAATCTCAAAGGCGAGAGTACGAATCATCTCCGAATTTTTCTCAATGCGGTTCATGATCATGTCAGACTGTGAATCCCAGCCCTTGTGATTCTTTCCCCACTCTTCGTCCTTAAAGTATTCTTTCCCTGCATGGTTAGCACGAGGCATATCCCAATTGGAGGGCAACTTCTCTTTAGTCATCTTTTGGAATTGCTGCTCATGAATACGAGTATGGAAGGAGTTGTTGATACGTGGAGGAAGTGACCGTGGATCTAAGTAAAGACGCGAAACTTTCTCTCTTGTGGATATCCGTGCAGTCCTCTTGAGCTTGACAGGATTTGCCACTACTACAATGCTTGTAATGGTAGCGCGGGTGTGCGGACGCTGGTATTCCTCCACTTCTTCTTCAACTTCAACCTCGATATCCTCCTCCTGCTTGGGGTCTTAGAGATCATCTTCCACAAGCTTCTTGCCCTTGTTGTTGGCGGAGATCATTGTTCTTCTAAACTTGAGAATAGTTCCTGACAGAAACAGATCGAAACGAAAACACAACAAGAACATGATATACGGACCTCGGGGGTCCGGGAGATTATATATCACAAGGTTTAACGACAAAAGGAACATATGGGGAGAAAACAGGCCGGAGACGAGCTCCGGGGTGGCTACACCACCTGGTGGCGCGGCCAGGTGGGCCCGCGCCAAGGGGTGGTGTGAGCCCCCTGGACTCCGTCTCCATCCCTATTTTGACTCATTATCTTCCATATTAAATAAAACTGAAAAAGTATTGATTGGAAAGTTTTTCGCAAACCTTTTCTTAACAGAACTGTTACCTATTCAAAAACATACTCTGCAGATTCCTGAATTTGGTCTTTAATGAATTCTTCCGGAGTTACCACTTGAATAATATCAATATCTTCATTATAAGAATCTCCAGAAATATAATGTTTGAGTCTTTGACCATTCACCACTTGCGTAGTGTTGTCTCTCAATGAGGAAATTTTAATTGCACCTGAACGGTACACCTCTTCAATGATAAAGGGCCCTTCCCATTTTGAGAGTAATTTTCCTGCAAAAAATCTAAGACGGGACCTATACAACAGAACTTTCTCACCAACATGGAATTCTCTCTTAAGAATTCTCCTATCATGCCATTTTTTACCTTTCTTTAAAGAGTCTAACATTTTTATAAGCTTCACTTCTTCACTCATCTAAAGAACTCAAGTCAAGCAGTATCTTCTTACCAGCAAGTTTAAAATCTCTATTCAGTTCTTTCACTGCCCAATAAGCTTTGTGTTCTAATTATAAAGGAAAGTGAAAAGCTTTCCCATAAACCATTTTGTAAGGAGACATTCCCATAGGATTTTTATAAGCAGTTCTATAATCCAATAAAGCATCATTCAACTTTTTAGCCCAATTTTTTCTAGATCTATTAACAGTATTTTGCAAGATAGTTTTGATTTCTCTATTTGATAATTCTACTTTCCCACTTGTTTGGGGATGATAAGCTGAATCAATTCTATGATTAACATGATATTTAGCAAGGGTCTTCCTAAAACCACCATGAATAAAATGAAAACCTCCATATGTTAAGGTATCTAGGCACACCAAACCTAGGAAAAATAACATCTTTAAGCATTTTTAAAGAGGTCTCATCATTAGCACTTTTGTGGGCATGGATTCTACCCACTTAGTAACATAATCAACAACAACAAGAATATGAGTATAACCTTTTGAAGGAGGAAAATGACCAATAAAGTCAAAACCCCAACAGTCAAATGGTTCGATAACAAGAGAATAATTCATAGGCATTTCATTGCGTCTAGAAATATTACCAACTCTTTGGCATTCATCACATGATAAAATAAACTTTCTTGCATCTTTAAAAAGAGTAGGCCAATAGAAACCTGATTGTAGAACCTTTTGTGTGGTTCTATATCCAGCATGATGTCCTCCATAAGCACTATCATGACATTTTCTCAATATCTCTTATTGTTCATATTCTGTAACACGTCTTCGCATAATACCATCCACTCCCTCTTTATATAAGTGTGGGTCATCCCAAAAATAATGCCTCAAATCATAAAAGAATTTCCTTCTTTGCTGGGTTGTAAAGGTTGGAGGCAAATACTTAGAAACAATAAAGTTAGCATAATTAGCATACCAAGGGCTCTCTCGCGATCTTACCTTTATTGCAGCCAACTATTCATTTGGAAAACTGTCGTTAACAGGCATAGGATCAAACGAAATGTTTTCCAATTGATATAAATTATCAGCAACAGGATTTTCAGCACCTTTCCTATCTATGATATGTAGATCGAACTCTTGTAAAAGCAACACCCATCTAATAAGTCTAGTCTTGGCATCTTTCTTTGTCATAAGGTATTTAATAGCAGCATGATCGGTATGAATAGTAACTTTCAAATCAACAATATAAGGTCTAAACTTATCACAAGCAAAGACTACAACTAAGAACTCTTTTTCAGTAGTCGCATAATTATTTTGAGCAGCATCAAGAGTCTTACTAGCATAATGGATAACATTTAACTTTTTATCTATTCGTTGTACAAGAATAGCACCTACAGCAAAATCACTAGCATCACACATAATTTCAAAGGGTAGATTCCAATCAGGTGGTTGGACAATAGGAGCAGCAGTTAAAGCTTTCTTTGGAGTTACAAAAGCTTCCTTACAATCATCATCAAAAACAAAAGGTACATCTTTTTGGAGAAGATTGGTAAGAGGTTTTGATATCTTGGAGAAATCTTTAATAAACCTCCTATAGAAACCAGCATGACCAAGGATACTACGAATACCTTTAACATCCCTAGGACAGGGCATTTTCTCAATTGCTTCAACTTTGGATCTATCAACTTCAATGCCTCTTTCAGAAATTTTATGTCCAAGGACAATTCCTTCATTAACCATGAAATGGCATTTCTCCCAATTAAGAACAAGATTAGTTTCTTCGCATCTCTGCAAAACTTTATCAAGGTTGTCCAGACAATTATCAAAAGAAGTTCCATAGACGGAGAAATCGTCGATGAATACTTCCACAATTTCTTCACAAAAACCATGAATGATAGTAGACATACATATTTTAAAATTAGCAGGAGCATTAGACAAACCAAAGGGCATACGCCTATAAGCATAAGTTCCATAAGGATACGTAAAATTGGTTTTCTCTTGATCTTGTTGTTTAACATCAATTTGAGAGAATCCAGAGTATCCATCAAGAAAACAAAAATGAGTCTTCTTAGACAACCTTTCTAACATTTGATCAATAAAAGGTAACGGATAATGATCTTTCTTAGTAACTTCGTTAACCTTTCTGAAATCAATGCACATCCTATAACCAACTACTACTCTTTGAGGAATAAGCTCATTATTTTCATTAGGCACAACAGTAATTCCTCCTTTCTTAAGGACACAATGAACATGACTAACCCATTGACTATCAGCAATAGGATAAATAATACCAACATCAAGGAGTTTTAATACCTCATTTCTTACCACTTGCTTCATCTTAGGATTTAAACAACATTGATGTTCAACAACTGGTTTTGCATCAGGTTCTATATTAATAGCATGCTAACATATAGTAGGAGAAATCCCTTTTAAGTCGTCAAGAGTATAACCCATGGCTCCTCGGTGTTTCTTCGGTACTTCCAATAATCTTTCCTCTTCCTTTCCTGAAAGTTTAGAACTAATAATAACAGGATATATTTTCTGATCATTAATGTAAGCATATTTGAGATCATCAGGTAAAGGTTTTAGATTGAAAACCGCGTCCTTTTTGGGTGGCAATGTGGTACCCCAATCTTCTATAGGGAGATTATACTTAAGCATCTTGGGTTGATGAAGGAGAATCTCGCCAATCTCATTTCTTTCTTCGATGAAGATCTCACTTTTGTGGTCTTCCATATATTGCTGCAAGGCATTGTTAGGAGCAAGAGAAATAGAAGCAAGTTGTTCAACTTTAAAATCCTCATCAGGCAATTCATTTTCATAAGGAGATTTAGAAAATTTGGAAAAATTAAACTCGTAATATCTCCATCAAATTTGGTCAAAATTTTATCCTTCCTACAATCTATAATAGCTCCACAAGTGTTCAAGAAAGGTCTACCAAAAATAATAGGACAAGTTTTACTAGCAGCTGAACCAAGTACTAGAAAATTAGTAGGATATTTAGTCTTACCACAAAGAACTTCCACATCTCTTACAATACCAATTAGAGAGATGATCTATCTATTAGCAAGGTGAATAACCACATCAATGTCTTCCAGTTCACAAGGACCAATTTCATGCATAATTTTTTTGTAAAGCTCATAAGGAATAACACTTGAACTTGCACCAATATCACATAAACCATAATAGCAATGATCACCAATTCTAACAGAAAGCATAGGGACACTAGCTTTCCTATTTCTACTAGGATGCGAAACAATATTAGAAGCATCTTCACAAAAGATAATGTGTCCATCTTCTATATTTTCAGTGACAAGGTCTTTTAGAATTGCTACTGCAGGTTCAACATTTATTTGTTCATCAGGTTCTACAGCTATATTTGTACTTTTGTTAACCACACTAGCTATCATAGAATGTTCCTTTACCTTAGCAAGGAAAGGTATTTTCTCAATGTAAGGTTCAGGAAAAATGCGATCAACAGTACAAACTTCAATATTTCTAGCAGGAACACAATTAACAATATCTTTGTATGGCGCATGATACTTGTTCCACTCCTTTTGGGGAATTTCAATATAGGAGGCACATGCCTTCAAACAATTTGCAAGAACTTGAGAATCAAGACCATACTCAGTACTAATATTAAGAAAGTCATCAGTTCCCATAAAAGATTTAATACATTCATAATCATAATTTATACCAGACTTTCTTCCTTTGTCATTCTCACATGCTTCAGTATTTTCTTGAATACGATCGAGAAGATCCCATTTAGCTTCTTATTTCATACGTGTAAATGATCCAGCACAAGAATCATCCAATAAATCCTTATCATAAAGAGAAAACCTTGCATAAAAGTTAATAATAATAATAATAATATTATTGGGGAGCTCATGAATGGGACATTTGAGCATTAGTAACTTCAATCTCCCCCAAGCTTGGGCAGTACTCTCTCCATCACGAGGACAAAATTTATATATTTGATTTTGATCTCTATGAATCTCACTAGGAGGATAGAATTTAGAATAAAAGAGAGGTACAATTTCCTCCCATTCAAGAGATTGGCCATTCTTTAGCAGTTTATACCATTCCCCAGCTCTGCCTTTCAATGATAAAGATAATAACTTTTTCTTAACTTGTTCCGTTGTAATACCTGCACAATTGAACAACCCGCATAATTCATGTATAAAAAGAAAATGATCACCAGGATGGACTGTTCCATCTCCAAAATAGTAGTTATCCATAACACGATCAACAATTTTTGTAGGTATTTTAAAAGGATCTATTTCAGCAGGTGGTGGTTCATTTATTACCTTAGCAGTGGTAGTATCATTCCAAAATATGTAACTAAGTGAATTATCAATATTGAAATAAAATAACAAACAGAAATAAACAATACTCATAGTAGAATTTTCCTTTACTAGTTCCACTCTTCAATAACGCTTCACTCCCCGGCAACGGCGCCAGAAAATAGTCTTGATCACCCACAAGTATAGGGGGTGTATCATAGTACTTTTGATAAATAAGAGTGTCGAACCCAATGAGGTGCAGAAGGTGTTGACAAGCGGTTTGGATCAAGGATTCACTGTAAATACTTAGCAAATGGATTTTTAGGTTTTTTTTGATAATGTAGATAAATAAAGTGTGAGTAAATAAAAGACAATAATAATAAATGCAGCAAGTGGCCCAATCCTTTATTCGGCAAAGGACAAGCCGGATGTATTACTTACGATGACCAAACGTTCTCGAGGACACATGGGAATATTGTCAAGTGCTTTCACTTCATATAGTTGATTAATCTTTTTTGGTTAGACAAGTGTTATATGGGTGAACCTATGCTAATATACCGACCTTACTTGGACTAATACATACTTGTTATTATACCCCTTACAAGAATCCGCAACTATAATAAAGTAATTAAGATATAAACCTAACCACAACATTAAACTCTGAGATCCTACACTCCCTTATGCAATGGTTTCCTAACGGGGGTTTAGGTTTCTGTCACTCCGGCAAACCCATAATTAGTAGCCAAATACACAATGCATTCCCCTAGGCCCATAAAGGTGAAGTATTATGTAGTCGACGTTCACATGACACCACTAGAATAATAACACCACAACTTAAATATCAAACCATCAAATATTACTCAACACAATTCCACTACTAACAACATGACTTCTCCCATGTCCTCAAGAACTAAACGAACTACTCACGAGACATAATATGGATCAAGATCAGAGATGAAATAATGATAAGTAACAATCTGAACATGAAAAATAATCCAATGGTTCCACTCAATAACATCAACTACAACAAGTAATCAACACCGGGAAAGTTTTCCCTAAGAACTATGCAAGATTCAACCCAATTGTTACAGCGGTACGGAGTGGTGGTGATGGTGCTGGTGGAGCTGATGGTGAATATGATGACGATGATGATCCCGATGAAGTCTAGATTGATGACAGTGTCGATGGCGACGATCTCCCCTCTCCGGGAAGGAATTTCCCCGATAGAATTCTGCCTGCCAGAGAGCTCTTTCTCTCTCTGTAGTTTCTGCCCCGCAGAGGCGGCGAAATCTTTCTATGGTCACTCCCCGAGTCTTAGGGTTTTGGGAGGATTATATACGCCAAAGGGCGATGCCAAATGTGGGACAAGGTGGCCACACCACATGGTGGCACGACCCAGGGGGACCCGCGCCAGGGGGTGGTTTGGGCCCCCTATGGCCCATCTCCACTCATCCTTCTAGCTTCCTTCGTCTTCTGGGAAAATAGGAATTTCTATATATTTTCTGGGATTTTTTGATCTTCGCGAATATTGCATCTGGACAACGCTTTTTCCATTAGAATCCTGACTCCGGCAGTTCATCCTCCAAAAGTCATCAAACATGCAAAATAGATGAAATAACATAAGTGTCATCTCTTAATATGAAGTATATCAATGAATAACAGTAAATTATGATATAAAATAGTGATGCAAATGGACGTATCAAGGGTGTGTCTCCTATATTTCATGTACGAACCAGATCTGGCCGCCTCCCCTTATTTGAGGTGCATCTGCACCATATGCGCCTCGAAATAAGGTGGGTGGGCCTGGTGGGGGTGGGTGCACCAACACTAGAGGCCTCAACTATTCGAGGCACATATGTAGCAGGTGTGCCTAAAATAAAGTGCGAGCAGCAAAGAGAGCAGAGAAGAAGTAAGAGGCAATTGACAGAGCACAAGTACTAGCAGAGCACAGCTACTAATAGAGCACAGCTAATGCCATGGCACTTATAGCAACCTTATAATTATATATCCTGAAACTACATTTATGTGGCACATCTATCTTGTTTTGGCATATAGTTCTGTAATACATTTTATTCATAGTTCATCCTCCTATAAACACATACACATAGTTCATCCTGTCACAAGCACATACAAGTACTAGTACAACTCTAGTAGCTATATTTTATTCATAAAACAAACCGCCCTTCTTCTTCTACCTACCTTCACCAAACTTCACCTTCTTCTTCAGCATGTTGATCCTATCTTTGCAATACTCAATGCCTAGCAATAACAATAAACTAGCTGCTTTGAGCTCAGGAAGCAACCTTGATGGAACTTCTTTTGGCAAAGGAGCATTTCTATTGAACAAACCTTTACAAATGGCTTCATGCTCTACTATTGTTGGATCATCTGGCACTGATACCTCACCCAACTTCTCAAGTCCCCTAGCATCCTTCCTCTCCTCCTTCTCTTTCTTGCTTCTCCTTTGTGTAAAACTTGGTCTCCATAGCTAGGAATGAAATGTCGATGCAGAGTCTGTTAGATTTTATTAACATACAAGAGCACCTGTGAACACGAGAATGCAAACACAAGTAGAATAGTGCACAGTTCAAAGATGCTCACTTGAACTTCAGCCAAATGAAAATAACAATGACAAGTAAATGCAGCCAAAAATGGCAATTGTGCCTTTATTCCATTTTGAGGCATCCATTAGGTATTTATCACTTCACCCATGCATTCTTTCAGACATTACAAAAGATGACAAATATAGATAGTAACTTGTGCATTTTTTCCATTGCATTCATCATAGATACTAACTTGGTCATGGCAGAAGCTTTGTTCTTAAACATAGATAGTAATGTCATAATGCAACATGCACATGCAAGCAAATACACATGGCAGCCAGGTCTCCACCAGCTCACTCCCCACTTCAGGTGGAAGCTTTTGGAATGCTGCTAGAATTAAATGTTGTAGACATGCTCCACATACAGGATCCAAAAGTCATAGATTGCTCCACCTTGGAATCAGCAGCAAAAGCCTCCTCGGTTCTCCATGCTCCAGAACAATCTTGGCTGAAATCCAACAAACTTGTGCCTTCAACCCAGGCAGAATTGCTCATATTAACAAGTGTTTCAATGCCAAGGCTCATCATCAAGCTAGACTAGGACTAAGACTTTTTCTTCTCTAGATTTTAGATGTCTCTCATCGAGTACAAGTACATGCTTATACAAATATGTCTTCTCTATAGCCGGTGTGGATCCTTTCACACTTCTATCTATAAAATATTTCTGAGATGAATAAAAAATCTTTTACTGTTCAATTTTTTTGCTGAGATGAATAAAAAATCTTATATTGTTTAAAATTTCTTTTACTATTCAATAAAATGTTACTGAGATGAATAAACATTCAGTACCACTAGCATCATATATTTTGTAGTTTATATTAATATTAGACAATAATTTAACAATTAAAATGTCCTTTTAAAAAGACCAAAAAAGTGTGGACACCAGGAATCGAACCTGTGTGCCCAAAGAATGGAGGGGATTGGACTGTGTGGCTAGCCTCTGGGCTAATGACTGTTTTATGTTAGTTATCGCGTCGTGTTTGTTTTGAGTAGTGGAAAACGATTATGCAAGACACATCTTTACGAAATACGCCTCGAATAATATTATACTGGAGGCGCATCTTGCCGAAATGCGACTCACATAAGATTATACTGAAGACGTATGCATATAAATGCGCCTCGCATATGTCGCACTTGGCTATGTAACGATCGATAGACGATGATGCGCTAAGTGTACACCGCGATTCAGTTCAGTATTCTCCTCTACTCGCGATCCCCTCCTGCCGCTATTGAGCTAGCTAGCCACATGCCAGCCGCCACCGACAAGTCCGCCATTGCCGTCGCAGGCCGTGGAGGAGCAGGCCATGGAGGAGCAGGCCGTGGAGGATCTCGTCATTGTCCGCACGCTCGTCGTTGTCCTCGTCTTGGTGGTGAGAATCACCCTCTCCCCTCTCCCATCTCCCCTCTCTCCGTCTCTCCCTCTTTCCCCCTCTCCCTCTCTCCCCTCTACCCTTCTCCCCTCTCCCCTTCTCTCTCTACTGCGGTTGCTAGTAGCATGTTGACCAGCACTAAAGGAGTCGCCGTCTCTGTTTGTCGGCAAACCTTGCTGCTGATTTCTCCTCCTATAACTTGGCGGAATCCCTTTCACGCGTAGAAAGTTCAACTTCGTCAGTAAGCTTCAGTTCCAGAGAATCTTCTTATATGGGATGGGAAGATGGAATGTTATCTGCTGAGTGTAGTGATTTTTGAGTTTCATTAATACTAGCTTTTCTTGTTTCTAGAGATTATAGAGAAACATCTTAATTATACAGCTGTCTTCAAGGTTTATCTGCATTACCTGAAATTTTACATCTAGATGATGAAAAAATTCAGAGTATTCCCATTTGTTCTAATCTAGAAAAGTCTCATTCTGTCAGAAATTACATCCCATTTGTTCTAAGTTAGAAAAGTCACATGCTCTTCTCTGCCTCCTACATAGATTCTTTTCAGCTTTCATTCATATGATTTATGATCCTGCAGCTATAAAATATTTGATGTTCTGGCAGCATAACTGATTCTATAGCAGATCCATCCCTTGTTATTACTTCTCTTCTTTTGGTCCATAGTAGGATATCATCTCCATTCATAAAAATAAGAAAGCCAGATTACCTTGTAGTAACAAAAAACTGGAACAGATATGACTTAAGTGGCCCGTTAGAGTATTTGTTATAATTGTGACGTTCACTTAGTTGCATAATTTCTGTTCCTGTTGGTTTTTTTTTTCTGTTGAACCTCTACACTCATGATGCAGGATGAATCTGAGCAAGATTAAGCATCCTTGTTGAGTATGTTGAGAAATGATTCTGTGTCGACTTATTTTCTATGTTGGTTATCAAAATGTGTTTATCTTGGGAGGAAACATAAATGATGATCGGGTGTGGAACTTGTCACATTGTTGTTCATACAAATATCACTGTATTTATTAGTGTGATTGCTGTTAGGTTGGTCCAGTTCATGGTTGTCTTGTGGATAATTGAATTGTTTTCCATGTTGGTTCTTGACTTTGTGTAGCTTGGGATGGAAGAAGTGACAACTAGGTGTGGAACTGGTCATGTTTTTATGCATACCCAATTACTTTAATCTAACCACTATTAAATATTAATTAATAAAAATGCATGACCTGAAGTAAGGCTATTATGCTTATATGGGATGGGCATATGGTAGTATGTGTCTTGATGGTTGTGTTTGTGCCTGTAGCATCCCATTTGTCTAACAATTGTAATGCTACTTGGTCTAGTAATATAATGTCTACTTCATATATATAATTGTTGCATCATCATTATATCATGCTCATGTCATCATGCCACCTTGCATTTGAGCATCATATAAAACCCTTTTTGGTTTGGTTCTTCTCTCATATGCATTGTAAATTGTATTTGCCTCTTGATATTGTATTTGGTTCTTGATATATTGTTTAAATGCCCAAGTTGAGTTGGGGGCATATCTTTTATTCAACTCCATCACTTTTCTCTGTCACCACCTTTCTTTGGCTTCATCTAATTCCACCATCCAACTAGATATGAGCATTGCAACTTATTTGGTTTTACCTCTAGCTCATGTGGGTTGGGATGGATCCAATTCTATCTCCACATGCTCTCATATATGCACCATAGTGTTTCCACATTATTGGTTTATGAGAGTCACATGGCCATGCATGCCTTGTGAGTGGAACCTTTCCCTAGCTTCCATATGGATTGTTTTGGGGTTATTATCACGTGGGGATATTTTTGGGACTATTAAACATCTAGTGGAATATACACACTAGAAAGTCCCAATTATAATCAAATGTGGTCATCTCCACCTCCTCCACATGGGGCATCCTTTTAATTCTTTTGCTTGGCTTTTATTCCAATTTTGGGAATGCCTAATAATAATGCCATGTTAATATTATTGTTCTCATAAAAATAAGCATGGCAGCAATTATTGGCATGGGTAATGCAACCTTGTCCATCTTTGGTCCTCCTTTGGTTTTAATTGTTTTGAGTGGATCATCTTCTCATCTCTCTCCTTCTCTCAATCTTTTCCGTCTTGCTATGCTTCCTTGCCATGTGCATCAGGAACCTCACCCTCTCTCCTTCACTCATGCATGATCATGTGAGGTCATATCCTTAAAAACCCCATCTTATCTCGCATTATCCATCACCATGTGTCCAACAAACACTCCTCTCTCCATCTCTTTTCACCATCATGCTTGATCTTGTAAGTCATCTAAAACCCTAAGCCTCATCTCTCCTCTCCCTAACCCGAGCCACCACCTCATGATCTACCCCTCTCTTCTAAACCCACACCCCATCTACCCCCTCTCTCTCTCCACCCAACCCTAAAACAAACCCTAGCCCGAGCCTAGCTCCAACCCTAACCCGAGCCTCCCTCTCCCTCTCTCCCTGTCGTGCGACCCCACCAGCCGAGCCTGCTGCCTTGCCTCCCCTGGCCCACCTGCATGCTCCCGTGCTTGCCCCTGCCCTGGCCCCAGCTCGATCACGTGAAGGAGGAGGAGGGAAAAGGTGGCCGAAGCCACCTTTATCTCCAACCCACCTCCCCACGGCACCTCCCCTCTTCCGTCCCTATCTACTCCCTCACACGCCTCCTCTGGCCTCTCCCAGATCCGCCCCAGGGCCTTGCCCTCGTCCCTCTCTTCTCCACCGCCACCATCTACCCCATCGCCGGCCACCGCCAGTAGCTCGTCGCCTTCGTCGATCCAAGAGGCGCAGGCGAGCAGGAGTTGGTCGAGGAGGACAAGGACGCTCCCCTGCATCGCCCTGTACACGCCGTCGCGGAGGAGAAGGACCAGGAGCCCCAGGACCAGCGCCGCCCGAGCCAAACCCTAGCTCCGCCCGGCCTCTGCCTCGCCGGCGATCGTCTTCTCCTCTGCTTGATCCGTCCACACCGACCTAACCGCGGTGAGCCAACCTCCCTCCTAGACATCCTTGCAGTCACCGTCGCTTCCGGGTCGCGGCGTACGTTCCGTCGAGCACCCTCTGTGCACCGGCGAGCGCGCGCGTCTGCTCGCTCCCACGTCGCGCAAAGCCCTATCTAGCCGCCCATCCCCTCCCTAGCAACCTCCCCTCACCTACCGCACTGGCTCGCGCCCCGCAGCGCGCACGCCAGGTCCCCAGTTCGAGCCCCGCGCGCCGCGCTCTGCTGCTGTCGCGCACCGTTCTGTCGTCAGTAAGTTCAGAGGAGATCTACAGGGGCCTGTGGTAACTTTGCATATAGCCCCCCCTTTTTATTTTCGCCTCAACCCGCGCTCCTAGAGGACCCACTAGTCAGCCTTCGTGGCCACCTTCCAGAAAACCCCCTGGCTCTTTTAATCTCAACCCGCAGTCCCCCGATGAGCTGCGTGGCAGCCTCGCACCCGCCCACTGGCGTGTGGGTCCGCAGCGCATAGGAGCCCACCTGTCATCCTCTGCGGCTGGGCATGCTCGCGGTGACAGAACCTTTTACTGCGCGCTGCGCCCCACCTGCTGCTGAGTCAGCGCAAGGCCCACCCGTCAGTGTCTGTGGATAGATTTGCCTGAGTAATAAAAGGTTTTCTGCATTCCTGTTTTTAATTCAAACTTTTCCAAATTAATTCAAATTCAAATTTCAAATCAGTAATTAAATAACTTTTAAAATACAAATCCGAATTAAACAAATAATATATGTTTTGAGATCAGAAAAATGTGAGGATTTCAAATATGCCATCCAAAATATATTTTGAACACTTTAAATTTCAAGTTGATTAAAATTACAATAAAATGCCCTTTTCTTAATTAATTAATAACTTTTGATTTATAACTCCAAATTTAACAAATGATAGGTCTAAAATGATTAGCTCGACGAGACCTTTCTGTTTATGCATTCCATGATATGAATTGAGGCATGCATCATATAAGTATTGAATAATCAGAACTGTTTATGGGAGTAAAACATGCCTAAATACTTTAACCAAGTGTTTTATTATTGTTTTCTCACCTCACCCATGCCATGCTACTTTAATGCCATGCAAATTGTGCATCATTCATCATGGCATGATTGTTTGCTTGTCGCATTTAATTCATATGCTTGTGCACTTTATTTATGTTGGCCCTTCTTTGTTTGGTTCTTCTTCGAATAGACGCTGAGCAGGGGATATATCAAGAAACCCAGGAGCACTACCCAGATCCTTCTCTCGCTTCAACTGAGCTTCCAGGCAAGCACTACCACATGCTTGAATACATATAGTACCTATTGCCTCTATCTTATTCTTGCATCATTGAGTCGTGATTGCATTAAATTGAATCCCAAGTATTGCATAGCCTTTACTTTTAAACCCCACCGAAGCTTGTTCCTCCATCCCATGAGCCATTACTACAGGAGTTGTTTGAGCCATGCGAGTCGTAGAACAACATGTGTAGGGTATGTGAGTGTCTGATGGATAACGAGGTACCTAAGCAACTTAACCTGAGTAGTATGGGATAACTAATGAAAGTGGCACCGGTGAGCAATATCTGCTATTTGGTTTTTCATGCTCACTTGTGTCCCGTAGGACCCCGAGTACTTGATTCCTGTTCCTTGAATATTCGCGCTATCCACATCCGGGAGGATTATGGGACCCCCCTGAGCCAGAGCTTGATTCATTCTTATTTCTTGGGGCCACAAACTAGTTTGAGGTTTTATTTACTATCCTGTACTTATGCCATGCTTTACTGTTTTATTTAAATTGTGCGAGGTACTGCACCTGTACTGTTTAGGGAAGCGGAGTGTTTTCGCGGTATCGACAAGCCCAGTCACATTTTCAGGTTCCCAGTCGTTTACAGCCATTGACGCAAACCTTGAGTCCGTCTCGAAGTCGGCTAACTTCGTTGCGGGTAGCTTAATGGGGTGGCCCCCTGGAATATTTCTGAATCCTGTGATTGCTTTGTCGTGAATGCCTCGTTGGGTTTTGATTTGGTTTTTCCGAGGTTGATCGAGTGTGTGTTGCTATTTGTGCACCCCTGCAGGGTAAAACTTTCTGAAAGCCGTGTCCGCGGTTATGGACGACTTGGAGCACAGTTTCTCGATCATAGACAAGCATAACTAAAGTACCGCTTTAATTTGACTAAGTAACTGACTAGTAAATAGTGCAACACTCATGGAATGGTTAATAAAACTGCCAACTGATGGGGGGTGTTCGTCCGCTTCCTCGTTGGTAAGCGAGGAGGAGGATGGATCTGTTGATATTACTGTTATAACTGTTGTCATTAATTCACAAACATCCGTCTATCTTTGGTTAGGCGGATGGTTAGCGAGTATCTATAGAATTGTTAGGGTTTATCTTTTGCTGCAATTGCGTCACCCCAGGTTGTGTCCCCTTTAGAGGCATAAAGACTTGTTGAGTACCCCTAGGGTCTCACACGATAAATTATTTGATTCAGATGAACAGGTGCACTCACAAGATGGATATTGGGTGGAGGAGACGGACGATGTGGGCAACGATCATTCGGTGTAGAGATTCCGGGAACGGGGATCCGTGAGATCTGTGGGCGGGATGTGTTTATTTTATGGGGCATCTTATGCCGTTTTGCTTCTTATCCATACTCGGATCTTGTTTGCCGCTTCCGCCTGATACTCTGATGTTTGATGTATGAGGAGATATCCTAAACTATTATATCTATCTAGGATATTTGGATCTTGCCTTATGGCGTTGCAATATTTCTATTTCTTTTAGATGGAATGGCTCTGATGTACTGTTGTATGGTGGCTTGCATACATACTCATTTGTGTATGTAGTTGATCCCTTCGCCTGCCGATTACGCCGCCCGTTCTTGTCCCGATGTTTGGAAATGGTTAGGACGGCCGAAAGGTCTACCTGTGAGTGGCATTTGGGCCCCACCATACTATTTTAACCATTTCCGCTCATCCAGGCTTGTAACTAGGAGCGTAATTCACCGAGGTAGTTACAATTGGTATCAGAGCCATCCCGCCCTTCAGGGTCTCAGCCAAATGGTCGTTGTCAGTCTAGCAAATATTTTTGGTAGTTATGTATACTAGGGAAAAACAAAACGCGAGAGTAGGACTGCTTCCACTTTTCTTCTTACCCACCCACCACCCTTTTCTGGTAAGGAAGTGTAACGTTTTCAATCCTCTTCTTAAAAGTTCAAAGTAGGATTCATGTGTTCTGGGTTTCCGTAGTACCATAGGTTGTGTGTGTGTGTGTGTAATTCCTTGTCTATCTGTTGCATCCAAGTTGTTATCACAATTGGCCTTATGGTTATCAACTGTTGGTACATTCCATACCGACAGGCTTTTGCAAACCGATGCGATCTATCTGATTCGTTGTATACCGCCGCGATCTGTCTTACTCTTTGTTATCCGACGTTATCTTGTTTGGGGTGTTCGTTCCGTAGTTACCAATCTTTAGGTTCATCGTGAGAAGAAGGGGTTAGGATATGTGTTCTACTTATTCATGTGCGGAGTAATGATTTGAGTGCGGGATGGAGTCGCGACCATACCACTACTCTTATCATTCGCTCTTGTATATTGAATTGGTAGAGTCACTAATCTTGATTCGTTAAGTGATTTTGCGCATCTACTGGTATTTTAATGCCGAAATTTGCGGAAAATTTTTCTTTGATATATCTGTGTACCACACTCCTTTTTAGTCGTGTGCGATATGCTTAATATCTTCTAGGTTCTTTGAACTTTGTTGATATTTTAATATCATCTTAGTAAATTGTATCCTTTAATCTTGGTTAATTCCATCTTGGTACTATTTTGGATTATTATTATTCTCCATTATAGTACTGACTTGTGTTTTATATCAATCACAGGATGGCACCACCACGCCGTTCTGATGAGGACATTCCACCTGAACTGGGGGCCGCGTTGTCAAACATCGCCAATGCCTTGGCAGCAATGCAGCAGAACCAGCAGCGTTTTGAAGAGAGTGTTCGGAGGAATGAGTTTGCTCCGCTACGTCCACCTCCCAAGCGAGGAGACATCAAAAGCTTCCTGAAGTTCAACCCATGCCAATTTGATGTTTCTGATCAACCACTTGATGCTGATGATTGGTTGCGTGAGATGTCAAGGCTACTGACGACTGCTGATGTTCCTGAGCAAGAATGGGTAAAGTGTGCCACGCACCTTCTGAAGGGAGATGCAGCTCTCTGGTGGGAGAATTACCTGAAGGCAAACTGCATTGGTTTTCAGCCTACTTGGGAACAGTTCACTGGAGCGTTCAAAGAGCAGTACCTGTCAGAAATTGTCATGGAAAGGATGAAGGAAGTGTTTCTCAACCTCAAGCAGGGCAATGATAATGTCAATACCTACATCAGGAACTTCATGAATCTTTCTCGTTATGGTGGCGATGAGATATCTGATGACAAGAAGAAGCAAAAGAGGTTCCGGCAAGGGCTCAATGCATCGATTAAATATGCAATCACACATGCAAGGCCGACGTCTTTTCTGGAACTTCAGCATACAGCTCTGCAGGAAGAAGCAAGTAAGCAAGTGTTTGAGGAGGCAAAGAAACACAACCGTGATGCAGCAAGCTCTTCAGCTATGTCAACTCCTTCTAAGCGTCGTGTTTGGGTTCCTAACACCCCACCGTCGCTCCCGGCTCCACCAAGACCTGCAAGCTACGCGGCAAGGCCAACAAACTTCCTCACTGCTGCTCCCAGGGGCTACAACCACCACTACCCTGGAGCGCCTGGCGGAGTCCTGGCTACGTTGCTCCACGTCCACCTGGTGCTTGTTTCACTTGTGGAGACACTGGGCATCAGTACTGGAACTGTCCGATGAAAAACAAAGCTCTTCCTCCACCACCTCCAAGATCTGCGGCAAGCTCTCCTATGGTTCGTGCACCACCACCTCGGGCTCTCAACATCAACACCAAGCCCGGGTCTACTGTTGCTCGTGCCAACTGTGTCAACGCCGCTCAAGCTGAGCATACACCTGGAGTTGTGATGGGTATGCTATCCGTTAACTCAGTCCCTGCACGAGTTTTGTTTGATTCTGGTGCATCGCATTCATTTGTTTCTCACAAGTTTGCAAATGAAAATGAGTTAGCTATGGATCCTCTCCTTAAGCGGTTAATGGTCCTTTCTCCTGGAGCAACAATGGCAGCTGCTAAAATCAGCCATGGCAATCAAATTGAGATTGGTGGCTCTTCGTTCTCGGCATCCTTAATTGTTCTGGGCAATTCTGACATTGATGTCATCTTGGGCATGGATTGGTTGACAGCAAATGCAGCTGTGATTGATTGTGTTGAACGCTCGGTTTCTCTGAAGATTCCTGAAGGCCATATAGTCTTTTCCCCAAGTCTGACTCCTGGGATCCAGTTTTTCTCTTTGGCGGCTCTGAATGATGATGCTATGGAAGCTATTCAGAGTGTTCCGGTGGTCTGTGAGTTCCCAGATGTCTTTCCTGAAGAGTTTCCAGGTATGCCTTCGGATCGTGAGGTTGAGTTTGTAATTGAGCTTGAACCTGGAACGGCTCCTATCTCCAAGCGGCCTTATAAAATGGGTCCTGCTGAGTTGGCAGAACTCAAACGTCAGCTTGATGAACAAGAGAAGTTGGGTTTCATTCAACATAGTACTTCTTCTTGGGGTAGCCCAACAATCTTTGTGAAGAAGCGAGACAGGACTGATAGACTTTGTGTTGACTATCAGGCTCTTAATGCTAAAACCATCAAGAATAAATATCCCCTTCCGCGGATTAATGATCTCTTCGATCAGCTAGCTGGAGCTGTGGTATTCTCTAAGCTTGACTTGAGAAGTGGTTATCACCAAATCAAGATTCGCAAGGAAGATGTTCCTAAAACAGCTTTCACCACCCGCTATGGCCTGTATGAGTACACGGTCATGTCCTTCGGTCTCACCAACGCACCTGCCACCTTCTCGAGGCTCATGAACTCGGTTTTCATGGAGTATCTTGATAAGTTCGTTGTGGTCTATCTGGATGACATCCTAGTCTATTCTAAGTCAAAGGAAGAACATGAAGAACACCTTCGGTGTGTCCTAAACAAGCTTCGTGAGAACCGCTTGTATGCAAAGTTCTCCAAGTGTGAGTTTTGGCTGCCTCAAGTAACCTATCTTGGTCACGTCATCTCTGCCAAGGGCATTGCAGTCAACCCGGAAACTGTGAAGACAATTGTTGAATGGCTTCCTCCTGTTAATGTCAAAGAAGTGCGGAGTTTCCTTGGTTTGGCTAGTTATTGCCGTCGCTTCGTTCAGAACTTTTCAAAGATAGCAAAGCCTCTTACCGATCTCCTCAAGAAAGGCAAGAAATACCTTTGGACTCCTGCATGTCAAGCAAGCTTTGAGACACTCAAAGAGAAGCTCACTTCCACACCAGTCTTGGTTCCTCCGGACACATCTAAGCCTTTCCAGATATTCTGTGACGCCTCTTTGCAAGGATTGGGTGCGGTCCTTATGCAATAAAAACAAGTGGTTGCTTATGCCTCTCGACAGTTGAAGACGCATGAGATCAACTATCCTACACATGACCTCGAGCTCGCAGCAGTTGTCTTTGCTTTGAAACTATGGAGGCACTACTTGCTTGGCAACCATTGTGAAATCTTTTCTGATCACAAGAGTCTGAAGTATATCTTCACTCAGCCTGATCTCAACCTTCGACAGAGGAGGTGGATTGAAGCAATCAATGATTTTGATTTGACCATCAACTACACTCCGGGCAAAGCTAATGTCATGGCCGATGCTCTCAGCCGCAAAGCTTATGTCAATAACCTCATGATGGAAGAACAACAACCTCTCTTGTGCGAGGAATTCCGTCAGCTCAACCTTGAAATTGTGGAACAAGGGCATCTCCTGAACCTTCTGGCTACTCCTCTCTTGGAAGAAAAGGTTCGCTCCTTTTAGCGTGGTGATCCGCACACCAAAAAGATCATCTCAAAACTTTAGCTTCCGAAGTATGAGTCCTTCCACGTCGATGATCAAGGCACGCTTTTCTTTGAACACCGGATGTTTGTTCCGAACTACCCGGGTTTGAGAGAGCAAGTTCTCAAGGAGGCGCATGAATCTGTTCTTTCTATCCACCCTGGCAGCACAAAGATGTACATGGACTTGAAAACACAATATTGGTGGCCGGGATTGAAACGATATTGTGCCAAGTATGTCTCGGAGTGTGATGTCTGCCGCAGAGTGAAAGCTGTCCATCAGAAACCTTACGGTCTTCTACAGCCATTGAAACCCCCGGAATGGAATTGGGAGAAAGTAGAGATGGACTTCATCACTGGTTTTCCAAGGTCGCAGAAGGGCAACAATGCAATCTTTGTTGTCATTGACAGTCTTTCTAAAGTGGCTCACTTCTTCCCCGTCAAGGAAACAATTTCTGGAATTCAGTTGGCTGAGCTCTATATCAACAGAATAGTCTCTCTGTATGGGGTTCCGCTTGAGATCAGTTCAGACCATGGGAGCATCTTCACTTCTAAGTTCTGGGAAAGTTTCCAAAATGCTTTGGGAACAAAATTGAACTTCAGCACAGCTTACCACCCTCAGTCGCAAGGACAAGTTGAAAGGATCAATCAGATTCTGGAGGATATGCTTCGTGCTTGTGTCATCTCTTTTGGCATGAAGTGGGAAGAATGTCTTCCTTATGCTGAATTCTCTTACAACAACAGCTTCCAGAAAAGTCTAAAGATGGCACCATTTGAGGCTCTCTATGGCCGCAAATGCAGAACTCCGATTGGTTGGTCGGGTGCAGGAGAAAGAATATGGTTTGGCCCTGACATTGTAACTCAAGGGGAGGAGAAGGTGCAGATCATTCTTCAAAATCTGAAGATTGCTCAAATTCGCCAGAAGAGCAATTATGACAGAAAGCACACGGACATGGAGTATGTCCCTGGTGATCTCGTTTACCTTCGTGTCACTCCCATGAAAGGCACACACCGCTTTGGTATCAATGGAAAGCTGGCTCCTAGATACATCGGTCCTTTCAAAATTCATGGAAGAAGAGGAGAAGTTTCTTATGCTCTTGAGCTCCCGGAAAAACTCAAGGTCCATCATGTTTTCCACATCTCTCAACTCAAGAAGTGCTTCAAGGATCCCGGCAGGACCGTGGATCATGAGCTAATCAATCTCCAAGAAGACCTGTCTTATCAGGAACACCCCACAAAAATCCTTGAGACCGCAGAAAGAAGGACTCGCAACAAGTCCATCAAGTTCTGCAAGGTGCAGTGGTCGCACCATTCCGTTGATGAAGCCACTTGGGAGCATGAAGATGAGCTCCGTGCCAACTATCCTACCCTCTTTGGGTCTTCTTCTTCTTCCTAGAATCTCGGGGCGAGATTCCTGTTTAGTGGGGGAGAGTTGTAGCATCCCATTTGTCTAACAATTGTAATGCTACTTGGTCTAGTAATATAATGGCTACTTCATATATATAATTGTTGCATCATCATTATATCATGCTCATGTCATCATGCCACCTTGCATTTGAGCATCATATAAAACCCTTTTTGGTTTGGTTCTTCTCTCATATGCATTGTAAATTGTATTTGCCTCTTGATATTGTATTTGGTTCTTGATATATTGTTTAAATGCCCAAGTTGAGTTGGGGGATATCTTTTATTCAACTCCATCACTTTTCTCTGTCACCACCTTTCTTTGGCTTCATCTAATTCCACCATCCAACTAGATATGAGCATTGCAACTTATTTGGTTTTACCTCTAGCTCATGTGGGTTGGGATGGATCCAATTCTATCTCCACATGCTCTCATATATGCACCATAGTGTTTCCACATTATTGGTTTATGAGAGTCACATGGCCATGCATGCCTTGTGAGTGGAACCTTTCCCTAGCTTCCATATGGATTGTTTTGGGGTTATTATCATGTGGGGATATTTTTGGGACTATTAAACATCTAGTGGAATATACACACTAGCAAGTCCCAATTATAATCAAATGTGGTCATCTCCACCTCCTCCACATGGGGCATCCTTTTAATTCTTTTGCTTGGCTTTTATTCCAATTTTGGGAATGCCTAATAATAATGCCATGTTAATATTATTGTTCTCATAAAAATAAGCATGGCAGCAATTATTGGCATGGGTCATGCAACCTTCTCCATCTTTGGTCCTCCTTTGGTTTTAATTGTTTTGAGTGGATCATCTTCTCATCTCTCTCCTTCTCTCAATCTTTTCCATCTTGCTATGCTTCCTTGCCATGTGCATCAGGAACCTCACCCTCTCTCCTTCACTCATGCATGATCATGTGAGGTCATATCCTTAAAAACCCCATCTTATCTCGCCTTATCCATCACCATGTGTCCAACAAACACTCCTCTCTCCATCTCTTTTCACCATCATGCTTGATCTTGTAGGTCATCTAAAACCCTAAGCCTCATCTCTCCTCTCCCTAACCCGAGCCACCACCTCAAGATCTACCCCTCTCTTCTAAACCCACACCCCATCTACCCCCTCTCTCTCTCCACCCAACCCTAAGACAAACCCTAGCCCGAGCCTAGCTCCAACCCTAACCCGAGCCTCCCTCTCCCTCTCTCCCTGTCGTGTGACCCCACCAGCCGAGCCTGCTGCCTTGCCTCCCCTGGCCCACCTGCATGCTCCCGTGCTTGCCCCTGCCCTGGCCCCAGCTCGATCACGTGAATGAGGAGGAGGGAAAAGGTGGCCGAAGCCACCTTTATCTCCAACCCACCTCCCCACGGCACCTCCCCTCTTCCGTCCCTATCTACTCCCTCACACGCCTCCTCTGGCCTCTCCCAGATCCGCCCCAGGGCCTTGCCCTCCTCCCTCTCTTCTCCACCGCCACCATCTACCCCATCGCCGGCCACCGCCAGAGCTCGTCGCCTTCGTCGATCCAAGAGGCGCAGGCGAGCAGGAGGTGGTCGAGGAGGACAAGGACGCTCCCCTGCATCTCCCTGTACACGCCGTCGCGGAGGAGAAGGACCAGGAGCCCCAGGACCAGCGCCGCCCGAGCCAAACCTAGCTCCGCCCGGCCTCTGCCTCGCCGGCGATCGTCTTCTCCTCTGCTCGATCCGTCCACACCGACCTAACCGCGGTGAGCCAACCTCCCTCCTAGACATCCTTGCAGTCACCGTCGCTTCCGGGTCGCGGCGTACGTTCCGTCGAGCACCCTCTGTGCACCGGCGAGCGCGCGCATCTGCTCGCTCCCACGTCGCGCAAAGCCCTATCTAGCCGCCCATCCCCTCCCTAGCAACCTCCCCTCACCTACCGAACTGGCTCGCGCCCCGCAGCGCGCACGCCAGGTCCCCAGTTCGAGCCCCGCGCGCCGCGCTCTGCCGCTGTCGCGCACCGTTCTGTCGTCAGTAAGTTCAGAGGAGATCTACAGGGGCCTGTGGTAACTTTGCATATAGCCCCCCCTTTTTATTTTCGCCTCAACCCGCGCTCCTAGAGGACCCACTAGTCAGCCTCCGTGGCCACCTTCCAGAAAACCCCCTGGCTCTTTTAATCTCAACCCGCAGTCCCCCGCTGAGCCGCGTGGCAGCCTCGCACCCGCCCACTGGCGTGTGGGTCCGCAGCGCACAGGAGCCCACCTGTCATCCTCTGCGGCTGGGCATGCTCGCGGTGACAGAACCTTTTACTGCGCGTTGCGCCCCACCTGCTGCTGAGTCAGCGCAAGGCCCACCCGTCAGTGTCTGTGGCTAGATTTGCCTGAGTAATAAAAGGTTTTCTGCATTCCTGTTTTTAATTCAAATTCAAATTTCAAATCAGTAATTAAATAACTTTTAAAATACAAATCCGAATTAAAAAAATAATATATGTTTTGAGATCAGAAAAATGTGAGGATTTCAAATATGCCATCCAAAATATATTTTGAACACTTTAAATTTCAATTTGATTAAAATTACAATAAAATGCCCTTTTCTTAATTAATTAATAACTTTTGATTTATAACTCCAAATTTAACAAATGATAGGTCTAAAATGATTAGCTCGACGAGACCTTTCTGTTTATGCATTCCATGATATGAATTGAGGCATGCATCATATAAGTATTGAATAATCAGAACTATTTATGGGAGTAAAACATGCCTAAATACTTTAACCAAGTGTTTTATTATTGTTTTCTCACCTCACCCATGCCATGCTACTTTAATGCCATGCAAATTGTGCATCATTCATCATGGCATGATTGTTTGCTTGTCGCATTTAATTCATATGCTTGTGCACTTTATTTATGTTGGCCCTTGTTTGTTTGGTTCTTCTTCGAATAGACGCTGAGCAGGGGATATATCAAGAAACCCAGGAGCACTACCCAGATCCTTCTCTCGCTTCAACTGAGCTGCCAGGCAAGCACTACCACATGCTTGCATACATATAGTACCTATTGCCTCTATCTTATTCTTGCATCATTGAGTCACGATTGCATTAAATTGAATCCCAAGTATTGCATAGCCTTTACTTTTAAACCCCACCGAAGCTTGTTCCTCCATCCCATGAGCCATTACTACAGGAGTTGTTTGAGCCATGCGAGTCGTAGAACAGCATGTGTAGGGTATGTGAGTGTCTGATGGATAACGAGGTACCTAAGCAACTTAACCTGAGTAGTATGGGATAACTAATGAAAGTGGCACCGGTGAGCAATATCTGCTATTTGGTTTTTCATGCTCACTTGTGTCCCGTAGGACCCCGAGTACTTGATTCCTGTTCCTTGAATATTCGCGCTATCCACATCTAGGAGGATTATGGGACCCCCCTGAGCCAGAGCTTGATTTATTCTTATTTCTTGGGGCCACAAACTAGTTTGAGGTTTTATTTACTATCCTGTACTTATGCCATGCTTTACTGTTTTATTTAAATTGTGCGAGGTACTGCACCTGTACTGTTTAGGGAAGCGGAGTGTTTTCGCGGTATCGACAAGCCCAGTCACATTTTCGGGTTCCCAGTCGTTTACAGCCATTGACGCAAACCTTGAGTCCGTCTCGAAGTCGGCTAACTTCGTTGCGGGTAGCTTAATGGGGTGGCCCCCTGAAATATTTCTGAATCCTGTGATTGCTTTGTCGTGAATGCCTCGTTGGGTTTTGATTTGGTTTCTCCGAGGTTGATCGAGTGTGTGTTGCTATTTGTGCACCCCTGCAGGGTAAAACTTTCCGAAAGCCGTGTCCGCGGTAATGGACGACTTGGAGCACAGTTTCTCGATCATAGACAAGCATAACTAAAGTACCGCTTTAATTTGACTAAGTAACTGACTAGTAAATAGTGCAACACTCATGGAATGGTTAATAAAACTGCCAACGGATGGGGGGTGTTCGTCCGCTTCCTCGTTGGTAAGCGAGGAGGAGGATGGATCTGTTGATATTACTGTTATAACTGTTGTCATTAATTCACGGACATCCGTGTATCTTTGGTTAGGCGGATGGTTAGAGAGTATCTATAGAATTGTTAGGGTTTATCTTTTGCTGCAATTGCGTCACCCCAGGTTGTGTCCCCTTTAGAGGCATAAAGACTTGCTGAGTACCCCTAGGGTCTCACACGATAAATTATTTGATTCAGATGAACAGGTGCACTCACAAGATGGATACTGGGTGGAGGAGACGGACGATGTGGGCAACGATCATTCGGTGTAGAGATTCCAGGAACAGGGATCCATGAGATCTGTGGGCGGGATGTGTTTATTTTATGGGGCATCTTATGCCGTTTTGCTTCTTATCCGTACTCGGATCTTGTTTGCCGCTTCCGCCTGATACTCTGATGTTTGATGTATGAGGAGATATCCTAAACTATTATATCTATCTAGGATATTTGGATCTTGCCTTATGGCGTTGCAATATTTCTATTTCTTTTAGATGGAATGGATCTGATGTACTGTTGTATGGTGGCTTGCATACATACTCATTTGTGTATGTAGTTGATCCCTTCGCCTGCCGATTACGCCGCCCGTTCTTGTCCCGATGTTTGGAAATGATTAGGACGGCCGAAAGGTCTACCTGTGAGTGGAATTTGGGCCCCACCGTACTATTTTAACCATTTCCACTCATACAGGTTTGTAACTAGGAGCGTAATTCACCGAGGTAGTTACAGTGCCTATGTAGGACATTTTTGTGTGTAGGTTTTTTCTTTTTGAGATGTCAATATTTTTCCAGAATGTTGATTCATTTCCTTTCCGATGAATTTCTGGCACTCCCAGGTCTAGAAAATTAGCTAAGGTCACGCCCATTTTTTTGTGAATTTTGGTGCTTATTAGTTCCATTTCTTTTTGTGTTTAGATATGTCCGATCTGGGCACTTCTAGAAAGAAGGCCTATTGGGAGCAGTTGAAGGAGATGGAATCACAAGAGGACCCAGAATTCGTGTCACGAGAATATCAGATGGAGGACGAGGATACTTCGTCGGATGAGGAGATGGGGGATGCCGATGGCGAGGACGACACCACTACCACTAATGGCGGCGGCGGTGGTGAAGCCACATATGGCATCCAACCGAAGAAGGCCCGGAAGGACCGGACGCCGAGCACGATCGGCCTCAAAAGGTCCATATTCACAAGCGTGAGCGCTAAAGGGGTGCCTTTGGAGCCGGAAGAATTTTTTGCAGGGTACTCACTGCAGCTCTTTGCAATCCTCCAGAACACCATCACGATAAACACCGAGAACCTAAAGGATAATGAGAACGAGCATTACCGCCATTAGCTCTGCACGCAAGATACGCATACCCGGATGATGAGGATAACAAATACAATAATAACGATCTCAAAGGGAATCCAGTAAACAAGTACGCCCTCAAGAAGATGACCAAGGCCTTGTCGAATTGGAAGACACAAGTGAAGAAGCTGATTTACAAGGATGAGGTAAGTTATGAGCAGATCTTTAAGAAGGAGCCTCTAATCACGGAATAAGCCTTCATGGTGTTCAAGGCCAGATGTGACTCCACCACGGACAAGGCCAAGAGTACGTAGTTCAAGGAGTTATACGAGATGAACATTGGTACCCACCATCTCGGCTCCAACGGTTATAGAGTTGTGATTCCCAAATGGTAGAAGGAGGACGCCACAACTCTTGAAAAGGGGGAGACACCTCCCTTTGCCAATATCATCGAAGAGTAGGCAAAGAACTTTGTTAGGGCCCGGTTTTGCAAGCTGAAAGGGGTTGTGAATATTCCTTGGAACCCTTCGGTCCGAAGGTGAAGGACTTCATAAATATATATGTAAGTAGTTTGCATGCAAGTTGATTATTTTCATTCACAATTAATCAATGAAGTCCAATTTTTCAAATGATTCACGTTACTTATGCGCAGGACGAGGAATGTAAGAGCTCCCCATCCCAGGGGTCGGCGCTGATCGCCAAGTGGGACACCACTTTTAACAGGGCACTGAACCGGGTCAAGAATGTTGAGCCCTAGGCGCCACCATCGTCGGCTGGCCGTGTGCTCGGCTTTGGTGGTATTCCATGGTCCGAATACTATGGCACCATGATGACTGGATTCCTGCACCAACAATAGGGTTATTGCAGTACTTGTAGCAGCAAATATTAAGAGTTTGTCCCGATGGGAGATCGACGAACGGAAACAACACGACCCTGCATCCATGTTGTCAATGCGTCCACGTTTCGCACCCAAACCATGGTTTGGAAATAGCCTATTCTATAAGTTACTATAACAACGATAATTGAGAGAGGTTTAAAGTATCTAATAACAAAGAACTTTTAACAAGAACAAAATAAACTAAGACGGAAAGTAAACAAGAATAATATGAACTGAATTAAAGAGATTGTAGTTGTAGGATTGAATGGAATGAGAGAGGGCTTCTAGGCTTCGGTCTCACTAGTACTAGATGGGAAAATATATGTGTGATTTATAAGAGATTCCTTAGACAAATAAACATTCAAAATTTGATTACCGGATTGTCACTCTGTGTGCACTATGCATGATTCTCGCGCATCACCTCAAGGAAAAAAGGCACTTACGGACCAAAGGATCACATAAACTCATCTTAGATCACAATAATTCTAACTTAGCGCACTAGATCATACCTTACCCTAGAATTGAATCAATCACTCACATATGGATGAACAACAAAACATATATAAATATATAATGATGTCACAACCGTGTTCAATCTTATAATTACTAAACACAAGAGAGAGAGGGAGATGGAGATCGATGCGTGGTGGTGGTGATGTCTTCCTTATCCTCCTCTTCTTCTTGCTTGGATGCCTTGATGGTGATGGTGTTGATGGAGATCTAGATCTCGGAGGTGTGGTTGAGGCAGAGCTTCGCCGCCGTGGAGAACGTATGGGTGGCGGCGGCGGAAGGGCTCCACCCCTGAAGGTCTATGGTGTTCTTCTCTTGTTTCTTGACTCCTCCCACCTTTATATAGGCCTTATAAGTGCCGTAGATCGCCCCCAATACCATCATATGGTTAGGGAAGGTTCTAGAGCTGTCCAGGGTCGAAAACAAGTCGTTTTCGACCTTTTTACCAACTATACGGCCAAAACTATACGGCCAGAAAATGGCTCCGGTTGTATAGTTGGTCGTTAAACTTCCAGTGTCATAGTGTTTTGGCCGCCGTTTCTTTTTATGAACTTCAATTTGGGTGTTTTTTGACTCATTGGATTCGTATCAATGAGGGATATAACCCATTGGTCTTGGATATTTATTTTGAGAAGTTGGAAAATTTCACTTTTTCCAACACCTCAAATGGCTAAGTCTGGTCCATGCAGCTTCTCCATACTATGCTCTCTTTGTTCCTTTTGCCTTTGTTTTATCCATAATCATCATCAACACCTACACACATATCAAAGACAAGGAAGAGGGATAAAATTCTACCTAAACTACTAAATGTGCAAAGCTCATATGAAAATGAATGAAAACATAAACCATGCATATTTGGCATAACTGCAGCTAGATAAATCATGAGATGGGTGGTTGATATGCATAAAATACTTCTATAAAAGTGTACATAAATTCCACTCATCAACCTCCCCAAGCTTAGACTCTGCTCGTCCCGAGCAGTAGCTATCGATAAATAATATGAGGGGAATTTTGCTTGCCATTGAAAATCAGTATGCCTTGCATCCTTATTTTTCTTGCAAGCTCAAAGAGAGTAAACATGTACTCATACAAGGCAATACAAGCTCAGTTATAAAGACCACCAAAGGTTCATCAAAACTTATATGCTCTATGTCAATAGTGAATCTAACTTGCAATCAAACTTGTGATCCTCTTATTACACCTTTTGTATAACTTTTCATATAATTATTTTTATGAGGCAAAACTTAGTCATAAATAGATGTCAAGCATAAATAGGAATAAAGTTTATCGATTCTACCCAATCATGTTATCTAGTTAAGGCTCTGAAGTGCAAACATCATTTATTGAGTTTTCAGAAAGTTTATCACTTAGTAACGAGATTTATGCCAAAAGGAAATGCCAGACCATGTCAAAAGAAGCATAGCATTAGAGTGTCTCATTTGGTAATCCACATAAATGAATCATGGCTATCAAAGCCCGACAAGTAGACATCCACAGGAATTAACTTATCAACTCCCTGAACAGTACCTCCTTTTCCATTCTTTGTCTTTCTAAAACTTCAGTTCATTAGTAATGAGATCATGCCAAAACTTAGTGTGTTTAATCAGACTGTACAGGCTAAGAATGGATACTCGTGACCACTACCAAGGTTTCACTATTTGGAATAATGATTTCTTATAACGGTCAGAGGAGTATTGCCTCTTTTTCTTTGAACGCAGGCCCATGAGAATACCAATGCATACCCAAATATATCATTTCTTCTACATATGTTGGGCAAATCATAGCCAAACTCCAAGAGTTTACTATTTTTGAATTGTTCAAATTCCAGCGGAGTTGTTAGTATCCCATGTTGTGTGACAGTGGTGCAGACACGCATAAAGCAATATCATACTTTAATCAACAATTCAAGATTTGGCATGCATCTCAATTACCGCTAAACATTAGTTTCTTTAAACAAATACTTTCAAATAGTACTATCAAGTTGATCATCACATCTATGGTGTTGAGTATTTTTAAGGCTAAACTCTTAAGACAATTAACCAACACCTTATTTGGCATATAACTCAACACTTTGAAATATCATTTCCAATTGACAACTCCTTCTGTAAGCAAACTATCAAGTCTATCGTTTTGACATTATGGAGTTGAGCATAACTATTTATTTAAGACAAAGCTATTAGGTGATAACCAACAAATTTCAAAAGATCTTGATCAAATATTCATTCTTTCCAAGTGCAGAGATTGTGGCAATGTTTTCTAGAGGATCATAAATATTGTCACAAGCTTGATAAACAATTTGGCAAGATGCATGCAAGCTCTAAGTCAAATCCTATGGTTCCTATCATGAGCAAGTGTATCCCCATATAAATACAAAACTACACTCATTTAAGCAAGCATTCAAAAATAGTGGGATACATGATTGCATTAAGCCTTCATCGAATATGAACATTGCACAAGACTCTACACATGCAGAAATAACCTCCCCAAGCTTAGAACTTTGCAAGAACTAAACTTGAGTATATCACCAAAAGAAAAGAGAAAATACTGTTTTCAAAAGAGAGTGTGATAAGTGGTTACCTCCCCAAGCTTAGTGAAAACAAGGATGACACACTTTACCGTTGGGGTACAAGTAACATCTCTTTCGATGGACAAAGAACCTTTGCTTTAATGTATATTTCTTGATATAGCCGGGTGGCTGTCTTCCTTGAGAACCTGCTTGGAAACTAAAAAGAAAATGAAATATTTTTGTGTTTATAAAGACACGGGTTTAGCTCACAAGTGATGAAATACAAGTCCCACTAAGTAGGTTCATCAACCTAAGCACCACGCCTAAGTCAACAAACTAGTTTTAGAAGTGGCCTCTCCTAGATTGTGATTAGGTGCAAGTGAAATAGGATACGAGACACGAGTGTGCATCCCCTATGTGCTTATTTGAAATAGGTTCAAGTTGGGAGGTTTTACCAAACACTAATTTTTGAAACATTGAATTAAAGCGACCAAGTAGCTCATGCGAGTGTTTGCATGGTTGGCACTACTGTACACATCGTCACACAAGGTTCAAGTCCCTACAAAAATAACACACAAAGTAAAAGACATTGGGTTGGTGTCCGAACGAAGTTCGTTCACCCAACCGACAAAAAGAAAGTAAAAGGAAAACATGAACTTCTATAAAGAATTACAGTCTAGGAAATTTCTGAGATAGAACTTTATTGCTTACATATGCTCGGCTTCTCTAGAACATGGGAGAAGCTCCTAAGTGGTGTTTCGAGGTTTTAGAGGAAGAAGAAATAAAAATAGAAGAATTTCTGACCTTTTGTTATCTTACCCTGACCTTGGAATCGTGTTTAAAGCAACTATATGACCGGAACTATACGGCCAGGATTTTTATTCCCGACATATAGTTGGTCGTTAAACGTGCAATAACCTACAAAAGAAATTCGATAATGGCAACGATATCTATACGACCGCAACTATACGACTGGACCAAATCGCTCCCGTTGTATAGTTGGTCGTTAAACTTACAGTAATGTTGCAAACCGAAGGGGATATGTGAAACAACTATACGACCGGAACTATACGACAGGAATTTTCATTCCCGCCATATAGTTGGTCGTTAAACCTTCTGTAATCGCCAGAATCCACCTGTTTCTTCGAGAATTCTTTATCATCCTGAAAATTAATAAAACACCATGTTTTGATAGTAAAATAACAACTTTAATTTTAAACCAACATTAGCATATATAAAACGGGATTTGAGTACAACCGAGTTATGCAACACATAGTAACAATAACCTCTACCTTTTGAAAACTACAACAAGATAACTCTAATAGCAAGACATGCAAAGAATAAAAGTACCAATGCAACATGAATGCAACTAGACTCAAAACACAAAACTAAGAAAGACGCCTAATGACTTCCGGGTTGCCTCCAAAGAAGCGCTTTCTTATAACCAAGTAGCCAGGCTTTTATACTCCATATTTATTTAGCAATGGAGGCAGCTATAGGAGTAGTTTTGCTTACCTCCAGTGAGTGTTTACAGGATTTATATCATAGTTTGCTCTAAGACGTACCCGCTTGCGGTGCATCGGTATCTTGCAAGTGTTCTTGTTGCCACGTGAGGATGGATGCACCAAACGCGATAAATATGTATTCTTTACTTCCTACATAGAGGGTGTTAAAGATTTATTACCTAACTTTGAGTCTTTACCATGATTACTATTTTGAGGGTACAACTCATAATGTCCTTTTGGATCTAGTAGCTTAGATTTTGCCACCGGACTTTCCTGCACCTCATTAGTAAAACAAAAGTCATAGCAAACAGATATGGGAGGCACATAGGATTCCGTCTTTGGTTCATCATAATTGATTTCCCCGAAAAGAGTATTTAAACAAACACTACTAGAATCATCAAAAACTCCACCAGGGCAATTATTAGGGATTCTAGAATAATTTAAGTCCTCATCATCACTAGAGTCAGAAGAATAATAAAGATCAGGAATATGTGTGGATAAGGTTTGAGAGCTGCTTTCAATTTATTCCATTTCTTGATTTCGTTTTCTTCTTTCTTCTTGATGTGTCTTTCATTTCTCCGATACTCTTCATAAAGCCGTTTCACTTCATCTGCAAATGTCAGATGTGTGGGATATTCAACACGAGGCTTCTTATTTTTATTTTTCCTGATTTTAGGCTTCATGGAGTTACCGTTCTTTCCTGCTTCAATGATGCAACAAGTGGAAGATATGTGAGTAACAGTAGAGGGTTGTTTTCCATCGTTAGTAGCAGCAGTTCTAATATGATTAAAATAATCATATATGAAAGGCATTGCTTTAGAAAGAACATCTCTAATTAAGGTATCATCATAAGGAATTTTTCCTCTTCTATGTTCATCTTTAAGAAACTCATTGACCAAGTTCTCTAGATCAATAGGGAGAGGTTTTTCTTCATGCACAATTTCACATTGCCATTGATGAAAATTATTATGTATATCTCTTAAGAGTTTCCAAGATTATTTCAAAGTTTTTCCAAGGAATGCAACATCACACATCATGTCTAGCTTATCCTTAGAAGAGTGATTTAAGCCTCCATAAAAGTGATTCAACAATAACCAATCAGGTAAATTATGATGTGACAATCATGCATCAATTTTGAGAACCTACTATAAGCTTGTATTAAATCCTCATTGTTGCTTTGCTTGAAATTCAGGATATGAAGCCTATGCTCATAAGTTTGCTTTTGTGAGAAATACTTACCGAGAAAAGCTTCGAAGATACCTTTCCATGAATTGAAGTGTCCCATGGGATGTGATTTTAGCCAATCTTTATCTTTTCGTTTTAGTGAGAACCAGAACAGATATAACTTTAGCTTATCATTTGTCCATCCATTTTCCTTCACCATAGAACACAATGAAGTAAATTCTTCAATATGCTCATATGGATCATTGTCCGGATCTCCTCCAAAATCTATTTCCATGATCATATTTATCCACATAGGATTAATCTCATATCCATCCACATCAATAGCGGGCTGAACAATAGGAGCATCTAAATGATCAACACTCGGAGCACCATACTCCGCAAGACTTTTAGTTTCCATAGTTCCTATGTTTTTGAATTTCGTATAACTAAAATAAATAACAAGACTACTAACAAAAGGTAAACTAATTTTTTGTTCTTTTCAAATAATCAAAAGAGTAAGATAAATATCAACAAACGGAAATACACTATGTGCGAGTAGGAAGGTAATAACCGGACGCTTAGCTCTCCTGAAATGACGCCAATTTGATGACTGGATTCCTGCACCAACAACAGGGTTATTGCAGTACTTGTAGAAGCAAATATTTAAGAGTTTGTCCTGATGGGAGATCGACGAAGGAAAACAACACGATCCCGCAGCCACGTTGTCAATGCGGCCACGTTTCGCACCCAAACCGTGGTTTGGAAATAGTCTATTCTATAAGTTACTAGAACAGCGATAATTGAGAGAGGTTTAAAGTATCTAATAACAGAGAACTTTTAACAAGAACAAAATAAACTAAGACAGAAAGTAAACAGGAATATGAACTAAATTAAAGAGATTGTAGTTGTAGGATTGAATGGAATGAGAGAGGGCTTCTAGGCTTCGGTCTCACTAGTACTTGATGGTCAAATATATTTGTGCCTTAGACAAATAATCTTTCCCCATTTGATTAACAGACTATCACTCTATGTGCACTATGCATGATTCTCACGCGTCATCGCAAGGAAAAAAAGGCACTTCAGGACCAAAGGATCACATAAACTCATCTTAGATCATAATAAATTCTAACTTAGCGCACTAGATCATACCTCACCCTAGAATTGAATCAATCACTCACACTTGGATGAACAACAAAACATATAAATATATAATGATGTCACAACCATGTTCAATACAATTACTAAACACAAGAGAGAGAGAGAGAGAGAGAGAGAGAGGGAGATGGAGATGGAGATGATGATTGAGATGGAGATCGATGCGTGGTGGTGGTGATGTCTTCCTTCTCCTCCTCTTATTCTTGCTTGGATGCCTTGATGGTGATGGTATTGATGAAGATCTAGATCTTGGAGGTGTGGTTGAGGCAGAGCTCCGCCACCGTGGAGATCGGATGGGTGGCGATAGGGCTTCGCCCCTGAAGGGCTATGGTGTTCTTCTCTTGTTTCTTGACTCCTCCCACATTTATATAGGCCTTAGAAGTGCCCTAGATCACCCCTCCAATATCGTCATATGGCTTAGGGAAGGTTCTGGAGCAGTCCAGGGTCGAAAACAAATCGTTTCCGACCTTTTTCCCAACTATATGGCCGGAAAATGGATCTGGTCGTACAGTTGGTCGTTTAATTTTCAGGTGTCGCAGTGTTTTGGCCGTCGTTTCTTCATACGAACTCCGATTTGGGTGTTTTTCAACTCGTTGAATTCGTATTGATGAGGGCTAAAAACATTGGTCTTCGATTTTTATTTTGAGAAGTTGGAAAAATTCACTTTTTCCAACACCTTAAATGGCTAAGTCTGGTCCCTGTAGCTCCTCCATACTATGCTCTCTTTGTTCCTTTTGCCTTTGTTTTATCCATAATCATCATCAACACCTATACACATGTCAAAGACAAGGAAGAGGGATAAAATTATATCTAAACTACTAAATGTACAAAGCTCATATGAAAATGAATGAAAACAGAAACCATGCATATTTGGCATAACTGCAGCTAGATAAAGCATGAGATGGGTGGTTGATATGCATAAAATACTTCTATAAAAGTGTACATAAATTCCACTCATCACACCTCACCGCAGAAGGGCAATAAGGCCAAAAGAGCCAAGATAAAACACCTAAGGGAACAAGTGGAGAAGTTTCTACAGCTGCTCCAAGATACAGTGAAGGAGGCTGTGATAGCAGTCTAGACACAATTCCAATCACAAGTCCAGACAGAAGTGATCGAGAATATCAACACCATCCTTCCGGCCTATTTCAGGTAGTATGCCAAGTGGAAGAAGAGTGGTAAACGGGGGCCGCGCCCAGTTCCCAACATCCCCAGCACCCAATCGTACAACGCAGCGCCAGAGGTGTTGGTAACTCCTCCGACGGGGCCCGAAGCAGGTCTAGATCTTACCTTTTCTGGTGCGGCAAAGGTGTCGGCACGTATCGTGCCAGCAAGTAGCCACTCCGCCACTTGCGCGCTCGATGTCGGCGGTGGTGCCTCAACATTGGCTGAGCTCGACGCCCTCAAGGTAACTAATTAAAGCGAGAGTTGGGAGGCTCAACCGATGACTTCATCTACCTTATCCCTATTTTACCGATGACTTCAACATGCCTTTCATAGGAAGATACTCCTTGCACTTTACTGCACTGGGTGAATGGCGAGTTGAAGGATGTTGCCAAGGGCTCTATCGTTCAACCGGTGAACCACAACTTCCATAGTAAACCAATGGCACCCGACATGCTTAGGGTCAAATATAGTATGGTGCTTTCGGGATATGAGGGCTTGGAATGTCCCTCTCAACCTCATGGATGGGATAGTGATGAGCCAAAAGTCCTCAGTACCGACTTCGGCTACATGTTCCTATGGCCAAAGTGCTAGATCCATTTTGGGACGGAGGGTCGAGGCACCACCCCAGAGGCAGCACAGCCATCACAGCCATCACATGAATACATCGAGATGGCATAGGATCCCGACGATGACGATGATGAAGTATATAAACACTTCGGCGACCAGTTCTTGAACACAAGGTTTGGTGATGACTATGAGCAATAGGGAGACTAGATCATCACGCAGAAAGTTATCGAGCCCCAACCAGCACTTGGACCTTGGTGAAACCCAATTTTCAAGTGTGTCTCTTCCCATCTAGTCAGGAGATGCCGCCAACCGCCGCCTTCACTGAGCCTTAGAGGCTAATTCCTATGATCATCCCCAGCACCCTCCATAGGGCGGACGGTGAGAAGATAGTGATGGCCAATGACGTCGTAAAGGGCAATAAGTGTTGCAAAATAAATCCTAAGGGTGCGAGCTAGAATCCAAAGCGTAAGCCTTTTTGGGCTCAGGACGCACCTACATAAATTCCCAGTAAGCGGCTGCATGAGGCAGGTACACCGATGCTTAGTGACTCGATGCTCGCGGTCGCAAGCACACATATGCATATTATTACACATGGTTGTCTGTTTGTTGAGGAGCTCCGCATTCGAGAGGGTGATCAGTCGTACCTACTTTACATGGTTAAGGTGCCAAATGTGCCGGTCTTCATCGCAGTACCCCCGGGGATATTTTCTACATACGGCATACCAACATCTTCGACATGTTGCAAGGATTCCGGATGCACGATACCCCATATCTGGATGTTCTCGCTCAATCAAGACCTTGGGCATCGCGATAGTGGATCCCTACTTCATGCATGACGCCATCTTGAGAAGACATGAGGACGTCCAAATGGCGAGCGACTAACTCACATGCTTCCTCGAAACAAACTCGGGCAAGGATGTGATTCTCATTCCCTACCATCCCGAGTCGGAGAGTGGTCATCAAGGCTGTGTGCTCATATACTTGAATGTGCAAGGCTCATCAGCCCTGTATCTCGACTTGGATAGTACAACGATGAGGAAATACTACTCCACTATCAAGAGAGTTCTTGATGAGGCTCTCAACGCTACGTCGCAGCGGGAGGCGCCACCCCTAGTAGGTCTATTAAGAGGTATGACATCCACATGTTCAACCACATAATGTAGTTCCCCTATGTCAAGCAGTAGTCTGGCAGTGGGAAGGATGCCTTATACGCCCTACACCACATGAAGGCGTTCATATGGAACCATCAGTACACCATGCTGCCATCTAACCTTAAAAGGTGGGCTAAAGATCTTGCAACAATACAGGTGATGGGTGCATATTTGCATCATGTTTTAGATTATTATTTGGCATTGTAGATGTAGGATTTTGGTATTTTATGGCATTCACACGCACTTTTTATGTTTATTTTCAATAGGATCAGATCAGATGATGGATCCAATGGACACAATTCTTGGAGTCAAATTTATTTTAAGGGGTCAAAAATGGACACAATTCTTGGAGCAGTTGAACTAGAGAGAAAAAGAGCTAAAAACTACTTAAATTGCTTATTTGGGAAATATTAATAATACCAGAAGAAAACCCGAAGCAATTAGAGGCTCTAGAAGGGTTGATGACCAACTATACGGGCCGCCGCCATATAGTTGCCGCCGTATAGTTGGTGCTGCCTCCGCCTCCTCAAATAGTTTCACCCCGTGCAACTACTTCGGGGAGACGACATACAAAATACCCAGAAACTGCCTAAATCTAACCTCCAGAAGGCATTTGGAGGGGGAACTTGCCCTAGGGATCCATCTTCGCCCTACGCAGATCTGGGAGGCTAAGGCATTGATCTCCATCTTCATCAACCACTGCATCTTCATCACCACCATCATCTCCATCCATCCCATCTAGATCTTGTTGTAATACTTGCACTAGTTATGGATTTATACAGGTACTATTCATCGATAATCATTTCCATTACCATTGCCATGATGCTACTTGCCTCCATGTCTGATTAAATCATTAGTTCTTGGGGATATGGATAAACCCTAGTATGAGACTGGAATAAGATAAATTTTATTATGATATTCATCGTTGTGACCATGTGTTAGATTGTCTACATCTTGATGTTGGGAGAAGTCGACCTCTCTAATATTTTCCTCTTGTGGGGACTTGATGTAGGGAACTACTTGTTGGTAGACGGAGGGATGTTAGCACTTACAGTGACTATAAATCTATTGGCACCCCTTACGTATCAACTTGGGAATCGATAAAACTCACAAAACACTTTCTGTAACATCCCAAAAACATTAATCAAGGTTATCAAGTTCTAATCACCCAAGTTTAGGGTTAACAAAAACTTTGGTAATTAAAATCAATATGAATGCATGTGTGTATGTGATGAATGCATGAATGCTTGAAAATATGAAAACAACATCATCTAAATCATTTCTAAGTAGAATCAAATCATTAGAAATTCAAAAATAAACAATATGAGCTAATGGTCATTTTGACCAAAGTTAACCACTAGACCACTTTGAGTGTTTCTAGTCCAAGATTCCTAACAGAAACAAATCCAATTCTTTTCACCTCTTTCTAGACAAAGTAAAAGTGAACCCAAGCCCACCTTGCAAACCCACAGAAACATTTTGCAAATCTATTCAAATGACAATTCAAAACTGAATCAAGTGTAGGTACTAAGATCACCATTTCTCAAAAACTACTCAAACCAGTGCACCTTGACATACCCAAGCAACCAGAGACTACCAAGTATGTGACCAGTACACTCACCAAATTTCATTCAAAAAATTCAAACTTGAATTCTTTCGTCCATTTCATCAAACACTTGGTGAGCACAGTAAAACCTGCCAAACTATCATTGTTTTTGATCAATGCTTTGTTCCCTCTTTGCACACTACTCTCACCCCTTGTCTCCCCCAGTTATCACACCAGCATTGAACAAGCTAGAACCCCTACCTTTGCACCATGTCGTGCCAACCCGATATTCCCCTTGCCAGCCGACCGTGGCTAGCTAGCAGGAGCAACCGCCATGCCTAGACACCATGTTCAGGAGGCAGCTAAACGTCCATAGCCACCCCCTGTCCAGCCCTCGCACGCAGCCAGGCACTGGACCACAGAGAACACGCCATGCCCACTGTCTCTACGCCATGCCGAGATCACGCCAGAGCGTCGCGCCCGATACGCTTGCACATGCCGCGACTTGCCTTCGCCGCCCGTGCCTGCAATCACCACGGCCCCAGGAACCTCCCATACATCCTCGTTTGCCGACGCGCGACCCATAGCACATGTGCATCATCAAAACCACCGTTGGTGCCGCGCAGAGTGTTGACCATTCCCAACCAACCTCGACCGCCCCTTGCCGCACCATTACATCCTTGAGCATCACCAGGAGACCGTGCACCGGCCAACACCCTCCGCCATGCCTTTAGCTCGCTGTACCATCGACCCCGTCGAGCTCCGCCCATGCCGCACTGCCTCTCTTGCTTGGCTATAAAAGGAAGCCATCCCAGCCTCAATTCGACACACCATTCCACTCCCCAACTCTCACAGAACCTCCCACACCTTTCCCAGAGCAAGGCGAGCACCAGGTCGCCAGAATTTCACCGGAGTCTGCCGCGGAGGAGGAGAAGAGGAGCCGCCCCAAGAGTCGCTGTGACCACCATTCAAACACCTATCGTCAACAACGTCGTTCGCCCCCAACGCCGACCCTAGCCGGAGCCCTGGTGAGTCTCACACGACCCCCACCGCCGCGTTAGGGTTCAGTCTCGCCAGTGCTGCCTGACGGACACCCCAGCCGTTAGATTAGATTCTAATCGCACGGTCCAGATTGCCACTTACCGCTTCACGTAATTAGGGTCGCTGACGCGTGGGACCATCACTTAACTCATCCCACACGCTGCGTTGTGTGCAGTGGGTGGGCCCAGTTAGTTCCCGCGTGACCCAGTTAATTCAAATTAGATTTTTCCATTTAGTTCAAACTCTAGTTATGTCTGTAGATTCAAAAATCAATTAAGAGAGATTCACTGAACCAAATTGCATGAAACTGATTTTTATAGAAAGGTATGGAAATTGTTAATCCAAGCCCATTAGATTCAAACCATTTGGAATTATAGATCAGCTATAGCAAAAATAACAAAGCAGAGACTTTTTTGCATTCAAACATTTTTCAAAAATCAACCATAAATGCTTTTGAGTTGATTCCAACTCTCAAAAATCACATATGATAAGACCTTTATAAATATATAAAAATATCTAGGTTTAATTGTATTAATCATGGACAAGTATTAAAAGAATGCCCCATAGGCATTTCTAGTCACTTTAACTAATTAAAATAATAATGTTAAACCTTATTAAATTGTGACACCACTTTAAATCACATTCCCAAGTATTGAAATATGTGGTGATGACATGTGTCAACATGATACCATATTTTAAATTGGAGAATATTAAATATTAAGTAGTTTTTAATGAGTAGAAAGTACTTTTCCAAAATAAAATAAATAAAACTAGGTCTTTATTTCATGTGATGATGCTAGATCATCTAGTGTGAACCCTTGTATGCCAAATAGAAGTAGTTAAGTATTGTTTGATGATTGTGTACCTCATATTTATTTATAGACGCTAGTACCGACCAAGTATACGAAGAGGAAGGAGATTACTACAAAGAAGAAGCAGAGTTGAACTACAACCACTGCACTAATCAAGGCAAGCCTCACAATACAAGTGAACTTAGCAACCTACCACTTGCATCTTACCTATGCGAGCTATCTAATGCAAGCCATCCTAGCAAGCTAACACTTGCATGATAACTATGCAAACTAGAAGCCTTAGGCATATTTGGTTATACCACTTGATTATACCAAATCCCAGTTTTACTTGCAAGATTTATTCTTTCATTTCTTTATCAAAGTTCTTTATTTACTTATAATTAGTATTTAGTGAGTTTTGGAAAGATATTAGAGGTAGCATAAAGAGCATAAAACTTGGCCTAAGTTAGTTAGAACTAGATGTCATACTAAGGCATGAGATTAGTTATAGATAAGTCACACTTGATTAGCACCCCTCATTAGAGACTACCCTCAACTTTAGTGGCTAGTGCTAAGCATAAAACTTGATCACTTTAGATGGGAATACTTGGTGAAAATGATTATGAAAACCTTGGAATGAAGATTCATTATATTGAAATGTTTTGACATGGTTATGAACACCAGATGGTTTGATGATGAAAATGTTGAGGCATGATCCTTAGCCCCGTTATAAAACTGATGGTTGGGTTCGGATGCGATACCATTCCAATGTTACCATACAACCACAATACCCGAATTTGGGTAGGGCTTCACTGGAAGTTTATATATCTTAGTATGGGTTCCCTTGCGGCCGAGGTTTGAGCTGAGGCTACCTCGTGATGATTGTCCACCTGTGCAGTTCCCAAGATGACATATGGTCATGGTTGGGAGGCCAAAATCATAGGGGAGATGCCTATACTAGGGTGTGTAATTGAAAGGTTAGGATTGATTATCCGCATATTGAGTATGGTGAATCAGGATTGTTCCTGGCGGATATATCGAATATTGTGGTGAAAGTATACCACCTCTACAGAGTGTCAAACTATTCGAATAGCCGCATCCGCGGTTATGGACAGTTGGAGTGGCCATACTATTCCGTCGTCAGATATTGTGAAATGAATCATGACTTTGACTTGACCACAACAGGGTTGTGAAAGTGAAAGCTAAGTTCCCACTAAGGTGTTGTAAAACACTAAACTAGTTTTTCTTTACTTCTAAACTCAGTTAGAGATAAATCTGTCTTTTTGCAAAAAGAACCTAGAGCTTAGGATTCCTACTTAAACCACCTTAATTTTTAGTATTATTTTGTGAGTACTTAAAGAGTACTCATGGCATAATAGGCATCTGGGATTAAAAATCCAGGTTTTGACACTTTCCATGCCATAGGATACGTCCTGCGGGATTATGTCCCTTAATAGCGCAGTAATTCAATTGACGTTGATTGTTGTCTTCTGTGGCTATGAGAATGATTTGAGCAGTGGTTGCTGCCTCTTTGTCCAAATACGGAGTTTCTCCCACACATACATAGTTGAGAATGTTCATGATAATAATATTTACCTTAGCCCTTTATAATGCTAGTGGTGAATCCGCTAATCCCTGAGAACGCTTTCTCCCACTAAAGTTTCAAATCTCTTTTACATACGCGATACTTATTTTCTATATTCAGTTTTATTTACTTTACTCGTTGTTCTCTTATACCAAAACCCCAAAAACACCTTTTTACACATTACTCGCATTTTAGCTTGTCACTTAGAACTTTATTTAGCAATTCTATTTTTAGTACTTACTTCAAGAATTCTTAGACTTCATAGTCCTGCTCCCTATGGGATAGATATCTTTATTTTGAAACTAGCTACAGCGGATCTATGCACTTGCAGTCATCAAGCTATTTTCTGGCGTCGTTGCTGGGGAGCTAAGCGCAGTAGGTGTCGCATCCCAAAATTCTTCTAATTTTGGAATGCGAAATAAATAAATAAGTTTGATTGATTGTTTGACTATGTTGAAAATTCTCAATGAGAAGAAACTTTTTGAGTAGAAAATCCTCTCAACCTTGAATTCAAAATCTTATATTCTTTTGTTATGACCTAAGTAGCCATATGGGCAAAAGGGCATGGATTGTAGAATTGGTGTGCAAGATTTCAAAATGAAAGTCATGAAGCATTCATAAGCATTTCATTACATCCATGCAAAGTTCTCACAAATTAAATCCAAATCCTGGTATCTAAATCATATAGTTGATTTGCCCAGATGTTCCTAAAGGAAATTAAATTGACTTTATGAAACCAACTATTGCTAAGACAGCGATTATTGCTAAATTATAGCCTAAAAAGATCCAATTAATATTATAAAATTTTAGAAACAAAATTGAGCTCATTTGGAGCTAGTATGAAAAAGTTATGGAACAAATACAAACACATAACGATATAAATAAAATGAAATATACAAGGATTTATAAATCCACTACTTCCAAACTAGTGAAAATATTACAAATTTGATCCTACAATGATCTATTCGATTTTAGAAAAATTTAGAAACAAGAATCATATCATTTGGAGTTTGTATGCAAAAGATATGAAGGAAACAAGTAAATAGAAAAAAAAGAAAAAAACTAAATGGGCCGGCCCACCCGGACCGACCGCAGCACCAGCACGCACATACACAAGGATCGTGCCCAGGTTGCTTTAAAAAGCGTGTAAATCGGTTTTTGTTAAACCTATCTCTATTCAAACTGCTATAACTTTTTATCTACAACTCCGAATCGACTTCTATTTGTTTCTACTTGTTCCCTACTCCAAGGTCTATCTCTAAACCATTCTAAACCTCCATATAAACTCGTGGAGCCATAGCTGTACGAGTTTTTCTTCTCGAAATCCCGAATCTACATATGCCCGAATCTTATTTCGCTTTTTAACCCATCTAGACTTCGTCGTTTGCCTTCGGTCAAAAAACGAAAGTTGTAGGAATCGTCGAAATATTTCAATCCCGACAAACCTCACCTCTTTTCATCTACCACAGCCGGAGAATTTCATATCGCAATATTTCAGATCTTACGGTATAAATCCAAGATGTACTCGCGCTCGTTTCTTCAAATCCAAATTCCTTTGGTGAGAAGGTAGGAATAATGATTCCCCACAACTTTCATGTTCTGAGTTTTTCAATTTGACCTACGGATCTGTCTCTCTAACACAGATTTGTTTCTTGTCTAATCTGAGCCAAAATCGGGTCAATCTCTCCTTCTAGCCACCGGATCCTATCCAGACGGTCGAGATCCAATCAAACCGGTGTGTGCCATGTCATCATCCCGGTCATCTTATTCATCAACGCCGCGTCAACGTAAGGTCAACATCTAGTCCCAGTCAGCATGCAAAGTCAACCTGTCCAGTGAGCGGAATATTTCCTGGAATATTCCCTTCGAATTTAAAATTGCACATTATAGATCTAACTTGTAAAATTCATTATAAATTCATACCACGTCCGAAAATTTCGTATAATATATCAAATTGAAGATAATTTTACGTAGAATCATCTTATCAGAATAGATCCAAATTTTACTGTACGTGGTTACTGCAGTAATTTAATTAGTTTTAATGGTCTTTTAGGTTAATAAATTCATAAGAAATTATCTGTAACTCCGAAAAATATGAACAATATATCAAATTGAAGCTACTGTAATGTACATTAATAATATCTGGTTGGATCTAGGCTTTGCTGATTATTTAACCCGTAGCATTTTAATTAGTTTTAATGGCTTTATAAATCATTAAATTCATAGTAAATTAATTGCTTGTTACAAAAATATAAATGATATACTGATGGAAAGCTGGTTCCATGTAGATCATCAATATGCAATTAGTTCAGCCTTTGACTGTAAGGTTTTGCCGTGAAGATTTAAATGGTTTAATGGCTTATTTAGAGTAATAAATTCATAAGAAAATAAAAACTGTTCAGAAAATTACAAATAATATGTCCCTGGATTCACAATTCCGTGGAGATTACAGATATAATTTTAGTTTGATTTTTAGACAACAGAAACTATATGAATCATTTAAAACCCATTAAACACTATTTAAATCATACAAAAAGATCTATAACTCCGATTAGGGTGAATCCAACGCCTACTGGTTCGTATTAATGTCTTCTATCCAATAAACCCAAGAAACAAATTTAATTCTACAGTTAGAACAGGCGTTACAAGAGAACTATTAAAAACCCTATATTGGCAAGTAATTATTAATAACAAGTACTCCATTGCATTAACTGGCCTCTTGCATGCATCATATACTTCAATATTGTTTAGAGAACTAAAGTAACAATCATTGTGACTCATTAAATCGTCATGCATGCATCTGTTCATCATGTTTTCTTGTAATGTTGCACTGTTGTATGTTTGCAATGTTTTGAATGGTGTTTGTTGTGTTTGCTTCAAACGTTAGATTGCGAGGAGTGAAACTACTGTGATTGCAACTACTATGATTGCAAGTATTGTGGTTATTACGAAAGAGGCCATTATAATTGACAGGATTATCTAATTGACTACATCTACAACAAAGGCAAGTGGTGCTATCTTGGTCATAAATGTCCTACTATTTTCCTATGCTTTGTAGATGTTTTTTGTAGAATTGCATATGTAGGAATTGATGTGTATATGCTATGCTATGTCCCATATTATTCCCTAGCATTCCTTGTTTATGAGCCATCGTATTGGTAGATTGCTTAGCTATGCTATTTAGACGAGGAAGGGAATCACATCATGAAAAGTTATATATTTTGAAAAGCTTATGATTTGCTAAATGACAAACCAATATGTTTTAATGAACCACCTGGGCGGAATGGCATTCATTGGGTCATCGAGTGTATTTATGGTGGGGAATGCCGCCCAGGACACTGAGAAAGGATTGGTTTCTTTGTTTGAAAGCTTTCGTGTGCAACCATGTGCCAATAATGGAATGGGCAGTTGGTTGAACTCAGTAGGTTGTGGTAACTCGAACCCGCGTATCCAGAGATGTAGATAGTGTAGGTTGGACCGGTGCGCGTCGGGATTGGGGAGCTACTTCCCGAACGGTTCCTTCTTGGACTTCTCCCTATCATCACCCAATATGAGAGTGGTGGTACGAGCTGGGCTGGCCAAGTCACATGGGGAAAGTGTACTAAACCCTGCAGGGTGGATAAACTAATCGATTAGCCGTGTCCCCGGTTATGGACAATTTGAGAGACCTGATACTGATGCTATGATATTTCTCACTCATCCTTATTTCTTAATTGTTTAAAACTTGTTGGGTGAACATAATTGGGTAGGAGCACCTGGGAGTGAACCAGAGTGTCCTATTTATCGTATTGGAAAACTACTTTGTTACAAATGTTAGGATAAAACTGTTGCTTTATGCAAATGAGCCTGAACTCCACTTGGCCAAATAAGCATGTAGTTGATAGATATGTTGTTAACCACTTTAGCCTACTTGCCATACATTCAATGTATTGACCATTCGTGGCTGCAATGTTTCATGTTGCAGGTTATATCGTATCTGAGTGATCGTTCATAGGTCACGAGACTCCACTCAACAATTGTTCGCATGTGGCACATTTGAAGGATGGAGATCTACCTTGTATTCGTTTTCTGCTGTGTACTTGAATAAATAATGTAAATTCTGGATCATATTCGTTGTATTTATGATGCACGGTTATATTTGGTATCATTTTGTACTGTGTGTGCCAGTGAACCGATCCAGGGATTGGCACTATACACATGAACTCAGCCTTATCAGGCGAGGGTGTTAAAGTAGGTCTTTTAGTTTTTGCTTATTTACTTTAGTTTTGTTAGTTTTGTTTTGAGTTACAGTTTTCCACCAACATGATGGAGTTTGAGCATATGACTAGTGCTAACCCACTCAACCGATTTGGGAAGCCCTATGGTACTTATAAAAGAGACAACTCCAACGAGAAGAAAAGGGGGTTTGAAATAAATCCTCTACTACTTGGTATTCTACACAAGAAGCAATTTACTGGAGATAAAGAAGATCCTGATCCATATGAGCATATTGCATGTTTCAAATATGTATGTGGCACATTCCAATTAACGGGGTATGCCGCAGATGAGGTAAGGGTTAAACTTTTTAGTCAAACTTTGGCAAGTACAGCTCACTCATGGTATAGATCTCTACCTCCAGAAGCCACTACTACTTGGGATGATTTAGCTTGCGGATTCCTATCTAAATATTACCCATTATCATAATCTTTTGGGCGTCTTATAATGACTTGGAAGAACTGTCCCAATGAAGGACTAGTAAGAGCTTATATAATATTTAAAGATTTACTTGGACAATGTCCTCATCATGATTTACCTGAATGGTATTTATTGCATATCTTTTATGTCGGTTTAATTGAACCTAATAAAATTGAACTAGACTCTTGCGCGAGAGGAGCTTTTATGGATTTACCTATAACTAAAGCTTGGGCTTTACTTAATAGAACTCATGATCATAGAGTTTCATAGAATTTTGGTCTAGGAAGTGAAGGAGGCACATAAATAGATCGTGAATGCATTCACGACTTTAAAAGTCCATGTTAATGAACTATCTCAAGAGCTTTATTTAAATTCAGACCTTGTGTTGCAAGTTGTTAAAGCTTTTATAGAACACATCAAAGCTCCAAAAGAGGGTTCGTTCAAGTTTGATCCACCCCCTGAACTTGAGAAGAAAAGAGAAGTTAAAGCAACATTGGCCTCCCTAGAACCAATGTATGATATACCTTTTGATAACACTACACAAAAGCATATTTTGGAATATGAACAGGTCAAGGCAGTACAGGAGGAGAAAGAAGAGGAAAGTGTGCCAATAATTTAAGAACATCTAGATGAAACCAAAGATAAAGAGGTAACCAAGGAAGCAATCATGGCTATGTATGCACATTGTAACCTAGTTGAACTAGATGAAGAGACTTCCATATTGGTTGAAGGTAAAATTTAGGTAAACGATGTGGGTAAGCCTATTCTTCCCTGCATATTTAAAAAAACCTCGCATTACAGTTTTTGTGATCTTGGCACCGAAGTTAATGTTATATCCTATGAATTTTATTTGGAAATAAAAGAAGAGATAGGACCGGCTACAATAGAAAATACTGATATGACAATCATGTTATCCAATAAAAAATCTTAGAATTCTAATGGGAGTAGTTGAAGATGCAACTGTCACAATTGACAATAAAAATTTCCCTATTGATTTTGTAGTTGTTGATACGCCAATTGACACTCTTTGCCCAATCATATTTGGAAGAAACTTTTTGAGTGATATAGGTGCTACAGTTGACTTCAAAAAGGAGGTTGTATCCCTTAAGCTTGGGAAAGCAGAAAAAGAATTCCACTTTTACAAATTTAAAGACAAACCTATATTCACAAAAGAAGAAGAGAAAGAGAAAACTATTGAAGAAATGACAGCTCTTTTCTTAAATAATCAAGATGAAGAAATAAATGAAGACGCGAATTGTGAAGAAATAATTATGGAGGATAGAACTTTAGAAGAGCTATAAAGTGAATTTGATTCATTTCCCATTGAAGAACCTCCAACCGATGAAGATTTTGAAGAGCCAGAAAAGAGTGGGGATGAAGAATTACCACCCCTAGAATTAAAAACTCTACCAGATAATCTTAAGTATAGATTCTTAGATGATACTAATAAATTCTCTGTTATTATTACTGCTAAACTTTCATGGGAAGAAGAAGGACTCGTGAAGGTACTAAAGGAGCACCGCAAAGCCTTTGGGTACCCAATGGATGACTTGAAGGGTATCAGTCCCATGATAGCCTCCCATCGGATATTCATGGAAGAAGGTGCAAAACCAGTTGCAGAATTTAATAGAAGACTAAAACCTGAAATGAAGGAAGTGGTAAGAAAGGAAATAGTACGCCTACTTAATGCAGGTATAATCTATCCTGTAAAAGAAAGTGAATGGGTAAGTCCTATTCATTATGTTCCTAAGAAAGGCAGCTTTACTGTTGTTCCTAATGAAAACAATGAATTGATACCTACTAGAACTGTTGTTGGGCATAGGATGTGCATAGATTTCAGAAAATTGAATAAGAAAACAAGGAGAGATCATTATCCTTTATCGTTCATAGATCAAACTTTAGAGAGGTTAGCAAACCACACTCATTTTTGCTACTTGGACGGATACTCTGGTTTTTCCCAAATAGTTGTTCATCCTGATGACCAGCTTAAAACAACTTCATTAGTCCTTATGGTTTACATGCTTACCGACGCATGGCTTTTGGGTTATGTAATGCTCCAGCTACTTTTCAAAGATGCATGACTGTTATTTTTGCAGATTTTATAGAACTAATAATGGAAGTATTTATGGATGATTTTTATGTCTATGGAACTTCGTTTACTAGTTGCTTGGAAAATCTCAATAGAATTTTGAAGCGTTGCGAAGAGACTAGTCTTGTCTTAAAATGGGAGAAGTGACATTTTATGGTCAAAGAAGGCATAGTCCTTGGACACAAAGTATCATGTAAGGGTATTGAAGTAGATAGGGCTAAAGTAGAATCAATAGAAAGATTGCCACATCCAAGGGACATAAAAGGTATACGAAGTTTTCTTGGTCATGTAGGATTTTATAGAAGGTTCATTAGAAATTTTTCAGGAATTTCTAAACCTTTGACTAATCTATTGCAAAAAGGAGTAAGATTCAATTTTGATGATATATGCCTTATTGCCTTTGATAAACTTAAGTATGCTTTATCTCGTGCTCCCATCATGAAACCACCTATATGGGATATGCCTTTTGATTTGATATGTGAGGCTAGTGATGATGTTGTAGGAGGACAACACGTAGGTCGCTGATTTAATATTATACATCATGCTAGTAGAACTCTCAAAAGTGCTCAAATGAATTATCCTAAGGAAGAACGAGAACTCTTTGCTGTATTTTTATCTTGTGATAAGTTTTGCTTGTATATTGTTGATGCAAAAGTAATAGTTCATATGGATCGTGATGGTTTAAAAGAACTCCTCGAGAGGAAGTTTCATAAGCCAAGACTGATCCGTTGGATCCTTTTACTTCAAGAATTTGAGTTACAGATTATGCAGAGACAAGAATCAAAGGTAGAAGATGCATCGTCTATATTTACCCAACAAGACATCGATCTTATCGAGAAGAGATTTAGTCTTGATGCCTTTTGTTTTCAAGAATTACTATATGAGCTAAAACCAAATCCTCCCAAGAAGAAGAAGTCCTTGTTGTTGGAGGAGCTTGTCACTCCCAACTAAATAAACGGTAAGTGGAATTTAAGTTTTCTAACTCTAATAAGTGTTTTGTTTTTAAAGTTTCTACTATTATTTTTTTTGCCTTTGAATTCCTCTTATTTTTCTGAAGTTTTTGAGGGGTTTCTGTAACTATACGGGCGCAACTATACAGCCGGAGAAAATTCTCCCGCCGTATAGTTGGTCGTTAAACGTTCTGTATCCCCTTCAAAAGAATTTTCGGGGTGCGGTATCTATACGGCCGCAACTATACGGCCAGATAAAATTCTCCTACCAAATAGTTGGTCGTCAAAGCTTCTGTATCCCTCGCCAGTTTTCGTTCTTATTCAATCGTTTTACTAAAAAAACTTTGTTGGTTCCTATTCGGTCATCTAACCGACCTGGGCACGAGATATTTGGAAATATCTACCTAGAACCAACTATACGGCCACACCTATACGGGCTGCAACCGTATAGTTGGTCGTTATAGCACAGGACTCCTCCAAATCCGTGATTTCTTTTTCTAGTCGGTTTGGATTGTTTTCTTGGACGACAATTTGTTGTTTCTCGGGCCTCTGAGCCCTCTTATATACTGACCTTGTGCCTATCACTAATCACAAATCACCAGGAACAAATCCAGCTATGCGCTATCCTGTCCTAGGCCGTGGAAAACCTATGGGGCTCATTTCTCCTAGGGACCTTTCAAGCATCCCGTCGATGGAGGACGGCGATGAGGAGGAGGAGAGATTTAGCCCGGGGTACAAAGAGTACGTCGAGCCAAGCTTCTACAACAGCGATATCGATGAAGGTTGGGATGACGTTTACATCTGCCGCGACATTTACGATCCACCGGAGATCAACTGGGCGGCGATGAAAAGAACTCAAGAAGAGAGAGAAGGCCGCAAGCCGCACGGAAAAGGACGTGTGGAGACGGTCAAGTTTATCACTACAGATCCTAGGCCGCATAAGCGTAAGGAAATACCTAACATTGGTGCAGGTGCCCCACTCGAGGCCTACCACCAGTACTCGCATGAGGGTGAAGCCTCAAGAGGAGTGGAGGAGCAGATTCTACTTCCCCGATCCATCAATAATGGATGAGGAAGAAGAAGTTTTCCCCATGACAAAGGATCGTGTGCGGGCACTAGAAGTATATCAGAAGCAGGAGCTACTCCATCGCGTGGAAGTCCATCACCGCCTCAAGGAGATAGAGGAGAAGGGTGATCTTCTCCCGATGGTGACCAAGCTCGTTGATAGGGTGGATACACTGCAATCTGATTTGCGCAGGTGATACAGCCGCATCACCGCTCTGGAGGACAGCAACAAGAAGCTACGCACCACAGTTCTACATGCTATGGCGCACAATGACCTTCGAAAAGCATGATATCAAATAATCGCAAGGGATTATTTAATCCCGCCTGGCTTGATTCCAAACTTGGGGAGATCTTTAATACCTTGTAATCTATCTTACAAGTTTTTATTTCTATTCTAGTTTTGCATTAGTTCGAGCTCATAAATAAAGTTTGCATCAGTAGATTCCCTTCAAGAATAGTTGATCCCTCTTATGAAATTCTGAGTTTATTATAATATATGGAGCATTATTGAGTTTCAGTTTGTCTTATTGGATATATGAATGACTTGAGTATGATTTTACTTGCACTTGATGATAGCAATAGGAGTCTTCCACACCATTGGTATTAATGGAACATATAAAGATAATTTGATCAATATGTTGTAGGTCAATGGTTTGATTTACAAAAAAGGAGAAATTATCTAATCAATCAAGATGAAAAAGAAAAACCTTGAACAAAGGAGAAATTATCTAATCAATCAAGATGAAAAATAAAAACCTTGAACAAAGGAGAAATTATAAGTGCTATCAAATATAGTGAGAACAAGTTTGAGGTAGAATACTCAAGTTATAAAGATGCTTCATATATATTTGGAATTTGATAATTGAGATCGTTCAAATTTGAAATTCCTACATGAAGTGAATATATGGCTAGCTCCTTTGCACAACACTTAAACAAAAGTGTGAGCACAAATATATATAGAAAAAAAGAAGAAAAATAAAGATGGAGAAAAAGAGTGAATGTGCAAAGAGCATATACCATTATATTGTAGTAAGACAAAGAAACGTTTGAGATTTTGAATCCCAAGTGAATATGTTAATCCTAAAACACTTGGGACTACCTCACTAACTCATTTGGTTGAACCAAATACTTTTACATCATGTTGAGAATAATCTTTTATAAACTATTAATTGCTAAGGTGTGGAAGCCTGCTAATATTATTCAGATGGTTCGAGTAAGGTACTATTCATGAACTTATTTATATGTATCCTTTATGATAAACACATGCTGCAGCTGCCTCATTTATTTTATCGACTCAGCATCATGAATATGAGGATGATTTCCATTAAGCTAAACTTGCTCGGGACGACCAAGACTCTAAGCTTGGGGAAGTTGACGAGTGCTTATTTACATCATATTTTAGATTATTATTTTGCATTGTAGATGTAGGATTTTGGTATTTTACGGCGTTCACACACACTTTTTATGTTTATTTTCGCCAGGATCAAATCAAATAATGGATCCAATGGACACAATTCTTGGAGCAGTTGTACTAGAGAGAAAGGAGCTAAAAACTACATAAATTTCTTATTTGGGAGATATTAATAATACGAGAAGAAAATCCGAAGCAATTGGAGGCTCCAGAAGGGTTGAAGACCAACTATACGGTCCACCGCCGTATAGTTGCCGCCGCGTCTGCCTCCTCAAATAGTTTCACACCGTGCAACTGGTTCGGGGAGACGACATACGGAAAACCCAGAAATCGCAGAAACCTAACCTCCGGAAAGCATCTAGAGGGGGAACTTTCCCTAGGGATCCATCTTCGCCCTACGCAGATCTGGGAGGCCAAGGCATCGATCTCCATAATCATCAACCGCCGCATCTTCATCATGACCATCATCTCCATCCATCCCATCTAGATCTTGCTGTCATACTTGCACTAGTTGTGGATTTATACAAGTACTATTCATCTATGATAGATTCCATTGTATTTGCCATGATGTTGATTGCCTCCATGTATGAGTAGATCATTAGTTCTTGGGGGGATTGGAGAAACCCTAGCATGAGATTGAAATAATATAAAGTTTATTATGATATTCATCGCTGTGACCATGTGTTAGATTATCTTCATCTTGATGTTGGGAGAAGTCAACCTCTCAATATTTGCCTCTTGTGGGGACTTGATAGAGGGAAGTACTTGTTGGTAGACGGAGGTGTGTTAGCACTTATAGTGACTATAAAGTTGTTGGAACCCCTTTGAAAGTACCGACTTGATACGAATAGAGGGGGGTGAATAGGCGTTTACCCACTTTTAATTTGTTTCTCACTTTTAGGCTCAATGAGAAAGAAAGTTATCTAGATGTGCAACTAAATGAACAACCTAAATGCAAGATAACTAACAACAACCACAAGAACGGTAAATAGCAAGAAGTAAAGGAAGGGAACGAAGTAACCGGAGCGGGGACACGGATATATAATTCCCGTAGTTCACTCCCAAGGAGCTACGTCTATGTTGGAGAGGTGTCGGGGACACACAAGGTCACTCGAGCGCCACAAAGGCGTCACCTTCTTCTCCGGTGAGCTCCCCCACAAATGAGGCCTCACTGTGGCATCCCGCAAAACCACTACTAGAAAATCGCGTTGAATTTGTGCATTACATCGTCATCGTCATGCATTGTTTGCATAAAACTATGTTTGCAAAGCCCGTTTTATTTTTCTAAAACGCCCCATCTTATTCAAACGCCAAACACCGGGTCTTCGGAATATTTTTTGTTTGTTGCTAGCGGTCTGCAAAAGTTGCATTTAAATTAAATAAAAGTATTATATTATTTTAGCGGGGGCAGTCGAACGGGCCGTCCCGACCCGAACGACCACCCCCAGTTTAAACAATCGGGCCAACCGTCCAGCCCCACCTAAATCCTAGACTCACCCAATCTATTCCTACCCACCAACAGCAAACCGCCACATCACCCTCTCACCCAAACCTACCCACCCTGCCACCTCACCTATCCTCCTCTTTTTCCCCCCTCACTCTCTTTCTCACCTAGTCCCCTCTTACCCTCTCTCTCTGCCACCGGGACCCACCCAGAACCCCCCCCTCCCAGTCAAACCACCACCCACCGCCCTGGGCCCCTTCCCCTGGCCCCACGCCCACCTACCGCGCTACACGCCACCACACGGCCACGCCACGCACGCCGCCAGTACCGCGCGGCCCCTCGCGGGCCCCACGCGGCAGCTTCCCCGGACCCCCCGCGACCTCCCCCTCCCTCTGGCTCTCTTCCTCTCTGCCGGCAAGCACACCCCCGCACGCTCGCGCCCCAAGCTCCCCACCTCGCCGCCGGCCACCTCCTTCCCTCTCCAGCCCGCACCGCCGACCACCGGAGCCGCCGCCCTCGCCAACCGCGCTCGCCGCGCCGCCCAGGACGCTCCCTCCGCCGCCCGCTCTGCGCCACCCCGCCGGCCCCAGCCCGCGCTCCTTCCCGGCGCCGCTCGCCGCCTAGGCCCCTAGCCCCGGCCAGCCGCCGCCGCCTCTCGCCGCGACCGTCCCCCGTCGTCCCCTTTCTCCCTCATCGCCCCAGGCTACCCGCGCGCTCGTCGCCGGCCTCGACCCTCGACCTCGCCTCCCTAGGCCCGCCGCCCGCTGTTGCCCCGGCCGCCTCCTCGAGAGCACCGTCGCCGCCCCTCTCCGGTGACCGCCTCCGCCCAAGCGACCCCGCCCCGACCCGGACCGACGCCGCCGGACCTCCCTCTACCTCCTCCGCGGCGCCCCGCTTGCCAGGTCCGCCGGCCCCTCCGCCCAGCGCCGCCCCGACCTCCGCAGCCGTCGCCCCGCCTCCCGGAGCCCGCCAGGAGCCCCGCATCGCCGCGGCCGCTCCTCCTCGGCTCCTCCGCGCCTACCCTCCCCGCGTCAGGCCCCGCCGCCAACCGCGCCTGGCCGCCTCCAGTCGCGCGACCGCCGGCGCCGCCGCCAGGCCCCTCCTCCGGCCAACCTCCGGCGCGTCGCCGCCTCGGGCCGCGCGTCCCGGCGCACCTCCGTCTTCCACCTCCCGCGGCCCGGCCCCACCTCACCGGCCCGCCACGTCATCCTGTGGGTCCCGCCTTCCATGTATGCGTCCGTGTGTGCTCGTGTGTATGTGACATGTGGATACGCTTGTGTACCCTAGGGACGACTTGTAGCACCCCAAGTTCGCCCACAACCCTCGACGCCGCACCCGAGTTCCGGCACTGACAACCGAACCCTCCGAGGAATGATGCAAGCCCTCCATCATGGAACCCGGAAGGTCCCGGTGTCGACTCCAAGTTCGCCTCCAATGATCCAGAGGGTACCCCAAGATCTCCATCGCATGTGTCGAGTCCAACACCAAGCAATGACAAGATCTACCGATGCCCGAGAACCCGGATACGCCAAGCACTTCGCCGCGGAACGCCAAGGCCGCCCCGGAACGCCAAGTTCTCCCTCTCGTAACGCCATGACCGACAACAGGACCCGAGACCCCGGATGCGACAAGATCTACCCCGGAATCCGAGAACGCTTCCGCCGAACCCCGAGCCCCAGCTCCGTCGAACCCTAGACCCTGGACCCCGAGACCGGCCCCGAACCCCGGAACCCCAAGATCGTCGAGGCCCCTAATGTGTGACCCTTTTCCTCGAAAACCCTATTTTATAATTGAAAGACAACTTGTTGCATAATAATTGTCATTCTCGCATGCATATCATTGGTTGGGGGCCTTATGGCGATTCACCTCATAATTAAATATGGGGCCCATATGCGAGCGAATCTAGTCTCATATTGGCCTCATTTAAACTTGGGTAGCGAAACCGGTAATATATTCTGCCTTGTTAAAACAACATCTAAATTTGTGGGGTAGCTAAATAACATGAACCGCCTAATTAATTGTCGGGACCCCGGTTCCGCTTAATATGATCTAATTGCATCGCACTTTGCCATGCCACGCATCATACATGCATCATGCCGATCTTCTGCCGTGTATTAAATATTGCATCCGGTGTTCATTCTAGTGTTTTGCTTCTTCGCGGATAAGGCCGTTGAGTGGATGTGAGCTTCGCCCCGATCTTCTGTCGAACCTTCGGCAATGTTTTCAGGCGAGCATTCCCCCCCTTCTACCTATCTTACTTTTATAGTATTTATTCCCTCCTGTTGATCTTTTGCTATCTGTGTTGCGATGCTCTAGATTCCGTACCCTTGATATCCCTTGCAACCATATATTGCCTTGGACACATCCTATTACCTGTTGTTTGGTAGATAGTTGGACTTGCGCGTCGTAGTTGCTTGCTCAAGTGCCGATGTGTGTCGCCAAATGCCACAGTTGCTGATGTATTGCCGCATGTTGTTGTTGGAGCTGATCATAGTTTTACTTATTGTTCACTTTAATTCCTGCTTAACAACTAAAATTGAAATAAGCAGAGGCATCAGTGGGTGATAGATAATATTTGGTTTCCGAACGCCCACTTGTGTCCCGTAAGACCCCGAGTACTTGATTCCTGTTCCTTGATTTTTCGCGCTATCCACATCCGGGAGGTATATGGGACCCCCCTCAGCAAGAGCTTGATTCCGTCTTATTTCTTGGGGCCACAAACTAGTTTGGGGCTTTATTACTATTCTGTACCTATGCCATGTTTTACTGCTTTATTTACGATTGTGCGAGGTACTGCACACTGTACTGTTTAGGATCGGGACACGATTCCGCGGTGTCGACAAGCCCCGTTTGGGGTTCCCGGTCGTTCACAGCCGTCTACCCAGTACCTTGAGGCCGTCTCGGAGCTTGCTTACTCCGTTGCGGGATCTACTTAAGGGGTGGCCCCCTGAAATATTTCTGAATCTTGTGATTGCTTTGTCGTGAAAGCCTCGTTGGGTTTTGATTTGGTTTTTCCGAGGTTGATCGAGTGTGTGTTGCTATTGGTGCACCCCGGCCGGGTAAAACTTTCTGAAAGCCGTGTCCGCGGATATGGACGACTTGGAGCACAGTTTCTCGATCATAGACAAGCATAACTAAAGTTTACTGCTATAAATTTGACTTATAATGACTAGTAATTAGCTTCACAATAACGGAATGGCTAACTAAAACTGCCAACAATTGCTTGCTTGTGTCGTCGCTTGCGACCATTGTACCTGACTAGTAAGTATTGCAACTACAACGGAATGGCTGAATAAAAGTACCAACAACTGCTGGGTTTTGGGTTTATCTCATGCTATCTGTACCTGATTAGTAATTGTTGCAACTATCACGGAATGGTTAACTAAAAGTTCCCACTGTTTACTTTATCAGGACGATTATCTAAACCTGACTAGTAAAGTGCCGCAACTATAACTGAATAAGTAAAATTGCCAACCGTGTGAGTTCCTCGGTTGACTTCCTCGTTTGGTCTCGAGGGGGAACACCAGGATGGGTTTGTTTGGTGATAGCTTCAGGTTGGATCCGGTTAGGTCATTCTTATACCTCTCTGATATCCGCCAGTTGTATCGAGTCTCTATAGGTTGTTTAGTGCATGCTGCCGCTGCCGCTCAGTCCACCATACCTATGTAGGCGAGGACCGCCGAATTCTAGCCTCGCCGTGTACTGGCCTCAGTACTGACGCTCCTTCTTTGTTTTTCTGCTTTGCCTTTGTCGGCACCCCTTTTGTTGAGCAGGTTTTGAGATCGACGTCGTTAGCAGGGTTACCCTTCCGGCTTGGCCTGGGCAGGGTTATGGACGCCATTGGTTATTCTTCAGGGCTCTTAGCCCCATTTGCTTCTTGTCCGTAGTCGGACGCTCTACCGTTTTCAAGGTGATTTGGATCTTGTATATTATATCTGTATTCTTGACTCTTTGAGTCGCTGTTATATATATCTGTTCCGTGGGTCCCATCGAGGACTGTTGTGTAATGTTATTACTTCGTTTTCCACCCGCACGAAAGTGCCTGGTGGGCACCTTTGAATCGTTTCTATGCGGGTTTGGTGAATTTTGCCCAAACTTGCATAGGTCCGATTCTGAGGGTGTTACAGAGTGGTATCAGAGCTCAGCAGTTGCGATACCCCACAAGTCCAGCCTGTAGGATAACCTAGCTAACGGCCGAAGTAGAGTGTCAAAACTATTTTTGCAAAATCGGTTGGATAGTTCTGATTAGGTCTGATTTTACTCCTTACCCCTCTGCTGTTCTCCTCTTACCTCTGCGCGTTTTGAATCCGCTCTCATCTCTTTCTTCGAGTCCAGGAATTCTCGTGGTTGGGTTTCCGTCGTACCTTCAGGGTTTCGCTTTCTCCCTTTTGTAACGGAGGTGCTACGATCATCAATCTGCAACTTGTCTGTTGTACCCTTCCTCCAATCTTTTGTTCTTATCCCCATGTGTTCCTTGCGGGATATCAGTGTCGTTGAAAAACCTATGAGAAGGACGAGCTTTGGTGAAGTTGGAGTCGACCTTGAGCATGTGTTGTTCATGTCAATGGAACCATCGCGGAACCTAATCAGTGTGTCTTTCATACGATTTCTGCTGGCAACATTCCTTTGTTCCTGATACCATCTAAGAAGATCTTCAGTCTAATACCGAGAGTTGGATGCTTAATCCGCTTATTCGTGTGCAGAGTAATGGTTTGAGTGCGGGATGGAGTAGCTACCCTACCACTGCTCTTATCAGTCGCTCTTGTACGTCGGACCAGTGGATCTAGCAGTTTTACTCTATCCATAGAAGTTAGAGGTGGCCTTACCTTCAACTTCGTCCTTTGTTTCCCCGGAGTGTGCCCTCGACGATCAGGAACAACGACCCTTTGTTGGTGGTGTCGCCGATTCCCAGATGAAGAAGGAACCCTCGTTAGTGGCGTCGCGAAGATCTACATGATGCGAGAAGATTCAGATCGCCGACCCTTCTTTCCGGTACCATGAGGCGGATCTCGAGGGCGAGATCCATTGTTAGTGGTGTCGAATTGTGGCATCCCGCAAAACCACTACTAGAAAATCGCGTTGAATTTGTGCATTACATCGTCATCGTCATGCATTGTTTGCATAAAACTATGTTTGCAAAGCCCGTTTTATTTTTCTAAAACGCCCCATCTTATTCAAACGCCAAACACCGGGTCTTCGGAATATTTTTTGTTTGTTGCTAGCGGTCTGCAAAAGTTGCATTTAAATTAAATAAAAGTATTATATTATTTTAGCGGGGGCAGTCGAACGGGCCGTCCCGACCCGAACGACCACCCCCAGTTTAAACAATCGGGCCAACCGTCCAGCCCCACCTAAATCCTAGACTCACCCAATCTATTCCTACCCACCAACAGCAAACCGCCACATCACCCTCTCACCCAAAACCTACCCACCCTGCCACCTCACCTATCCTCCTCTTTTTCCCCCCTCACTCTCTTTCTCACCTAGTCCCCTCTTACCCTCTCTCTCTGCCACCGGGACCCACCCAGAACCCCCACCTCCCAGTCAAACCACCACCCACCGCCCTGGGCCCCTTCCCCTGGCCCCACGCCCACCTACCGCGCTACACGCCACCACACGGCCACGCCACGCACGCCGCCAGTACCGCGCGGCCCCTCGCGGGCCCCACGCGGCAGCTTCCCCGGACCCCCCGCGACCTCCCCCTCCCTCTGGCTCTCTTCCTCTCTGCCGGCAAGCACACCCCCGCACGCTCGCGCCCCAAGCTCCCCACCTCGCCGCCGGCCACCTCCTTCCCCTCTCCAGCCCGCACCGCCGACCACCGGAGCCGCCGCCCTCGCCAACCGCGCTCGCCGCGCCGCCCAGGACGCTCCCTCCGCCGCCCGCTCTGCGCCACCCGCCGGCCCCAGCCCGCGCTCCTTCCCGGCGCCGCTCGCCGCCTAGGCCCCTAGCCCCGGCCAGCCGCCGCCGCCTCTCGCCGCGACCGTCCCCGTCGTCCCCTTTCTCCCTCATCGCCCCAGGCTACCCGCGCGCTCGTCGCCGGCCTCGACCCTCGACCTCGCCTCCCTAGGCCCGCCGCCCGCTGTTGCCCCGGCCGCCTCCTCGAGAGCACCGTCGCCGCCCCTCTCCGGTGACCGCCTCCGCCCAAGCGACCCCGCCCCGACCCGGACCGACGCCGCCGGACCTCCCTCTACCTCCTCCGCGGCGCCCCGCTTGCCAGGTCCGCCGGCCCCTCCGCCCAGCGCCGCCCCGACCTCCGCAGCCGTCGCCCCGCCTCCCGGAGCCCGCCAGGAGCCCCGCATCGCCGCGGCCGCTCCTCCTCGGCTCCTCCGCGCCTACCCTCCCCGCGTCAGGCCCCGCCGCCAACCGCGCCTGGCCGCCTCCAGTCGCGCGACCGCCGGCGCCGCCGCCAGGCCCTCCTCCGGCCAACCTCCGGCGCGTCGCCGCCTCGGGCCGCGCGTCCCGGCGCACCTCCGTCTTCCACCTCCCGCGGCCCGGCCCCACCTCACCGGCCCGCCACGTCATCCTGTGGGTCCCGCCTTCCATGTATGCGTCCGTGTGTGCTCGTGTGTATGTGACATGTGGATCCGCTTGTGTACCCTAGGGACGACTTGTAGCACCCCAAGTTCGCCCACAACCCTCGACGCCGCACCCGAGTTCCGGCACTGACAACCGAACCCTCCGAGGAATGATGCAAGCCCTCCATCATGGAACCCGGAAGGTCCCGGTGTCGACTCCAAGTTCGCCTCCAATGATCCAGAGGGTACCCCAAGATCTCCATCGCATGTGTCGAGTCCAACACCAAGCAATGACAAGATCTACCGATGCCCGAGAACCCGGATACGCCAAGCACTTCGCCGCGGAACGCCAAGGCCGCCCCGGAACGCCAAGTTCTCCCTCTCGTAACGCCATGACCGACAACAGGACCCGAGACCCCGGATGCGACAAGATCTACCCCGGAATCCGAGAACGCTTCCGCCGAACCCCGAGCCCCAGCTCCGTCGAACCCTAGACCCTAGACCCCGAGACCGGCCCCGAACCCCGAAACCCCAAGATCGTCGAGGCCCCTAATGTGTGACCCTTTTCCTCGAAAACCCTATTTTATAATTGAAAGACAACTTGTTGCATAATAATTGTCATTCTCGCATGCATATCATTGGTTGGGGGCCTTATGGCGATTCACCTCATAATTAAATATGGGGCCCATATGCGAGCGAATCTAGTCTCATATTGGCCTCATTTAAACTTGGGTAGCGAAACCGGTAATATATTCTGCCTTGTTAAAACAACATCTAAATTTGTGGGGTAGCTAAATAACATGAACCGCCTAATTAATTGTCGGGACCCCGGTTCCGCTTAATATGATCTAATTGCATCGCACTTTGCCATGCCACGCATCATACATGCATCATGCCGATCTTCTGCCGTGTATTAAATATTGCATCCGGTGTTCATTCTAGTGTTTTGCTTCTTCGCGGATAAGGCCGTTGAGTGGATGTGAGCTTCGCCCCGATCTTCTGTCGAACCTTCGGCAATGTTTTCAGGCGAGCATCCCCCCTTCTACCTATCTTACTTTTATAGTATTTATTCCCTCCTGTTGATCTTTTGCTATCTGTGTTGCGATGCTCTAGATTCCGTACCCTTGATATCCCTTGCAACCATATATTGCCTTGGACACATCCTATTACCTGTTGTTTGGTAGATAGTTGGACTTGCGCGTCGTAGTTGCTTGCTCAAGTGCCGATGTGTGTCGCCAAATGCCACAGTTGCTGATGTATTGCCGCATGTTGTTGTTGGAGCTGATCATAGTTTTACTTATTGTTCACTTTAATTCCTACTTAACAACTAAAATTGAAATAAGCAGAGGCATCGGTGGGTGATAGATAATATTTGGTTTCCGAACGCCCACTTGTGTCCCGTAAGACCCCGAGTACTTGATTCCTGTTCCTTGATTTTTCGCGCTATCCACATCCGGGAGGTATATGGGACCCCCCTCAGCCAGAGCTTGATTCCGTCTTATTTCTTGGGGCCACAAACTAGTTTGGGGCTTTATTACTATTCTGTACCTATGCCATGTTTTACTGCTTTATTTACGATTGTGCGAGGTACTGCACACTGTACTGTTTAGGATCGGGACACGATTCCGCGGTGTCGACAAGCCCCGTTTGGGGTTCCCAGTCGTTCACAGCCGTCTACCCAGTACCTTGAGGCCGTCTCGGAGCTTGCTTACTCCGTTGCGGGATCTACTTAAGGGGTGGCCCCCTGAAATATTTCTGAATCTTGTGATTGCTTTGTCGTGAAAGCCTCGTTGGGTTTTGATTTTGTTTTTCCGAGGTTGATCGAGTGTGTGTTGCTATTGGTGCACCCCGGCCGGGTAAAACTTTCTGAAAGCCGTGTCCGCGGATATGGACGACTTGGAGCACAGTTTCTCGATCATAGACAAGCATAACTAAAGTTTACTGCTATAAATTTGACTTATAATGACTAGTAATTAGCTTCACAATAACGGAATGGCTAACTAAAACTGCCAACAATTGCTTGCTTGTGTCGTCGCTTGCGACCATTGTACCTGACTAGTAAGTATTGCAACTACAACGGAATGGCTGAATAAAAGTACCAACAACTGCTGGGTTTTGGGTTTATCTCATGCTATCTGTACCTGATTAGTAATTGTTGCAACTATCACGGAATGGTTAACTAAAAGTGCCCACTGTTTACTTTATCAGGACGATTATCTAAACCTGACTAGTAAAGTGCCGCAACTATAACTGAATAAGTAAAATTGCCAACCGTGTGAGTTCCTCGGTTGACTTCCTCGTTTGGTCTCGAGGGGGAACACCAGGATGGGTTTGTTTGGTGATAGCTTCAGGTTGGATCCGGTTAGGTCATTCTTATCCCTCTCTGATATCCGCCAGTTGTATCGAGTCTCTATAGGTTGTTTAGTGCATGCTGCCGCTGCCGCTCAGTCCACCATACCTATGTAGGCGAGGACCGCCGAATTCTAGCCTCGCCGTGTACTGGCCTCAGTACTGACGCTCCTTCTTTGTTTTTCTGCTTTGCCTTTGTCGGCACCCCTTTTGTTGAGCAGGTTTTGAGATCGATGTCGTTAGCAGGGTTACCCTTCCGGCTTGGCCTGGGCAGGGTTATGGACGCCATTGGTTATTCTTCAGGGCTCTTAGCCCCATTTGCTTCTTGTCCGTAGTCGGACGCTCTACCGTTTTCAAGGTGATTTGGATCTTGTATATTATATCTGTATTCTTGACTCTTTGAGTCGCTGTTATATATATCTGTTCCGTGGGTCCCATCGAGGACTGTTGTGTAATGTTATTACTTCGTTTTCCACCCGCACGAAAGTGCCTGGTGGGCACCTTTGAATCGTTTCTATGCGGGTTTGGTGAATTTTGCCCAAACTTGCATAGGTCCGATTCTGAGGGTGTTACACTCACAATCCACTAACCGGTGACCTTGAAGGCGCCAACCGAAACCTTTACACCAAGGTTGAGGGGGAAGCTCCACAACTCAATTGGAGGCCCTCAACGACACCTCAAAGCTTCACAACACAAGCCTTAGATCCAAGGATGCCCTACACCGTCTAGGGTTTCTAGAAACCCAAGAGCAACAAGATCCACAAAGGATGGGTGGGGGAAATCAAATCTTCTTTGGTGGAAGTGTATATCTCGGTCACCTCACTCACCTCTCAAAAGATCAAGTCATTTGAGTGGCTAGAGAGAGAGATCTAGAGAGGTGAAGCTCAAGCAGTAATGGAGGAGAGAAAAAAATCGGAATAAGTGGGAGGAAGAAGAGGGGCGCCTTAAATAGGCCCCCTCCGCACTAAACCGTTACAGCCCCCGCAACCTCACCAGAACTTCCGGTGAGCGGCCGGAAGTTCTGCCCAGCCTGGCTCCAAGGGTCATCAGACCATTGACGCCTGCTCCAAAAGCTCAACCGGAAGTTCCGGTAATAACATACCGGAAGTTCCGACCCAAGTTCCAGCAAATAGAACACTTCAAACAAAAGGTTACTGATCCTTCAGCGGAACTTGGAGCGGAACTAGGGGCGGAATTTCTGGGTCACGAACCAAGTCTGACCGGAAGTTCCGGTGGCTGGGCGGAAGTTCCGCTCAGGACTTTCTGGCAGGACAAGTTCCGATGCAAGTTCCGGCCAAAGTTCCGGCAAATAGAACACTTCATACAGAAGGTTACTTATCCTCCAGCGGAACTTGGGGCGGAACTAGGATCGGAACAAAGCTCAGATCAGCCCGCAGAAAAAGCCTGAGCGGAACTTCCGGCGCCAGGCCGGAAGTTCCGGTGAGACACAGAAGGCTTCAACAGATCAGAAACTCACTCTCTCACGGAATAGTAGGATGGCCGTGACAGTGCATATAAGTTTGTGCAAGAACAAATGATTTCCCACAGCCTTCCGATATGGACCCCCTCTTAATAGTACGGTGACCTAAAACAACAAAAGGATAGAAACTAGGAGAAAACTAAAGGCCACCGTCTTCATGAGATCCCAAGAGAGCATCCACACAGATTGAAGGAGACATCAACAACGTTTTCCCTGAAACTCAAGCGCACAATTAGAACACAAATGAGATTGTCATTAACACCAAAAACAGCATGGGAAGATATAGTCCTTTCAATCTCCCCCTTTTTGGTGTTAGATGACAATCCCAAAGATTTGCATAGTAGAAGCAATCTTTGCAATGGATGGAACAAGCTCCCCCTATATGTGTACAAGGTAAAGAGACTGACACACATACAAGGAGGCTCCCCCTTCCAATGCAAAGATAGCACAAGAGCAAGGTACAAGAAAGGATAGAAATCATACCCAGTACCAACCAACTGTGGTGGAGACAAAAGAGTAATAATAATAACAAGAGCTACGAGGCTCCACCACCATATGCATATGCCCATAAGATGACAATGAGAATACCACATACATGACATTGCATAAGATACCACATAGTCACAAACATAATATGGTCCACAAGCACACATAAGTTCACAGACATAAAAGGTCCACAAGCACACAAATAAACTAGAGAGTTCGCGAGCTAGAAAAGATCAAAGGCAAGAACAGGCTCGCGACTCAACCCATGCAAATCCCGTAGACAACCTAATAGACATCTTTCTCCCCCTTTGGCATCGAGACACCAAAAAGGAACAGAAGATCAATCTAATCGCCCCAGCCATGAAAGGGAGGAGGAGCAGACTTAGGGACCCAAGGACCCCACTCAGGCGGCGGACCAGTGACCTCCTCCTCAGACTCATCCTCAGACCAGCGACAGTTATCGCGAATCTAATCATCCTTGGGAGCAGTGACAGAGCTAGTGACCGGTGAGCTTGGAATGTTGAGAGCAGCCATGATGGCCTTCTGGCGCTAAACATTGTGACGCTGGTCGACATACACCTGATACTCGCGGTCCTGGAGAAAGCAGAAAGTCTTCTTCACCTTCCCAAGAAGCTTCTTTGCCCAGGACGGCTGCCTCTGGAGAGAAGGACCACCAGCACCAGAGCCACCAGGAGCAGAGGAGGGACCACCAGCTTCATCTCGAGCCTTCTGGAGTTCAGCTTCCCTTTCTTCTTGAGAACGAGGCTTTTGGTGTTTACTCACACGCAACTTCTTCTCCTCATGAATGGTGATGTTTTCTTCAGGATAGCGAGTGCCTGTCGTCTCAAGCCACTTGTGATTGATAAGAGTCTGAATATAGGGAGCATAGATGCAGGAGCTCTTTTCAATAATAGCCTGCCACATCTCAGTGTAGATGAAGTGCATAACATCCATTGGCCTGTCAGTGTCATGGCGGAGATAAGTCTGATGCATGAGGTTAACCTGATAGGCATGAAACTGATCAAAGTTCCCAGCCTTGGGAGAGATGGTGTTCAAGTACACCCTGCGGATGATGTCATAAACTGGCAGCAGATGATTCACCTGCCCAACAGTGCCCCACCCTTCAATGTAGAGAGGCTCCAGGACCTCTGGATCAGCAGCTTGGGCGGTATGAACACGCCAACCATTTGCCCGTTGCCAGGCTGAAAGGGATAGCCAAGCAGCTCAGCAAACTCAGACCAAGTGGCGGTAAGAAACACTCCCCTAGTCATCCACTTAAACACACCTTCAGTAGAGGAGCTCATGCAAATAAACAGGGTAGAGTAAAACTGAGGAATAGCATCCACATCATAGTTCTGACGGTGCTCCATGAGGGGAATCAGCCCAAACCTCTAGAAAATATCAAGAGACTCGCCAAAATATGTATGTTTCTGTAACACCCTCAGAATCGGACCTATGCAAGTTTGAGCAAAATTCGCCAAACCCGCATAGAAACGATTCAAAGGTGCCCACCAGGCACTTTCGTGCGGGTGGAAAACGAAGTAATAACATTACACAACAGTCCTCGATGGGACCCACAGAACAGATATATATACAGAGGCGACTCAGAGAGTCAAGAATACAGATATAATATATAAAGATCCAAATCACCTTGAAAACGATAGAGCGTCCAGCTACGGACAAGATGCAAATGGGGCTGAGAGCCCTGAAGAATAACCAATGGCGTCCATAACCCTGCCCAGGCCAAGCCGGAAGGGTAACCCTGCTAACGACGTCGATCTCAAAACCTGCTTAAACAAAAGGGGTGCCGACAAAGGGCAAAGGAAAAAGAAGGAGCGTCAGTACTGAGGCCAGCACACGGCGAGGCTAGAATTCGGCGGTCCTCGCCTACATAGGTATGGTGGACTGAAGCGGCAGCATGCACTAAACAACCTATAGAGACTCGATACAACTGGCGGCAATCAGAGAGGGGTAAGATAGACCTATCCGGATCCAACCTGAAGCTAACACCAAACAAACCCATCCTGGTGTTTCCCCCTCGAGACCAAACGAGGAAGTCAACCGAGGTACTCACACCGTTGGCAGTTTTACTTATTTAGTTATCGTTGCAGCAATTACCTGTCAGGTTTAGATATTCATTCTGATAAAGGAAACAGTAGGCACTTTTAATTAACCATTCCGTTATAATTACAACAATTACTGATCAGATACAGATAGCATGAGATAAACCCAAAACCCAGCAGTTGTTGGTACTTTTATTCAGCCATTCCGTTCTAGTTGCAATAATTACTAGTCAGGTACAATGGTCGCAAGCGACACTCCAAACAAGCAAATGTGGGCAGTATTAATTAGCCATTCCATTATAGTGAAGCTGATTACTAGTCATTATAAAGTCAAATTTACAGCAATAAACTTTAGTTATGCTTGTCTATGGTCGAGATACTGTGCTCCAAGTCGTCCATAACCGCGGACACGGCTTTCAGAAAGTTTTAACCCGGCCGGGGTGCACAAATAGCAACACACACACGATCAACCTCGAAAAAACCAAATCAAAACCCAACGAGGTCTTCACGACAGAGCAATCACAAGATTCAGAAATATTTCAGGGGGCCACCCCATTGAGTAGACCCGCAACGAAGTAAGCTAGCTCCGAGACGGACTCAAGGTCTGCGACAATGGCTGTAAACGACTGGGAACCCCAAACGGGGCTTGTCGATACCGCGAAAACATTCCGCTTACCTAAACAGTACAGTGTGCTATACATCGCACAATCGTAAATAAAGCAGTAGCATGGCATAAGTACAGGATCGTAAATAAAACCTCAAACTAGTTTGTGGCCCCAAGAAATAAGACGGAATCAAGCTCTAGCTAAGGGGGGCCCATACTCCCCATATGTGGATAGCACGATAAATCAAGGAACAGGTATCAAGTACTCGGGGTCCTACGGGACACAAGTGGGCGTTCGGAAACCAAATGTTATCTATCACCCACCGATGCCTCTGCTTACTTCAATTGTAGTTGTTAAACAGGAATTAAAGTGAACAATAAGTAAAACTATGATCATCTCCAACATCAACATGCGGCAATTCATCAACATCTGTGGCACTTGACAACATGCAGCAGCACTTAAGCAAGCGACTACGACGCGCAAGTCCAACTATCTACCAAACAACAGGTAATAGGATGTGTCCAAGGCAATATAAGGCTGCAGGGGATATCACAGGTACGGAAACTAAAGCATCGCAACACAGATAGCAATAGATCAACAGGAGGGAATAAATACTATAAAAGTAAGATAGGTAGAAAGGGGGAGATGCTCGCCTGAAAACATTGTTGAAGGTTCAACCGAAGATCGGGACGAAGCTCACATCAACTCAACGGCCTTATCCGCGAAGAACCAAAACACTAGAAGAAACACTGGATGCTATATTTAATACAACGGCAGAAGATCGGCATGATGCATGTATGATGCATGGCATGGCAAGGATGCGATGCGATTAGGTCATATTAAGTGGAACCGGGGTCCCGACAATTAATTAAATGGTTCAAGTTATTTAGATACCCCGCAATTTAAATGTTGTTTTAACATGGCCAAAATATAGTACCGGTTCGCTACATCAATTTAAATGAGGCCAATATGAGACTAGATTTGCCCGCATATGGGCCCCATATTTAATTATTAGGTGAATCGGCATAAGGCCCCCAAACCACATGAATGTATGCATGCAAGACAATTATTATGCGACAAGTTGTATTATATTGTCAAAATAGGGTTTTCGGGAAGAGGTGCACACATAGGGGTTCGACGATCTTGGGGTTCCGGGGTTCGGGGTCGGTCTCGGGGTCCAGGGTTCGGCGGGTGCGTTCTCGGACTCTGGGATTAGGGTCTTAGGATCGGGGAAGATCTTGGCGTAACATTCTCGACCATCGGGGTAGGTCTTGTCGCAACCGGGAAGCAGGGCTTGGTTGGCGTCGGGGGCGCATCGGTCTCGCCCTGTACGGTGTCGTTCTTGTCGCATGCCGATCTTGTCGGGTTCCACGGGGTCGAGCTTGCCGTTGCGAGGGTCTTGTCGGGCCCACGCCATCGAGTCGGTGTTAGCGTTCGGGCGCGTTCCTGTGGCAATCTTGGCGTCCGGGGGACGATCCTGTCGCATCTGCGGCCGTCGGGTTGGACTTGGCGTTCAGGGTGAAGCACTTGGCGTTCCGTGACGACGTTCTTGGTCCACGGTCATCGGTCCCCTCTCGAAGATCTTGGGGTTTGCGGCTCTCCGGGATCGGTCTTCGAGCTCCATGATCAAACTTTGGGATCCATGGAGACGATCTTGATGGCCCGGGCCGATGGCGATCTTCCTGTTCCGCGGCTTCTCGACGTGGTTCCCCTCGGGTGGCGCCACATTAGCCACCAAGGAACGGGCGAGGCCGACGGGGTGACAGAGGCGGTCTTGGCGCGCACTGCAGGGAAGCTCGCTGGAAGGCGCTGCGATGCAGAGCAAGGGGAGACACGTGACCCGGCGGCATCCAGGCAGAGAGCAGCAACGCCGGAGGCAGGGCTTCGCGGGCGACCGGAGAAGGCGAAGGCGACCGGCGGAGCTCGACGTCGCGCGCGGGCCGGCGGCCGAGGCGGGTCGCAGGGAGGAAGGACCGCGAGGCTCGGAGGGCGCTGTGCAGGGATGGCCGCAGGCAGGCGGGGATACGGAAGAGGCGAGCGGCGTCGGTGTAGGCCGGCGCGGCACCGGCGCCGGTGCGAGGCGGTGGGGGCTGGGGGCGACGGGCGGCGCTCTGGGGGTCGGGCCGGCGAGCGGGCAGCACGGCGAGGGAGGGGCCGGAGCGGCCGGGGGAAGCTCGAGGCGGGGACGGCGGTCAAGGGGGAGGGCGGTTGGCGAGGAGGGTGAAGGGGTGCGGCAGACGGTGAGGGGCGGCTGGCTCGGGAGGGCGGCGGTGGAGCCCATCGCGCGGCGGCGCCAGGGGAAGGTCGGCGGGGGTTGGGTGATGGAGCGGCGAGGGGCGCGGATGGTGGCGGAGGCGGGAGCGGTGGAGGTGGCGGATGTGGCGAGGGAGGTCCGGCGAGCAGCTCGGCGGCGGCCGGAGGAAGAAGAAGGAGCAGCGCCGGCGGGGTAGGAGGAGGAGACGGGGACGCAGGGATGGGTCGGGGGAGGTGGGCCACCGCGTGGGGAGGTGGACGCGGGCCCATCAGTCAGGGAGGGAGGCGCTGTGTGCTTGCCGCGTGCGTGTGGCTGCGGGTGTGTGCGTGCGCTGTGGGGTGGGTGAGCTGGGTGAGTGGGTTGAGTGGTGGGGGGAGGAGAGAGAGAGAGAGAGAGGGGGGCCACGTGGCGGCTGCTGGTTGGTGGGGGGAAGAGGAGAGGGTGAGGTGGCGCAAGGGGAGTGGCCAGGGTGAGGTGGAGGGTTGGGTGTGGGTAGATAATTGGGTAGGTTTAGAAATTAGGTGGACCGTTTTAAAAATGGGGTGGTCGTTCGGGTCTATCCGGCCCGTTCGACTGCCCCGCAAAACAATATAATAATTTTATTTAATTCTAAAACGCATCGTTTTGCAAAACATAGCCGACAACAAAATAATCCGGAGGCCCGGGGTTTTGCGTTTGAATTAAGATGGGGCGTTTTAGAAAACAAATCGGCTTTGCGAAAAAATAGTTTTATGCGAACGATGCATGATGATGACGATGCAATGCACAAATTCAACGCGATTTTCTAGTAGTGGTTTTTTCCGGGATGCCACAATTCGACACCACTAACAATGGATCTCGCCCTCGAGATCCGCCTCATGGTACCGGAAGGAAGGTCGGCGTCCTGCGTCTTCTCGCTTCGTGTAGATCTTCGCGACACCACTAACAATGGTCGTTGTCCCTGTTCGTCAAGAGAACACTCCGGATAGACAACGGACGAAGTTAAAGGTAAGGCCACCTCTAACTTCTTGGAAGGAGTAATTGCATCGATCCCCCATTCAATGTACATAAGCGAATGATAAGAGTAGTGGTATGGTCGCGACTCCATCCCGCACTCAAAGCATTACTCTGTACACGAATAGACAGATTATGCAACCAACCCTCGGATTCAGACTGAGGATCTCGACAAGCGAGGTTCGTATCAAAGGAGTGATGCAGACTCTGCATCGGATCTGGCGTAGATGGTGTCGTCGCGTCGGAAAACACCGAAAGGCACAAACAAGGAACAAAGAATGGTTCCACGGAAGACGGATTCCTCAAGCATCATGAACACCGGATGGGAGAGCACCGTTATCCAAGACGGAAGCGAAACCCTGAAGGTACGACGGAACCCAACCACGAGAAATCCTGGACTCGAAGAGGAAGGAGAGAGCAGATTCAAAACACGTCGAGATAAGAGGGGAACAGCAGAGGGGTAAGGAGTAAAATCAGACCTAATTAGAACTATCCAACTGTAACACCCTCAGAATCGGACCTATGCAAGTTTGGGCAAAATTCACCAAACCCGCATAGAAACGATTCAAAGGTGCCCACCAGGCACTTTCGTGCGGGTGGAAAACGAAGTAATAACATTACACAACAGTCCTCGATGGGACCCACAGAACAGATATATACAACAGCGACTCAAAGAGTCAAGAATACAGATATAATATACAAAGATCCAAATCACCTTGAAAATGATAGAGCGTCCGACTACGGACAAGATGCAAATGGGGCTAAGAGCCCTGAAGAATAACCAATGGCGTCCATAACCCTGCCCAGGCCAAGCCGGAAGGGTAACCCTGCTAACGACGTCGATCTCAAAACCTGCTTAAACAAAAGGGGTGCCGACAAAGGGCAAAGGAAAAAGAAGGAGCGTCAGTACTGAGGCCAGTACACGGCGAGGCTAGAATTCGGCGGTCCTCGCCTACATAGGTATGGTGGACTGAAGCGGCAGCGGCAGCATGCACTAAACAACCTATAGAGACTCGATACATCTGGCGGCTATCAGAGAGGGGTAAGAAAGACCTAACCGGATCCAACCTGATGATAACACCAAACAAACCCATCCTGGCGTTTCCCCCTCGATACCAAACGAGGAAGTCAACCGAGGAACTCACACCGTTGGCAGTTTTACTGATTCAGTTTTAGTTGCGACACTTTACTAGTCAGGTTTAGATAATCATCCTGATAAAGTATGCAGTGGGCACTTTTAGTTGACCATTCCATTATAGTTGCAGCAATTACTAATCAGATACAGGTAACATGATATAAACCCCAAAAACCCAGCAGTTGTTGGTACTTTTATTCAGCCATTCCGTTGTGGTTGCAAGATTTACTAGTCAGGTACAAGGGTCTCAAGCGACAATTCAAACAAGCAATTGTGGGCAGTATTATTAGTCATTCCATTATAGTGAAGCTGATTACTAGTCATTATAAAGTCAAATTTATAGCAATAAACTTTAGTTATGCTTGTCTATGGTCGAGATACTGTGCTCCAAGTCGTCCATAACCGCGGACACGGCTTTCAGAAAGTTTTAACCCGGCCGGGGTGCACAAATAGCAACACACACACGATCAACCTCGGAAAAACCAAATCAAAACCCAACGAGGTCTTCACGACAGAGCAATCACAAGATTCAGAAATATTTCAGGGGGCCACCCCTTGGAGTACACCCGCAACGAAGTAAGCTAGCTCCGAGACGGACCCGAGGTTTGTGGGGCCGGCGGTAAACGACAGCAGATCCCCAAACGGGGACTGTCGATACCACGTAAACGGGTCACAATTCCTAAACAGTACAGCGTGCTCCTCACACAATCGTAAATAAAGCAGTAAAACATGGCATAGGTACAGGATAGTAAATAAAACCCCAAACTAGTTTGTGGCCCCAAGAAATAAGACGGAATCAAGCTCTGGCTAAGGGGGCCCATACTCCCCATATGTGGATAGCGCGATAAATCAAGGAACAGGTATCAAGTACTCGGGGTCCTACGGGACACAAGTGGGCGTTCGGAAACCAAATGTTATCTATCACCCACCGATGCCTCTGCTTACTTCAATTTTAGTTGTTAAACAGGAATTAAAGTGAACAATAAGTAAAACTATGGTCATCTCCAACATCAACATGCGGCAATACATCAACAACTGTGGCACTTGACAACACGCAACAGCACTTGAGCAAGCGACTACGACGCGCAAGTCCAACTATCTACCAAACAATAGGTAATAGGATGTGTCTGAGGCAATATAGGGCTGCAAGGGATATCACGGGTACGGAAAACTAGAGCATCGCAACACAGATAGCAATAGATCAACAGGAGGGAAGTAAATACTATAAAAGTAAGATAGGTGGAAAGGGGGGAGATGCTCGCCTGAAAACATTGCCGAAGGTTCAACCGAAGATCGGGGCGAAGCTCACATCAACTCAACGGCCTTATCCGTGAAGAAGCAAAACACTAGAAGAAACACCGGATGCACTATTTAATACAACGGCAGAAGATCGGCATGATGCATGTATGATGCATGACATGGCAAAGGTGCGATGCAATTAGGTCAAATTGAGCGGAACCGGGTCCCGACAATTATTTGAATGGTTCAATTTATTTAACTACCCCGCAAATTAAATATTGTTTAGCAAGACAACAGATGGAACCGGTTCGCTACACATGTTTAAATGAGGCCATTAAAGGCTAGATTTGCCCGCATATGGGCCCCATATTTAATTATTAGGTGAATCGGCATAAGGCCCCCAAACCACAGATATGCATGCGAGTATGACAATTCAACATGCAACAAGTTGTTATGTTATAAAAATAGGGTTTGAGGAAAAGGGTCACACATTTAGGTTCGGCGATCTTGTTAGGGTTCCGGGGTTCGGGGTCGGGTCTCGGGGTCCAGGGTTCGACGGGTTCGTTCTCTCGTTCACGGTAACGGGGCAGATCTTGCGTTCCGGGAAGAAGTACTTGACGGTCTTCGGCTCCACCCAGGTCGGGGCCGACCTTGTCGTCGCGAAGGTCTTGTCGGGCCGGCGTATCGGGTCGGTCTTGGCGTTCCGGCCGTCTTTGGTCCTTGGATCCGAGAGGGTTCGGGGTCTTGACGAGGTTCGGGCGCCCTGGGATCGGTCTTCGGTCGAAGTTTCCGGAAGCAGATCTTGGTGCTCTATGCGGTCGATCCTGCCGTTCCGGGATGGAGAACTTGTCGTCCGGGGGAGAGTACTTGGCGTTCCGGATTGGTCTCGAATCCATGAAGCAGATACGGTCGTCGCGTGGATCTTGTCGATCTTGGGTTATCATGTCAGCGTCCTCGGTGTTCCGCGGTGAAGGGCTAGTCGTTTTGGTGCCGAGCTTGGCGGTCATCGGGTCCGGCGCCGATGGCCGTTGGCGAACTTGGGTGCATCAAGACGGCCATAGAAACATAAGCAGATCCCCATGGCGCACATACACGAGCACACCCGGACGCACACACGGGGCAGCGGGCCCACAGGTCGACGGTGGCGGTGAGCAGGGTGACGGTTCGAGGTGGGGGTGCGGCCTGGACGGGCTCGGGGGTGCGGCAGGGCGGTGGAGGCGACGCCGGCGACGAGGACGGAGGGGCGGCGCCAGACGCGGTCGACGAGCTTGCTTCGGGGCGACTGGCGGCGGAGATGGTGGTCGCGGCGATCGCGGGGTTGCTTGGGCGGGAGCGGGGCGGCGGGGATGCGGCCGGGGGGCCGGAACGGTGGCGAGGGCGAGCGGCGGACGAGAGCACGGGGAGCCGGTGGAGGTCGGGGTCGCGCGCGGGCGGCGGCGGCAGCATCCGTCGCGCGCGGAGGAGGACCGGCGGCGGGGAGCCCTGGCGCGGCGGAGGCGGCGACGCGCCGACGGAGGCGGGGCAGAGGAGCTCCGGCGGCGCGTGGAGGCGAGGCCGGCGGCGAGGTGGAGGATGCGTGCGGGGCCGCGGGAGGAGGGCGGCGAGAGGCGGCGTACGGGGCCGCGCGGGGCGGAGCGGGCTTGGGGGTGGGCGCCGGTGGGGCTCGCTGGCGGGGACGTGGAGCGGCGGAGGCTAGCAGAGAAGGGCGGAGGCTAGCGGGATGGCGCCGGAGGGGAAGAGGGAGGTGAGCGGGCGGCCGCGGCCGTCGGCTGCTGGGGGGGTAGAGAGCGAGCGTCGGGCGGACGGGGGTTGAGGACGAGCGTCGGCTGGAGGAGAGAGACGGGCGGGGTGGGTCCCAGGGCGCGGGGACGCGGCAGGGACGCGGTAGGTGGGAACTGGGGAGGGGGCGCGCGGATGTGTGGGCCGACGCGGGGTGGGCCCCGGGGGTCAGTGGAAGGAGGGGAGGTGGGCGTGTGGCGGGCGCGTGCGGGACGCGTGCTGGCGCGTGGCCAGCGCGTGGCCAGCGCGTGGCGCCAGGCGGGTGGGGCCCAGAGGCAGCGGCTCTGGCGCGGGGTGGGTGCGTGGAGCTGGGTGTGTTTGCTGTGTGGGTTTAGAGGAAGAGGGAGAGTTGGGGAGTGATGTGGCAAAAACTGATTGGATAGGGGGAAGGGGAGGGTGATGTGGCATGTGTTGATTGGCCAGGGTGATGTGGCCAGATGGTTGGGTAGAGTTTCAGGTGGGTTTAGGATTAGATAAAGGTGGCCCGATTTAAAACCCGGGGCGGTCGTTCGGGTCTACTCGGCCCGTTCGACTGCCCCGCAAAACAATATAATATTTTATTTAATTCTAAAACGCAACGTTTTGCAAAAACATAGCCGACAACAAAAATAATCCGGAGGCCCGGGGTTTGAATTTGAAACAAGACAGGATGTTTGGAAAATAAATCGAGCTTTGCGAAATAGTTTTAATGCAAGCAATGCATGATGATGACGATGCAATGCACAAATTTAACGCGATTTTCTAGTAGTGGTTTTGCGGGATGCCACAATTCGACACCACTAACAATGGATCTCGCCCTCGAGATCCGCCTCATGGTACCGGAAGGAAGGTCGGTGATCTGCGTCTTCTCGCTTCGCGTAGATCTTCGCGACACCACTAACAAGAGGTCGTTGTCCGTGATCGTCGAGAAGCACTCCGGAAACACCAAGGTCGAAGGTAGAGGTATCAACAAATAAAGCCACCTCTAACTTCGATGGAAAGCGGGAACCGATGCATTCTCATCCACTTCAATGTACAAAAGCGAATAGAAAGGGTAGTCGGCATGGGGGCCAATCCATCACGCACCCAAACTATTACTCTGCACAATCAATAGAAAAGAGTACAACCATTCTCGGAATTAGACTGAAGATCTCGACAAGCGAGGTTCGGAACAAAGGAGGGATGCAGACTCTGCATCGGATCCGGCGTAGATGATGTCGTCGCGTCGGAAAACACCGGAAGGCACAACAAGGAACAAAAGAATGGTAACACCGTAGACGGATTCGTCAGGCAGCTTGAACACCAGATGTATCAACACCGTTATCAAAGGAGGAAGCGAAACCCTGAAGGTACGACGGAACCCAACCACGAGAAATCCTGGACTCGAAGAGAGAGAAGAGAGAGGATTCAAAATACGTAGAGATAAGAGAGGAATAGCAAAGGGGTAAGGAGTAAAATCATACCTAACCAGAACTATCCAACCGATTTTCAAAAATAGTTATGACACTCTATTTCGGCCGTTAGCTAGGTTATCCTACAGGCTGGACTTGTGGGGTATCGTAACTGCTGAGCTCTGATACCACTCTGTAACACCCTCAGAATCGGACCTATGCAAGTTTGGGCAAAATTCACCAAACCCGCATAGAAACGATTCAAAGGTGCCCACCAGGCACTTTCGTGCGGGTGGAAAACGAAGTAATAACATTACACAACAGTCCTCGATGGGACCCACAGAACAGATATATACAACAGCGACTCAAAGAGTCAAGAATACAGATATAATATACAAAGATCCAAATCACCTTGAAAATGATAGAGCGTCCGACTACGGACAAGATGCAAATGGGGCTAAGAGCCCTGAAGAATAACCAATGGCGTCCATAACCCTGCCCAGGCCAAGCCGGAAGGGTAACCCTGCTAACGACATCGATCTCAAAACCTGCTTAAACAAAAGGGGTGCCGACAAAGGGCAAAGGAAAAAGAAGGAGCGTCAGTACTGAGGCCAGTACACGGCGAGGCTAGAATTCGGCGGTCCTCGCCTACATAGGTATGGTGGACTGAAGCGGCAGCGGCAGCATGCACTAAACAACCTATAGAGACTCGATACATCTGGCGGCTATCAGAGAGGGGTAAGAAAGACCTAACCGGATCCAACCTGATGATAACACCAAACAAACCCATCCTGGCGTTTCCCCCTCGATACCAAACGAGGAAGTCAACCGAGGAACTCACACCGTTGGCAGTTTTACTGATTCAGTTTTAGTTGCGACACTTTACTAGTCAGGTTTAGATAATCATCCTGATAAAGTATGCAGTGGGCACTTTTAGTTGACCATTCCATTATAGTTGCAGCAATTACTAATCAGATACAGGTAACATGATATAAACCCCAAAAACCCAGCAGTTGTTGGTACTTTTATTCAGCCATTCCGTTGTGGTTGCAAGATTTACTAGTCAGGTACAAGGGTCTCAAGCGACAATTCAAACAAGCAATTGTGGGCAGTATTATTAGTCATTCCATTATAGTGAAGCTGATTACTAGTCATTATAAAGTCAAATTTATAGCAATAAACTTTAGTTATGCTTGTCTATGGTCGAGATACTGTGCTCCAAGTCGTCCATAACCGCGGACACGGCTTTCAGAAAGTTTTAACCCGGCCGGGGTGCACAATAGCAACACACACACGATCAACCTCGGAAAAACCAAATCAAAACCCAACGAGGTCTTCACGACAGAGCAATCACAAGATTCAGAAATATTTCAGGGGGCCACCCCTTGGAGTACACCCGCAACGAAGTAAGCTAGCTCCGAGACGGACCCGAGGTTTGTGGGGCCGGCGGTAAACGACAGCAGATCCCCAAACGGGGACTGTCGATACCACGTAAACGGGTCACAATTCCTAAACAGTACAGCGTGCTCCTCACACAATCGTAAATAAAGCAGTAAAACATGGCATAGGTACAGGATAGTAAATAAAACCCCAAACTAGTTTATGGCCCCAAGAAATAAGACGGAATCAAGCTCTGGCTAAGGGGGCCCATACTCCCCATATGTGGATAGCGCGATAAATCAAGGAACAGGTATCAAGTACTCGGGGTCCTACGGGACACAAGTGGGCGTTCGGAAACCAAATGTTATCTATCACCCACCGATGCCTCTGCTTACTTCAATTTTAGTTGTTAAACAGGAATTAAAGTGAACAATAAGTAAAACTATGGTCATCTCCAACATCAACATGCGGCAATACATCAACAACTGTGGCACTTGACAACACGCAACAGCACTTGAGCAAGCGACTACGACGCGCAAGTCCAACTATCTACCAAACAATAGGTAATAGGATGTGTCCGAGGCAATATAGGGCTGCAAGGGATATCACGGGTACGGAAAACTAGAGCATCGCAACACAGATAGCAATAGATCAACAGGAGGGAAGTAAATACTATAAAAGTAAGATAGGTGGAAAGGGGGGAGATGCTCGCCTGAAAACATTGCCGAAGGTTCAACCGAAGATCGGGGCGAAGCTCACATCAACTCAACGGCCTTATCCGTGAAGAAGCAAAACACTAGAAGAAACACCGGATGCACTATTTAATACAACGGCAGAAGATTGGCATGATGCATGTATGATGCATGACATGGCAAAGGTGCGATGCAATTAGGTCAAATTGAGCGGAACCGGGTCCCGACAATTATTTGAATGGTTCAATTTATTTAACTACCCCGCAAATTAAATATTGTTTAGCAAGACAACAGATGGAACTGGTTCGCTACACATGTTTAAATGAGGCCATTAAAGGCTAGATTTGCCCGCATATGGGCCCCATATTTAATTATTAGGTGAATCGGCATAAGGCCCCCAAACCACAGATATGCATGCGAGTATGACAATTCAACATGCAACAAGTTGTTATGTTATAAAAATAGGGTTTGAGGAAAAGGGTCACACATTTAGGGTTCGGCGATCTTGTTAGGGTTCCGGGGTTCGGGGTCGGGTCTCGGGGTCCAGGGTTCGACGGGTTCGTTCTCTCGTTCACGGTAACGGGGCAGATCTTGTGTTCCGGGAAGAAGTACTTGACGGTCTTCGGCTCCACCCAGGTCGGGGCCGACCTTGTCGTCGCGAAGGTCTTGTCGGGCCGGCGTATCGGGTCGGTCTTGGCGTTCCGGCCGTCTTTGGTCCTCGGATCCGAGAGGGTTCGGGGTCTTGACGAGGTTCGGGCGCCCTGGGATCGGTCTTCGGTCTAAGTTTCCGGAAGCAGATCTTGGTGCTCTATGCGGTCGATCCTGCCGTTCCGGGATGGAGAACTTGTCGTCCGGGGGAGTACTTGGCGTTCCGGATTGGTCTCGAATCCATGAAGCAGATACGGTCGTCGCGTGGATCTTGTCGATCTTGGGTTATCATGTCAGCGTCCTCGGTGTTCCGCGGTGAAGGGCTAGTCGTTTTGGTGCCGAGCTTGGCGGTCATCGGGTCCGGCGCCGATGGCCGTTGGCGAACTTGGGTGCATCAAGACGGCCATAGAAACATAAGCAGATCCCCATGGCGCACATACACGAGCACACCCGGACGCACACACGGGGCAGCGGGCCCACAGGTCGACGGTGGCGGTGAGCAGGGTGACGGTTCGAGGTTGGGGTGCGGCCTGGACGGGCTCGGGGGTGCGGCAGGGCGGTGGAGGCGACGCCGGCGACGAGGACGGAGGGGCGGCGCCAGACGCGGTCGACGAGCTTGCTTCGGGGCGACTGGCGGCGGAGATGGTGGTCGCGGCGCTCGCGGGGTTGCTTGGGCGTGGGAGCGGGGCGGCCGGGGATGCGCGGCCGGGGGGCCGGAACGGTGGCGAGGGCGAGGCGGCGGAGCGAGCACGGGGAGCCGGTGGAGGTCGGGGTCGCGCGCGGGCGGCGGCGGCAGCATCCGTCGCGCGCGGAGGAGGACAGGCGGCGGGGAGCCCTGGCGCGGCGGAGGCGGCGACGCGCCGACGGAGGCGGGGCAGAGGAGCTCCGGCGGCGCGCGGAGGCGAGGCCGGCGGCGAGGTGGAGGATGCGTGCGGGGCCGCGGGAGGAGGGCGGCGAGGCGGCGTACGGGGCCGCGCGGGGCGGAGCGGGCTTGGGGGTTGCGGCGCCGGTGGGGCTCGCTGGCGGGGACGTGGAGCGGCGGAGGCTAGCAGAGAAGGGCGGAGGCTAGCGGGATGGCGCCGGAGGGGAAGAGGGAGGTGGAGCGGCCGCGGCCGTCGGCTGCTGGGGGGGTAGAGGCGAGCGTCGGGCGGACGGGGGTTGAGGACGAGCGTCGGCTGGAGGAGAGAGACGGGCGGGGTGGGTCCCAGGGCGCGGGGACGCGGCAGGGACGTGGTAGGTGGGAACTGGGGAGGGGGCGCGCGGATGTGTGGGCCGACGCAGGGTGGGCCCCGGGGGTCAGTGGAAGGAGGGGAGGTGGGCGTGTGGCGGGCGCGTGCGGGACGCGTGCTGGCGCGTGGCCAGCGCGTGGCGCCAGGCGGGTGGGGCCCAGAGGCAGCGGCTCTGGCGCGGGGTGGGTGCGTGGAGCTGGGTGTGTTTGCTGTGTGGGTTTAGAGGAAGAGGGAGAGTTGGGGAGTGATGTGGCAAAAACTGATTGGATAGGGGGAAGGGGAGGGTGATGTGGCATGTGTTGATTGGCCAGGGTGATGTGGCCAGATGGTTGGGTAGAGTTTCAGGTGGGTTTAGGATTAGATAAAGGTGGCCCAATTTAAAACCTGGGGCGGTCGTTCGGGTCTACTCGGCCCGTTCGACTGCCCCGCAAAACAATATAATATTTTATTTAATTCTAAAACGCAACGTTTTGCAAAAACATAGCCGACAACAAAAATAATCCGGAGGCCCGGGGTTTGAATTTGAAACAAGACAGGATGTTTGGAAAATAAATCGGGCTTTGCGAAATAGTTTTAATGCAAGCAATGCATGATGATGACGATGCAATGCACAAATTTAATGCGATTTTCTAGTAGTGGTTTTGCGGGATGCCACACCAACCGTTTTTCAAAAATAGTTTGACACTCTACTTCGGCCGTTAGCTAGGTTATCCTACAGGCTGGACTTGTGGGGTATCGTAACTGCTGAGCTCTGATACCACTCTGTAACACCCTCAGAATCGGACCTATGCAAGTTTGAGCAAAATTCGCCAAACCCGCATAGAAACGATTCAAAGGTGCCCACCAGGCACTTTCGTGCGGGTGGAAAACGAAGTAATAACATTACACAACAGTCCTCGATGGGACCCACAGAACAGATATATATACAGAGGCGACTCAGAGAGTCAAGAATACAGATATAATATATAAAGATCCAAATCACCTTGAAAACGATAGAGCGTCTAGCTACGGACAAGATGCAAATGGGGCTGAGAGCCCTGAAGAATAACCAATGGCGTCCATAACCCTGCCCAGGCCAAGCCGGAAGGGTAACCCTGCTAACGACGTCGATCTCAAAACCTGCTTAAACAAAAGGGGTGCCGACAAAGGGCAAAGGAAAAAGAAGGAGCGTCGGTACTGAGGCCAGTACACGGCGAGGCTAGAATTCGGCGGTCCTCGCCTACATAGGTATGGTGGACTGAAGCGGCAGCATGCACTAAACAACCTATAGAGACTCGATACAACTGGCGGCAATCAGAGAGGGGTAAGATAGACCTATCCGGATCCAACCTGAAGCTAACACCAAACAAACCCATCCTGGTGTTTCCCCCTCGAGACCAAACGAGGAAGTCAACCGAGGTACTCACACCGTTGGCAGTTTTACTTATTCAGTTATCGTTGCAGCAATTACTAGTCAGGTTTAGATATTCATTCTGATAAAGGAAACAGTAGGCACTTTTAATTAACCATTCCGTTATAATTACAACAATTACTGATCAGATACAGATAGCATGAGATAAACCCAAAACCCAGCAGTTGTTGGTACTTTTATTCAGCCATTCCGTTCTAGTTGCAATAATTACTAGTCAGGTACAATGGTCGCAAGCGACACTCCAAACAAGCAAATGTGGGCAGTATTAATTAGCCATTCCATTATAGTGAAGCTGATTACTAGTCATTATAAAGTCAAATTTACAGCAATAAACTTTAGTTATGCTTGTCTATGGTCGAGATACTGTGCTCCAAGTCGTCCATAACCGCGGACACGACTTTCAGAAAGTTTTAACCCGGCCGGGGTGCACAAATAGCAACACACACACGATCAACCTCGAAAAAACCAAATCAAAACCCAACGAGGTCTTCACGACAGAGCAATCACAAGATTCAGAAATATTTCAGGGGGCCACCCCATTGAGTAGACCCGCAACGAAGTAAGCTAGCTCCGAGACGGACTCAAGGTCTGCGACAATGGCTGTAAACGACTGGGAACCCCAAACGGGGCTTGTCGATACCGTGAAAACATTCCGCTTACCTAAACAGTACAGTGTGTTATACATCGCACAATCGTAAATAAAGCAGTAGCATGGCATAAGTACAGGATCGTAAATAAAACCTCAAACTAGTTTGTGGCCCCAAGAAATAAGACGGAATCAAGCTCTGGCTAAGGGGGGCCCATACTCCCCATATGTGGATAGCGCGATAAATCAAGGAACATGTATCAAGTACTCGGGGTCCTATGGGACACAAGTGGGCGTTCGGAAACCAAATGTTATCTATCACCCACCGATGCCTCTGCTTACTTCAATTGTAGTTGTTAAACAGGAATTAAAGTGAACAATAAGTAAAACTATGATCATCTCCAACATCAACATGCGGCAATTCATCAACATCTGTGGCACTTGACAACATGCAGCAGCACTTAAGCAAGCGACTACGACGCGCAAGTCCAACTATCTACCAAACAACAGGTAATAGGATGTGTCCAAGGCAATATAAGGCTGCAGGGGATATCACAGGTACGGAAACTAAAGCATCGCAACACAGATAGCAATAGATCAACAGGAGGGAATAAATACTATAAAAGTAAGATAGGTAGAAAGGGGGAGATGCTCGCCTGAAAACATTGTTGAAGGTTCAACCGAAGATCGGGACGAAGCTCACATCAACTCAACGGCCTTATCCGCGAAGAACCAAAACACTAGAAGAAACACCGGATGCCATATTTAATACAACGGCAGAAGATCGGCATGATGCATGTATGATGCATGGCATGGCAAGGATGCGATGCGATTAGGTCATATTAAGTGGAACCGGGGTCCCGACAATTAATTAAATGGTTCAAGTTATTTAGATACCCCGCAATTTAAATGTTGTTTTAACATGGCCAAAATATAGTACCGGTTCGCTACATCAATTTAAATGAGGCCAATATGAGACTAGATTTGCCCGCATATGGGCCCCATATTTAATTATTAGGTGAATCGGCATAAGGCCCCCAAACCACATGAATGTATGCATGCAAGACAATTATTATGCGACAAGTTGTATTATATTGTCAAAATAGGGTTTTCAGGAAGTGGTGCACACATAGGGGCTCGACGATCTTGGGGTTCCGGGGTTCGGGGTCGGTCTCGGGGTCCAGGGTTCGGCGGGTGCGTTCTCGGACTCTGGGATTAGGGTCTTAGGATCGGGGAAGATCTTGGCTTAACATTCTCGACCATCGGGGTAGGTCTTGACGCAACCGGGAAGCAGGGCTTGGTTGGCGTCGGGGGCGCATCGGTCTCGCCCTGTACGGTGTCGTTCTTGTCGCATGCCGATCTTGTCGGGTTCCACGGGGTCGAGCTTGCCGTTGCGAGGGTCTTGTCGGGCCCGCGCCATCGAGTCGGTGTTAGCGTTCGGGCGCGTTCCTGTGGCAATCTTGGCGTCCGGGGGACGATCCTGTCGCATCTACGGCCGTCGGGTTGGACTTGGCGTTCAGGGTGAAGCACTTGGCGTTCCGTGACGACGTTCTTGGTCCACGGTCATCGGTCCCCTCTCGAAGATCTTGGGGTTTGCGGCTCTCCGGGATCGGTCTTCGAGCTCCATGATCAAACTTTGGGATCCATGGAGACGATCTTGATGGCCCGGGCCGATGGCGATCTTCCTGTTCCGCGGCTTCTCGACGTGGTTCCCCTCGGGTGGCGCCACATTAGCCACCAAGGAACGGGCGAGGCCGACGGGGTGACAGAGGCGGTCTTGGCGCGCACTGCAGGGAAGCTCGCTGGAAGGCGCTGCGATGCAGAGCAAGGGGAGACACGTGACCTGGCGGCATCCAGGCAGAGAGCAGCAACGCCGGAGGCAGGGCTTCGCGGGCGACCGGAGAAGGCGAAGGCGACCGGCGGAGCTCGACGTCGCGCGCGGGCCGGCGGCCGAGGCGGGTCGCAGGGCGGAAGGACCGCGAGGCTCGGAGGGCGCTATGCAGGGACGGCCGCAGGCAGGCGGGGATACGGAAGAGGCGAGCGGCGTCGGTGTAGGCCGGCGCGGCACCGGCGCCGGTGCGAGGCGGTGGGGGCTGGGGGCGACGGGCGGCGCTCTGGGGGTCGGGCCGGCGAGCGGGCAGCACGGAGAGGGAGGGGGCCGGAGCGGCCGGGGGAAGCTCGAGGCGGGGACGGCGGTCAAGGGGGAGGGCGGTCGGCGAGGAGGGTGAAGGGGTGGGGCAGACGGTGAGGGGCGGCTGGCTCGGGAGGGCGGCGGCGGAGCCCATCGCGCGGCGGCGCCAGGGGAAGGTCGGCGGGGGTTGGGTGATGGAGCGGCGAGGGGCGCGGATGGTGGCGGAGGCGGGAGCGGCGGAGGTGGCGAGGGAGGTCCGGCGAGCGGCTCGGCGGCGGCCGGAGGAAGAAGAAGGAGCAGCGCCGGCGGGGTAGGAGGAGGAGGAGGAGGAGACGGGGACGCAGGGATGGGTCGGGGGAGGTGGGCCACCGCGTGGGGAGGTGGACGCGGGCCCAGCGGTCAGGGAGGGAGGCGCTGTGTGCTTGCCGCGTGCGTGTGGCTGCGGGTGTGTGCGTGCGCTGTGGGGTGGGTGAGCTGGGTGAGTGGGTTGAGTGGTGGGGGGAGGAGAGAGAGAGGGGGGCCACGTGGCGGCTGCTGGTTGGTGGGGGGAAGAGGAGAGGGTGAGGTGGCGCAAGGGGAGTGGCCAGGGTGAGGTGGAGGGTTGGGTGTGGGTAGATAATTGGGTAGGTTTAGAAATTAGGTGGACCGTTTTAAAAATGGGGTGGTCGTTCGGGTCTATCCGGCCCGTTCGACTGCCCCGCAAAACAATATAATAATTTTATTTAATTCTAAAACGCATCGTTTTGCAAAACATAGCCGACAACAAAATAATCCGGAGGCCCGGGGTTTTGCGTTTGAATTAAGATGGGGCGTTTTAGAAAACAAATCGGCTTTGCGAAAAAAATAGTTTTATGCGAACGATGCATGATGATGACGATGCAATGCACAAATTCAACGCGATTTTCTAGTAGTGGTTTTTCCGGGATGCCACAGTTTCTCTTCCATGTGAGTCACATTGATGTACTTTTGAGGAGCAACCACAAACTTAGTCTTTGTTGCATAGATCTCAGCAAATATTTGCTCCTGACGGCAGTTGTGGAAGTGAGGATCCAAGCAAAGACGGTCACGAGGAATGAGGCAGGGATCCGTACGCCTGAATTCAGAGTAAGCCTTCTAAGTCCATTTGGAGATTTTGGCCTTGGACTTGTCAGGCCCAGCAGCAGTGGCCTTCTGAGAAGCAAGAGCAGGCCTCTTCCCTTAGCAGCAGGAGCACGACGAGCAGCAGCAGCCTTCTGACAGCTAGTCTGAGTAGTTGGACGCACTACCTCAACATCTTCTTCATCGATCTCAGGAGGAATATCAGAGGATGGTCGACGGACACGCTTGCCTTGGAGGGTACCACCTTGCCCTGAGAAGAAAGCATAAGAATAGGGAGGGAAGGTGGGGTAAGTGCACAAGTTCGGAAGAGGAAACAAAAGAAATAGATTGGAAAAATACATTCAGGAAAAATTTCACTGTCGCCGGAAGTTCCGGTCGTGGCTCACCGGAAGTTCTGGTGAGACCACGAACTGGCGGATCAAAGCAGCAGTTCACTAGATCTAGATCTACAAGCCACAAGTGCAAAAATTTCCAAGCGTGTATTGGACCAATCTACTCTAGCATGATACCATAGGCCTACCAAGATCTCCCAACGAGTTCTAGCCAAAGAACTAGCCTAGACAAGGTGAGCCCTAACTCAAGCAATGGTGAGAGAGCTAGATATCCATGAATGGAGGGAGTTGAGGGCAAATACCGGAGTCCATGGCGGGAGATCAAGGTGGGGAATGTTCCCACGGAGCAGATCTGTGGCGGGGTGGCCAGAGGCGAGGGGGACAGAGCACCTTCGCGGAGAAGACCTGGCCGACGGCTGCTCCAAATAGAGGACGGGTCTTGGGGAAAAAAGGAAGAAGATCCCGTTTTCTCCCAGGGTCCGCCTTATATAGGACAGCGAACACCACCGGAAGTTCTGGTCAGGGAACGGAAGTTCCGGTGGACCGGAAGTTCCGGGTTAAGCTGAACAAGTTCCAGGTCAGCAGGTGGTTCAGACGAACAACCACCTGACCGGAAGTTCCGGCAGCTGACCGGAAGTTCCGGTGACGCCAGAAAGACCTTCTCAAGTTTGGAAGATAACAAGGAAGAACTTGTGTAGGGAATAGAGAGGGCTTGAGGAAAGGGAAGGCTTAGGATAGAGAGATCAAACTATGAAGAACCAAAGCCAACAAAAACAAGAAAAACACAAAAGGGTCAAAGACACAAATAAAAACGGGTCGGTGGTCGAGGCCATCTTATATAAGAGTAAATGGCTTGACACCGCGAAGATATATCTTGGGTTCATTACCAAAACTCATCATGAAGATCAAATGGTCTCCTTTAGAGACTATAGAGTATGAAAACTTTAATGTGCACATAATAGGGATAGTGTTTGTTCATAAGAGGAACTACACTCCCCCTAAATCCATGCTTACATCCAAACAAGATACGCATTGAGACGCGGGTAAGTGTGCAAGGTACTCAAGCAACATTGCTCGAATCAATGATATTTAGCTCATGCCTCAACTCCCAGAACCTTGCTTCATCAAGAGGCTTCGTGAAAAGATCTGCAAGATTTGCCTTGGTGGGAACATACTCCAAAGAAATGTCTCCTCTAGCAACATGGTCCCGAATGAAATGATGACGAATCTCAATGTGCTTGGTCCGGTTGTGTTGCACGGGATTGTGAGCAATGGCAATAGCACTCTCATTGTCACAAAGAAGAGGCACCTTGTCAAAAGATAGTCCAAGATCCTTCAAAGTTTGCTTCATCCATAGCAATTGAGCACAACAGCTTGCGGCGGAGATGTACTCAGCTTCGGCAGTGGACATAGACACATAGTTTTGCTTCTTCGAGGACCAATAAACCAATGATCTTCCGAGAAACTGACAAGCTCCGAAGGTTGACTTTCTTCCCACTTTGTCACCAGCCCAATCCGAGTCCGTGTAACCAATAAGATCAAAGCTGGCTCCCTTGGGGTACCACAACCCAAAGTTTGGGGTATGAACTAAATATCGAAAGATTCTCTTGACCTCCACCATGTGGATTTACTTTGGTGCGGCTTGAAATCTTGCACACATACCCACACTCAACATAATATCCGGTCGGGATGCACAAAGATAGAGCAAAGAACCAATCATAGAACGATAGAGTTTTTGATCCACCTCCTTACCCTTGGGATCGAGATCAAGATTAACCTTTGTAGGCATGGGAGTCTTAGCACCTTTGACTTGATCAAACTTGAACTTCTTGAGCATGTATTGGATGTATTTGGCTTGGTTGATGAAAGTCCCTTTCCTCAATTGCTTGACTTCAAACCCAAGGAAAAACTTCAACTCCCCCATCATGGACATCTCGAAGCGATCGGTCATGAGCTTGGCAAAATCCTCATTAAAAGTTTTGTTAATAGACCCAAAGATAATGTCATCAACATAGATTTGGCATCCGAACAAGTGGCCTCCAACTTTCTTGGTAAAAAGAGTGGGATCAATGAGGCCCACTTCAAAGCCACGGTCTAACAAGAGCTCCCTAAGGCAATCATACCATGCACATGGGGCTTGCTTGAGACCATAGAGTGCCTTATTGAACTTGTAGACATGGTTTGGAAAAAGTGGATCCTCAAAGCCCGGAGGTTGCTTGACGTATACCAACTCTTTCAAAGGACCATTAAGAAAATCACTCTTAACATCCATTTGATGCAACTTAAAGTTATGATGAGTAGCAAAAGCGAGAAGCATACGAATGGATTCAAGGCGAGCAACGGGGGCATAGATATCACCGTAGTCGATGCCCTCAACTTGTGAGTATCCTTGGGAAACTAACCTTGCCTTGTTGCGCACGACAATTCCATTCGCATCACACTTGTTCTTTAAAACCCACTTGGTTCCAATGACGTTTTGACAATCTTTGGGCCGCTCAACCAATGTCCAAACATTGTTCCTCTTGAAGTTGTGAAGTTCTTTGTTCATAGCATCAAGCCAATCATCATCTTCAAGAGCTTCGAAGACTTTCTGTGGTTCCACAAAAGAGATAAACGCATGGTGAGAGCTAAAGGAAGCTAGTTGCCTCCTAGTAGTGGAACCTTTATTGAAATCTCCATAAACATTTTCAAGGATATGGCCATCTTGAACAAGCTTGGCGAGACGATAGGCTTGACGGCGGGCTTGTGCTTCAACACGAGATTCTTGAGCTACCACTTGGTCATTGCCACCAATTGAGCCGCCGCCTTGAGTATAAGCACGAACACGAGGATCATCTTCATCAATTTCCACTTCGAGGGAGTCATCATTTGGAGTGGAGCCTTGAGAATCATTGACTTGATCTTGATCTTGACGAGCTTGACCTTGAGGAGAGCCGTGACCTTGAGGAGGTGCCCCATCGTGGGGAGGTTGATGTTGTTGATGAGGAGCTTGATCTTTGGAGCTTGGAGAGTCATGAGAATGGGAAGCTTCGGAAGAGCTTGAGGGAGCTTGTGCCAAAAATGTAGGTCCTTGAGGGGAAAGATGATCTTGTGAAAGTGAGGGCTCCACTTGATTAGAGCTTGGTCCTTATCCTTCGTACACAAGGGGATCCTCAATGGGGAGGGGGAAACCCACACCCATTCTTCTTATGGCCTTAGGAGGAATTTCATCAGTTGGATCACAAACACCATCTTGCCTAACAAGAGACTCATGGTTTTCATCAAGCTTCACATTGCTCGTCTCTTCTACTCTTCCATTGGCTTTGTTGTAGACTCTATAAGCATGGGACTGATTTGAGTAACCAACGAAAATTCCTTCTTGAGCCTTGGATTCAAACTTGGAAAACGAAATCCTTTCTTGAGAATGTAGCACTTGCAACCAAACACCCGAAAGTAGCTAAAATTTGGCTTTTTCCCGGTGAGGAGTTCATAGGGGGTCTTGTTCTTTTTCTTGCGGAGATAAAGTCGGTTGGTTGCATGGCAAGCGGTGGAGATGGCCTCGGCCCAAAAGTTGTATGGAAACTTGAACTCAGCTAGCATAGATTGAGCCGCATCCATCAAAGTGCGATTCGTCCTTTCGGCAACTCCATTTTGTTGAGGGGTATAGGGAGTGGAGTATTCATGCTTGATACCTTCATCACTAAGAAACTCATCCAAGGTATAGTTTTTGAACTCGGTGCCATTGTCACTTAGAATTGAGAGAATAGTTGCATTGTGTTTCCGTTGAACCTCATTAGCAAAATCGATGACGGTTTGTTGAGTCTCACTCTTGTACTTGAAAAAAAACACCCAAGTGTATCTTGAGAAATCATCCACAATAACCAAGCAATACTTCTTGCCTCCAAGGCTATCATGAGAGGGTGGACCAAAAATGTCCATATGCAAGAGCTCCAAACACCTCTCGGTGGTGATTTGATTGAATGCTTTGTGAGGAGTTTCATGCATCTTCCCTTCAATACAAGCCCTGCACACACGATCTTTGGCAAAAGAAACATCGTTAATTCCAAGGATGTGGCCCTCGGAGTGAAGTCTTTGCAAAGTTCTCATGTTAACATGCGCTAGGCGGCGATGCCACAACCAGCCCTTGTCGGCTTTAGCATAGAGACATAGAGCATGAGGAGTAGTGGTCCCTGAAAATTCCACCACATACAAGTCATGCTCTACATACCCTACAAAAGCCACCTTGAGAGACTTGCTCCACATGAGGACCACGGAATGAGTATTAAATAACAAAGAAAGACCCATAAGAGCAAGAGCATGAACTGAGAGTAAATTGTAACCAAGAGTTTTGACAAGCATGACGTCAACCAAAGATACATCCGGGGTTACCACCACTTTGCCAAAACCCAAAACCTGAGAGATTGTTTTATCACCGTAGGAGACCAATGTGTTGGCAATATTCGGCCTCAACTCCGTCATGATAGACTTGCTTCCGGTCATAACTCGTGGCACCACTATCAAGCACCCATTTCGATCCACCGGAAGCATAGTCCTACAAGAAAATCAATCTTTGGTTTTAGGTACCCATTTTGCAATGGGTCCCCTTTTGTTAGTAACAAGAGCCTTTGGCACCCAAATGGCCCAATGATAATCATGCGTGTAAGAAGTTCCCACATATCTATCATATACATGACCATCATAAGATTTGCAAAGAATATAAGAGGGATTGTTCTTTTCGGCAAAGTTGTCATTTTGCAAGATGGTTAGGCCATTAGGAGCCCCTTGAGCCATGCCCTTGTTCTTTTTCTTCTTGTTGTTCTTTCTCTTCTTCTTCTTAATCTTGGCAAGTTGATCCTTCAACACCTTGACTTCCTCAATGAGATGCTCATGCTTGCAACAAGGGTTAGGAGTGCTAGACAAGTCTATAATTTGCACACCGGAAGACTTAGCATGTTCGCAAGTTAATTGAGTTTGAATCTGCTCATGGGTTTCAAAAAGATTTGAGAATTTGCTCTCCAAGGCTTTGTGTTCCTCTTTGAGTTTCTCAAGATCCTTTTGAGTCCTATCATGGCCACCCACAAAATCAACGTTTTCTTTCTTAAGCACCTTAACCAAAGCAAGAGCATGATCACGTTCTTTAATTATAGAGAACATGGTGTTGTTATGATCATCTACAAGCTTAGACACACTTTCTTCAAGATTAATTCTCATATTTTGTTCATCAGCGGCATCTCTTTCATTTTTACTTAGCAAGTCAAGAAGTTCTTCCTTTTCATCTAAAGCATCCCTAACATTGTCAAGTTGTGCAAGCAAGGATTCAAAGCAAGTTTTAGTTTCTTCATCCAAGGTAGCAACAAATTCACACATGTCAATCATCTCTTTCTTTACCTCTAGACCAACAAGATCAAGAGAGGAAGGCTCACTAGAGATAGGTTGAGAAGTGGGTTTCGATGTTACCTCTAGACCAACAAGATCAAGAGAGGAAGTCTCACTAGAGATAGGTTGAGAAGTGGGTTTCGATGTTACCATGAAGCACTTTTGGTTGGAGGAGATGACATTTCATTTGGCGAGTCGAAGAGGGATAGACGTGGAGTTGAGGTAGTGGCAATAGCGGCAACTCCCACAATCTCTCCACCATGAACTTCATCTTCATCCGTGCCCGAAAGGTATTCTTCATGGACCACTATTGCTCGTTCCTTGTTGGCGATGTTCTTGACGGTGTAGTTCTTGTTCAAGGTATGAGGAGGTCTTGACTTGATCTTGCGAATGAGACAACCACCATTATCTTCATGGTTCTCAAAGGGACACTTGGCCACGAAGTGACTCTTGTTGTTGCAATTGTAGCATGACCTTGCCTTGGGAGACTTGTTAGGTGAGTTGAATCTTGAGTTGTCCCTTGATCTTGACTTGAACCCGGACTTGTTCCAAAAGGCCCTTGAAGCGAGAGCAAGATGTTCGTTGAAGGCACACTTGAGATCCTCTTGATACCACTCACTTGATGTATCATCATCATCAACTTCAATAGCCTTGGCCTTCAAAGCAAGATTCACTTTGGTTGACCCAATGGCCCTATCACGAGCGGACTCCGCATTCTTCTTGGCAATCGTCATGGCAATTACTTCGCTCAAGACTTCTTGGGAGGTCATTAGGTGGAAGTTGGTTCTTCCCTTGATAGAGTTGAGCTTTTGTTCTTCAAACGGAAGGAGAGCTTGAATGAACTTCCTCTTCATAAACTTCTCGTCAACATAGGTGGCCCCAAGGTCCCTCATAGTGGAACAAAGGACTTTGAGGCGCATATACATGTCTTCGGGGGTCTCATCATCTTGCATTGCAAAACCATCGCACTCGTTGTTGATTTAATCAAACTTGGAGCTTTGGATGCTTGCATTCCCAACAAAGAGCTCGGTGAGTTGATCCCAAGCTCCCTTGGCGGTGTCGAATTGGCGAATGTGAGCAAAGTCCTTTGGAGTCAGAGCCTTTTGAATCATCCCCAAAGCTGTGGCATTGAGTTGCTTGTCCACCACTTCACCTCGTGTCAACTTCTTTGGGTCATATGGAGAGAATCAATCCTCCACAATCCTCATTAACTCAATAGAAGAGCTAGAAATATGTGAGCGCATTAGATATTGCCAATTGGTGAAATTTGAAGTATCTAGCATGGGTGGTGCTCCTTGAGGAATGATGTGTGGCATGGGAATGGGTGGATCTGGAGTGTACTTAGGCGGTGGAGGCACCGCCGAGTAGTCCTTTCCTCCATTTTCCACTATGGAATTTGGGTTCTCGGGCTCCTCGGTGTTCTCACTTGGAACCTTGGTAGAGGTTTGAGCAACAAAACCAAGTCCCAAGCGAGTGGTGACGGCCGCGGGAGTCACCCCGGGGGCGGTCACCGTAACGGTGGGAGGAAGCTCGGTGGTTTGGGGTGTGTCAAGAGCAACCATGGGGTTTTGCTTGAGGGACTGCAAGATAGTCATCATTTCCTCGAACTTGGACATCATGGATGACTCCAATTGCTTGAGGTCATCCATAGTGGCCAAGTTCTTGGGGTTTTCGGTTTCACTACCCCCATCGTCGGCCATAGTCTCTTAGGCGGTAAAGCCCGAAATAAGAGACTTGGCTCTGATACCAATTGAAAGTACCGACTTGATATGACTAGAGGGGGGTGAATAGGCGTCTACCCACTTTTAATTTGTTTCTCACTTTTAGGCTCAACGAGAAAGAAAGTTATCTAGATGTGCAACTAAATGGACAACCTAAATGCAAGATAACTAACAACAACCACAAGAACGGTAAATAGCAAGAAGTAAAGGAAGGGAACGAAGTAACCGGAGCGGGGACACAGATATATAATTCCTGTAGTTCACTCCCAAGGAGCTATGTCTATGTTGGAGAGGTGTCGGGGCCACACAAGGTCACCCGAGCGCCACAAAGGCCTCACCTTCTTCTCCGGTGAGCTCCCCCATAAAGGAGGCCTCACAATCCACTAACCGATGACCTTGAAGGCGCCAACCGAAACCTTTACACCAAGGTTGAGGGGGAATCTCCACAACTCAATTGGAGGCCCTCAACGACACCTCGAAGCTTTACAACACAAGCCTTAGCTCCAAGGATGCCCTACACCGTCTAGGGTTTCAAGAAACCCAAGAGCAACAAGATCCACAAAGGATGGGTGGGGGAAATCAAATCTTCTTTGGTGGAAGTGTAGATCTAGGTCACCTCACTCACCTCTCAAAAGATCAAGTCATTTGAGTGGCTAGAGAGAGAAATCTAGTGAGGTGAAGCTCAAGCATTAATGGAGGAGAGAGAAAAAATCGGAATAAGTGGGAGGAAGAAGAGGGGTGACTTAAATAGGCCCCCTCCGCACTGAACCGTTACAGCCCCCGCGACCTCACCGAAACTTCTGGTGAGAGGCCGGAAGTTCCGCCTAGCCTGGCTCCAACGATCATCAGACCATTGACGCCCGCTCCAAAATCTCAACCGGAAGTTCCGGTAATAACATACCGGAAGTTCCAGTGAACTTCCGATGCAAGTTCCGACCCAAGTTCCGGCAAATAGAACACTTCAAACAGAAGGTTACTGATCCTTCAGCGGAACTTGGAGCGGAACTAGGGGCGGAATTTTTGGGTCGCGAACCAAGTCTGACCGGAAGTTCTGGTGGCTGGGCGGAAGTTCCGCTCAGGACTTTCTGGCAGGAAAAGTTCCGATGCAAGTTCCGGCCCAAGTTCCGGAAAATAGAACACTTCATACAGAAGATTACTGATCCTCCAGCAGAACTTGGGGCGGAACTAGGATCGGAACAAAGCTCAGATCAGCCCGCAGAAAAAGCCTGAGCGGAACTTCCGGCGCCAGGCCGGAAGTTCCGGTGAGACACAGAAGGCTTCAACAGATCAGAAACTCACTCTCTCACGGAATAGTAGGATGGTTGTGGCGGTTCATATAAGTTTGTGCAAGAACAAATGATTTCCCACAGCCTTCCGAGATGGACCCCCCTCTTAATAGTACGGTGACCTAAAACAACAACAGGAGATAAACTAGGAGAAAACTAAAGGCCACCGTATTCATGAGATCCCAAGAGAGCATCCACACAGATTGAAGGAGACATCAACGGCGTTTTACCTGAAACTCAAGCGCACAATTAAAACACAAATGGGATTGTCATTAACACCAAAAACAACATGGGAAGATATAGTCCTTTCACCCTTACATATCAACTTGGGAATCGAGGAAACTCACAGAACACTGTCCATGCCATGGGATACGTCATGCGGGATTATGTCCCTTAATAGCACAGTAATTCAATTGATATTGATTGTTGCATGTTGTGGTTATGAGGATGATTTGAGAAGTGGTTGTTGCCTCTTTGTCCAAATACAGAGTTCCTCCCACACATACATAGGTGAGAATGTTCATGATAATAATATTTACCTTATCCCTTTATGCTAGTGGTGAATCCGCTAATCCCTAAGAACGCTTTCTCCCACTAAAGTTTCAAATCTCTTTTACATACGCAATACTTATTTTTTGTATTCAGTTTTATTTACTTTACTCGTTGTTCTCTTATACCAAAAACCCAAAAACACATTTTTACACATTACTCGCATTTTAGCTTGTCACTTAGAACTTTATTTATCATTTCTATTTTCAGTTTTTACTTCAAGAATTCTTAGACTTTAGACTCCTGCTCCATGTGGGATCGATATCGTTATTTCAAAACTAGCTACAACCGATCTGTTCACTTGGAGTCATCAACAGGATCACAACCTTAGGATGTCTTTCTTCGATATCCAGGTGGAGCTCTCGTCAATCTTGCGCCAAGAAGTCATGAAAACTGGGGGCCTCTTATATGGTGGCAATACATCGTGCAAAAAGGATATAGATGAACTCTTAGCGAAGCATGGTGACGGAAGGACATTCATGACATTAGCAAAAGGAGCTAAACGGGGTTTCATCAATATCCCTGAGCCGACTCATCAGCCGAAGAAGTCTTGATGTTTGCCTAGCTAGCTATGTTAGTTCTGAACTTGTGTTGTAAACTTTATCCCTATGTTTCGTAAACCTTGAACTTGATTGTGAGCGACGCTAGTTATTTGTGTTATGAACTATTTTAGTGCTTGGTCATATGTTGCTTTTCATTCGTTATTACCGCCCTACTTCTTGGTTTGCTTTCTGACTTTCTTCGAAATGTCGATGATTAAAATGTGTCGTGGCACTATGTGTGTAACTATACCGCTGCTAGATCTGGTGTGCCAAGTAGACTTGTAATTTGTGCATCCTCAACTTGCCACACCAGATCCATCATCGGCATTGTTATTTCCGTGCCCAACCTAATTATAAGGCATGCTTTTCTGAGTGTGTTGGCCATATTTTACATCTTTCTGCACCCATATATATGCATGATTTTATCTTGTGTACAGGAGATGGCGAAGAAGTTCTATGTCATGTACGTCAGTAAGGTTCCAGGTGTGTACGAGGCGTAGAAAGACTTCCAGAAGAAAGTGAACAACTTCTCAGACAACAACTACAAAGGCTATAAGAGTAGAGAGGTGGCTGAAGAAAAGTGGAGGAAGCACGGGAGGAAGAAGTGAAGGAACTTCATCGTGATCACCACCTTGCTCTTCATGATAGGTTGTGTGCTCTACTTCACCTAGAGCTCTGTGTCGGAGTTGTAATGTGATTGTGAACTTGTACTCGGTCCGTCCCCGAGAGATGTGAACTTGGCACACACAATTGGTGTTGTGTGATGTACTAGTTGATTCTAGTTGATGTGTGAACTCATATGTCGCGGATTAATTTAAGTTGACGTGTGATGTACTTGTATTCGTGTTGGTTCTACTATGTTTTGGCCAATTGTAACTTTCTGAAAATTCTGTGGTGTTTATACTATATTCTAGACTATATAATACCTGTGAACTGTGTATTCTGGATTGTACTGTGGTTCTGTAAAAATTGAAATTCGAAAATTCTATTAGAGGCGCATCTATAAAGCTATTAGAGGCGCATGTTTTAGACAGACTCGAGGCGCATCTTTCAGACATACTTGAGGCACATATGATATGCGCCTCGTATAGTATCTAGGGCATACAAGGAGCATATATAATGTGCCCCAAGTAAAAAAATACTAGCGGCGCAAGCCTCGAGGCACATCCCATATGCCCCTCAAATAGACTCTCTGGTGCGTCTCGAGTAGGGTTTTCTCTAGTAGTGTTAGTGCTAACCTCGTAACAAATTACTTAGGGATTTATATTTTTGTGCCCTTGGTTCCTTAGTTGTACTCAGTTTTTCCCAGCCACTTAACTTTTCCTCACTTTTGCCCAACTCCTTCTCTCAAACTCATTAAAGAGTTCGAACGACAGCTGCCATCAGGTTGACCATTGGCTGGCGTGTGGGACCGCGCGGTGTAGGACCATGTGGGGCTAGCTGGTTGGAAACACGTTATACTGACGTGTGGGGCCGTACCATGTGGGACCACGTGGGGCCAATTGGTCGAGACTACTTTATACTGACATGGGGGACAGTGTGGGACCATGTTAATTGGTCTTTTTAAGAGCGTATTTTTCCCCCCTCTCTCGCTAACAATTATGTTTCTTTGCTCAAATTGGTAGCGAATCTAGAGTAGCTTCTCTCTTCAGTCATTGTTTCTTTTGACCCTCTCTTTTGCCCAATCTGGTAGCAAATCTAGAGTATCAAATCTAACAAGCAACATAAATATATTAAGTAAACAAAGAAGATATAGATAAAACAGCTAATATAGGATAGATAGTATGGTACTTAACAAGGTTTGACAATTTGGTTGGTCAGTAGAGCGCACAAGTTCAATACATACAAACAAAAGAAGCTTCTTTATAGCATTAGCTGCACACAAGTTCAGTCACACCTTCTACCTCCGCCTCCTCCCTCTGGCGCTTCCTCCACTTATTGCTGCTCTATCCCTTGATCTTGGGAACCTTGGGCTTGATCGGGGGCATGCGACCCTCTTCGATGGCCACCTTCTGGAGGTTGCAGAGGTGAATGCCGAGCGCCTTGTGCTTCACAAAGAAGGCGTGGATGTTCATGGTCTGGTACATGTTAGGGTTGCAGGAGCTCACATCCTTGGCATGCGTCACGAGGCATTTGATGTCGGTGGCGCCGAGTCTCCTATTACAGAAAGGGCACCTATAGACGTCACCGGCAAAGTAGGCGTCGTACCTACTGGACTTCAGCTTCCTCAGCACCTAACGAGCCTTGGTGTGCCTGGACTCGTCATCACTGCTACCCACCTATTGGAAAAAATAGTAGCGTGCAATAAGGACATGATTGAGATACCTTGATTATTTGCATAAATTAACCTATTGAGATCCCATGATTATTTGCATAAATTAACCGAGTGGGTTAAATTCCCAATCCCTAAACCTCAAACAAAATCAAATACTGATCCCAAATACAGATCGACGTTAGTACTAACTAGGGAATCCCTTAACTACAACTCGGATAACAAATAAAATAGGATTGAAATACGAATAAGGGGATTCAACGAAACGTAAGAGGATTAGCTTTTGTAAAAAGATCTAGCATCCAACGATTGAAAATATGAACATTCGAACCCTAATAACACACAATCTAGCATCCAATGATGGGAATTGGGGAAGAACGAGGGAAGGGGAGAAAACCCTAATTACCTCTAACCATGGGTCGACGATGCTGGTGTCGTAGGGGTTCTCCGGCCAGATGTACTCCTCCTTCTTGTAGGGGTCCCAATCGAGCAGGATCTTCCTGCGACCGGCCAAAGAAGGGTTGCCATCGCCGGAGAAAGGATACCATCGCCAGAGAAGAAGAAGAAAGGGGAGGCAACAACACGGGCGCGGGGCTGGCTCGGGCTCCCATCTTGCAATGCCAACCTGGGTAAGCTATGGGTCCGGCGTTCATGTGGATAAGTTGTGGGTCCCATGCTGATAAGTGGAGAGAGGTGTACACTACGGGACCCGACCGAACGCGGCCCCACTTGTCAGCACATAAAGGCAAGGCTAACGGACAACGAGTTTGAGACCCTGTGAGAATTTCGGACAAGAGGTTGGAAAAAAGTGAGGAAAAGTTTCGTGCTTGGGGAAAGTGAGTACAACTAAGGAACCGGGGGCATGAAAATAGAAATCCCAATTACTTATGCCCAGTCAGAAAAACGTGATCATCGATAATATGTGAACTAATCTTATAGTCGAGACTAAGATCTCAATTTGTGTTTATTATTCCACACATGTAGTTAGGTTTCCTCTGAATCTCACATTCAAGAACTAACACACCTACAACATAGAATATCAACTTAATCATAAACATGGAAATAATAATAATAATAACACTTTTATTGTTGTCTCTCAAACATATTTCCGGCATGTATGCATACATCAATTATATTACAAGCAGACGGATAGTTTAAGCCCCACATATATCAACTGTCGTAATAAAGTGAACAAATATTGTTCCAAAAAATTTAGATAACACACGCATCTCGAGAGAAATGATATGAATTCCCGATTACGAAATGAAAAATCACATTGAAATAAATTATGTAGTCATGACATAAACAACAATACATGAATGAAATTTGAGACTAATAATGGATCAACCGGTGCAACTAAGATGTTACAAGAGTATATAAGCAATTAGGGAAGGGGGCGGTTGAATATATAATGACTAAATTAGATGAAAGGGCTCAGGCAGTTTGGCTAAAAAAATGTCATCATAACTCGTGTTATGTATATCGGTACAAATAATCTCATCGCTTGATAAGACATGAGATAACCGATGTTGTTTATGCATGCCCTCATGAAGAAACGAGATCCTTATTGAAAACATACCTTCAAATTAATTTTTGGAAGATTGTAATGATTCTCAGATGTATAACTATTTTAAAAAAAGTAGAGATGCGCATTGTGAAATGAAGTCCGGATATGCTCTCATCATACTCTTACCGGCCCTGCTTCTATATATGTATACTTATTAATATTTGTCTTGTTACCTACCAGGTTGTGTGAACTATCCATATTCTTGAATGGATTGAAATGTTATATTTTCAATGCATGTGACCTAACAAATCATGTGTGTCCCAAAAAGGCCAAGTTGCATATCAAAAGCTGTGGCCAGAATTGCTTGGTAAGCAGAGGACACTCTGCTCCATGAAAGGGAGAAAATAACAGTCTAAGAAAAGAAAAAAAATAGCCTTAGCATGGCCAGCAAATGGTCAACTGCACATTGCGGCAGGAGAGGTATACCTATGCATTCACAAGCAAAAGTAGAGGCCACTCCTGTTCCAGGTTGTATACTGGAAAAAGAAAGTGACTGGTCAATTGCTTGCAATACAGTTAAACAATGATAATAAGATGCATCGAGAAGCATGCAACTTGTACCTAAAGAATTTTGTTCATCGTGACATCGGTATGTTTCTATAAAAAATGCCTATAGGAGTTGTTTAGTAGTTTGCCTCATCTGGTGCAATAGGTCATCAGGACCAATCAATGGTTGAGGTTTTATAATTGGTTTTTCATTGATTTCTATGGTATGAGTATGTTATTGAGTTGCCAAGTCACTTCATCATTTACAATCTGATTATTTTGCAAGTGGAATAGAGTTGATATTGACCTGACTTTACTTAACATAGTTTATTATACGTCATGAATTGTGTGCAGTAGCACATCTTTAGAAGACTGGCATAGAAACAAAAAAAAAACTTCATAGAATAGCATTTTTTATATTTTTTTCCTTAACTTTGTCAACCCTTAATTTGGTGAACTTTTCTTAAACCTCTCTAGAAAATTCATATTTATTTTGTGTTTTACTTTCAACTGTCATTCAGCAGAATTCTAGTGTAAGTACAACTGGTGCTCGAAGATTCAAAGTACATAACACTACCATGAATGCAGAATCTGATACCCATCAAATATGGTAATACTGGTTTGCAAGCGACGTAGACAAGCTGTTCTAATCTATTACCTGTGTTCCATATTATAGTACGTTTTGGCAAACTAAACTAATTTGCAAGAACTGCTCGCTGTAGGATCTCGATTCATCTAGGAGTTAGTGCTTGGGTTGATGGTGTACATGGGTTTCGGTTTTCTGGTTAACCAAAAAACTGAACCAAAAATTTCAGTGAATAACAGAATAAGGTTCAGTGTCCACATTTCATGACAATTTCAGTTAGCTAGACCGATCAACTGTTTGCCGCAAGCATTTCTAGACGGAAACACTGGTCCAGTACTGTTTGAATAATGACAACTAACTTTATCTTGATCCTAAACAAACTACAAGTGTGATACAGTTACAGTTATATCTGCAAGGAGAACTGGCAGAAATCTTGGTTGAATATCATCTCCACTATCTAAGACTCTTCTGCTATCCTAAGATCTAACAAAGTAATTAACCTAGGACAGCATGGCACTAGATCTTCATCACAACAAAAATGGTATACACTGCACAATAAATAACCACAATGCTCTGCTTAAAAGCCTGCCAGCTATACGTGCATACATGAATACTTCAAGTTTTCAGCTGGTTCAACACAATTCAACAAATCCTGAGTAATGCTTGAATGATCGGCTACACACAAAAAACACCATAAAACGATGAGACCACGTCTAGCAAATTGACAAACAACCTCGGTCTTTGCTCCCTACGTTTCTTTGATAAAAACACACACAACATTGTCTGTCACTGTGGTCTTGAACCTGATATTATAAGTACTCATGTTTGATCATCTTCATGTCGATATCAGCCTGGGACACGATTGCGCAATGGAGTATATGATAACCTGATGAACAAAAACTGCAGTTACGAAATTTGCAGTAATCAACTGATTACAGCGTTGTCGTGAGGTCTACTTACTTACCTCTGCGAAGCGCTTCTTGGGGATGTGAGGCACCAGACAACAAGCTTGAGCATCCTTGGAAACTGACTGCTTCTGTGCTTGATATCCTGTAGCGGCAGATAGCGATGACAACAAGCAGTTCAGTTGACTTGCTAGCTGTTGGTTAATCCATCCTGTGAAATGAGTTGTATGTATTGTGGAAAAAATAGACTGATAATAAAGAAACTTGTTCGATGTTGCTGCCATGTTCTTTCTTGTAACACTGGAACTTGATTGTGAGCGACGACTTGCTCCTGGTGCTCACGATGCTTCTTCCTCCAGATGTCCTACCCCAGCTGCGCCACCTCGAGGCTCGAAAGATCCACCGTCCATGTCGACGCCTTCCTCCGTGCAGCATTACAACCTCACCAGGCTCACCAGCAGCTAGCTCCTGCACAAGGAGGAGATTGGCCCGGTGATGTACAACACAAACAGGGTCGGCTTGCCAGTCTAGGAGACGAGTTGAAGCAAAGGAAGTACATGGTCAAACAAAATAAACTTATATCCAGATAACAGAAAGGGCATGGTCAAACAAGACTACTTCTTACTGCAAAGTATACACCAATGGAACAAAGAAGTACATGCGGCAGAGAATATACAACCAGAATGATCTAACATACATCCAAGTATGAATTAAGCTAATGAACTACAACCACATATAAGTTTATTTCCATTCATGAATTAAAGTACATTTAGAGTAAAAACTACTACCTGTAAATCCATATAGCAGCTAACATACAACCACATATGAATTAATGTACATGTAGATAGGAAAAACTACATGTTATAGAAACCTACATCAAATCATGAGGAACAATACATTTCATATAGAAATAGAAACAACCCACTTACTACCCCCTAAATCCACAGAACTTAAGTACATGTTCAGAGGACTATTGCACAATGCAAGTGAACATACTATCATCCATAGAACAAATGAATGACATCAGACCGCAAATGTATATGACCTAACCTGATATTGCACTATAGCTTCCTCCTTAGGCCTTGTTTATTTCTCTCGTATTCGCTAGTGTATTCGCGGGGATCAGAGAGGATTATTTCCATACCCTCTGTTATATGTTGATCCAAATTCTACAAAGTATAGGCCAACTTCTGACGAGTGGAGCGAGGCATCGTCGAAGACCTAGGTTTCCACCGATATATATAAACCCCTTGTAAGCCGCCGGTTGGGATGAGTTGCATCTGTGAAATCCCCAGCGTTTGTAAACACTCCTCGACATAGTGAAGTTTCGCTGGCTGGCGCCCGTGGTTTTTTCCTCTCTTTGTTGGAGAGGTTTTTCCACGTTAAATCTGTGTCCCCTTGCTGTGGTTTTGTTTTTTGTTCTTCGTTATTTACTTGTCGCAATTGTAACACCCGCAAAATCCCTGCAGTCCGTTTACCACGCCGGGTTTGGCCGGGGTAATCCCGGGATATCCCAACAAATCCTTCATGTTTTTGTCTAGATTGAAAACTCTCATCTAAGGTAGATTATTTTTGGGGAAGAGTATTTTAGAGGATTGGAGAGTATTGGGTGAGCACCAAATCCCTGCATATCCCCAAAAATCTAGTGGATAAAAATAAGAGAGAAGTAAACAAGGCCTTACTGGATCAAACACCCCTGTAACAGCAATGAAAAAAGTAACTAAAGTCAGCCTGTAAAAAAACAGTGGATGCACGAAATAGATAAGAGTGGTGGGGGTGTGTGCTTAACCTCTATTTGCAAGCAAAACAAATCAACCAAAGGGTGTTGCATCAGTAGACGTGCAGCAAACAAGTTGATCCATGCACAAAAACATACTAAAATCGAGGATTAGAGCAGAAACCAGATCGACAAAATGAGATCAACGTTCTACAGTACAAATACACCAGAAGTAGAGCAGATCATCCCAGTATCCACATTCACATGGACAAGAGACGTAAGCTTATCCTGCAACTAAAGCTAATGAAATATTTTTCCAAGTGTATTGAATGCCAAAGCATAGCAAGACCACACGGATTTTAAATGTATATTGTGGTAAATTACTATGTTTACTGTAGAAAATGGGGGAAAACACATTACACAGCTGTGGCATGATTTCATCCAAGTTTTTTCACACTTTTAACTCTAGGGATCTGTTGGGGCACAAGATTACAAGAGATTTAGCACAAAAATAAAACGTGCAGTTAGACTGGATGTTTCCTTTAACTCAAGGTGTAGAAAAAACAATGGGGCCCAAGACACTGGAGATACATAGGACGTGGTAATTTATGGCAAAAGACCCAAAGTTTATACCTCAGGTTCGTGAGTCTGAAATTCAGTTGTATAGCAGAACTCAGGATCCCTAGCCACCATATAATCTTGTCTCTCAAGTTCTGTCCAAGTGGCATTCTGCATATAACTTGATTTTATTGGGATAATAGATTTAAGCAAGTAAGCACACCATCACTCAACATACGTAATCCGCTCAGAAAGCATGTGGTACCTTAGTGCAGAGTAACAAAAGATGTGTATCACATTGCCAAAGAAAAAAGGGTCAAGCAAAGATTAACAGCAAAAGCAAAGTTCACGCAGAACAAGCAATAAGGGAACACACATCATTTGCACCTTCAGATAAATCTGACACTGCAGCAAACAGAAGTGGAAATTATCAAACGTCTCTCGAAAACTAGCCATTTTCATAGAGTAACTCAGGAGTCTCTACTGAAGAACAAATGAGCCAACCAACAAACAAACAAACTAGCTGACACTCAGATGGATGATTCCGGGAACATATGATGATGCTGTATATGGTTATTCCCCTCCAACTGAAATGTTCACGCTGCCCAATGAAATATCCCAGCACAACCACGCCCAACCACCTGCTCGGGCTAGGCCTGAATCAGTCTTGGGATACAATCAGTGGTAGCAGTGTCGATGTATGTAAATTGGGGAATAGTAAAAATGAAGAGATGGTAGTAAATGCGGAGATATATGACCAGTGTTTTCTTGATATATACTACCTCCATTCCTAAGGTAAGGCATATAAATTTTTTCAGACAGTGTAAAGCTTGACCAAGATTATAGAAAAAAATACCAACAATTATGATAGTACTATATATATATATAGAATGAAAATATGTTTTCTGCTGGGCTCTCCATGTTGTGCCGATCGACAGGTACCTGCCCAAACCCCAATGAGAGATTCAGTAATTACAGAAGAAAAGCATCAGAAGAGCACAACCCTATCATTAACTGTATCACTGGCACGCAGAGAGTGCAAGATCATGGTAATTCCTAGACGGGCTGTGAAACATCTGACAGTGAGGGAGAATGTAAGATCAAATCATTGAGCAATTGTGTTTGCGTAGAAGAACAAAAGAAAGCAGGAGATTGAAAGAACAAAAGAATGGTGGTCTGGCCGGGATAGGGGCGCACGGACCTAGCCCGCTTCCACCCTTGGACGAACGGGTGCCGTTGCTGCAATCGGCATGCCAGCAGCGCGTGACTCCCTCCGGTTCAGGAGCGCGTCCAGAGGCCTACCGAGTCTGATGCGTTAGCACCGGCGAAGGGCGATGCCCACTGCACATCCTGCGCGTCATGGAACACGGCCACTACGATGCGCCCCGCAACCCCGGTCAATCCCACCACCTTGATTCCCCCGCATGGGTTACAAGCCAGCGCGACCTGGCTCGGCGATGAGAGGATGGATGCCACCGTATTTGAGCTGGTTCGTCTGATCCTCACGGAGCAGTGTGGGACTAAAATTGACGCACGCGTCGCGCCGATCTGAACCGCGCGAGGCGACTCCAGCCGAATCCGTTTGTGCCTCGGCGCGAGGTCCGCCTTGATTGGGCCGCAGCTCGCCCGCCCAGCCATGGCCGCAATGCGCGCCGGCGCCTGCCTTTCGGCATGATCGGAGCAGATCATGGCCTGGGACCGGTTACCGATCGGGGGCGACGGCCGAAGGGAGGGGGGCGCTCGGTGGCTAGGGTATGGACCAAGGGATAGCAGGTGTGAACGGCAGGCTCTTCTTCTCGGAAAGTCCGACTCCGATGGTGGTCGAGACTCGATCCTCCAACCGGAGTTGCTGTGGTACAAAAAAAAGTTTGGAGCAGATTGTATGGACAGACTCTTATTTCTCTGAGGCCCAAAGAGCATGGAACGCAGCCCAGGGCAGGCTAAGTCCACTTCGCAAAGGATTTAGGCCCATGTTCTCAAACGTGGTGCCAAAAACTTCTTCCCAGATTCTTCAACTCTGGACATAATTGTTGCACTATTAGATGGAAAATGATACCTCTCCTCCGGGATCTCCGTGACGCGATTCTCCCGAAACAGCGCTATACGTGTCCCCGCGTGGCGAAAGAAACGGAGAGAGAGAGAGTGGTGGGTCCTACCACCATCCCTTTCCTCCTTATCCTCTTTTCTCGTTTTCTCACTGTTGACTCGAAGCTCAGTGCAGGTTCTTCTCCAATTTGCCTAATCCATGGCATTATATTCTCACGCTCCTACCTCCAGACTGTTGGAATTATGCCCTAGAGGCAATAATAAAGATGTTATTATTATAATTCATGTTCATGATAAAGTTTATATTCCATGCTAGAATTGTATTAAGCGGAAACATTAATACTTGTGTGGTTTGTGAACAACACCGTGTCCCTGGTACGCCTCTAAGGACTAGCTCATTGATCAATGATGGTTAAGGTTTCCTAACCATTGACATGAGTTGTCAATTGATAATGAGATCATATCATTGGGAGAATGATATGATGGACAGACCCAAACTAAGCGAAGCAATTAGATCGTTTCATCGTGTTCATCTTTGCGAAGCTTTTCCTATGTCAAATATTGTATTCCTTAGACCATGAGATAATACAACTCCCTGGTATCGGAAGAAAGCTTTGAGGTCATCAAACGTCATCCTATGAGAGGGTGATCATAAAGGTGTCTCTCAGGTGATCGGAAAGTATCTATTGGGTTGTATGTATCGAGATGGAATTTGTCCCTCCCAAGTCGGAGAGATATACTTCGGGCCCACTCGGTAATCGATATCAACACCGCTTGCAAGCATGTGGTTAAGGAGTTAATCACAAAGTGATATCGGATTACGGAACGAGTAAACTACTTGCTGTGAACGAGATTGAACTAGGTATGACGGTACGGACGATCGAATCTCGGGCAAGTAAAATATCGCGAGACGAAGGGAATATATATGGGATTGTTTGAATCCTGGCATCGTGGTTCATCCGATATGATCATCGATGAATGTGTGGGAGTCAATATGGGTGCCCAGACCCCGCTGTTGATTATTGATAGAAGATCATGTCTGCATATTCTCGAACCCGCAGGGTCACACACTTAACGTATCTCGACGCTAGGATAGATTGGATAATTGGTTTATGAATTTTTGTTCGGAGTCTCGGATGGGATCCGGGATATCACGAGAGGTTCCGGAATGGTCCGGAGAATAAGATTCATATAAGGCAGTGCAGTTTTTGGAGTTCGGAATTGTTCCGGGTTAATCGGTATTGTACCGGAAGCTTCTAGAACCTTCCAGAAGGGGACCAACGTGGCCCCACCTTCCGGGAGGGGGCATGGGCCTATGAGGGAGTGTCCTGGCCGCATTGGGCCAGGGGCACAAGGCCCCATAGGGCCCAGCCGATCCTAGAGAGTTTAAATCGTTTAAACTAGAGATAGGGTTTCTAGAAGAGGGGAGAGTCCATGCCCCCCACTCCTTATCCTTTGGGCTTGGGGTAGGGGCTAGGGCTGCGCCCCCCCTCTATATAAAGAGGGGTGGGGGCGCACCAAACCCCTACACCTCTCCTCCAAACCCTAGCCGCCTTGCTAGCTTTCCTCTCTCCCTCCCGACTGTTTGTAGGCGAAGCCCTGCTGCAGAAATTCTCCACCATATACACCACGCCGTCGTGTTGTAGATCCAATCTATCTCTCCACCATACTTGCTGGTCCGAGGAAGGAGGAGACGTCGAGGTGCTGCACGTGTGCATCTCACGGAGGCACCGCCACTTGTGGTGCTAGATCGGATCGGATCGCGAGGAGGAGAAGCGAGTACGACTACATCACCCACGTTCCGAAGAACGTTCCGCTGTGCGAATCTTCAAGGGTATGAAGATCTAATCCAATCTCTCTCATTGTTTGCATCTCCTAGATTAGATCTTGGCTTTCCCTCTGTTCGCTCCGTAGAAAATTTTGATTTACTATGTCGCGAAACCCTTCAGTGGTATCAGAGCTAGATCTATGCGTAGATGTGTTTCACGAGTAGAACGCAACATGGTTGTTGCGGGCATTGATGTTTTCTGTTGCAAGCCTCTTGTTTGTGTTCTTCTTATGACGCGGTATAGTGAGATTGAAGCGGTCCAGGCCAACCTTATGCGACGTCGTTCGCGAGACCGGCTCCGCACTTGACGTGTGGCTTGTTCCACACATGCGGCTGGTGGATGTCAGTTTCTCTCACTATAGTTGTCATGGGATTAACACCGGAGTTTGGCAACCATAATATCACCGTTGTGGCTTTACGTAGGTAAGAATCGTTCTTAGCATCTACTCCCATAAGCCACGTAAAACATGCAACAACAAAGTAGAGGCGTCTAACTTGTTTTTGCAGGGAGTGTTTTCTGTGATATGGTATGGCCCAAGATGTGATGTGTATATTGTATGCGATGATCATGTTTTGTAATGTTTCACGACTTGCATGTCGATGAGTACACAACCGGCAGGAGCCATATGGTTGTCTTTATAATTGTGTATGACCTGCGAGTCAACTTCTTATACGCCATGTAATAGATTTACTTTATCGCTAAGTAGTTAGCAATAGTTGTAGTTGCTATTCGTGGTGAATGCAGTCATGGTGGAGTGATGGAGATCATGCCGGAACGCACAAGATGGAGATCATTGCGCGAAGATTGGCTATACCATGTCACATAAAGTTATATGCATGTGATGTTATCCTTTATGTATATTATTATTCTTAGATCGCGACGGTAGCATTATAAGATGATTCCTCACTTAAAGATCAAGATAAAAACTGTGTTCTCCCCAAGTATGCACCGTTGCGAAAGTTCGTCGTGTCCAAGCATCACGTGATGATCGGGTGCTATAGACTCTACGCTCACATACAACGGGTGCAAGCCAGTTTTGCACACGCAGAAATACTTGGGTCTAGCTTGACGAGCCTAGCATGTACATACATGGCCTCGGAACACAAGAACCGAAAGGTTAAGCATGAGTCATATGAGTGATATGATGGACACTTTGTTGTCCACCATTGAAACCACATCTCTTCTCGTGATGATCGGATTAGGTGTGGTGAATTTGGATCGTGTTCACTAAACAACTTGAGGGATGTTGAATTTAGTGGGAGTTTATCTAGTAATTTGATTAAATTGAACTATTTATCATGAACATAGTCTAAATTGTACTTGCAAATACTGTAGATCACATGGCCAAGTCCAACTTCAACTTCAACGTTTTTGCTGAGAAGGAAAAGCTTAGAAACAATGGGTCTAACTTCACCAATTGGTTCCGCAATCTAAGAATCATTCTGTCTGGCGGACAAAAGGACTATGTCCTTGGGAAAGCGTTAGGTGAACCCCCTGCTGCAACTGCGCCGGCTGATGAGAAAGCTGTCTATCAGTCGCGCAAAGATGATTATGGTGTGATTAAGAGCACCATGTTGTTTGCTATGGAACCGGAACTTCAAAATCGTTTTGAAACCTATCCCGGGCCCTTTGAGATTCTCGAGGAGCTGAAAACCATGTTTCAGACTCAAGCCCGTTCTGAGAGATATGAGATCTCTGAGAAGTTCTTTAACTGCAAGATGGAGGAAGGGAGTTCCGTTAGTGAGCACGCCATAAAGATGTCGGGCTACACTCAACGCCTTGAGCAACTGGAATGCACGATTTCAGAGGAGCTCAAGATTGACAGGGTTCTGCAATCACTCCCTCCCAGCTACAAAAGTTTTGTAGTGACTCATAATCAGATTGGCTCCACTGATACGATCACCGAGCTCTTCGCAAAGATGAAGGCTGCGAAGGTGGACATCAAAAAGGATAATCATGTGTTGATGGTCAACAAGCCCTCCTTTAAGAAAGGTAAGGGAGCAAAGAAGCCCTTCAAGAAGGGCGGCGGCAAGCGCAATGCTCCTGCTGAGAAGAAGCTCAAGTCTGGTCCTAAGCCGGACACTGAGTGCTTCTATTGCAAGGACAAGGGTCACTGGAAGCGCAACTGTCCGAAGTACTTAGCGGACAAGAAGGCTGGCACCATCAAAGGTATATTTGATATACATGTTATTGATGTTTTCCTTACTAGCCCTCGTTGTAGTGCCTGGGTATTTGATACCGGTTCAGTTGTTAATATTTGTAACTCGAAATAGGAGCTACGGAATAGATGGCGGCTTGCGAGGGATGAGGTGACGATGCGCGTTGGCAACGGATCAAGAGTTGATGTGATGGTCGTCGGCACGCTCTCCTTAGTTTTACCTTCGGGATTAGTTTTAAACCTTAATAAGTGTTATTATGTGCCTGCGTTGAGCATGAACATTATTTCTGGATCGTGTTTATTGCAAGAGGGTTATTCATTTAAATCGGAGAATAATGGTTGTTCTATTTATATGAGTAACATCTTTTATGGTCATGCACCTCTTGTAAATGGTTTATTTCTTCTAAATCTCAAAAGGGATGAAACACACATCCATAACATTGAGGCTAAGAGATGCAAAGTAGATAGTGATAATAATACTTATTTGTGGCACTGTCGTCTAGGTCATATTGGTGTAAAGCGCATGAAGAAACTCCATTCTGATGGACTTTTGGAGTCTCTTGATTTTGAATCATTTGACACATGCGAACCATGCCTCATGGGCAAGATGATCAAAACCCCGTTCTCCGGTATGATGGAGCGAGCAACGGACTTGTTGGAAATCATACATACCGATGTATGCGGACCGATGAGTGTTTCGACGCGCGGTGGATATCGCTATTTCCTCACTTTTACCGATGACTTAAGTAGATATGGGTATATCTATTTAATGAAACATAAATCTGAAACATTTGAAAAGTTCAAGGAATTTCAGAATGAAGTGGAGAATCATCATAACAGAAAGATTAAGTTTCTACGATCCGATCGTGGAGGTGAATATTTGAGTTATGATTTTCTCACGCATCTTAAAGCAAGTGGAATCGTTTCACAACTCACGCCACCCGGAACACCACTGCGCAATGGTGTGTCTGAACGCCGGAATCGAACCCTATTAGATATGGTCCGATCAATGATGTCTCTTACTGATTTGCCGTTATCATTTTGGGGTTATGCATTAGAAACCGCTGCATTCACTTTAAATAGGGCTCCATCTAAATCCGTTGAGACGACACCGTATGAACTGTGGTTTGGTGCTAAACCTAAGTTGCCGTTTCTTAAAGTTTGTGGATGCGAAGCTTACGTCAAGAAGTTGATGCCGTACAAGCTCGAACCCAAAGCGGAGAAATGCGTCTTCATAGGATACCCTAAGGAAACTATTGGGTATACCTTCTATCACAGAACCGAAGGCAAAGTGTTTGTCGCAAAGAACGGTTCCTTTCTTGAGAAGGAGTTTCTCTCGAAAGAAGTGAGTGGGAGGAAAGTAGAGCTTGACGAGGTTATTGAACCTTCTCTTGAATTGGAGAGTAGCGCAGCACCTGAAATTTTTCCAGTGCCGCCTGCACCAACAATAGAGGAAGCTAATGACAAGGATCATGAAGCTTCGGACGATGCTGCTACTGAACGTCGCAGGTCGACAAGGTCGCGTGCCCCTCCTGAGTGGTACGGCAACCCTGTCTTGACTGTCTTGTTAGTAGAAGACAGTGAACCTACGAACTATGGGGAAGCGATGATGAGCCCAGACTCTGAGAAATGGCTAGAAGCCATGAAATCCGAATTGGGATCCATGAGCGAAAACCAAGTATGGACTTTGGTGGACCCTCCTAGCGATCGAAAGGCCGTTGAGTGCAAATGGATCTTCAAGAAGAAAACGGACGCGGATGGTAATGTTACCGTCTATAAAGAACGGCTTGTCGCGAAAGGTTTTAGACAAGTTCAAGGTGTTGACTACGATGAGACTTTCTCTCCCGTAGCAATGTTTAAGTCCATTCGGATTTTATTAGCAATTACTGCGTTTCATGATTATGAAATATGGCAGATGGATGTCAAGACTGCTTTCCTCAATGGCAACATTAATGAAGAGTTGTATATGATGCAACCCGAAGGTTTTGTCGATCCTAAGGATGCTAGTAAAGTATGCAAACTTCAGCGTTCCATTTATGGACTGAAGCAAGCATCTCGGAGTTGGAACCTTCGTTTTGATCAAGTGATCAAGAGCTTTGGATTTGTTCCAAATTGCTACGAAGCTTGTATCTACAAGAAAGTGAGTGGGAGCTCGGTGATGTTTCTGGTACTATATGTGGATGACATATTGATTATCGGAAATGACATCAACATGCTTAACGATGTGAAGAGTTATTTTAACAAGTGTTTTTCAATGAAAGACCTAGGTGAAGCTGCTTATATATTGGGCATCAAGATCTATAGAGATAGACAAAGACGCCTGATAGCTTTAAGCCAGAGTACATACCTAGACAAAGTTCTGAAAAGGTTCAGAATGGATAAGGCAAAGAAAGGTTCAGTGCCTATGTTGTCAGGTAAGATATTGAGCAAGGCTCAGTGTCCAGCTACGGTAAATGATAGGGAAGCTATGAGCAAAGTGCCTTATGCCTCGGCCATAGGTTCTATCATGTATGCCATGCTGTGTACTAGACCGGATGTGTCCAATGCTCTTAGTTTGACGAGCAGATATCAAAGTGATCCAGGAGTGGAACACTGGACAGCCGTGAAGAACATCCTAAAGTACCTAAATAGGACTAAAGAAATGTTCTTAGTCTATGGGGGTGATGAACAGCTTGTCGTAAAAGGTTACGTCGACGCTAGTTTTGACACCGACAAGGATGATTCCAAATCTCAGACAGGATACATTTATATTTTGAATGGAGGAGCTGTGAGCTGGAGAAGCTGCAAGCAAAGCGTGATCGCGGGATCTACAGTAGAAGCGGAATACATGGCTGCTGCAGAAGCGTCAAGTGAAGGAGTTTGGATCAGAAACTTCATCACTGAGCTTGGCGTGGTTCCAAGTGCATTGGACCCACTGGAGATATTGTGTGACAACACTGGCGCCATAGCACTCGCTAAGGAACCAAGATATCATCCAAAGACCAAGCATATCAACCGCAAGTTTCATATAATCCGAGATTATATTGCAGATGGATATCTGAAGATTAGCAAAGTACATACAGATCTGAATGTCGCAGATCCATTGACTAAACCTCTTCCACGTGTAAAACATGATCAACACCTCAGTGCCATGGGTGTGAGATTGTTACCAGATGTAAACTAGATTATTGACTCTAGTGCAAGTGGGAGACTGTTGGAATTATGCCCTAGAGGCAATAATAAAGATGTTACTATTATAATTCATGTTCATGATAAAGTTTATATTCCATGCTAGAATTGTATTAAGCGGAAACATTAATACTTGTGTGGTTTGTGAACAACACCGTGTCCCTGGTACGCCTCTAAGGACTAGCTCATTGATCAATGATGGTTAAGGTTTCCTAACCATTGACATGAGTTGTCAATTGATAATGAGATCATATCATTGGGAGAATGATATGATGGACAGACCCAAACTAAGCGAAGCAATTAGATCGTTTCATCGTGTTCATCTTTGCGAAGCTTTTCCTATGTCAAATATTGTATTCCTTAGACCATGAGATAATACAACTCCCTGGTATCGGAAGAAAGCTTTGAGGTCATCAAACGTCATCCTATGAGAGGGTGATCATAAAGGTGTCTCTCAGGTGATCGGAAAGTATCTGTTGGGTTGTATGTATCGAGATGTAATTTGTCCCTCCCAAGTCGGAGAGATATACTTCGGGCCCACTCGGTAATCGATATCAACACCGCTTGCAAGCATGTGGTTAAGGAGTTAATCACAAAGTGATATCGGATTACGGAACGAGTAAAGTACTTGCTGTGAACGAGATTGAACTAGGTATGACGGTACGGACGATCGAATCTCGGGCAAGTAAAATATCGCGAGACGAAGGGAATATATATGGGATTGTTTGAATCCTGGCATCGTGGTTCATCCGATATGATCATCGATGAATGTGTGGGAGTTAATATGGGTGCCCAGACCCCGCTGTTGATTATTGATAGAAGATCATGTCTGCATATTCTCGAACCCGCAGGGTCACACACTTAACGTATCTCGACGCTAGGATAGATTGGATAATTGGTTTATGAATTTTTGTTCGGAGTCTCGGATGGGATCCGGGATATCACGAGAGGTTCCGGAATGGTCCGAAGAATAAGATTCATATAAGGCAGTGCAGTTTTTGGAGTTCGGAATTGTTCCGGGTTAATCGGTATTGTACCGGAAGCTTCTAGAACCTTCCAGAAGGGGACCAACATGGCCCCACCTTCCGGGAGGGGGCATGGGCCTATGAGGGAGTGTCCTGGCCGCATTGGGCCATGGGCACAAGGCCCCATAGGGCCCAGCCGATCCTAGAGAGTTTAAATCGTTTAAACTAGAGATAGGGTTTCTAGAAGAGGGGAGAGTCCATGCCCCCCACTCCTTATCCTTTGGGCTTGGGGTAGGGGCTAGGGCTGCGCCCCCCCTCTATATAAAGAGGGGTGGGGGCGCACCAAACCCCTACACCTCTCCTCCAAACCCTAGCCGCCTTGCTAGCTTTCCTCTCTCCCTCCCGACTGTTTGTAGGCGAAGCCCTGCTGCAGAAATTCTCCACCATATACACCACGCCGTCGTGTTGTAGATCCAATCTATCTCTCCACCATACTTGCTGGTCCGAGGAAGGAGGATACGTTGAGGTGCTGCACGTGTGCATCTCACGGAGGCACCGCCACTTGTGGTGCTAGATCGGATCGGATCGCGAGGAGGAGAAGCGAGTACGACTACATCACCCACGTTCCGAAGAACGTTCCGCTGTGCGAATCTTCAAGGGTATGAAGATCTAATCCAATCTCTCTCATTGTTTGCATCTCCTAGATTAGATCTTGGCTTTCCCTCTGTTCGCTCCGTAGAAAATTTTGATTTACTATGTCGCGAAACCCTTCAGTGGTATCAGAGCTAGATCTATGCGTAGATGTGTTTCACGAGTAGAACGCAACATGGTTGTTGCGGGCGTTGATGTTTTCTGTTGCAAGCCTCTTGTTTGTGTTCTTCTTATGATGCGGTATAGTGAGATTGAAGCGGTCCAGGCCAACCTTACGCGACGTCGTTCGCGAGACCGGCTCCGCACTTGACGTGTGGCTTGTTCCACACATGCGGCTGGTGGATGTCAGTTTCTCTCACTATAGTTGTCATGGGATTAACACCGGAGTTTGGCAACCATAATATCACCGTTGTGGCTTTACGTAGGTAAGAATCGTTCTTAGCATCTACTCCCATAAGCCACGTAAAACATGCAACAACAAAGTAGAGGCGTCTAACTTGTTTTTGCAGGGAGTGTTTTCTGTGATATGGTATGGCCCAAGATGTGATGTGTATATTGTATGCGATGATCATGTTTTGTAATGTTTCACGACTTGCATGTCGATGAGTACACAACCGGCAGGAGCCATATGGTTGTCTTTATAATTGTGTATGACCTGCGAGTCAACTTCTTATACGCCATGTAATAGCTTTACTTTATCGCTAAGTAGTTAGCAACAGTTATAGTTGCTATTCGTGGTGAATGCAATCATGGTGGAGTGATGGAGATCATGCCGGAACGCACAAGATGGAGATCATTGCGCGAAGATTGGCTATACCATGTCACATAAAGTTATATGCATGTGATGTTTATCCTTTATGTATATTATTATTCTTAGATCGCGACGGTAGCATTATAAGATGATTCCTCACTTAAAGATCAAGATAAAAACTGTGTTCTCCCCAAGTATGCACCGTTGCGAAAGTTCGTCGTGTCCAAGCATCACGTGATGATCGGGTGCTATAGACTCTACGCTCACATACAACGGGTGCAAGCCAGTTTTGCACACGCAGAAATACTTGGGTCTAGCTTGACGAGCCTAGCATGTACATACATGGCCTCGGAACACAAGAACCGAAAGGTTAAGCATGAGTCATATGAGTGATATGATGGACACTTTGTTGTCCACCATTGAAACCACATCTCTTCTCGTGATGATCGGATTAGGTGTGGTGAATTTGGATCGTGTTCACTAAACAACTTGAGGGATGTTGAATTTAGTGGGAGTTTATCTAGTAATTTGATTAAATTGAACTATTTATCATGAACATAGTCTAAATTGTACTTGCAAATACTGTAGATCACATGGCCAAGTCCAACTTCAACTTCAACGTTTTTGCTGAGAAGGAAAAGCTTAGAAACAATGGGTCTAACTTCACCAATTGGTTCCGCAATCTAAGAATCATTCTGTCTGGCGGACAAAAGGACTATGTCCTTGGGAAAGCGTTAGGTGAACCCCCTGCTGCAACTGCGCCGGCTGATGAGAAAGCTGTCTATCAGTCGCGCAAAGATGATTATGGTGTGATTAAGAGCACCATGTTGTTTGCTATGGAACCGGAAGTTCAAAATCGTTTTGAAACCTATCCCGGGCCCTTTGAGATTCTCGAGGAGCTGAAAACCATGTTTCAGACTCAAGCCCGTTCTGAGAGATATGAGATCTCTGAGAAGTTCTTTAACTGCAAGATGGAGGAAGGGAGTTCCGTTAGTGAGCACGCCATAAAGATGTCGGGCTACACTCAACGCCTTGAGCAACTGGAATGCACGATTTCAGAGGAGCTCAAGATTGACAGGGTTCTGCAATCACTCCCTCCCAGCTACAAAAGTTTTGTAGTGACTCATAATCAGATTGGCTCCACTGATACGATCACCGAGCTCTTCGCAAAGATGAAGGCTGCGGAGGTGGACATCAAAAAGGATAATCATGTGTTGATGGTCAACAAGCCCTCCTTTAAGAAAGGTAAGGGAGCAAAGAAGCCCTTCAAGAAGGGCGGCGGCAAGCGCAATGCTCCTGCTGAGAAGAAGCTCAAGTCTGGTCCTAAGCCGGACACTGAGTGCTTCTATTGCAAGGACAAGGGTCACTGGAAGCGCAACTGTCCGAAGTACTTAGCGGACAAGAAGGCTGGCACCATCAAAGGTATATTTGATATACATGTTATTGATGTTTTCCTTACTAGCCCTCGTTGTAGTGCCTGGGTATTTGATACCGGTTCAGTTGTTAATATTTGTAACTCGAAATAGGAGCTACGGAATAGATGGCGGCTTGCGAGGGATGAGGTGACGATGCGCGTTGGCAACGGATCAAGATTTGATGTGATGGTCGTCGGCACGCTCTCCTTAGTTTTACCTTCGGGATTAGTTTTAAACCTTAATAAGTGTTATTATGTGCCTGCGTTGAGCATGAACATTATTTCTGGATCGTGTTTATTGCAAGAGGGTTATTCATTTAAATCAGAGAATAATGGTTGTTCTATTTATATGAGTAACATCTTTTATGGTCATGCACCTCTTGTAAATGGTTTATTTCTTCTAAATCTCGAAAGGGATGAAACACACATCCATAACATTGAGGCTAAGAGATGCAAAGTAGATAGTGATAATACTACTTATTTGTGGCACTGTCGTCTAGGTCATATTGGTGTAAAGCGCATGAAGAAACTCCATTCTGATGGACTTTTGGAGTCTCTTGATTTTGAATCATTTGACACATGCGAACCATGCCTCATGGGCAAGATGATCAAAACCCCGTTCTCCGGTATGATGGAGCGAGCAACGGACTTGTTGGAAATCATACATACCGATGTATGCGGACCGATGAGTGTTTCGACGCGCGGTGGATATCGCTATTTCCTCACTTTTACCGATGACTTAAGTAGATATGGGTATATCTATTTAATGAAACATAAATCTGAAACATTTGAAAAGTTCAAGGAATTTCAGAATGAAGTGGAGAATCATCATAACAGAAAGATTAAGTTTCTACGATCCGATCGTGGAGGTGAATATTTGAGTTATGATTTTCTCACGCATCTTAAAGCAAGTGGAATCGTTTCACAACTCACGCCACCCGGAACACCACTGCGCAATGGTGTGTCTGAACGCCGGAATCGAACCCTATTAGATATGGTCCGATCAATGATGTCTCTTACTGATTTGCCGTTATCATTTTGGGGTTATGCATTAGAAACCGCTGCATTCACTTTAAATAGGGCTCCATCTAAATCCGTTGAGACGACACCGTATGAACTGTGGTTTGGTGCTAAACCTAAGTTGCCGTTTCTTAAAGTTTGTGGATGCGAAGCTTACGTCAAGAAGTTGATGCCGTACAAGCTCGAACCCAAAGCGGAGAAATGCGTCTTCATAGGATACCCTAAGGAAACTATTGGGTATACCTTCTATCACAGAACCGAAGGCAAAGTGTTTGTCGCAAAGAACGGTTCCTTTCTTGAGAAGGAGTTTCTCTCGAAAGAAGTGAGTGGGAGGAAAGTAGAGCTTGACGAGGTTATTGAACCTTCTCTTGAATTGGAGAGTAGCGCAGCACCTGAAATTGTTCCAGTGCCGCCTGCACCAACAATAGAGGAAGCTAATGACAAGGATCATGAAGCTTCGGACGATGCTGCTACTGAACGTCGCAGGTCGACAAGGTCGCGTGCCCCTCCTGAGTGGTACGGCAACCCTGTCTTGACTGTCTTGTTAGTAGAAGACAGTGAACCTACGAACTATGGGGAAGCGATGATGAGCCCAGACTCTGAGAAATGGCTAGAAGCCATGAAATCCGAATTGGGATCCATGAGCGAAAACCAAGTATGGACTTTGGTGGACCCTCCTAGCGATCGAAAGGCCGTTGAGTGCAAATGGATCTTCAAGAAGAAAACGGACGCGGATGGTAATGTTACCGTCTATAAAGCACGGCTTGTCGCGAAAGGTTTTAGACAAGTTCAAGGTGTTGACTACGATGAGACTTTCTCTCCCGTAGCAATGTTTAAGTCCATTCGGATTTTATTAGCAATTACTGCATTTCATGATTATGAAATATGGCAGATGGATGTCAAGACTGCTTTCCTCAATGGCAACATTGATGAAGAGTTGTATATGATGCAACCCGAAGGTTTTGTCGATCCTAAGGATGCTAGTAAAGTATGCAAACTTCAGCGTTCCATTTATGGACTGAAGCAAGCATCTCGGAGTTGGAACCTTCATTTTGATCAAGTGATCAAGAGCTTTGGATTTGTTCCAAATTGCTACGAAGCTATTATCTACAAGAAAGTGAGTGGGAGCTCGGTGATGTTTCTGGTACTATATGTGGATGACATATTGATTATCGGAAATGACATCAACATGCTTAACGATGTGAAGAGTTATTTTAACAAGTGTTTTTCAATGAAAGACCTAGGTGAAGCTGCTTATATATTGGGCATCAAGATCTATAGAGATAGACAAAGACGCCTGATAGCTTTAAGCCAGAGTACATACCTAGACAAAGTTCTGAAAAGGTTCAGAATGGATAAGGCAAAGAAAGGTTCAGTGCCTATGTTGTCAGGTAAGATATTGAGCAAGGCTCAGTGTCCAGCTACGGTAAATGATAGGGAAGCTATGAGCAAAGTGTCTTATGCCTCGGCCATAGGTTCTATCATGTATGCCATGCTGTGTACTAGACCGGATGTGTCCAATGCTCTTAGTTTGACGAGCAGATATCAAAGTGATCCAGGAGTGGAACACTGGACAGCCGTGAAGAACATCCTAAAGTACCTAAATAGGACTAAAGAAATGTTCTTAGTCTATGGGGGTGATGAACAGCTTGTCGTAAAAGGTTACGTCGACGCTAGTTTTGACACCGACAAGGATGATTCCAAATCTCAGACAGGATACATTTATATTTTGAATGGAGGAGCTGTGAGCTGGAGAAGCTGCAAGCAAAGCGTGATCGCGGGATCTACAGTAGAAGCGGAATACATGGCTGCTGCAGAAGCGTCAAGTGAAGGAGTTTGGATCAGAAACTTCATCACTGAGCTTGGCGTGGTTCCAAGTGCATTGGACCCACTGGAGATATTGTGTGACAACACTGGCGCCATAGCACTCGCTAAGGAACCAAGATATCATCCAAAGACCAAGCATATCAACCGCAAGTTTCATATAATCCGAGATTATATTGCAGATGGATATCTGAAGATTAGCAAAGTACATACAGATCTGAATGTCGCAGATCCATTGACTAAACCTCTTCCACGTGTAAAACATGATCAACACCTCAGTGCCATGGGTGTGAGATTGTTACCAGATGTAAACTAGATTATTGACTCTAGTGCAAGTGGGAGACTGTTGGAATTATGCCCTAGAGGCAATAATAAAGATGTTATTATTATAATTCATGTTCATGATAAAGTTTATATTCCATGCTAGAATTGTATTAAGCGGAAACATTAATACTTGTGTGGTTTGTGAACAACACCGTGT